>OZ038501.1:83191265-83286265 GCA_964036315.1 Acanthosepion esculentum
TTCCCTGCAGTAGGTTGCCATTTCTTTCTGTGGTAGACCAGTTGCCATCCAAGGCTATAGAACCAGGTCTGTCCTGCTATTTACCCATAGCTATGGGAGAAGAAGAGGATTCATACCTTTCCCAAAGGTATTAGCATGTAAGTAAAAGTAATAGATTCCACTGGAATTTGAACTCGGCTCCCTGATTCCTCATTCTGAGCCACTATCCATTGTGCCACCATGCCTCCCCAAGACATTAAAACATTCAGAAGAGTGTAAATGATATCAGAATTGTAGAGCGAAGATGAGAATAAACACCAAGCCAGTCAATCCTCAAATGACAAGAAATGGTTTCGGAGTCAGAGGAATCTGCACATCCTTCCAGTTAATCTAATGGATCCAACTGGAATTCAAACTCCGCTCTCCAATTCCTGAATCCAAGAACATTGAACACAGGTCTTTGTTCCATAAATTCCATTCTCTTGACTGACTTGAAGCCGCTTACTGTCAACAGAAGTTAATTTGAGAATTTTTTCAGGCATTCAGTCAGTTACGTGCCATGCGTGATACACACTTAGATACATGACTGATGAGGCAGATTTTTTCCCTGCAGTAGGTTGCCATTTCTTTCTGCGGTAGACCAGTTGCCATCCAAGGCTATAGAACCCGGTTTGTCCTTCTATTTACCCATAGCTGGAAGGAGAAGAAGAGGGTTCATGCCTTTCCCAAGGGTATTAGCACATAAGTAAATGTAATGGATTCAACTGGAATTTGAACTAGGCTCTCCGATTCCTCAATCCGAGCCACTATCCATTACTACACTGTGCTTCCGTTTCAAGCATTATAGATTCATAAACAGATATTACTTTGTTTTTTATGGTTTATCAACCCTTTAAAGTCAAAACATATTTAGGATCCTAAGCATAATTCTTTTTTTGCAAGTGAATATTGCATTAACAATTTTTTTTTAGAATAACAATGATTTTTCTAGATACAAGTTCTGCTATTTAACCCATAGTTGGGGGAGGAAGTGGATTTGTACCTTTCCCAAGATTATTTGCACATAATTGATTGTAAAAAAACCTGACTGGAATTAAGTTAAATGGAGAATCATTTACTTAGAATCACCAATCAACTTTTTAATCAGGCTTTTTAATAATTTATTCAAAGAAATGATATACAAAAATTCTATGTCAAACTGATTGGAACAAATAAAGATATTAGTGTTTACTAATTAGGATCACTTCCCCCAGTCTGATAACATCAAGAAATCACCTTCTTGATTAAAACCCAGCTCTCATGGTCAGAAAACAAACATTCAAACCACTTGGCCACATGCTTAAATGTAATTCACTCCATTTATTATTGGGTCATTCTTCAAAGAATCGTTGTTCCTTAATTCTGTGAAATTGCCAAACTATAGAGTCTCAAGGTAGGCCTTAACATTGAACCTCATGAACTAACACTACAGTATCACAAATAAAGAACTGTGTCAAATAACAGAAACCGCATCACTTGAGACTGCCAACAGCAGCAACAATTAAAATGGATAGCACATCAAACTCAGAGAAAATAATGACATAATTAAGATGTTCCATAATAACCAGAATTGAGAAACCTATTTTCTTGAAAAATTGTTTTAGTAGGTAGAGTTTATAAATTTCAACTGAAAATAGTTTTTGATTTGGTTTGTTTAGCGGCATTTCAACCCCTTATGGCTCATTTTATGCTGAAACTTAATTTTCTCAGGAGCTTTGGTAATTTTTTTTTTTTTTTTTTTTTTTACTTCAAAAATGTATTGCTGCTATTTTTGTTTTTATAAAAATGTATTTTTATATTTTCATAATGTTTTAACTCCAGTTTGGGGGTTCAGTGTTTGTCCATAGCTGGGACCCTAACAACTGCTACCACCCTGGGTCAGGGTGGACCTGGTAACAACAGCAATTAAAAGGTGGTTCCATGCTCCTCAAAACCTCATAATCAGAGGCCTTGCAACTGGATGTAGTTTATCATCATAACCAGGATGATCAACCGAAAAACAGCAATGACTGCTTGGTCAATGAATATCAAATGTTTCCTTATAAGGAAGCAGCTATTTTCCATTCCAGGAAGTATCTGACGCTTTTTGACAAGTTAAACTAAAAATAAAGTACCGCTAAAGTTGCTCAATCCTCACTTTCTAGCCTTGACAGGGCTCAAAATTATTTACGAGGATTTGTGACAGATGTCTTATTTTCTATTTTTCAATATCTTTTCCAATGTTGCTTGCCTATCGATACTCTATTGCAATTTCCATGGCAAATGTTCAAATGATCTCCATTTTGAATCCCACCTTTTCAAACTTTTTACTGCCTGGACATGCCATGTTATATCCACAGAGTCAAATCATCCTTATTTCCTCTATATTCTAAACGAAGAATTTTTTTTCATTCAGACAGCATTTCCCAAGGACTGCCACTTTGTGAAACAAACTCCTGAACATTGTAATCTGACCTATCAAAGTCAACAGTCAATCATTATCTATCGTCCTTATCTTCATAATCTCCACTTCCTTGCATTCATATTACACACCTCAATCATCATTACTATTTTGACTGCAACACTCTGCCTTGAGTTGCTTTCCAGCCAGGTATTGGATGATATCTAATAAAAAGGCTGATCATAGGGATCAAAATTCATGATTCCAACATGTTCTGCTTAAATGTCATCATCATTGGCTCCTCATATCCGAGGATGCCTGTCTACTAGGGCGGCTAGCAAATACCTGTTGCAGATGCATGCTCAGGCACAATTGACTTTGTTCAAAACTCACAGAGATCACCCGTGGTTTATACTGTACCTATACTGAGCGGACCTTAGTTACAGTTTCTGGGAGAGAGCGCATTATCTGGTGTGATCAACAGTCTGAACAAGACCAGCATGCTAAAACTCTCCGTCACAATGACTTGTAACTTTGTGCTCGTACAACCATCAACCGTTCCCAAATAGTTCCATCTACCCAATTTCACTGACATGGCTTGGGTCAACCTGTGGTATGGTTTTTAGGCACTTTCCAAATGTGTCACACATTAGGATCACTTCCCCTAGTCTGATAACATCAAGAAATCACCTTCTTGATTCAAACCCAGCTCTCATGGTCAGAAAACAAACGTTCAAACCACTTGGCCACATGCTTAAATGTAATTCACTCCATTTATTATTGGGTCATTCTTCAAAGAATCATTGTTCCTTAATTCTGTGAAATTGCCAAACTATTTAAAGACTGAAAAAACAAAGAAACTGTCTATTGCTCAAAACCAGAAAGTTTCTTTGTTTGTTTGTTTAATGGCATATCAACACCTAGTGAGTCATCTAATGCCAAAGCAAGTCGGTTTGAGATTTTATATTTGTGTATTATTATTTCATAGTGAAATTGAGCTATTTTTAACATTATAGTTGTGTCAAAAGTAGTTTTTAGTTTTTGTATTTTAAAAGTTAAAAAGGTTTTTTTTTGTTTTATTTTCTTCTTTTTTTTCAGATTTTAGTAAATAGGTATGTTTCTTTGAAGAATTTAAAAATCTTATCCAGATTGACACTGGTAAAAAAAGTTCTGTCAGGTAATATGTTTGGTAATATTTGATTCAGGCTAGTTTCAGGTTCTTACATTTTGTCAGTATATGGCTTACTGTATATCCTGGCTGTCATGTGACGCACATTCACCCCACCCTCTCTTTAGTACATAACCAGAAACAATGTCAAATTAGTCAAACATATTGAAAATATAAGTCATCATTTGTAACTTACCATTTGTTTGGCTTGTAGCCATATTGATGGGGGATGCGGGTGGTGGAGGGAACGTGTCCTCTCCTGTACTGCTATGGGATGTACGTGGGGTGGTCCCGTAGCCCAGACTGTTGCGATTAAGGATATCAGGCATTTGAATGCTGGCAGGCACTGTACTGTGTGGATTGGACAGGCGTTGTGACTGTGGTCGGTCAGGAACTGCTAAAAACAAAAAAAAAATGCAAGGACTTAAGAGATTGTCAACGTGACTGACAACAGAATAGAGACAGAGCTGGGTTCATGCCAAGATCTGATTTATATTTTATACACGTTACACAGTAATATAACATCATGGCTTCAATTTATCCGCAGTTAGAAATGTCAGAATGCTGTGGACAGTCATTGAGACGGTATGGTTCAGCATTCCTATAAAAGTCACTCAATGTTTAAGCTTATCCCCTTAACCCAAAAATAAATGGTATTTATATAAACATTGATAGATTAATAAAAATCATGTCTTTAATTCCATCTTAGAGATTAAATAATTTCAAATCTTTGAAACATTGTTTCTTTTTTATACATTGGCAAGGCATGAATCCAACAATCCTTGGATTCAATTTTCAGACATTTTCATTCTTTCTGTGAAATTGTCCAGCATAAATTCCAGAGGCAAAAGAGTTTTTTTTTTCTTTGAACAATTTATGAAAAAGGGCAGCCATTTTTAATTAACAGGTGAGAGCAGGCAGTTCAACAATTTTTGTTAAACAAGAGTTCAATCCTTAGGAGGATTAGCATTAACAATCTCTATAATAGTCATCTGAAAGGTAAGAAGAGCACTGGGTGGGCTCATTAACAGGTGAGAGAGGGTAATTCAACAATATTTGTTAGCCAAGAAAGAAGAGTTTAATCGTTGGGAGCATAGTTAATGTTCGCAATATCTTCATAGGGCATGATAATACCAAACAATAAAAATAAATTAGCGGAAAGAAAACATGTCATATAGAAGTTCCCTCTTTATGGTGACATATTTCAAGTCTTGTAATGGCTGGCTAAAACGGCAGATATTATTGAACCCAGGACATATTAACTTTTTTCCTATACATACATGCATCAACATTTAATTTATAAATTACACAAACTATTTTTGTTTCAGCCCAATTTTTCACATTTATATTATTTACACTTAGACTATTGTCCTGATCTTTGTTGTTGTTATATTTCATCCATTGTACCCTTTGGCCTTCAAGTGCTTGTCAATTAAGGTAACCATCAGGGAATTTCAAACTGAACCCATTATTTAATCTTTTTTCTTAATTGATAGTTCACCCAATACAAAACCCAAGAGCAACTCTTGAGGTAGATATATTGAATAAGATTTTAAGAGAGGGTTTGATTGATTGATTTGTTTTTTATGGCTTATCAACCCTTTGCGGGTTATTTAAAACCATAAAATATGTTTAGATTGTAAGATTGTTTTTGGAGATAATAATGATTTACTAAAATCTTACTAATTAACCCATAGCTGGGGGGAAGAAGACGTGGATTCATTTCCTTCCCACAGGTATTTGTGCTTAAGTGAATATAATGAACCCAACTGGAATTGGAACTCAGCTCTTTGATTAACAATTCTGAGCTATTATCCATTACACCACCCACACATCCAAGTTTAAAGTACCTGGTATCAACAAGCAGTCACCATAAAATATGTTTAGATTGTAAGATTTTTTTTTTGAGAAACTAATGATTTACTAATACAAGTCCTACTAATTAACCCATAGCTGAGGGAGAAGAGGTGGAGTCATACCTTTCCAAAGGGTATTTGTGTGTAAGTGAATATAACAATCCTGACTGATATTGAAACCCAGCTCTCCAATTTCAAGTCATTATCCATTATACCACCTGCACATCCAAGCCTACAACACCTAGTATTCCCAAGCACTCACCAATCTAGTTACTGACTAACTCTGGAAATCGTATGAGAACCGGTGTTCCAACATGATATGGCCATAAGCTGTAAAGGAGGAGGGAAGCAAGATGAGTAGGATAGCTATTGACTGACACTGGACTTAAAGTATACAACATTGTAGGTGTCAGTAAAGAAAAATGCTACTCCGCTATCTTTCTTAAGAAGTCATAGCAATTCAGATAAAGAGTTGATGGAGAAGCGAGCAAGTGAATGATCACTCAGAGCATAATGTCCTATCATTCCATGTATGATGATAAACTACATCTGGCAGCAAGGCCTCTGACCTGGAGGTTTTGAGAGGCATGGAACCACCTCTTAATTGCTGTTGTTTCCAGGTCCACCCTGACTCAGGGTGGTAGCACCTGTTAGTATCCCAGCTATGGGCAAATAGTGAACTGCCAAACTGGGATCAAAACACTATGAAACTATAAAAAGTTTTTATAGTAAAAATACCAGCAATGCATTTTCATAGTAAACAAAAAATTACCAGCCATACAATTTTGTAAAAGAAATTATTAATGCTTCCAAGAAAATAAAATTCCGGCATTAAATGACCCATAAGCAGTTGATGAGCAACAAAACAAACAAACAGAACATATTTCCACTACTATCTTACTTGTTTGCAAAGTGGCAGCATATAGCTGTAACAACCTTAGTCAACCTTGACAAGGGTACTATCAAGTTTTTTTAGTTTTTTTTTTATTTACTGATATTTCACTCAATACAAGACACAAGGGCCACTCAAGGCAGAGGGTTGCTGAGTGAGATTGTAAGGAAGGGGGAAGCAAAAGAGTATTATGAGGTCAAGTAGGTTAGATATTGGTTGATCCTGGACAAAGAGTGGAACTTGCTTTTTATTAAAGGCACACAAAGAGAATGTGGGTGGTTAGCTACTGTGGACACGACATAGTGGATCCTAGCTCTGAACGTCTTCACGAGTGAATGTAACTTGTCCAAACATCTGCCATAGTAATAGTGATATAGAAGTGAAAGGCTGGCAGCATTTCACTTGTGAGATCATAGTTTAATTTACAGAAGGAGATTGTTTTCATTCTGCATGTCCTACATGTAAATGGCCTAGCATTGGTTCGTAAATTTGGTGACATGGTAATTCCAAGTTCAATCCCTGTGCCTGGTAGTGCAGACTTAGACTGAGTGGAAACAGGATGAACAATAACTGAGTAATAATTAAAAAAAAAAAAAAAAGATGACAAGATGAGATATCCTTAGATGTTGCCAACAGAACAAGAACAATCTACCCACTTATAGATTAAATAAGGTGTTCAGTTCAAATTTTCCTGAAGGTTACTCTGATGAAGGTTTGCACAATGGCCGAAACATTATGATAATAACAACAACAACAAAGATGAGCTAGATTTTCTTTTTTTTTCTTTTTAAATACAAAACTAAAACTCTAACAAGAGAAGACTGAGACAATAAAACCAGGCTCCAATAAAGACAATGTTCTGCCTGCTTGCGTGCGATAACAGCAAGCTGAAAATGAGCCAATGCAACAAACGACAGAATATGAACAAACTGA
Source organism: Acanthosepion esculentum (assembly GCA_964036315.1). NCBI lineage: Eukaryota > Metazoa > Mollusca > Cephalopoda > Sepiida > Sepiidae > Acanthosepion > Acanthosepion esculentum. The sequence continues at coordinate 83,198,513 of OZ038501.1, forward strand.
AAAGAAAGAAGAGAAGAATATACTCAGCTTTGACCAACTCTGTTCTTACTACTATTTCCCCAGGCAGATTGAACGAACAAAACTCCCTATTTGCGTACAACCGGATGCTGTGTTTTATGCAATCACCTTTCTTTTGGCATGTGCAAAAGGAAGAAATAAGCCCATAGCCTAATGACGATGAAAGTGTTTATTTCTATATAATAAAAGACTGGTGGATATTAACTGATAAGAGTTATCTCCCCTAACAGATATGGGTTATTTCCCCTAAGCATTAAAAACAGAATGAGACCAATCTATCTCCGTGGAGTATATAAAGAATTCTTTTAAAAAATCTGAAGATTATAATGGTCAGCTAATCATTTCTAAGCACACTTGTCTGCTATGGCAGATAACCAATCCCTGTTGCAGACACTTGCTCAGGTACATTTGTGTTTGTTCAACACCCACTGAGTCCAACTGGAGTTTATACTGCAGCTATGCTGAGTGGACTTTAGTTATAGGTTCTGGAAGAGAGTGCATAATCTGGGGTGATCAAGAGTTTGAACACCACCAATACACTCAACCACTCAGACTTGCAACTTCAGGCTAGCACAACTATCAATATTTTCTAAATAGTCCTCTCTATACAATTTTACTCACAGGGCTTAGGTTAATCCATTGCAAGGTTTTTAGGCACTTTACAAAGAAACTGCTTGCTGAAATTTACTTTAATGATAATGAACAATTACATAGAAGTAAACGAGTCAGAGTGGCTTGCATCTGGTGCAAAGGAAAATAAGTTCCTTACCTCAATACACGACACATAGCAGCAATGTTTGTTCCTTGAAAATAGTATGAATCTCCCCATCTCCTTTGTAGATTTTTCTGGAAGTGTATGATTCTGTAATGCTGGGTTTTATACAGCTTAGTGTGGTTTGACAAATAGCAAATCATGTGCTGATTGGCCGGATGGAGCGCAGGACGCTGATTGGTCAGTCGGCCATGGTGTTGGCATAATAAAAGCGGGCTGAAGCAGTGAGGAGGGAGGAGCGATTTTTTACATTGGTGACATGCGCGTAAATTCAAGAACAGCATATTGAGACAGAGCATTCGATGTTGTATGAGTAGAGTCAGATGTAAATAGCCTCATTTAACTAGACCTTCCCATGTCGATATTATCAAGAAGTCACAGCCCTGATAAATTGACCATGGTGAGATTCAAACTGGGTCTCAACTTCAAAATGCAAACCTTCTAATCCTTAAGCAACACACCCATAGGTTACAGAGTAGGATAAAAGATACCTGAAGAATGGTGATGGGTACAACAACTCATTTCCAAACACCCCACTCCCCTCTGCTAGGGCGGCAGGCCAAACCCTTTGACAGAAACCTGCTCTGCAGTTTATACTGCAACTATGATGAGCAGACCTTAGTTACAGTTTTTGGGAGAGAGTGCATAATGTTGCATGACCAACAGTTTTGTACAAAGCCAGTACAATCATACTCTCAGTCATGATGACTTGTGATTTTATGCTAGCACAACCAATTTACATATAAAACATTTGTTTATTTTATTCAAATTCTTAGCACAATGCAATATATTTATTTACTAAGCAATACAAGAAAGAGCTTTTTGTTTTCTTTTAATTTAGAGATTAGGTAATACTGACAAATTACAGCAACCTCTTGGATGTCTTAAATATTGGGCCCATCTGATAGGGCAAAGCAATAACTGGGGAGTACTAAAAAAGACAAGATATTCCTAGGCATGGACAGTGACATAGGGTAATGATGAACTAGACTAGTCTAACTGACCTTTATTAATGTAAAGTAAGTGATCCTCACGGGTGCCCTATACAAAATTTGACACTAAATAACCAAACAGGAGCTGAAATATCGTAAAATCAATCAACCAACAATCAGCATGTGGTAATGGTTACCAAACCTAGTCTGGTTGGTCATTACTACTAAGTAGTGAGTGTGATCCTCATTGGGTGCCCTATACCAAATTTGACATTAATAACCCAACAAGAGCTGACAGGTCATAAAATCAACCAACCTAACTAAATAGGAACCCTGGCAGGGGTAACTGTTAGGGAGACCTCCCTGGTTAACAATTAGTTCATTCCTTATTGGATACCCCTTACAACATTCAACATTAACTAGGGTTGTTTTTAAAATTAATCAACCTACCTACAAACACACACATATGTATACAAGTACACGTATATACCCACAGACACATGTAATATACACAGATTAAATCATTCCAATATTAAAGGTAAAATTAAAAATTACTACTTTTTACTCCTTCGATGATGACCAAAATTGAAGCAAATATTTTTTTAAAAACTAGTTTCATTAAGTAGCAAGTTATATCCTCACTGGGTGTCCAATATGAAATTCAACATTCTGGTAAATTTGTATTGAGGGTAAAGAAAACTTTTCAATAAAAACTGTTTATAAGTTTATGTGGACAATAAACTGAAGACAGTTGAAGCACATATCTACTGGGATCAACTGCTACCCTCTCATAAGAAACAAAGACAGGAAGTTGTGGAGAGCCATGATTGTTTACATCCTAAAGAAAGCTATAAATCTTCATTTGGTCTCATTGTTGGTTCTGAATATCAAAAGTGCTGCATAAACATGAAAGCAGCACACTGACAACTTTATAGGGTTTTTAGGAGCAAATAAAGAAAGGAAGTTGTAGAGAGCCATGACTGCCTATCTCCTAAAGAAAAATGTTCTTTTGGTCTCAATGTTTTAATGTTGATACAGTAATATTAAGTGTCCTTTTGACACACTGTCTTTTTTTTTTGGTGGTGGGGTGATGGACATGAAGGTTAAAAATTGCTAAAGATTTGGGAACACTTTGGAGTTAAATTTTAAATTTCTGGTGTCTGATGTGTCAAGATGCACCGCCCGCTGGCAAGGTGCACAAACTAGCCAACTCCCTCGACCCACAGGCAAGATGCACTGTCTAGCCAGCTCCTCCCACTCTCGAGCAAGATCCAGTCTAGCCAGCACCCACTGGGCAAGATGTCGTCTAGCCGGCCCACCTTCACCGGGGGGGGGGGGGGGGTAGGGTGCTGAGCATCGGGAGGATTAAGATACACAGTCTATCTGATTGTCACAGCTGGGGGGAGGGGCTTTTGCTTTTAAATATTCCACATTGTCTTAGTTTTTTTTTAATTTTTGTTTCTCTCCAGTATATTTACTATCTTTTATATATTCTCGTTTTGTTGACTATCCCCCACCCTAAAATTAAGCCTGTTGATTCCATGCCAGTCTTGACAGCCATTCCTGGGAGGGACAGAGTGAATGGCTATTCTAAGTGTCAAATTTTCCACATAAACTAAAGTCAACAGAGCCACACTTCAATTCTTACCCTCTGGATAAAAAAAAAATAAAAAAAAAAATAAAGATTTACTGACCAATCTTTTCATTCCCCCCCACCCGACTAGAATGAGAACAGAACAAATATTTACTTCCTCCCTCTGCCTATTAACCCCCACCCATCAAATAATTACCTGAAATTAGTACAATGAATAAAACATCAACAAATGTCAAAGGAAATTCTCTCTCCCAATTTTGCAATTAAACAAATCAATCAGAAACAAACAAAAAGTTTTGTTTTTTTATCATATGGAAGCACAATGGTGATGTAATTACACAAGTTGTTTATAGACTGTGTTTGAAGTTAAAAAAAATAAATTCACTGATACAGTTAAATAAACAGTTACTCACTAGCCTGTGTTAAGGCTGACAATAGCTAGAGCAGACATTTTACAACTTTTGCATACTTAGATAATTCATAAAGAGTGGGTCATTTCTTACTCAGCCTAATATGTCAGTAAGAAAACAAAGGTCAAGAGGAATGACAATAGAACAGGGAAGTTTGTATTCATGCCTTACCTTTTTACATGTGTATATAAACACATATTCATATGAATAAAAACAAAAAGAAAACTTAGCCAATGTGTTTTGTCCTCTGTGGAACTTTATCAAGGCAAGGACAAAATGCATCAACTAAAATAAGTTTTCCTTTTGTCTTTATTCATATTGTCCTTTTACAGATATATACAAGCTGAAAACTTTTTTCAAAAATTCATATATAAATATATATTGTAGCCTACCTATGGATGATAATGAGTATGTCCCCATTCATATAAATACAGTAGTAAATACTGTATGTTGGTCTGCAGTTGGAGATTTATTGTGGAATTGACTTGAGTCACTTCTAGCAGTTGACTACTTCTTCTATGTGCTGCTGGCGAATCCTCTTATATATGTCGTTCTCTTCCTAAGTATTATCGTTCATTACCAACCCTCGTTTGATTATTCTGTTATATATATATATATATATATATAGTATGACAAATTGGGGAAAAAGTTTTTGTGACACGTCTCATCCAACTGGGTTTTATTGAGGTTGTCACGTCTACACATGCGTACATGTTAATCAAAGTAGCATTCCAATTTGTCATATTATTTTCCTAAATGCTGTTTGCTGATATATAAAATTATACAAAATTATATATAATTATTTATTCGAAAATTATAACAAATATGTTTTAAAATTTTATAACATATTTATGTTATAATTTTCAAATAAATAATTATATTTGCTCTACTCTGTATTGAGCACTCTTTTAAGAATAGTATTTGTTGGTTATTGGAATTTATTCTGTATACACCAATCCTATACTTGGAGATATATATATATATATATATATATATATATATAAAATAATGGCCTGCTACTCAATTCATAACATGCATGTCTGTTAGAGTAGATAGTCAGTCTCTGATCCACATCCACAGTGCTTACCTGTGGTTTAAACTGCAACTATGTTGAGTGAACTGTAGTTACATTTTCTGGAGAAAAGTACATAATCTGGTGTGATCACCTGTTTAAACAAAGCTGGCATGATAAGACCCTCAGTCACGATGACTTGTGACTTCACTACTAGCACAACCATCGACGTACTTCAAACAGTTTCATCTAGTCAATTTCACCCACAAGTCTTGGGTCAACTCCTGGTATAGTTTTCAGGCACTTTCCAGTAATGCTACACATTGGGATCACATCTACAGGCCAATAACATCGTGAAGTGAACTCCTTGTCAAATTGACTATGTTGAGATTCAAACCTGGGTGTCATGGCTAGAAAGCAAATATTCTGATCAACTAGCGGACTACGTCTGCTAGTGCATATACATATATATATATATATATATATATATATATATATATATATATATATATATATATATATATATATGCATGCATAGAGAGAGAGAGAGAGTGATATTAGAATGTTTCTTTTAAAAAAAGATTTAAATTAAAAGGATTGCACTACAGTTTGTGTATTGAGCACTTTTTTAATCAGCAGGAACTGATCAATTTTAGTATAAGCTTTGATTGATTTCAGTGATTAAAAATAGAGAGAGAGAGTGCTAAAAAGCTCTCAGCTCAGTCCACTTCCCAAAATATAATCAGGCATTGTGAAGGAATCCCCGTAGGGACAGTCTGAGAAATCTAGAGCATCCAATATATACAGGGTGTAAATAAAGCCACTACCCTATTTGGAAGCCAAAAGAAAAGAAAAGCAAAAATGAAATATAAAAGAATCTTTTTCTTAAAATCAATCTGTAAAATTAATATTTCTCAACAGATGATCCACCATTGTCAATGTAAATGTGCAATTTTTTAATGAAAATTTTTAGAGCATTTTGACTCAATTTAAGTGTTCTTCGACCTGCCCCTTCAAAGAATTTCTTTAATTCCTGAAGTGTTTCCAGCTACTAATAACTGCAAACTCCAAACAAACAGAGAGAGCATTTGTAAAAAGATGATTTGTCATTATGTACACATGTATGCGAACACAGATTAAGAATTTGTCATCACTAACCTCAATTCCACTTATTTATCTACAATTGGCTCAAGTAGCAAAGTTTTCATTAAACGAAAACTAATTTTCAAGAAGTAAAATATAAACCAAAATATAATAATCATAGTATTTTGAAAATATATTAAAAAAGAAAATCTATTTAAATGTTCTTAAAGTCATCAAAGTCATCAGATCCTGAAGGTGAAACAATGTGTGACCAGAGAATATTGTAGACATGAGAACTATGCTAAATGGTTTGAAATGGTTTAAAATGAAAATTATCTCGACGTCGCAGCTGTGAATGAATACACTTTTATAGCCATGGGAACTGATATTTTTCGTTTTAACCCTCTTCAAAGTATTTAGTGTAATTTTGTGTAATTTTATCATCTTTCAAAATATACAATATTTGATGGCCCCATATTGTTACATGGATAAAAGCCCTAAGTAATTAAAAAGAAAATCTTCTATCCACTGACTGTTGAAATATTCATTTTTACAGCCAAATTGTAGAGAATAAATATATTTCTTAATGAGGGGGGGGGGAGTTCTCTCCCATCTTTTATAAAATGGGCTTACATTGGATATTGATGATTATAGTAAACAGACTTTATAACAGTCAAATTATACATTATAATTTGTTTTTTTTTCTAAGATAAAAATGTTTAAATTTTTGTGCTTAAAAAAAAAAAATGAATTTTTCTTCTTTTAATTAAAAGAAACATTAAAATTTTGAGATAAGGTATCAATTTCCTGCCAAATTTTTTTAGACACTTCTATGTGCCGTCTCCCTTCAGGATGTTGGTGATCATGGCTCTCCACAATTTCCTTTCCTTTGTAGTTCTTAATAAGTATCTCATCATCATCATGAGTCAGGGAGTGTCTTCAGAACCTTCCTTTTCTACAAATAATGAGGTCTGCTGTCTATAACACACATAATATTACTGGATTTTAAAAACGGTTTTACAATGGCATTTTTCGTTCTACTGTTCACATTAATTTACTTCAAGCATTTTGTGTTCTTTCTTCTATACATAATACCATATCTAGACATTTCATTAAACAAAATGTGTGTCTTATAGACAAGCAAATATGTTATTCTTTATCATATGTGTAAAGCATCTGCTTTTATATCTGGATAAGAATTTGCTTGTGTGTGATTTCCATTTTGAAATTATTGTGTTGCTGGGTAGATGTCTTAGCAAAGCAAAGAGAAATGTCATTTTGAGAGAAAGATAAAAACAATGAATAAAGGAGAAAATATTGGCATTAATGTAGACAAACTTGTTAACCATTACTCTATGGCGGCGATCCAAATCTAGACTTATGAATAATAAATAAGATTTAACTGTGCATTTCTCTTTTTTCTCAGTAATCCTATTCAAAATGGAGAACTCGTTTAATGTACACTGCTTTCCAATCTCTGCTCATTTCCAAGAATTTTACAAAAAAAGAATTCTGGATTAAAATATATTTTAAAAGTTGTTCAGGCTATTTGCATTATTTACAGTTAAACTCAAAGTCAGGTGAATTAAAAAACAAAACAAAAAAAAAAACCAATTCTGCTTACTCATGACTCAAGTTTCATCTTAGGATAATCAGGCAAAACAAACCGAATAGTGAAATACCATTTCATCTTTGGTAGCTTGACGTTACCAATTTAAGTGCAATACTAGATTGGCTGCTTGGTCTCATCATTTTACAGTTGAAATGGCTAAATGTAAGCCTAAGTTTTTTTCTATCGCACTTCTCACTTGTGAAACTCTCTTCAGGACTCTTGCTTTCTGGTTAACTTTGATCTTCAGAAATTTAAGTATAATATCAATCGTTGTCTTCTGTCTTCTTAATTCCTGTCCTTTTATTGTTCTCTCTCCTTAATAATGTTGTTTTCTCATATTCTCTAACACTCAGTAACCCATTGCGTCTTAGTGGCTTTATTGCTTTGCTTGGGGTGAAATGCTTAAAAATAATGACTAAAACACGAATTACTCACTAGAAATGCATAAGCATATATTAGTTATAACAAGAGATTGGTTATATCTTCTTTAATGTGCCGGTGCCCCTCAGGATGTGTGGTGATGGTGGCTCTCCTCAGCTTCTTGTTCTTTGTTGCTCTTATTAATATTTGCCCCTTACAATCACCTCTAGTTCTTTCTCTTTTATTTGGTGTTTCCCTTTGTCTGAAAAGCCTTTTAAATATAATTGTTCGGAAAATAAGGTCCGATTTTAAAATCAACTTTTATTCCGGAATTAATGTGTTTAGACAGTGATAATAATCGTACGCTTCCTGATGGATTTCCTTGGGTGCCATAGCTTTCTTTTATGACTGCTCAGATCTCTATTTTTTCCATTTTTAGATTTGTTGCACACCTTTCACCTTTGTATGGGCCTCACCTGCACAGAAACTAAGACAGACATCTGAATTAGTTTTTCGAGTTATATAAGAAGTGGTAGCGTGTTGCCACAACAAAAATGGTCAGCTATGGTTCTTCTTTCTGTGTGAGGCTTAGAACTTTTTGTACGACCCTGCGTCTTTTCTATGAATATTTTCATGATAATTGTTCTGACAGGCTTTCCACTTCAGCATCCAGATTTTATCAAGTTAAACGTACTACTGTTGAAATTTAACCGTAAGTTCTATGCTAACAGTTCCCACTCTCGCACTTCTCGCTTTTGGGATTTTCTTAATACTTCTTGCTTTCCAGTCAACTTTAATCTTCCGAAATTTAAATATAATGTCAATCGTTGTCTTCTGTCTTCTTAATTCCTGTCCTTTTATTGTTCTCTCTCCTTAATAATGTTATCTTTTTCTCATATTCTCTAACACTCAGTAACCTATTGCATCTTAGTGGCTTTATTGCTTTGCTTGGGGTGAAATGCTTAAAAATTAAAACAAATTATGGTTTCATTAACCAACAACTGGTGGTGAATTTACATACTATTATATATATATATATATATATATTTATGGAATCTGCTATGACACAAAGTGGGTGATCAATTTATAACTTTATTGTAAGCAAAAATGACCCCCCTTTAATATCCACTTGTTTGTTTACGAAATAGTGACGATTTACATGTAATGCTACCAGAAATTAAAGGATGCATATATATATATATATATATATATATATATATGTATGAATATAATAATATATCGCACATATAGTGCTGGTGTGAATAAAACAGTGCTCGATGTAATATATCAGCGATATTAAGTATATATTAATAAATATATATCCCTCACCGATAACAGGACTCAGAATTTCATGCACAATACAATCTTCAAAATTTCCAAGCTCCTCTTCTTCATTATGCGTCACAGAAATTCCAACCGTTTCCTTCTGATTCCAAATATAGATGTCCTTTACTTCCTAATAACATTACATGCAAATCATCAGTATTTGCTAAACAAGTGCAAAAGGGGGATCATTTTTGCTTTGCAATCAAGTTATAAATTGATCACCCACTTTTTGCCATATCAGATTCCATAAATTCCTGTTTAAGAATATAAACCTGGAGGTCAGCTTGTTAGAAAGCCAACCACTAATAAATTTGAATTTTGCTACTGGTGATTTTAGAGTTGCTTTTAAAAAGTAAGCTTGGTTAACTTCTCTTCCCTCTCCTCCCCATCCCTTAATCTCTTCCTACTTCCCTTAATCTCTCCCACCACCTCATTTCTTTTGTTTCTCTCCACCCACCTCATTCCTTCCAATAAAATCTACTTCAACTCTATACTTCTAACGTCTGTCTAAGACACTGAACTTTTATTTACATTTTTTTTCCTCAATAAGTTTGCCTTTGTCCGTTTCATAATCCTCCCCAGTCTTTTGAACAGGAGTAGATGTTTATCCCTTATTTCCTGTTTAGGATTGAGTTTTCGGTTCCTTCTAAAGTCTTTTCCTTCTCTTCCACTGAACCCTTGTGTTTTGGTTGCATTATCTCTTTGCTTGAGTTGGTGTGTCTTACCCTGTATAACCCTCTACCATGAGTGTTTCTTGGGCCTTGTACAGGGTGAACATTCTTGCAAAAAAAAATCTTTCTCCTCCTAATCCTTTCCTCCACCTTTCATCTCTTCTGAATTTCTCCACCCCCTCCACCCCATTTCCCTTTTGCTTTTTCTCTTTACACTTGAAAAAAAAAAAAATAATAATAATAAAAGGAAGTGCCTTACCATTGCTATCAACTAATACAACATGGTCCGCTGGGAAGTATCCAGGTTTGGACATCCTATCATTGTGAATGACACACCCTTTCCAAATTCCGTTTGATTTTTGTTCCAACACCTGCAAATGGAAAAAAAAAAGAAAAAAGAAAATCAAAAGCTGCAAATTAATTCAAGACTCAAAAGCAAAAAAAACATCATAAATACAAAACACATAAGGACTTGTTTTATTTTACCAAATAAAATTATTTAAAAAATTTTAACACTTATCTCCACAAATCCAGCAATGAACTCAAGGTAAACCCAAACCAATCCAGAAAATTCTAAACAAAATAGAGACCTCATCCCCTAAAACAACTTTGACATTCCTGTATTAATTATTAATGAGAGAACAATAAAAATAAAAAAAACAGGAATTAAGAAGACAGAAGATAATGATTGACATTGCATTGAAATTTTTGAAGATCAAAGTTGACTGAGAAGCAAGAAAGCTGGAAAAGAGTTCCACAAGCAAGAAGTACAAGAAAAGAAATTGTTAGCATAGAACTTACAGTTACATCTTGACATTTCAACTGTAAAATGATGAGGCCTTGCAGTGAATGAAGAAAAGATAGTACACTTAAATTCATAAAATCTACGTACCATAGAGTAAAGTTCATTTTAAACCTTAGGTATTGCGTTTCTTGGGAGGTACCTAAAAATCATTGCTAACAATTTATTTTTTATCATTTCACCCCAAAAAAGGCAATAAAGACAATGAGACACGTGGAGTTATGGAGTGTTAGAGAATATGAGAAAAAGAAAACATTATTAAGGAGAAAGAACAATAAAAGAACTGGAATAAAGAAGACAAAAGATTATGATTGACATTGTATTTAAATTTTTGAAGATCAAAGTTGACTGGAAAGCAAGAAGCCAGAAGAGATTTCCACAAAGGAGAGAAGAAAGTGTTAGCATAGAACTTACGGTTACTTCTAGCCAATTTAACTGTAAAATGATGAGACCTTGCCACCAATCTAGTACTGCACTTAAATTCATAAAGTCTAAGTACCAAAAAGGAAAGCTCATCAGAAAAATTACCTTGAAAATATTTATAGAAAAGGCACAGGGAAGCTACGTTACAATTGTGGGAAAGTGACTGAAGCCGAGATAACAGGTCAGCACCAATAACTTTGCAGATTCTTCTTTATAATTTATCAAGGATCTGAGTTTGTCTATGTCCATATCCTTTCTTCTTTTTTTTTTATCATTTCACCCCAAGTAAGGCAATAAAGTCACTAAGACACAAGGGATTATTGAATGTGAGAGAATATGAGAAAAAGAAAACATTAAGGGGAAAGGACAATAAAAGAACAGGGATTAAGAAAACAGAAGATAATGATTGACATTGCATTTAAATTTTTGAAGGTCAAGAGGCCAGAAGAAGAGAGTTCTGCAAGCAAGAGGTTCAAGAGAAGAAACTGTTAGCATAGAACTTAAATCATTTTTGGTTCAAAATGTAACTAAAAAAAATGAGCCTATAAGAATATTACAAAAGAACAGAAAACAGATTTGGAACAGCAAAAGAGGCTTCCAGAAAATGGGCAAAGTATTATGAGAGGAAAATTTCATTAGTAACAAAGAAAAGAAGGCTGAACTGTTGTATCCAGTCTCCTTGATAACATTGTATTCGTAGCATCCTTTTGTAGAAGTACACTTCTATCGCTTCTAGTCTCCTCTTCATCTGTGAGGAGACTGTACAATATTCCCTGCCAGACAATATCTGCACAAATGAAGAGGAGACCTGAAGTGGCAGAAATGGTCTTCAGAAGGATGCTAAGCGTTAAGTTGTTAAATAGCTCAAATGTATATTTATTACTGAGCACAAATATTGAACTGATAGCCTTTAAAAGCTGACCTGTTCCACCTGCAGTTGAAATGGATTCTGCCCACTGAGTTGTATCTAAACTTATCGTTTTTCTACTGGGGGATATAAAAATCTATCTGCTTGGTGAAGCTATATCAGATTAGATCAACACTAAGAATAATAATATGAATTGAACAAATTAGCAGTAAGGGAATTTTAAGGAAAATAGGAACAGATTTACTTAAAGTCAGAAAGACTTTCTGGGACACATAATGAGGAAAGAGGGCTTAGAGAATTTGACACTCAGGACTCTTGCTTTCTGGTTAACTTTGATCTTCAGAAATTTAAGTATAATATCAATTGTTGTCTTCTGTCTTCTTAATTCCTGTCCTTTTATTGTTCTCTCTCCTTAATAATGTTGTTTTCTCATATTCTCTAACACTCAGTAACCCATTGCGTCTTAGTGGCTTTATTGCTTTGCTTGGGGTGAAATGCTTAAAAATAATGACTAAAACACGAATTACTCACTAGAAATGCATAAGCATATATTAGTTATAACAAGAGATTGGTTATATCTTCTTTAATGTGCCGGTGCCCCTCAGATTTACTTAAAGTCAGAAAGACTTTCTGGGACACATAATGAGGAAAGAGGGCTTAGAGAATTTGACACTCATGGAACATACTGATTTTTTATATCTGTCTATATTTCTGAGATGAGGTATTATGTACACTATTTAAATTATTCGGACTATTGTCCTCATCTTTGTCGCCATATTTATCACAATGTTTCGGTCGTTGTAGACTCCGGCCTTCTTCAGGTGGTTGGAATGTCGAACTGAACCCTTTATTTCGCTCACTGGGGTAGACTGTTCTAGTTCCACGAGCCATGTTTAATGGATGTCAGTTATCAAGGACACATGGCACAGTGGATAAAGGCATTAATTCAAAGATGAGGACAATAGTCTGAATAATGTAAATAGTGTACATAATACCTCATCTCAGAAATATAGACATATACTGAAGAAGGCCGGAGCGTACAATGGCCGAAACGTTGTAATAAATATGGCGACAAAGATGAGGACAATAGTCAAAAAAATTGTAAATAGTGATTTTTTTATAGTTTATCAACCATTTGTGGGTTTTTTGGATTACAAGAATAATTCCGTTTTATCTTTTTCTTTTTTTTTAGTTTCTTTTTTTTGGTGAGTGAATTATTTTTCCAGATATAAGTTCTTTTATTTAACCCATAGGTGGGAAGAAGGACATGGATTCATACTTTTCACAAAGGTATTTGCGCATAAGTGAATATAACAAACCTGACAAGAATTTGAACTAGGGTCACATTCTGAGCTGCTACCCACTACACCATCAGTACATCCACTACTGAAGACAAGAGGGTGGAAAGAGAAACATCGAGTTACCTACCTAACGATCTTGTTTAAATGGAGACAAATGGTAAGGGGACAAATGTTACTTTGAGCTAGAAAGGAAAAGGACAGGAAGCTGTGGAGAGCCATGATTGCCTGAAAGGAGAAGGTATATAAAAGAAAATGCTTATTTTCCTTTTCTCCATCCCTCAAGTCCCCCCCATCGCATTTTCTATTTACATTCAGCCCATTTTTGCCACAAAAACTTTTTTTTTAATGTGTTTGAATTTAATTGAAATACACAAGCAATTATTAAAAAAAAGTCATTTTCACTTGTGCAATAGAAGTACTAATCTATCTTTCTATTGTACCTCTCAATAATCTACACTATTTGTCAATTATCTAAGTTGAATACCCTGTCCACCCCACCCTGCCCTTGACCTTCTTCTAAGGGGCACATTCTAGATCAAGGCACTTGACAATAATTGTGAGAGCAAGGCTGGCTGGAATGTATGGGGAGGGAAGATGGGTGGGTCTTTTAATGATTGATTTTGTGATTTGATTCAGGTTCATTATTGAATAGAGAAGAAGAATTAGCTAGGAAGAAAGAGATCAAAGACATTGGAATTTAGAAATTATTTGCAGGAAAAGGGAAAGGAAAGGAGAAAGTAGAAAGGAAAGCGAGAGAGACAGGAGAGAGGGAAAAGAGAGAAAAAAGAGTGAAAGAGGGAGAAGAGGGAAAAAGGAAGAGGGAAAAAGAGAGAAATTAGAAAGGAAAGCGAAAGAGACAGGAGAGAGAGAAAAGAGAGAGGGAGAAGAGTGAAGGAGGGAGAAGAGTGAAAGAGAAAAAAGGGAAAAGAGAAAAAATAGAAAGGAAAGTGAGAGAGACAGGAGGGAGGGAAAAAAGAAAAGAGAGAGGGGAGAAAAAGAGAGAAAATAGAAAGAGGAGTAAGCGGAGAAAAGAGTGAAAAGAGAAAGAAGAGTGAAAAGGGAGGAAGAGGGCAAAAGGGAGGAAGAGTGAAAAGGGAGGAAGAGGGCAAAAGGGAGGAAGAGTGAAAAGGGAGGAAGAGTGAAAAGGGAGGAAGAGTGAAAAGGGAGGAAGAGGGCAAAAGGGAGGAAGAGGGCAAAAGGGAGGAAGAGGGCAAAAGAGTGAAAAGAGAGTAAGAGTGAAAAAAGAGCAAGAGAGAATGAAAGAAAAAGAAGTAAAAAAATGAAGGAAGAATTTGATAGGTTGTAGTTGTAGGGAAAGAATGTGAATAAAAACATGAAACGATAAAAGACAGGAAGGTAAAAAATAAAAGAGAGTGCAAGGAAAGAAAAGAGAAAAGGAAAAATAGAATATGTCAGTGAGAGAGAGGGGGGGGGGAAGAGGACAAATAAAAGAAAAAAAATGAAGAGAAAAGAATGAAGAGAAAAGAATAAGAAAAAGGAAAAGGAAAATAAAGAAGATGAAAGAGGTGTAAATAAGAGAATAATAAAACACGAAGAGGGATTGGTGGGTAGGCAGTGAGTGGTGGAGAAAATACACAAAAAAATGATGAGCGGACAGGGATGAAAAGGATGAGTTTTTATTTGATAAAAATGAAGGAAAAAAAATCAGTAAAAATATTGAAATAAAGCAAACTCAATTATTTCATTTTAATTTTTTAGCAACAAGTCAAAATTAGATTTTTCTTCTTTTTTTTGGCTCAAGAAATTTTCCAAGGTTTCGTTTTTACCTTCATTCATATTGCAAAGAGTTTATTTCAATTTCTGAGAGTATTAACCAATATTATAACAATATGCAAACAACAAAACTTCATTTGGATACGAATCTGAATTAATTTAATATGCTTTTGGTTGGTTAGAGATTAAGGAGAATAAAAATGATTGCAAAATCCAAGAAAATGGATGCACCTCTAAAACTCAAGATGACCCCAGCCTGGCAGTTGACCTCTCTTCCGACCTAGATCGAACAACTCAATGGGAGTGGGGGGGAAAAACTGGCTGGTCATATTCAATATCTCAAAAATCAAACTAGTGACATTCCATCTGTTCCTTGACCGCCTATTGGGACTTAAGCTCAACCCAGACCTCAAGTGGAACTCATAAATATAATCCATTGCTAAACGTAGTGGAAAAATTATCAGTTCTTTGTACCACTCCAGTAAGTGCCTGACTCTTAGTGCTATCCTCTACCTTTACAAGAGCTAGTTGAGGCTGAAAATGGAGTACTGCTCCCATATCTGGGCAGGAGCTGCCCAGTTTTCACTTTCCAGTTTTGATAGAGTTCAAAATCATCTGTGTCCTTGTGGGTGATGAATTATTTTCCACCCTACAACCCCTTTCCCCACACACGAAATGTCACAAGCCTCTCGCTGCTCTATTGCTACTTCCATAGAAAGTGCTCAGACAAACTATATTCCTTTGTTCCACCAGTCCTAACCTTCACGGCTAGGACCCACCATGCCATGTACATTGGAGCGAACTACTCATTCCCTTCGTATTTCATTGGTAAAATGTAAGTTTCACTCAAGCAGCCTCATCCTACGAACCACTGCTTTGTGAAACTGACTCCCAAGAAGATGCTTCCCTGTTATCTTCCCCCACATCCCCATAAACTGTGCCTTTTACTCTGAAACCCTCTATCTCGTGTGGCTCTTCAAAGGGTGAACATTATTGAAAAGAAAATATAAAAAATTAATTTCATAAAGTCACTGTGCATAACAGGGTTGCAGAGAAATTTAACAACCTTATTTGTTTAACATAAAAGTTTGACCCATATATGCAAACACAAGGTTATGAAAATATGACTTACTGATATACACACGCAACCATAAAAACACATCTAGAGAAAAAGTACATGTGACTGCCAGTTTTAAAGTGAAGCCTATGAGAAGAGTTTTAAAATCCACTAAAAGTCTTTTAGGAATAAAAAAAAAATTGATATGAATTTTCTCTCTCTCTTTCTCTCTCAACTGCAGAAATAGATATAGCTGCCCATTGGAGAGGAAATGTATAGCTACTAATATAGTCTACTAGGCAATTACAAAGACCTGAAGCAAACCAGATATGTCTTACATTGGTGCTTCTTACAGGCCATGGAAGCAAAAAGGCAGTATGATGACACTTTCTACATATTGGTGAAAGTTGAAAAGACAAAAGGCAGGAATACTTCAGAAGTGAAATAGAAAATATGATGAAAAACATTCACTTATAAAGCTGGATCAAGGACATGTTAATTATCTTTAGAAGAAAACTCGATAACATCCACTACCCAAAAAAAGTTTATCCAATATAAACAACATCAAAATAATTACAACCACATCTAAAACTATTATTAGGTATCCCAAACCAGTTAGTTTATTTTATGAAAATAGGTCAAAATAGTGAAATTTCCTTCAAAGTATTTTTAAAGTTATTTTCATATATAAAGAAAATTTAATGTTTTCTCTTTATAAAAGAAACAATTCTTTTTCTTGTTTAATGATTAGTTTTTATTCCATGTCTCTTTAAATGCGGTCACATTTCAGTGACAGGCGCTTCTTTTTCCACATTTTAAAATCAGAGAATTTTATGCTTATGTTTTGAAATTTCTTGTGCTTGTACTTGCATCTTCCTATGCATATTAAAACAGTCCTATCTTTAAAAAAAAGAGGACACTCGTCATTTTGGCAGACTTAACATAAAAATTAAGATTATTTTTTCACAAAAAATTTCCAAGTTGAAAATTTCAATGGAGGAAATACCAGAGAAATTCACCTCTTAAAAAACGAAAATTACACCTTACAATATTTCGTCTTTAATAATCAGTTGGTTTCATATCACTACGTCCAACCAACTTGAAGCATGAACAAATATAAAAGGAGGTGTTATTGAAATCGGAATTCACTGGCCACCCTGACTAACATGCCAGAGCTTTTAAATCTGACTTGTTTCATTAATGGGCATTTCACAGTTTCTAGGTGAGTTTAAATATTTTTCTTACATTTCTTGTATTTATTCTAAAGTTGTATAAAGTAAATTACTTCAGTATCTGTCTATATTTCTGAGATGAGGTATTATGTACACTATTTACATTATTCGGACTATTGTCCTCATCTTTGTTGCCATATTTATGTTCCGGCCTTTCAGTATCTGTCTATATTTCTGAGATGAGGTATTATGTACACTATTTACATTATTCGGACTATTGTCCTCATCTTTGTCGCCATATTTATTACAACAAAAATTACAATATGAGCACTGTTAAAAATGGTTGCAGAAGACATTAGGTTTATAATGCCCAGAAATTCATACACAGATGTCCTCAAGGACGCATGGCTCAGTGGATAAATGTGTTAGTTAGATCCAGTGACAGGACCCAAAGAGTGTGAGTTCAATACCTGGTTAAGGTGATGGAGAACTTGGAGAAGGGAATTAACAGGAGATAACTGACATCCATTAAAAACATGATATGTGGAACTAGAACAGTTTACCCCAGTGAGCGAAATAAAGGGTTCAGTACGACATTCCAACCACCTGAAGAAGGCTGGAGCGTACAATGGCTGAAATGTTGTAATAAATATGGCAACAAAGATGACGACAATAGTCCAAATAACATAAATAGAGTAAATTACTTATCAAAAAATAGTTTTTACTTTTCTACCAAATTTCTTTCTTTCAAAATAATTAATTTTTGGTAAAATTTTTTTTTTGAAAATAGGTTTTATTTTATGGTAATTTTTACTTTTAAGCATAATTTTAAGTAAATTTTAACACCTAAATTCAACAATAACAATTTAAGAGCAAACGTTGCCATTCAAAAAAAAAAGAATGTAAATTTAAAATTTTCAGTTCATTCATTTTTACGTAAATTTTTGATTGTTGTATTTTTTTCTTTATAAAATGAAAGCCTAAATTTATAAAATTTAAAACTTTTATTTTTTTTGTAAAACAGTTGTTTTTATTTCTGCTTTTCCTGATATCGTAAATGTCTGTTTTTTTTTTTAGTGTTTTCCATGCGTGGGGACTACTTTAAGTTTTGAAATTTATGTGTAATTCTGATGAAAACTTATTCCTATTCAGTGGACAATCAACTAAATGGCCTCAGAAATTGTTTTCTTCTAAGTGAAAGAGGCAAGCCAAAGACCCCAAAATTCACTGTAATGTGCAAAAAAGTTGCTGATGCAGTTAAAAACAGTGGAAATCAGTGTTGGGTGGAATGGGGGAGTAATGGGTTGACAGTAACGCACAGTAATCTGAGTGCAGTTCAGGTGAGGTTCCATCAATTTTAGTTAGCCCAACTTCTGTAAATTTTTATGTTTTTAAGGACCATGAGGTAAATGAGGAAAGCACTTCTTAAATAGACAAAGAGCTCACATGTTTAGAGGTTTATTTAACAAAAAATTAAGGAGTTAAGAACTCTTCCCCCCACTATTTGTGATACAAGAATTGTATGTTTTTACATGCAGGTTTTTGCATGCTTCTGGAAACTATCTTAATACGAGGATGGAACAATCAAGATTGATGAAGCAAGTTCAACAAACATTTAAACACAAGAAAATTTTAGCCACTAAAGGAGAAGATGATTTAAGAGACTTTTTAGATTATTCTTCCCATGATGCTCTTTTGTAGCTGATGAACTCACTGCTATCGAAATTACATCAGAGGAACTTGAAGACACAGTGACTAACTCTGGTAGCTGTGAAGAAGAACCACCATATCAATTGATCTTGAGATATGAGAGACAAGGCCACTAGATTGCTATATAATATGATTCCAGTGTTTACATTGGCCAAGTCATTGACATCTCCAACTAGTGCAATAATCAAGTTTCTAGCTCCAATTAGGGGTAGAAACTATTATTTTTGGTGACCTCTGGTGTATGATATTGCAATGGTCAAGTCAACTTTTGTCTTAAGAGATGGGACTTAATGCCAGTTTCAAGTGATGGTAGAATCTAGAACATTCCAGAAATGTTGGTTATAGAAGCCTATAAAGAAATTCAAACTGAAAATCACTTGAAAGGAAGGGCAGTAGGGCCGTTCAAACTGGCCAGAAAGTCTTTTTCATCACTTCCAATAAATGTAGTTTTACTTATTTCAATTTTGCTGTTTTTTTTTTTAATTTAAAAATTGAGTTTTAAGGCTTTACAATAAGCATTTATTTGAAAAATTGACCACAGATTCCATTTATATAACAAGTTTCAAAGTTTTGATGTTGTCAGTCCTTTTTGGGCATGTCAAAAATTGTATAAATTTACAAAATTTTCAAAAAATCAAATACATTTATGAGAAATAGTTTTAATATTATTTATAGACTAAATAAGTGATTTTTATTGAATTCCTCATTCCAAAAATGAGTAAAGTTCCAAAGTTTCAGGCCTGTACCCCCACGAGATACTTTTTTACAGCAAGTCCAAAAAGGTATATTTTTTTTACCCTACTATCAAATTTTGATGCTTCTTGTATTTACATAGTGAAATAAGAGTTGTTTAATTGATGTACTCCTGTGAAAAAACAATTTCGATTAATCTCTAAGATACTATGAAACATCAAGAAGCTTCAATGACTTAACTGTAGAATTGAAATTTATATAAATGGTGAAAGTTGCATTGTTTTTAGGATGGAATGTGACTTCCACTCACTGTTTAGGCTGGTCTTATCTAATAATTATTAATTCCATTAGTATTATCTTTCTTTTATGACTTAATGACATTGCATTTATAATGATTTCTTCACTTGTTTGAAGCTTGCATCTTCACATATACACTGTTAAAATGGGCTTCTGGCCCAATCACACTCAAGAAAATATGACAAATATTTAATGGTCATAACTCGGCTACTAATTGAGCTAGCAAGATAAATTTGGTACCATTTCTTATGTTTTGTCAAACTCTATATGCCTACATGAAAAGGCTTTTAGATATATTGAAAATAAAAAAAAATAATCTGGGATACCTACTATTATATATATGATCAGAACCAAAAATGCCCATGACAATAATAATTCTGAAGCAGGTAGATATAAAATAAATTGCCAGAACTGTCTGTCACAATACATTGGGGAAACTTGCAGAAATTTAACCTTTACCATGCTGCAGGCAAAAATTGTCACCGTAGAATTATCTCCCTTTGCTGCTCTAGGCACATTCTGTCGCATTGAGATGGTTGCTGTAAATAAATATTTGTCAACTGTTTTTTCCGGTATTTTTAAGCTGGAAATCGCCTACTATTGCTTTGGAAGAAGGTTAAACTTACATTTTTAAACACCATTTTGAATTCTTCTAGACTCTACACGAGGTGTAACATTGATTAAACCCACGTTAATTTTTTTGCAATTTTTTGTAAACCACAATGGCTGCATCAATATCCAACAAAACTTTTACTTAGGAGTTTTTTTTTGATTAGGACTCTGATGATGATTTTGAAGGCTTTAGTTGAGTGTATATTGACAGTAAAGTGGTCAAAGATGATAACCATGCTAGTGACCTGGAGGAAAGCGATGATGACCACTAGCGGCTACTATCATCCATGCCTGACTAATTTTATGGAAGCTACTGGCAACCATCAATATACCTTTCTGAAGGTGAATTATTTTATCTATTTGTAAATGATAAAATAATAAATTTATTCATCAATGAGAACATGTCAATGAGACAAATAAATATGAGTCAGGTGAAAGAAAGAGCAAACAAATGCTAGTGTTTTCTTGTACATAAACACGAGGAGACATGTCACTTTTTGAGAAACTGAAAGACTTCTTAGCAATTTTGCTTCTTATCATACCCCCAGAAATGCACGAGGGGTAATAAATGTTGAATTATTTACGTATATTTTAATGTATCTGTTTTTTATTTCGTTTTATACAGCTGTACATTTTTACTACAGCAAATGGATATATCGTTTGGTCAACGGTGTAGTCAGGGGCAGCAGTACATATGGTAATTTTATATCTTGTGCATGATGTGACCCCCTTAAAATTAGCTTCAAAATTAGGTCTTCAAAAGTCATATATGTGAGAGTATATACACACACACATATATATTATCAGGGTAAAATCTCCGACTGATGCGAATTCAGCCGGTTTTCGATTCTAGCCAGAGGCAACCGGACATCTAGCCACACTGATGAGCTGTGATACAGCAAAAACAGTCTGTCTGTGGATGACAATATATATGCTCCTGAAAAATTTATTTCGGTTGAGCTCTCTGGGGAGGATGTGTGGGTTTGTAAACAGTGACTATTACGGCTAATAATGCAAGACTCTTCGGTAAATCGAATCGAGTTCTCTCAGTCACTGTGTGTTTATCTAAAAATAAATACGCTTAAATTCACCTTCTTCTCTGCCATGCGCCAACGGCTTCAGGGTAAAATTTCCGACTGACGCGAATTCAGCCGGTTTTCAATTCTAGCCAGAGGCAACCGGACGTCTAGCCACACTGATGAGCTGTGATACAGCGAAACAGTCTGTCTGTGGATGACAATATATATATATATATATATATATAAATATATTTATAAATATAAATGACAAAAGGAAAACTGTAATAGTTCCCAACAACTATTACAGTTTTCCTATTGTCATTTATATTTATAAATATTGTCTTTTCTACAGGTTAACTCTGAGAAATTTTCACACACACACACACATATATATATATATATATATATATATAAACGTGAACATATACTTTCACCTCTAAGTGTTGACTTCTATGTTCACTTTTATATTTACACACACTCTATCTGATATTCAGCACTTTATCCCATAAATATAGCACATCTTAAGACTATATCTCTTCATATATATATATATATATATATATATATATATATATATATGTGTGTGTGTATGTGTGTATGTATGTATATTACTTATACTTGCGTATCATGCAACATATATACATATATTTTCACACGCACTTGAGCTCTCCTTTCCTTTTTCTCTGACAGAAATCAGACTGACACTTTGCAGACAGAATGCTGCATATAATGTGGATTGTTTTTCTCGTTAAATACCCAATACCATTTGGTTAGAGTTCGGCTTGCATGTGTGCAGTCAAAGAGACAATTCTATGAGAAGGATGAGAGAGAAAGGCTGATCGGAAAGCAAGTGAGAGTGAAAGCAAGTATGTTGGGATTATTCACAGTCGATGGACATCTTCATTAACTGAAGAGGCAGAAAACTTTCTCTCTCCACAAATGGAAGAGCTACATAAGCAGGCTGGCCGACATAGACAACATACAGATAAGGACTGCTCACTAATGGCCTCTGTAGATTATATATGTGTGTGTGTGCGTGTGTGTGTGTGTGAGCAAGGAGTGTATGGGAAGATAATGAGCCAATAAAGATATTCTAAAAATGTCAGTAAATGTAAAAGTATAAAAAAATGTCTATTCTTCTAAATATAATCATAGTTGATCAATAAAAAATGCAGACAAACACACACACACACACATATATATATATATATATATATATATATATATATATATATATATATAATTATTTATTTAAAAATTATAACATAAATATGTTCTAAAATCACTACAAAATTAGCCATTTTGTTTCAACACCTCTGGTGTCTTATCAAGTGATGATGTTGAATGTAGAATAAAGGGTTTTAAAATGTTCAAATTAATTAACGACCTCTCGCAAGGGGAAAACGCTGTTACATAAGCTGGAATGACCAATCAAAATACAAGTTTACAAGAATTCAAAAAACTTAACAATGAAGTAAGGTTATAATAGCTATTAAATGCTTTAAAGTTGGGGTTATGCTAATATATATATATATATATATATATATATATATATATGAAATCATGGCTTACTACAAATACAGAAAATGAACAATGAAATATTAAAAGAACATAAACAAATTTGACTCCTTTAATTTGTTTGAAGAAGGTCACGAGACCGGAAACACGTGTAGCAAAAATATGAAGAATAAAATAATATATACACTAAAACAAATCTTCATTATAACCAAAAACATTTGTGGTTCCTCTCTTTTTTTAAAATATACATTTTTCTCTTGTTGGAACAATTATAACGTTTTCCATATATATATATATATATATATATATATATATATGCTTTAATAAACATAAGAAATTTTTAATAACTCCACAGACTGCAACAACCCCCTCGATTATTATGTGTTAGGACTAGTTGAGCGAGAGACCATTGAAACACTTTGTAACACCAAAGATGAACTGAAGGCAAGGATTATGGCAGTATTCACCAACTTGAACAAGACCGTCCAAAAGAGTTGCAGGAGATTCCTAAGTCATCTGGAGACCGTGACTGAAGCTAATGGTGATTTTATTGAATAAATTTACTCTTTAGTATTTTAAGATATTTTTGTGTAATTTTGGTAAATATATGTGTTAAAGTGAGATGTCGGTGTTGTTTTCATTTTTGTGTCATTTAGACGACAATTTATCCATCGCACCCTTTGAAACTTCTTGTTTTGTGAACAATAATTGATGTATGGACTGCCACATAGCTTCCAGCATAGAAAGGAAATACTCTTAAACTAACCTGCCATATCTGTTCATATCTCTGTCTTAGAAGAGATGCACTGAAAAGTCATCTTCGCCATCATGACAAACAGGCTGCCATTCCAGCCCGTGTCAATCAGAGAGAACCGAGATACGGCAAAGAATGCAGGTCAAGCGGTGGTTTCAAAAAACATATGAAGATTCATAGCAATCAAATGCCAGACTGTACCTAATGTTGTGACTGGTCATGACTGCTGAGTTTGTGGAAAACAATGCAAATCATTGGCCGGGCGAAAAAGTCATATCCGTGCTTGGCACCTAGTGAATCTTTGTGGGATGTTGTGTGATGGCCATGCTCAATAATGACATCATGAGTTTTTTTTTATCAATTCACCCCAAGAAAGGCAATAATGCCACTAAGATGTAAGGGATTACCGGGAGTGAAAGACATAAGAAAAATTTAGAAGGAACCAGAAAACCAATCCTAAACAGGAAACAAGGGATAAACCCTTACTCCTGTTCAAAAGACTGGAGAGCAGTGTGAACTGGACAATAAGCAAACTTTATATATATATATATATATATATATATATATAAATTAAATAATTAAGAAAGAGACAACCTTAAGGTTCCATGACTATAATTTATTTCCCCAGAAAAAATATTTTTCCTGGTCCATCAGGTCACATTTCTAGTTACAAAGGAATTTGGTTTCTTTTATATTTAATACAAGATTTTGAGGGATAGTTTCAGATTGATATAAGATGACAGAAGTGGTGGCAGGAGGGGGAGGACTATAGAATGATCTATTGTGGAAATGGAAAGTAGGGATAAAGTTGTTTTTAAACAATCTTTAATAACTTATGTAGGTTCAAGTGTACTCAGTTAAGATGCCAGATAATTTGACCTCTTAAATAATTTTTAAACAGGAAGAAAAAAGAAGACAAAATGTACAGCAGTAGAGGGGAGAATAGAGGAAGAAGAAAGAAAGACCTAAAAAGGGAAGGGGGAAAAAGAAGCAAGAGTGAGTTAGCATATGTAGGTATATCACGGTGACACTTGAAAAACACATTAATATAATTTATAGTTAATACATAAAGTATTAAAGATTACCAGCAAAGTAGGAATAAAATCAGATATATTAATAATATTATTAATCTTGATTAATACATTTGTAATTAATATAGGACAATATATTAAAAAAGATTTTTAAATTTTAAAAAGAAGAGTATAAAAATCAATAATATTATTGATAATAACTATAAAAAAGGTTAAAAATAAAATTTGAAGTTTAAAATTTAAAAATTTCTAAAGATGAAAAAAGAACTCTTTTGGCATAACAAACATTTTTTTCAACTTAACTGCATTGACAAAGAAGGAAATTAATGCAACACTTGTCCATTAGTCACATAAACTGAACACTATGAAAAACTTATGTGAAGATGATGAGAAATATGAAAAAACTTATAAATGATGCATTTCAACCAATGTCTGTTGGTTTTGGCTTCTTCAAGTTAGAATGAAAGACAAAACTGTGTATTAGGAAAATGCATTGCTATTTTGATGATAAGAAGGGCAATGAATTAAATAATCAAAGTTCCGTTAATCACTGCATCAGTCAGGCTAACTGATCCACTGTTGTGAAGATGATATATACATTCATACAAAACTTCACTAGATATTTGATTTATCAAAGTATTCTTGACTGACAAATTTTAAAAAACATACTTGTTCGTAGTATGAGCAATAAAAATTTTTAAAAATAGTGGTAAGAAGTTAAAAAATATTAGTGGCAAAAAGTTTTAAAAAATGTATGACAGGCAAAAAGTAAAAAAAAATGTGTGGTAAAGTAAAATATGTGTAGTAAAAATGAAAAAAAAAACAAGTTAAAAAAATGAGTGGTAAAAAGTTAAAAAATGATGGCAAATTTTAAAAAATGAGTGGTAAAAAATATTTAAAAAATGGGTGGTAAAAAGTGAAAATGAGTGGTAAAAAGTTTAGAAGAAAAAAAAAGGTGCTAAAAAGTTTATAATGAGTGGTAAAAGTGAAAAAAAAATGAGCCGTAAAAAGAAGAAAAAAAAAGAGTGGTGAAAAGTAAAAAATGAGTGGCAAAATGTTTTTAAAAAAATGAGGAGTTAAAAGTTTTACAACATGAGTAGTAAAATGTAACAATGAGTGGTAAATAGTAAAAGAAAAAAAAGAGAGGTATGATGATGGGAATGGTTGAAGGCGTTCTCCATTGAAATTTGTAACTCTTGAAGTCACATGATTGGTGAGACTTAAAACCACATGATGTTAAAGGTTCGTGTTTTATGCTAAGATGTCATTAGGTCTAAAGGGTTGATTTTTTATAGTTCAAATACACTCTGACTGTCACCTCTGCACTGTTCTATCTCACTGTTCTGCCCAATTTGACCTTCTGCTAGAATAAGCAAATTTTTGTAAATATCAACATAGACAAATGATTCCGCTTCATTTCACAACCGACACTTAATCCCTTGAAAAATGCTAAATAGTAAGAAAGATATTTCACCTGCATATTAATAAAAAATGAATTCAGTAAATATACAAAATACACCGGTTTGTTAAAGACACTGGCATGCGATATTTATGCTGAGAATGATATCAGAAAGAGTAAAACAAATGCAAAAGGATGTGTACCTGTGGTTTATAGATTATGCAAAACCATTTGATAAAGTACGTCACAAAGAACTGTCGGAAATGCTAGGTAACAGTGACATATTTCGGGGGGTGGGGAGAGAAATTAGAATAATCCAGAACCTAGCAGTAAACCACCTGTATATGGATAGAAAATAAATTCAGTAAATATTCAAAAATAGAAGACATTTAAGACAAAGATGTGTCTTCTCACCAGACTTATTCAACCTATACAGCGAGGTGATTCTGAAAGAATTAGAAGTCATACCAGGATTCATTATCAGTGACCACATTCTTAACAACATAAGATATGCAGATGACACAGTGTTGATAGCAGACACAGAAAGAAAACTACAAGATCTCCTGCAGAAGGTAGTGAAGGAAAGCAAGAAGAAAGGATTGTGCGTGGAAATAACATGACCCGAAACAGGTGTAGCAAAAATAAAAATATGAAAAATATAGTATAATATTTATTTTTAAAAATCCACATTATACCCAAGAATGTTTGCAGCTTCTCTCTTCTCTTTAAAATATGTATGTATGTGTTATATGCTTTGGCAACAACCTTTCTTTTATATATGTTTCACTGAATGTAACAGACAAGGAAAATCTTAAGTTTTTTTTTTATTGAGTTTTTCTTATGTTCTTACAGTTTTTCTTTTTTGGGGGGCGGGGGGGGTAGACAAAGTAGAAAATATGCAATAGAAGTAGAAACATGTCATAACACAAGAATAAAGAATTCTGCCAGACATATTGCCATTTTCTTCTGGAACTGTTTTGTCTTAAATAGAATCTGGCTGTTTTTACCTTTTGTAAAACCTTGGAACCGCAGACAGGCAGACATTCCAGGAGACTCAAGCTCAGCATTATATGTAAATCAGTTTTAATTCCATTCTTTCTGCAAGCCTCCAAGAGTGCACAGAATGTAGCCAGCGTCTGACATAGCAGTAATGGGAGTGAAGTGTTAATTCCATTCTCTAGTCTGTTTCTATCTTCTCTGTGTGTGTGTGTGTGTGTGTGAAGCATGACTGACATTTCCTTCCGGAATTTGGCACCATTTTTCCTCAGATTTGGAAGCAGGAATAATAAAAGGCCAACACTAAAATGGTTCCACAGAAGCAAACAATATCTAGACTATACAAACACCATAATTTACCAAAAAAGTTTCAGGTTGGAAGAAATTCTTTAATAGCCGATTTTTTTGGTGTATCTGCCCTGTCAATAAGAGAGAAAGACTTAAAATTGTGACTTGAAAAGTGACAACATTTTGTCCACAACCAATTATTCTATTGCATGTTTGTAGGGATTACAAAACCTCTTACCAATATTTCTTTAAATCATTTGTTTGTTTTACAGTTTATCAACCCATTGGGTCATTTAATGCTGAAATTTAATTTTTTTTCCTAAATAAAGCTTTGTAGTGAAACAGTTTGCTATATACCATACCTATGAACACCAATGGGTATGTCCCAATCCTCATAAATATGTTGGACACTATTGTAAGTGGGGGTAATATGCTGTCGTAGTCCACCAATAGCAGTGGTTTACCTACTTCACGCCGCTGGCGAGTATTGTATTTTATTATATAAGATTGCCATTTCATTTCCAACCTCTGTTTTGATTATTCCTCATTCAGTAATCCTTTCTAGGTTACAACAGATAGATAGATAGATAGATACTGTTATATACCATACCTATGAACAACTATGGGTATGTCCCAATACTCATAAATACATTGGACACTATTGTAAGTGGGGGTAATATGCTGTCTAAGTAGTCCACCACAAGCAGTGGTTTACCTACTTCACGCCGCTGGCGAGTATTGTATTTTGTTGATGTTATAAAGATTACCATTTCATTTCCAACTTCCATTTTGGTTATTCCTCCTTCAGTAACCTTTTCTAGGTCACAACACAGTCAAAGATTTATTTTAAATATTAAGACTGCTGTTAGTTATGGGTATATTTTTTTTAAATTAAATTTTTGAGATCAGTTTAATTTCTCTTAGAAACTGGAATATATAAAGTGGACCAGTATTTTGAAAAAGTTCTCTCAAGTTTGTTGTTTGGTAATATTTTAATCAGATTGAATTAAAATTGCTGCAGTTTATCAATGTGTTTTATGGTGTATGGCTCTTGGCATACGACACATATTGGGGAACCTTCCTTTATTTTTTATGATATACGAATGGGTTATGCTGGTATGTCCAATATAAAGCCTGGACATAATCACTTCTCTTCTAGTTTGGTGTTTTTCAGGCCATTCTTCTATAGTTGGTTTAATTTTGAGCAGTTTATTGTTTTTACTCATTAGACTACAAACATTGATGCATCTTCACGAAATTTTATATCATATTTGATATTCAGTAAATCAAGAAAATTTCAAGTGACTTGTCTGATAGATGAATCGGTTATTATCATCAGATCTCGTATTTATATGCTTTGGAAAAGAAGTCAATTTTAACTTACAAATTTGAAAATTTTACCAGGCCAGGATTTCATTAGAATTGTCACAACATTTAAATTTAGAACTGGAATAAAATAGCTTTCTTGAAAATGTCACTATACCGTATATATTTGTGTAAGCCAACTCCATTTATAATGCAACCCCTGAATTTATTTTTTTCCATCAATTTATCAGTATGCGTTTTATGATGTATGGCTCTTGGCATGCCACACATAACAAAGGTTCTTCCTTTTTTAGGATATAAGAATGGTTTATAGTAATATGTTTAATATTGAGCTTCGACATAATCACTTCTCTTCCAGTTTGATGTTTCTGATGTCATTCTCCTATAGTAGGTTTAATTTTTTTTGCAGTTTATTGTTTGGGCATGAGTTCCATAGATTCTGCCGCACATCGCATATATATTTATTGATTGTTGGTTTCAGGTCTGTATCTGGGATTTTGGTATTAAGGGATCTGATATGTTTTTTATATTAAATTCTTTTCTTGCTGCTATCATTCCCTATATGTTTTGGGATCCAGCAAAAGGCAATATCTGTATTTAAGCTATTGGTCCTGTTTTGTAGTTTAATGATGAGTGTTTTTTTTGTTTGTTTTCAGTGCTGTGATCACTGACATGGAGTCAGTATATTTTTTAATCATTTCACCCCAAGCAAGGCAATAATGCCACTAAGATGTAAGGGGTTATTGGGAGTGAAAGAGAATGAGAAGACTTTAGTAAGGATAATAAAAGAACTGGATTCAGGAAGAATCAATGGCAATTGACATTGTATTTAAATTTTTGAAGATTGTAGTTTATCTTGAATTTTTAGTTTTGAAATTAACAGTACAGTAGTTAGCTTAAAATAACCCCACCCTAAAAAAAAATTGGTCAGGAGTAGAGGAAGGGTGGAATTTTTATTTTTTATTAAAGAAATAAAACTTGAAACAATGACACGTTAATCTGTCTAAGATTAAAATTACAAGCTGATCAGGTTTTTATGTATATATACACTCACATATATACGCAGTGTTTCAACGTGTAACCACAAGCCCTATACAGGGTGCGATGGGTAAATTATTGCCATTTTATATTTTTAATTTCATACATGCACATTGTTTATTTTGTCGACTGCACAGTATCGTAGGGTCAATTGGGCACTGTCTGTGAGCAAAAGAGCACCATGACGCAATTTACTCTGCCAGAAATTTGGAAACAGCATGCTGCACTGCTTGGCATTCATGCCAGAAGCTCCAATACGACCATTTCAGAGTGTTTGGGTGCCAGTCTGAAGACAGTGCAGAGGATTTGGAAAGACATGGATGAATCTAAAGGTGATTATGAAGGTACGGCAGCTCGGAAAACTCACACTGATCACACTGATGGATAAGAAAAGAACTCACAAATTTTTTGGTGAGGCCCTCAGACTCAACCCGGAGGCCTACATCAAGTGCCTTAAGAAGGCAGTGCTGGCCTGGGTTAAGTGGGTGTTTACTGGAAGACCCTATAAGGCAAAAGGACTCTGCACTATTCCACACAAACAGGAGAACCCAGTCATGGCTGTTAGACAATTTCTGCAGCCATGTCACCCCTTACATTAGGCCACCTAACTTCTCAGCCTGTAAACCCCTTGATTATTATATGTGGGAGGCAGTTGAGCAAGACCAACAAAACTCCTTGTAACACCAAAAATGAATTGAAGGCAAGGATTATGGCAGCATTCACCAACTTAAACTAGAAGACTGTCCAAAGGAGTTAGAAGAGATTCCAAAGTCATCTGGTGGGTGTGGTTGAAGCCAATGGCGATTTTACTGAATGAATTTACTCTTTAGTATTTCAAGATATTTTTGTGTAATTTTGGTAAATATATTTGTTAAAATGAGATGTCAGTGTTATTTTCATTTATGCGTAATTCCGATGACAATTTATCTATCAAATCCTGTATGTGTACAAATACACGCATGTATAAATCATGTACACCCACACTCAAGAGCGAGCAAGAGAGGCAGAAATTGTCAGGCAGAGCAACTTCACAAAATCTAACAAAATAGCCAAATATCAAAATTTTTAGGGGTGAGCGAGTTTAGGGTCAGACTGAGAATTTTTCAGCACCACTCTGTGTATGCACACACACACACATATATATATATATATATATATATATATAGGGTGTGCCATAATGATGGGTGACATTATAAATGTTAGATTATCAAAATGACATAGACTACCAAATATATTTATTACATAACTGATGTACAAGAGTTCAACATATTATCTAAAATTTTGCTATTTCCTACAGGTATCTGGTATCTCTTTTGATGACGGTGGAACTTCATAATGTCATAGACTCCAAAAGAAATCGCATACATAATGGAAGCTTGTGCATGCTCTGTTCATGGTGGTGACCATCCAAGAGATGTGATATTCAAATCTTAGATAATATGTTGAACCCTTGTATATCAATTACATAATAAATATAGTTGGTACTCTATGTCATTTTTATAATTCAAGATACTTGCATTTAAAATGTACCTTTTATATATATATATATATATATATATATATATATATATATATATATATATATATATATATATATTTTCCAACCCCATCTGTTCTCATATTCACAATCTCTCTCTCCCTACCCTTGTTTTCATTTTCTCCCTCTTCATCACCGTCTCCCCTGTGATAGTGCACATGGGGACACAATATATATATATATATATATATATATATATAAAAGTGAACATTGAAGTCAACGCTCAGAGGCGACAGGCTGTTTCATGCTAGGCGCAATCATTGGGCCATCAGTGTTGACTTCAATGTTCACTTTTATATTTATATACGGTCTATCTCTGATATTGAGCACTTTATCCCATAAATATAGCACACCTTAAGAGTATATTTCTTCACATACATACATATATAACATATACATTATATATATATGTGTGTGTATATATATATATATATATATATATATATATATGTAAAATGTTTGTTGTGTATATATGTAAAATGTGTGTGTGTGCGTATATATATATATATATATATATATATATGCATATGCAATTTTTATATCTATTATTTATATATTATATATGCATGGTACTTATTGGGAAGTGCTCAATATCAGTGACAGAGCTAACATTTAGTTGGATTGATGTGAGTTTGTGACCCTGGGTTTCATGCTCTCTGCGATGGTCAGACAAACAAAGAGTTTGTTTGATGAATCCAGTGAGTATGAAACCCAGTGTCACACACTCACATCAATCCAACTAAATGTGTGTGTGTGTGTGTCTGTGTGTGTGAGAGGTGAGAGAGTGCGTGCGCGCACATCAGTAGATCCATAACCTGCTAACAAGACATAATCTGATTTTTGATCTATAAGTATCACTGTCTTTATGGTTAATATTCACCGCTGAATTAAGTGCATTAACAAGGAAAAAGATTAGGTTAAAAAATGTTTGTTGCATAAAATAAATGCTTTTTAAAATCATTAAGCTACGCACTTAGGATTTACTATGTACAAATTCAGAGCGATGAGGTAAATGGTTTTCGTAAGTGGCGTGTGTGTTTGTGTCCCCATGTGCACTATCACAGGGGAGACAGTGATGAAGAGGGAGAAAATGAAAACAAGGGTGGGGAGAGAGAGATTGTAAATGTGAATATGAGAACAGATGGGGTTGGAGACATGAACTGCAAGAGGAAAAATGCAAGTGGGGAGGAGGAGAGATGAGGGATAGGTGAGGGGAGCATGGAGGACTCAAATGATACCAGCCGGTCCCAGAATGGCAATAGAAAAGGAATTTGTAGCAGATTATCATTTATTTGGCACGATGCCAAATATCAAGAGAATATCAGAACAAAAGAGTTTTCATCTACTAATTGAAACGCAACGCAACCATGTTTAAACTAATAAAAAGAATAGTTTTTTGTCATCTTTCAGTGTCATTTTCTGGCTGTAGTAGTGAAAAGATCTCTCCAAGTATGTAGAAAAATAAGATAAGGGTGTGTTGAGGCTGGGAGGAAACACTTAACAGGTAACAGATTGTTCTCTTAGCAATTAAGGGAAGGGAACAAGCAGAGAATGGAGAGAAATGGGAAGAAATAAAAAAATTTAAAAAATTAATGACGAGTGAGGCCACTGTCCCAAAAACCACAGCACGGTGGGTGATACATAACTTCCAGAACAAAATGTACCATGAGTACATCTTTACACGGTGCTGAATTTCCTGACAATAGCAAAGCGAGTTTTCAGCAAAAGCAGACTGTCGGTTTTCCTATTGATTTTATGCACAGTTGATCCAGATTTGAACAAGTTGCTCAGAAACCTGTATCTGGATATGCCAAGCTGCTAATGGAGAAATCTGAATATGACTGTCTTTGGCAGGCATGTCCGCATGGAGCTCTTTTGTGCCTTCACTGATACATGTTTGTCACAAAATAAGAAATATTCCGAATGTGACGAAATAGGGTAAAAAGAAAAAATGATGGTATATATATATTTTTTTTTTAAGCTTATCACCCCAAGCAAGGCTGGAGGCCACTAGCATGCAAGGGGTTACAGAAGGTTTGGAGGAAGAGCAGATAGGAGTGGTAAAGGAGAGGATGTGGAGAAAGATAGTGGATTGATCAAGGCAAGGGGGTTACAGAAGATTTGGAGTGAGAGCAGATAGGAATGAAAGGTGAAAGGATGTGGCGAAGGGAAGTGGATAGATCAAGGCAACTGGAGATGTCGATTGACGTAACACTTTGCTGACATATATGGGCTGATGCTGAACAAATTTCACTCTCCATTCTCAACAGAGTTCAAAAGCTCTTATGTGGTCTTGTGGGTGATAAATTATTCTCCACACTGCAACCCTTTTCCCCACAGGCAAAACATTGCTAGCCTCTCACTGGTCTATCGCTATTACTTATATCATGTTTGGACACGTTACATTGCTTAGTTCCACCAACACAACCCCCCCCTCCAGCAGATCAGACATTCCATACCATATTCCCAGTGGCACACCATCTACATTCCGTTTGTGCTCCTTCGATAAGGTACAAATTCTACTCAAACAGCATGTTCCACAAGACAGTTACTTTGCAGAATAAGCTCCCAAGAGAATACTTCCTTGACAATTGTGATTTCTTTATGTCCAGGGTCAAATGTCCTCATAAATATGCATTTCTACCCAACCCCTCCTTTGCAACAATCTCATTCAGTAACCCTCTACCTTGATTTAATTGATTCATCCATTTTTTACAGCTTATCAACCCTTTACAGTTTATTTAAAGCCAGAAAATATTTGTAGCTTGTAAGAATTCTTTCTTTTCGTTCTTTGAGATAATAATGGTTTAATGATACAAATCTTACTAATTAACCCATAGCTGGAGAGAGAAGAGGTGGATTCATACCTAATCAGAATTTAATAAAGAAATTATAATGTGGACATAAAATGGGGGATCAATTCTATATTACAATTAATATAGAGATTGATCTCTCATTTTGATGTCATAGTAGTTTCATATTCATATTCCAGAGAATATAAATAAATCTAAAAGACAAGCCTGTGTAGCTAATGCATATTTCATTGATTGATTCATTTTCTACAGCTTACGAAACCTTTACAGGTTACTTAAAGCCAGAAAATATTTTTTCATTGTAAGAATTTTAAAAAAATTATAATAGTTTAGTGATACAAGTCTTACTAACCCATAGTTGGGTCGGGGGTCAGAACAAGTGGGTTCATATACCTTTCCCAAGGTTATTTTCTCATAAGTTAATATAACAAACCCAACAGGAATTGGAACTTAACTCTCTGATTAACAATTCTCAGCCATTATCCATTACACCACCCGTGCATCCAAGCTTACAGCACCTGGTATTCCAAAACGGTCACCCACCTAAGTATTGACCAGGCTCAACATTGCTTATGGGGACCAGTGTTTCAACACTGTGTAGCAATAAGCCTCCTCTCCCTTAAGCAGTTTTTGCAGCTTGTATTGGTTGAACAAACAGTAAAAAAGTAGGGGGGGGTATTCTTAATGACCAAAGAATCTAAATGCATATATGCGCATGCTTGCACACTGGCCTAAATGTACACACACATCCATATGTGTGCAGAAGGGCCATTTTTTCTAATTCTTGCCACTTTTTAGTTCCACTGTTGGTTTCAATAATAACATTTTTAAAAACAAAACTTTCAATAAGCTTTTCCTTTCCATTTTAAAATCACAGCATTTTTGGGATTTACTTTGTCTGATTTTATTATCATAATTTTTTCTCGGTTTTTGATTATTAAAAATTATTATCAGAAGGAAAAAAAAACAGTTACTGGAAGATTCTGGGTGAGAACCCTGCATTATCCATAACAACCTAAAGTATCACCCCTAAATGATGAGTTCCCAAGATATAAAATGCAAGAATGGTATCAAGATTTACTTTTTATTCTGAATTTCTACATTTTGAAATTAGAAGTACAGGTGTTTAGCTTAAAATAACCCCACCCTCAACAAAGAATTCGGTCAGGAGAAGAGGGAGGATGTGAAGTTTTTTTTTTAAATTTTTTAAAGAAATAAAATGTGAATCTGAGTTTTGAATCTGAAGAACAGATTGAAAAAAAAAAAAAAAAGAAGAAAATAAAAATCTTCCTATACATGAAGAGCCTATGTAAGTTCTTATTTATCGGCAATGTCTAACGTTTGCTGTAACAGAGTTATCTCCCTTGCAATAGCAATATTGACACTGTTGCTTTTCCCAGCGGTTAAATGTTCCAAGTCAGATGGAAAAAAAACTGGAGGAGTAAAGCAGTAAAAAAATAATTAGGAAAATATTTAACACACAGAGGTGAAATATAATGATGATAATAAATAACAACAAACAAAATCTGCAGGGAGCCATGACTGCCTTCATTCTGAATGGACATAACATTATAAAAACATGTGGGGATATGTTTATAAAGTCACTTCCCTAAAATAGATATAAGGCCAACAACCATCCACAAAGGGGACACAAGGCCAACAACCATCCACAAAGGGGACACAAGGCCAACAACCATCCACAAAGGGGACACAAGGCCAACAACCATCCACAAAGGGGACACAAGGCCAACAACCATCCACAAAGGGGACACGAGGGCAACAACCATCCACAAAGAGGACACGAGGGCAACAACCATCCACAAAGAGGACACGAGGGCAACAACCATCCACAAAGGGGACATGAAGCCAGCAACCATCTACAAAGGGGACATGAAGCTAACAACCATCCACAAAAGGGACACGTGGCCAACAACCATCCATAAAAGGGACACGAGGGCAACAACCATCCACAAAGAGGACACTAGGCCAACAACCATCCACAACGGGGATATGAAGCCAGCAACCATCCACAAAGGGGACATGAAGCCAGCAACCATCCACAAAGGGGACATGAAGCTAACAACCATCCACAAAAGGGGACATGAAGCTAACAACCATCCACAAAAGGGACACAAGGCCAACAACCATCCACAAAGGGGACACAAGGCCAACAACCATCCACAAAAGGGACACGAGGGCAACAACCATCCACAAAGAGGACAACAACCATCCACAAAGGGGACACGAGGGCAACAACCATCCACAAAGGGGACACAAGGGCAACAAACATCCACAAAGGGGACACAAGGGCAACAACCATCCACAAAGAGGACACAAGGGCAACAACCATCCACAAAGGGGATATGAAGCCAGCAACCATCCACAAAGGGGACATGAAGCTAACAACCATCCACAAAAGGGACACAAGGCCAACAGCCATCCACAAAGGGGACACAAGGCCAACAACAATCCACAAAGGGGACACGAGGGCAACAACCATCCACAAAGGGGACATGAAGCCAACAACCATCCACAAAGGGGACATGAAGCCAACAACCATCCACAAAGGGGACATGAAGCCAACAACCATCCACAAAGGGGACATGAAGCTAACAACCATCCACAAAGGGGACACAAGGCCAACAACCATCCACAAAGGGGACACGTGGCCAACAACCATCCATAAAAGGGACACAAGAGCAACAACCATCCACAAAGAGGACACGAGGGCAACAACCATCCACAAAGATGACACCAGGTCAATAATCATCCACAAAGGGGACATGAAGCCAACAACCATCCACAAAGGGGACATGAAGCCAACAACCATCCACAAAAGGGATACAAAGTCAAAAATGCCATCAAGAGAGACTCAAGCTCAATCTCCACCTCCCCCAGATATCAGGTCACCATTTCAAAAGTTTTAAGTTAATATTGAGATTAAAGTAGCAAAAGTACCAGCTTATGGGTGGGTTGATGAGAGTGGGTGAAAGGTTTAAGGGTCAAAATAGACAGAGAAGGAGAATGGGAAGATGCAGCAGATGAAGACAATGACCAGTAGCATTTGGTCAGTTAGAAATGGCTGTAGAAAAATCAATAGATAACAATATGCTACCATGGAAACAAGATGGGGAAGAAAAGAGAGAGGCAGAGAAGAAGAGATAAAAAAGAGGGGGAAAAAAGGGTGAAAAAAGTTAGATTGATGGGAAAGAGAAATAGATAACAGAGAGAAAGCAACAGTGATGAGAGAAGGAGGAATATAAAGATGAAAAAGACAAAATAGAGAAGGAAAGCGAAAGAAGAGAGAGAGAAGAAAGGGAAAAAAGAGAAGCAAAGTAGATGGAGGGAAAGAGAGAAGCAAAGAAAACAGATGGGAGGGAGAGAAACAAAGAGAGAGAGAATCAAATAAACAGGAAAAAGAGAGAAAAACATTAAAAAAACACACAGAGACACAAAAAAAGAGAGAGAGAAAAGTAAAGAAGCCAGAGAGAGAGAGAAGTAAAGAAGCCAGAGAGAGAGAGAAGTAAAGAAGCCAGAGAGAGAGAAGTAAAGAAGCCAGAGAGAGAGAAGTAAAGAAGCCAGAGAGAGAGAAGTAAAGAAGCCAGAGAGAGAGAAGTAAAGAAGAGAGAGAGAGAAAGAAAGGGAGAAGAAACCAGAGAGAGTGAAGTAAAGAAGAGAGAGAGTGAAGTAAAGAAGAGAGAGAGAGAAGTAAAGAAGAGAGAGAGAGAAGTAAAGAAGAGAGAGAGAGAACTAAAGAAGAGAGAGAGGAGTAAAGAAGAGAGAGAGGAGTAAAGAAGAGAGAGAGGAGTAAAGAAGAGAGAGAGAGACAAGTAAAGAAGAGAGAGAGAGACAAGTAAAGAAGAGAGAGAGAGAGGTAAAGAAGCCAGTGGAGAGAGAGAGGTAAAGAAGCTAGAGGAGAGAGAGAGAGAGAGAAGTAAAGCCAGATTGAGAGGTGAAAGAGAAAGGCAAAGAAGGAGATGCAGTGTAGGAATGGGAGAAAGAGAAAATAAATGGGATAGAGAGAGGGGGAAGAGAGAAAATAAATGGGATAGAGAGAGGGGGAAGAGAGAAAATAAATGGGATAGAGAGAGGGGGAAGAGAGAAAATAAATGGGATAGAGAGAGGGGGAAGAGAGAAAATAAATGGGATAGAGAGAGGGGGAAGAGAGAAAATAAATGGGATAGAGAGAGGGGGAAGAGAGAAAATAAATGGGATAGAGAGAGGGGGAAGAGAGAAAATAAATGGGATAGAGAGAGGGGGAAGAGAGAAAATAAATGGGATAGAGAGAGGGGGAAGAGAGAAAAGAAATGGGATAGAGAGAGGGGGAAGAGAGAAAAGAAATGGGATAGAGAGAGGGGGAAGAGAGAAAATAAATGGGATAGAGAGAGGGGGAAGAGAGAAAATAAATGGGATAGAGAGAGGGGGAAGAGAGAAAATAAATGGGATAGAGAGAGGGGGAAGAGAGAAAAGAAATGGGATAGAGAGAATGAGAAGGGCGGGATCAGAGAGATGTTGAGAAAAATGAGAAATGAAAGAGATAAAGAAAAAAACAGTATTAATGTTTTATGAACATAAAGCACGAAAGAAGAAGAAGAAGAAAAAGAAAAGCTGTGGACACTGGAAAACAGATGGAGAGTGATAGGTGGATACAAATCAATGTTCCATTCTTTAATGTTCAAAGACGGTCTGGCTAGGCAGCAGCAGCAGCATCATTCAACAACCACTTAACCTGTGGCTGGGTGGACATCAGCTTGCAAAACAGAGAGAAATAGAGAGTCAGCTCAGTTACATAAGATAGCCAATCTGGCTTAGACATCTTCTAATCAAGCCAACCGAATAACTAAACAAATCAACAAAATGACAAAATTCTTAAAGCAACTGCACTCAATGAACCCTCCAGCTATAAAAAAAAAAAGAATTTCCTTTAAGAATCAAGGAGCAGAGTAAGAAGTAAGAGTGAGGAGGGAATGGATAGGTGTAGTCACAACAGGCATCTGTGGGGGACAGAGAGAGAATGAGCCATGGTACCAGGGATAAGCATAACTGCTGTTAGTACTGGCCAATATCTACAAGGAAAATATTCAGGCCACAAAAGTTACAGGACTTGGCTCAGTGAAAGAACACAGCACAAGAAAATCAGAGACCTGCAAGAATAAAATGACCATTGGAAAATATTAATAAAAATTCTTTGCCCCTCTTATTTGACAATCAGTCTTGCTATCTACAAATATCAATGCCAACCATATTTAATTATTGAATATTATTTATTTCAAATTCAATGCCCAGAATAAAATGTCTGTCAAAAATATTTCTAGAAATTGACTCAACTCGTAACTGTGGAATGTATAATATAGTCACACAAACACTTTTGTCCAGACAACAGCTGTTTTCCTTCCCCAATTTCTTAGTTGCGCATATATTTGTTTTGTCCGCAATTGAACACTGAATTGATTGCTTTGTTTTTTATGGCTTATCAACCCTTTGTGAGATATTTAAAGCTGAAACATATTTCAGGTTATAGGAGTTTGCTTACAGTAATTTGGTGTTCACAAGTGGTACCCCATCGAAGTAATGACCAGGCTCGGCACTGCTTAACTTTGGTCTAGTACTGCACTTAAATTCATAAAGTCTAGGTACCAAAGAGGAAAGCTCATCAGAACATTTACCATGAAAATATTTATAGAAAAGGCACAGGAAAGCTATATTAAGGTGGTGAGAAAGTGATTGACAAGGACATCAGGAAATACAATGAAAATATATGAACACCAACAAGAATGAACCAAATGAAAATCATGAGATGTTTATTTTAACATTTCTTTGGATTAAATATATTCAATATTATTATATTATTACTGGTTTTACTCCATCTTATTTTTGTTGAATTTTATGTCAACATTGCTGGAATTTGGAAATAAAGAAGAGATTTCCAATGAGGCATGAACTTATATATTCCTGTTATTCTAATCAACTTTTACCTATCCTTTTCTACCAGAATTAATGGTCAACGTGAAACCCTTATTTAAATACTCTCTTAAGATAAATAAGATGTCCTATATGGGAAACTGATGCAAGGGTTGTCTTCCTTTATTTGGCTGTGTGCCAAACAAAACGTGAATGGCTACGTGTAAGATCTCTATGTGTAAGATAGACACTTATCTACGCTGTACTATATAAATATAAAACAATCTTCTGATTTATTTTAGTCTTACTTACAATTTGTAGTTCAATTGGTAGAGCAGTTGACAGAAAAAACAATGTTATTCGATTTGAGCTTCTACATCAATTGACTTTTGTAGTATAATTGGTAGAGCAACTGATGCATGAAATATGGTAAGATTTTAGTTTCTATAACTATTGGCTTCTGTAGCCCAATTGGTAAAGCAGCTGTTGCATGATGATATTATTTGATTTGAGCTTCAAAAGCCATTAATTTTTGTAG
This sequence comes from Acanthosepion esculentum, assembly GCA_964036315.1. Lineage (NCBI taxonomy): Eukaryota > Metazoa > Mollusca > Cephalopoda > Sepiida > Sepiidae > Acanthosepion > Acanthosepion esculentum. The sequence continues at coordinate 83,239,130 of OZ038501.1, forward strand.
TCTAATTGGTAGAACAGCTGATGCCTGAAAACAATATGGTAAGATTTAAGTTTCTATAGGCATTGGCTTTGAGAATATATGAGGAGATTTAGCTTCAAGGCACTATTCATATTTAACCTTGCCTGAATGGCAAGAGTTTTCTGTAGCTCACTTATTTAGCTAGAGCATGTCGGTTCTAAGGATGGTTCCTTCTATCCAGATGTTCAAATGCTGGTGGAGAATGCATATTTTCTTTAATAATATTTCTTGAGTATTCAGGCTGGTAGACAAAAACAAATAAACATGCTGCTTAATAAATAAACAGGGTGTCTACTCAAATATGATTATCAATTTTTTAAAAATGACATCAATCAGATTAATAAATAAAAATCCATTACTTCTTTGTAAAATTACTACAGAGAGAGATAGAGAAAGTGGGGGAAAAGTGTTCATGCCTTTCCCATTCCTATTTTCTACATCAATAACTATTATGCTACCTGCATATTCACTCTGTTTTGGGGTTTTTTTTCCTTTAAATGGCTTTCAAGAAATAAAAGTGTCTTGGAGTTTCAGATTTTTTATTTTTTTGGCAGTGACTTAAATATTTGGAACATAAAGAGTTCTGCACTTGGTGGATAGGAGGTCATTTCTAAGGTCAACCAGCTGATGCACCTGACTTCTCTGATAGACACTGAATGCAAAATCTATTCTCACATCAATTGAGGTGAATTACATACTACACTACTATTTAACCCATAGATGAAGAGAGAGAGGAAAGGTGTTCCTGCCTTTTCCATTTCCACATCAATAACAATTATGTTACCTGCATATCCATTTTTTTTTGTTTCTTTAAATGGCTTTCAAGAAATAAAATGTTCTGGGAGTTTGTTTTCTTTTTGACAGTGAATTAAATATTTGGAACACAATCAAAAGGAACACGAAAGTAGTCATGCCGCCATTCATTTCAAAAAGAGGTAATTGCCAATACTAGAATGGAAAATTATGCCATGAATATGCAGTGGGGAGGATGAAACGATATGGCAGTGAAAGTCTAAAATGTATTCTTTTCTAGATAAAAAAAAGACATTCTTAATCAACATTATTCTTATGGAGGTAGTGGATTTGTCTTCTGATTCAAACCAATTTGGCATCAGTGATCACTTTAGAATTGAAGCAAATCCCAATTTGGCTGCAGGGGAGAGGGGGGGTGTTTAATACTCAATATAATTAGTTAGCAATGAAAATGGAAGGAAGGGAACTTATTGGTGACAAGAGAAGCAAGAGGATTACAAGGAGAGAAAAAATAGTGGGGAAAAATTTTAGTGTTTAAAAAAAATTGTTTAGAATCTTATTCATTTTTTTTTTCTTGTCTCCAGCAAAATTGCAAAGAAAGCAGGCATAATTGTCAATTAAGGTGAGAAATTTGAAAATTTACTCATCAGGAAGTGAAAGACTAAAGAATAATGAAGTAAAAGAACTTTAAGCAAACAAAAGAAAGAAAGAAAGAAAGAAGGTATGTAGTCAGAAAAAGTGAAAATTCAATAGAAGCTGGGAGAGGATGTTGAAAAATGAATGGTGGTAGGAGGAAGGTGATGAGGATGAGGGGGAAATTCAATAAGAGAGGGAGAGAGGATAATGTAAAGGAATGGTAATAGTTGAGAGAGGAAGATGAGGTAATGGTTCAATCAGAGGGTAAAAGAATGGTAGTTGGAGGAAGAGCAAGAAAATGTAAGATGAGGTGAAGATTTAATAGGAAGGAGAAGAGGATGATGTAAAATGAATGGTAAGAGGAGTAAGGACAAGAAAAAAAAGATTGGATGAAAATTCAATAGGTGGGGGCAAATGAGAGGAGGGAGAGGATGATGAGGTGAAGATTCAATAGCGGAGAAGGCGATAAAATGATAACGGAAAGGATAAGAGAACAGGTGGTAGGAAAATTCAGATGGAGAGAAGAGGATAACATAAAAAGAATGGGGATAGGAGGAAAGGCAAGAGAAAGAGAAAGAGAGACAAAATAAAAACGAATTGGGGGAGGAGCAAAAGAGAATGATAATAAGTGGGAAATCAAGGGGGTGAGAAATCAATGGTATGATGGGGAGAAGAGAAATTATATAAAAAGGGTAATAAAAAAAGAGAAAAATATAGGGGGGAATGGTGGCAGGGACAAGAGCAGAGTAATAAAATGTAGATAATTTCTTTGCTTAGCTAGTCTGGCATAAGGCCACAATCATAAAAGTCAAACTCACTTGCAATGGCATGTGAAACCAACTTGCTACCTTCAAGAAAAAAAGCAACTTAAATATTGAGCTTTTCTTAAGCAATGAGAGTTAAAATTTCTAGGGCACATAATGAGAAAAGAGGGTTTGGAAAATTTGATACATCCAAGAGAAACTGAACCCAAGAGAAACAGCAAGTAGCCTACCTAAAAAGGTTTGCAGAATAGGGAGTGGAAGAGATTGTGAAAAGATAAAACTTACTGAGAGCTACAAAGGATAGGAAGTTGTGAAGAGCCATGATCTCTCATGTTATAAAAGTTATTGATGTTAGTTTGTTTATCACTTATGCTTAAGTCTTTGAGGACAGATTGAAGGCAAAACGGACAGAAGGGCAAAGAACACACGACTCAGCTAGCTTCCTTAAATGGATGGTAGAACAGGGTTAACGAAATATAACAAAGACAATATGAAGAGCTACAAAGGGCAGGAAATTGTGGAGAACCATGACTGCCAATGTCCTGAGGGGACACAGAACACAGAAGCTGATTGATTCGTTTTTTTTACAGATTATCAACCCTTCACAGGTTGAAAAAGAAGCTAAATGCCACAGTAAAAGCAATGGCTTGCAAAATGCTGTTCTATCATAGGTACCCTAAATATTAAATTTAGTTTGGCACAAGGCAATACTTGAAGAGCACTTACTCAAAAAGAGACTGATAAGCAATGGGTTTTACCATTTTTTTTTTTGTTTATATTATTTTCTCCTCTCTTTGCCAAGCAAATTGAAATATCACTTTTTCATCTTCTTTCTTGTTCTTCCTTCCTCCTGCCATCCTTTTTGCTATTATTCCTCTTTATCAACACTACTGAATACCTCACTTCCTTCACTCTTGCCCTTACTCCTCCTCCTACGATTCTTTGTTTCAATATAGAAACATATTGTGCAGGTGTAAGACTATGCTTGCACAGCAAAACCCAGAACAGGAAGAAATGTATCTATGTATGTAATTCACACATTTTGCATATACATATATGGTAAAAATAAAAGATAATTTGAAAATCTCTTATTTGAATAGGTTTCACTGATCAAACATCATCATCAGTAAAATGTATTTTATTCCAACCAAATCTTCATCAGTGAGACATAAAATTATTCACATTAGTCATATGAAAGCTGAATTTTTATTTTTCTTTGTACTTTTTTTTAAATTAAGATTTTTTCCTAATTTCATTCTTTTTATCATATCACACCAAGTAGAGCAATAAAGCCACTAAGATAACAATTGACATTACATTTAATTTAGGATTTTTTCCTAATTTCATTCTTTTTATCATATCACACCAAGTAGAGCAATAAGGCCACTAAGACAAGATAACAATTGACATTACATTTAATTTAGGATTTTTTCCTAATATCATTCTTTTTATCATATCACACCAAGTAAAAAAAAAAATTGGACGTCATGCACTAATGGGTAACATAGTTTCAGCATACTCGTTTAGTAGGAGTTAATTAAACCAAAGGCATGAAACTTACTAATTATTAAATTCACAGGGTGGCCCCAAAACTTTAGGCCTATTGTGTGTGTGTGTGTGTGTGTGTGTGTGTATTTTTTTTAATCAATTCCCCCCCAAGCAAGACAATAATCCCTCTAAGGCACAAGGGGATATTGGGAGTGAAAGAGAATGGAAAAACTTCAGAAGAAACCCAGTGATAAACCTCTACTTCTGTTCAAAAGACATGGGAGGAGTGTGAACCAGACAACAGGTAAAGCTATCTACACCGAAGGAGGGTCATAGAAGACATCAGCCGAAATGCTTGAGTAAGAACAACAAAGAGAAGGATATTAATCTGTATTATTTCTGTATTGAGAAACTTATCCCTCCCTTGTTAGCACATCCATTACACCCTGCCAATACCTCATAAATAATGGACTATTCTGTTTTTGATCACGTGGAAAAACAAGAAAAGACATATCAGAGATGCTACTTGGTTTCAGCGAGAAAATGAAAGAAAGAAACGGAAGATAAATTGTTTAACCTCTGTTTCAATGAAATGGACAAAGTTGGTGATTTCAAATTTTTCATTTGTACCCCCTTACTTCTTTAAATAACGACCAGCATTCATATTTATGATTGTTATTGCAATGTTTTGTTAAAGTTGCTCAAATATTTTTGATGCAACAGAGGAATTTCTGTGGATATTTTATTGTCATAGAACTTGCCATGAGCTTGTCCAGTCATTAGGAATTAAGAATAACTCAGAATATTAAAATAGGAAAACTCTGGAATTTTCATCGCTATTTCTAATCATCGTCGTCATTATACATTCAGCTTTTCATCCTTATCTTGGTTGTTATAGTCACATTTCAAGCATTGTACTGTCCAGCTTTCTATAGATAAAACAATAAAAACATCCAGTCCCAAATTCCTGAATACAGACAACACTTAAAGAAGGCTGGTGAGTAGTGTGGCTAAAATGCAGGGCTCAATAAAGTTCCAAGTTTTCAACAAGTGCAAATATTTCACTGGGAAATATTTGAAGCTTCATGAACAAACAGGAAATTTATTTCTATCCGTAGTATGTACACAAACCTCCAAGGGTATAATTTTTTATCAATCCTCACCGAATCCAGAAAAGGAATGATACTTTTAATATATTTCAAAGTACTTTTTTATTTTAGATTTTATGAAAAAATTACTTTCTTATATCTTACTAAGGTAGTTCTATTCATAATGTAAAACTAGGCATAGAGGTTTGTTTCTTTTGTGGATTTTCTTTTTGTTTCAAATAAGTTAAGGGGAGATAAATCCAACAATCCTGATATTAAAATTTTTTTTTTTTTTCTTTCACTTTTCTGGATTTATTCATTTTTACCTTTTTTTTTTTCCTTTTTTTCTTTTTAAATACTCTTTTTCTTCTCTTTCCTTCCTGTTTTTTTTTTCTTTTTTTCATAAAGAAGTAACTCGTTTAGATGAGAAGCACTCACCACTCAGCCATTTTCTTGGGCCCAGATAACAACCAAGATGGAGGCACACATCTGAGTAAATCATGGACGAATGACTATGCTTTATCTCAGAATGCAAGATATTAACCAAGATAGAAAAATTCTTCATTTGGCTTTTGATAAATAATGCAAAAAGTTCTTACCAAATTTTAGAGTCAGTAAATTTAGTTTGGTTAGATAATGTGCAAGATTAAAAAGAAAAAGAAAAAAAAGAAAATTCATTTTCTGACATTACTTTGGCTTTATGAATCCAGGCCAACTTTCACTAAATTTGTTCGTGCTTTTATCTAAATGCTGTACAATGAATTAGTTTAATATTCAAAAAAGTATGTTATATTGGAAATGTAAAGACCTTTGCCCACATCGAATAGCTGAGGTTCCTTGTGACCAATATATCATATTCCTTCATGTTACATCTTGTGGATACTTCATTGATCGATCCAGTTTCTACAGCTTATCAACCCTTTGCAGGCTATTTAAAGAAAATATTTTTAGATTGTAAGAATTCTTTCTTTTTTTTTTTGAGATAATAATGGTTTTAGTGACACAAGTCTTACTAATTTAATTAACCCATAGCTGGGGAAGAAGAGGTGGATTCATTCCTAATCATAATTTGATAAACAAACCAGAAATTATAATGTGGATATAAATAAATCTAAAAGACGAGCCTGTGTAGCTAATCAGTATTTCATTGACAGATTGATTCGTTTTCTACAGCTTATCAACCCTTTGCAGGTTATTTAAAGCCAAAAAATATTTTTAGATTGTAAGAATTATTTTAAAGATAATAATGGTTTTAGTGATACAAGTCTTACTAATTAACCCATAGCTGGAGGGAGAAGACAGATTCATGCCTAATTGAAATTTAATAAGCAAGAAATTGTTTATGTGGGTATGAAGTAGGATATCAATTTTATATTACAATCAATATATAAACTGATCCCTCACTTAGTGGTCACAGTAGTTTCTATACATTTCTATTCCAGATAATGTAAATAAATCTAGAAGACATGCCTGTGAGCTAATCAGTATTTCATTGATCGATTTATTCATTTTCTACAGCTTATCAACCATTTGCAGGTTATTTAAAGCTAGAAAATATTGTTAGATTCTAATAATTTTTTTTTTTTTGAGATAATAATGGTTTTAGTGATACAAGTTTTACTAATTAATCCATAGCTGGGGGAAGAAAAGGTGGAGTCATACTTTTCCCAAGGGTAAGTGAACATAACAAACCCAATGGGAATTGCAACTCAGCTATCCAATTAACAATTTTGAGCCATTATCCATTACACCCACATATGCAAATTTAAAGTACTTGGTATTCCCAAGTGGTCACCCATCTAAGTACTGACCAGGCTTGACATTGCTTCACTTCGGTGATAGTACAGGAATTGGCATTTCAATGTGATATGGCTGTAAGCTTGTGGATTCTTGATATCTGTCATAGGTAACTTAGTAACCGACAACTTGTAAAATTTATCTCTCCTTGGAACTATCTTAGAAATCATCTAAGAACTCCTTTACCGTTTCTTAAGGGGTCTTTATATATAGAGAGCTATTTGCATCTACAATGACTTACAAGAATAGTTCACAGTGTGAGCGGGCGATACCCAAAAATATTCAGATATTTTCTACTGCATCCTCTCTTTCATTTTCTTTTGACCTCTCTCTCTCTCTCTCTCTCTCTCTCGATAAAAAAAATTGCTGTCCTTCCATCCAGAATTGCTTTTCAATCTCTTTCATTTTGATTGTGAATAATTGGAAATCATCTAAGAACCCCTTTTACTGTTTCTCATTTTGATTGTGAATAATTAGAAATCATCTAAGAACTTTAATATTCTTTAAAGAGAAAATGAATGCATAGCACACTATTCTTAAAGTCTAATACAAATTACTCTGGGCAAGAAAGTTAAAAAGAACATTCCATGCAAAATTATTCAAGGTGATTTTATCAAAATGTTTAAAGTTGTGATTCTTTTAAAAACGACAGTAAAATTTAGCTAATTCATGTTTGTATTTATTCATTTTTACAACTTTAATATATTTTATTAAATTTATGTTAAAATCTGGATGACTTTAAAAACCAATAATTAATGGCTGCTGGGGATGGTGACAACAGTTTAACGATCGGATTAATCAAAATCAATATTTATTTTTTAAATATTTTAATGGTGGTTTTATTTAGACTAACAACTATAAATGATGAGAAAAGTGATTTTTAGACGGTTTAAAATTTAGGAGCGACGATTGTAGGATGATGGTGGGGGAAAAAAAAAAAAAAAAAAATCGATCAGAAGCCCTGGTTTATATATTGAATAAAGAATAAAAATAAGAAAACGAAAAATACAAATAAAAAAGCATAATAAAATGCGAAAGATGATTGAAATTTGAAGCTCTTTTAGGATTGTTCCTTTGTTAGAAAGGAATCAATAAAAATTACAAATGTCTTAAAGTGTTTGCACTTGTGAAAATATCCAATGAGTCTTGGACAAATTATAGAAAAAGATATGATCAGTAATCAATGTTTACAAAGTCCTACTCTTTGGGAAAAGGAAAGGAAAGTGCTGCTCCTCAGAGAAATAGAGGGAAAGTCTTGCTCTTTGGGCAAAGAGAAGTCCTGCTCTTCAGACAAAGACGAGGAAAGTTCTGCTCTTCAGACAAAGAGAGAAAAAAAAGATACATATGAGTTACATACAATCTGATACAAAAACAAAACAGAAAATCAACCAACTACAAGTAAAATATATAAAATAGATAAGTTATTTACACAAGACAATAGCCTTGTGGATTAAACTGTTGGATTTTGTGACAGTAATTGCGAGTTCAATCCCTGACCAGGGCAGTGCAGACTTAGACGCAGTGGAAATGAGGCAATAAATAACTGAGCAGTATGAAATAAGAACTAGACAAGATATCCCTAGATATGGTCAGCCAAACAAGAACAATCTATCCCTGGAGATTAAATAAAGTGTTCAGTTTAAAATTCTCAAAAACCAACTGATAAAAGCCAGTGAGTGAAACAGCTAAAACACTGTGATAATAACAACAAAGATCAGGACAATACTGCAAATATAAATAATGTAAATATTAATAACTCCTCATTCCAAAAATTCAAAAGAGTATATTCAAGCAGGCACATATATACTTGTATATAACAAAGACACACTTATTGTATACTAACTTAAAAGCCACCCTATCAGGCGGCATTTACGCTAACTCCTGCAGACGGCTCTTGATTGGGTTTTCTGCTTATTCAGGAGTCCCTAAGTCGATGCAAATTTTCAGCATTGGAAGCTCTCCTGGCTGCTGTTTGATCTGGGTTTTCATTTGCATAGGACTTTCTTTACCTCACTGTAGCCTTGGTTCTTTTGATTGCAATCTGGTCCTCTGTTGGCGGAGATTTCCTTTTGCGATGTGTATTGTTGGTGTATGCAATAGGCAACAATAAACTACAGAAGTCAAAATTGATTTAATTATTTCATTAATATATAAGCTTATCTTTTAAAAATTCAACGATAATTCTTCAGCCACCACTTAAAGACAATTTGATATACATAGGTCCTTACTTTCTGGACAAACGATTATTTTTATTTCATGGGTGACTTTTGCTGGTTTTCACAATTAAACATTTCAGGATTGGGGGTCTGGATCCAGCACGGAAAATTTTTATTTTGTGCATGGAGAAGGCCTGATTCCAAAATTACATGTGTTGGGCTACGGCCTTTAGGAGTAAAGCTGAAAAAGTATGACACACTGACACTGGCATTTATTTACATAGATAAGAAAGACACACTTATTGTATATAAGAAAGACACATTTATTAATATCTACATCAGTCAATGAGCCTAATAATGAAAACAGCATTCATTTTACAACATAATCATCTTTGTCAATCCACTTAGTTCAATGGTAACTAATATTAATCAGATATTTTACTTCAGCTAACAACTGTGTATCAAAAGAGGGACTTATTGATTCACCCTCATGCCCAGGCCAATCAGCTCAACTCGATACCTGAATCAACACGCACTCACATACATACATACATATATATATATATATATATATATATATATATATATGTATGTATGTACACACACACACAAACACAAACACACACACTAACCATCAAGTCATCTGCAGATCACATGAGAGTGAAACTCGGGTTATGACTAGAGCCATCTTTTCATAAGATTTAACATTGTTTAAAATTGGCAAGTTGTCCGTTGATTCTATCAAGGGTTTTTGTTTTCATATATTTATTCACAGAATATGTGCATAAAAATTTGCCTTCTTTCAACTGTGCGCCGATGGTTTAGGGGGAAAATCTCCGACTGTTGCTGAATCAGTCGGGTTTCAATCCTGGCTTGAAGCCATCAGATGCCTAGCCACACTGAAAAGCTGTGATACAGCAAAACAGTCTGTCTGTGTATGACTATATATATATATATATATATATATATATATATATATATATATATTATATATATTTCTAAAAAAATTAACCTTTACACTAGAAAAATCTTAAGAAAGAAAATGTGCCCTCTGGCTGAGTTCATCCCCCTTTGTAGGAGAAACCACCAATTGATCCAGCATGCTTTAGACTGTTCAATTACATTTCTCTAGAAATTACTTTAAGTTTTGGATACAAAACTGAGCAGACATGGGCTTTTGAGAAAATTCTGAACAAAGGAGTGTGCAGTTCTTAAAAATCAAAATCAAATCTTGCTGAGCTATAACACTCTGGGTACGAACAGTCTAAAGCACACCAGATCAAAACCTACTGGAGAGCACATTTTCTTTAAAATTTTTCGAGTGTCCAGCCCAATAGATATAATACACACTGTTTAAAATAAAAACAGGGCATCTATTTCAAACTTGGTTATCCACTAAAAATAATATTTGAATATATTGCTGTAGAGTAAGACTCAGCATACTTTCTTCTCTTCCCTACTACTGTGACAATGGACTGCTCCTACTTATAAACATGGAAAGTAGCCACATTAGAGTAGGATTTGAGGAGTAGTTGATTTATTAAAGTTTTTCAGTTCTATGTATAAGTATTTAATAAACCTCTTCTTTGTTTTCTCTACCCAGTCTTCTGGTTCTTTGATACTCTCTAACTATGGCTTTCCTAATTCTCGGTTATTTTGAACAAAAACAACATTACAATATATGTATGTTTGTGTGTGTTTTGGAATCAAATATGGATTAAAATCTGACAGAATAACAGAAGGAACAAATAGAAAAACTTTATAAATTTAATGTATTTCTCTTTTCATCAGAAATTTTTGGAAATTAGTTAAAATTTCAGATGAAGCTTAAATAAAAGCGAAACATGTTAAACTTATAAATGTTTCCTATATAATTTCATGGTATGCTATAGCTATGGATAAAAGTGCTCTTCAGGCCATGAAGATTGCATTGAAGCATGAAAATAGACTGTCACAACTTGGTGTTGATGACCTCAGTTCCCACTTTTATATATGTATAATACCTTTATTTACATTATTTGGACTATTGTCCTCATCTTTGTCGCCATATTTATTACGTTTTGGCCATTGTACGCTCCAGCCTTCTTCAGGTGGTTAGAATGTCAAACTGAACTCTTTATTTTGCTCACTGGGGTAGACTGTTCTAGTTCCATGTGCCATGTTTAATGGATGTCAGTTATCAGTTATCTCCTGTTAATTCCCCTCTCCAAGTTTTCCACTGCCTTAACTGGGTATTGAACTCACACTCTTTGGGTCCTGTCACTGGATCTAACGCCTTTATCCACTGTGGAACTAGAACAGTCTACCCCAGTGAGCGAAATAAAGGGTTCAGTTCAACATTCCAATCACCTGAAGAAGGCCAGAGCGTACAACGTTGAAACATTGTAATAAATATGCTGACAAAGATGAGGACAATAGTCCGAATAATACCTCATTTCAGAAATATAGTACCTTTAAAAAAAAAAAAAAAAAAAGAAGAAAAAAAAGGAAAAAAGGAAAAAAAGAAAAAAAGAAGGAAAAAAGAAGGAAAAAGAAGGAAAAAGAAGAAAAAAGAAGAAAAAAAGAAGAAAAAAAAAGAAAAAAGAAGGAAAAAAGAAAGAAAAAAGAAGAAAAAAAGAAGAAAAAAAGAAGAAAAAAAGAAGAAAAAAAGAAGAAAAAAAGAAGAAAAAAAGAAGGAAAAAAAGAAGGAAAAAAAGAAGAAAGAAAAAGGAATTTTTGTTTTACACATGGATTGGAACTTATGACAAGGATTCAAGGGTTGCATTGATATACTTATGAAATTGTGAAAACTGTCACATTAAAAATAAAAATTGTATATGACACTACAAAAAATATATGAAGGTAAGATAGTTGGTGGTGGGGGAATCATGTCATTATACCCAGTGACAGCTGAAAACACAACACACTAAAGTCACCAAAAACAATGCAATACATATGTACAACTATATCGACACAGGTAATCTTTGAAAATGATTTATAAAGACCAAAAGTAGTCAGAAACAGCAGATAATTCATGTTCAAATTCTCTCCCCAAACCAGCAGAAAAATGTCCAAACACTAGAAAAATTTAAAAAAAAATAAAACAAAGAATTTTCATTGGCTCTCTACCAAATCTGCATATTATGTGCATGTGTACATGAACATAGAAGTGATGTTGCATAAATTTTCTTTGCCCATACTGTCTATGTCGGCCATCTTTTCATTCTATTCCAAAACACAGGAACTTTTCCAAGCCTTTCATATATGTAACGTATATTTAGACAGCAAGAATTTTGCAATGTAAAAACATGTTTTATCGATTTTAACATGTTCTAGTTTGTGTACATATAAAAACATGAAAAAAACACGTTAATAAGATAAACGAAACAGGCAAGTCTTATAATGAAACATCTTTTAACGAATATAAACATTCAAAATTTTATAATCCTTACATGATGTCAATTGCATTTGATACTTTTTACATGGCTCTCCACAGATTCCTGTCCAGAGTAGCTCTAATCAACCTTTGTCCAGATACCCCTTGTCTCTGCTTTGCTACCTATTTACATAAACTTAGGTAGGTCATCCCTCAAAACATGGATAATCATGGTGCTCCACAGCTTTCTATCCATTGTAGCTCTAAGCAACATTTGTCCACATTCCACCTAGTCCCTGCTTTGCCACCCATTTACATAAACTCATTAGGTCGGTTATTCATTATTTCCCCTTGTCCCTCATATATCCTATGAGTGTTAAATTCTTTAAGCCTTCTACCATCATTATGTGCCATTGAAATTTCAACTCCCTTTCTGATTCTAAGTAGAAACATTCTTTTTGCTTGTTTTTTCTTAAAACTTTGTTACATGTCCAGCCCATGGTATTCTCAGTATCCTCTGTAGAACAAAATTTCCATTGCTTCAAGTCTCTTCTTCATCTGTGATGAAACTGTATAGCATTCGCTACCATATAGGAGGATAAACAGTAGTTCAATACTCATTTCTGTGTTTCAATAAAATTTTCTTATCTCTTGATATTTTGTTTAGTTTCTGGAAGGCATTTTTCACAATCCCAATACACCTTCAGGTCACTTCATCCCATATTCTCTGCTTGATTTTGATGTCTCCAAATTTGTAATTCATATCTGTCCCTCTTGCTGATGGCCATACAGTCTCTCTTCTTACAATTGATAGTCCTTTCTTCTCACTTTACGACCTTGTCTCGAAGTTCTTGCAGTTTCCTTTTGGAGTTTGCCATCAACACAAGTGTCATCTGCTTGTCTTATGTTAAGATTGTGTCCGCCAATAATAAATCCTTGTAGGTCATCTAGTTCACCTGAGCTGCCTCACTGTATAAGTTGAATAAAAATCCTGTGAGAAAATAGATCCCTGCCTTATACCTCTTTCTATTTTTGTCTTCTATTCGCATACAGACTGTTTCTTCTCAGCACTCAATAAATTGACATTTAAATTAACATTATGTTTCTAAAAGAATCACAGGGTGAAATTAAACAAAACTTTTTATATATCGTAATATATACATGTATTAATTAGTACATATACACGTACCTACGTTTTTGCCATGCAACTATAGTTTCGCTGGGTGGTGTTCCCAGTTAGTCAGTTAATCTATATTGCTGGAAGTAAACAAATGGCTCATGGGTGTTTCGCTGCTACATAGTGTATAAAAAATAAAGTTGCACAGAAGTGTGCTAAATGCAATGCTGGTGGTTTACATATCTTAGAAAAACTAACTAATCCCTGTTGGAGATGCCTGCTCAGGCACATTTGTATTTGTTCAACACCCACAGAAGCCACCTGTGGCTTATACTCTAACTATGCTGAGTGAATGATCTAGCATGATCATATGTTTGAAAAAGGCTAATACAATCAAACCCTTGGTCACAATGACTTGTGACTGCATGCTAAGACAATCATTGACAGCTTCTGAACAGTTCCATCGACTCAATTTCATTCACAAGGCTTGGTTCAGCCTGTGGTATATATTTCTAGCACTTTCAAAAGGTGTCACATGCTGGGATCACATTCCTAGGCCAATAACATTAAGAAATGACCTTCCTGACAAATCAGCTCTGGTGAGATCATATCACATTATATATCCCTAAATATAATAGGCCATATATGTTCTTTTTGTGTAACAATTGAGAGGTAGTGTGCAAAATTTTAATGAGAGGCACAGAAGTCATGACCCCATTCACATCCACATGCAAAAAGCCACTGTGCTGACAAACTACAAAGCAACCCCCTTCTTTCCCTCTCTCGGTGAACTATGATCAAACCAAAAGGAGTGATGGAAAGTAGCCACGAAAAGAAACAGATACACAACTGCAAAGAAAAAAGAGAAAGAGAGCGGGGAAATAGAAAGGGATAGAGAGAGGAGATAAAGATGAGAGACAAAACTTGGCCACAGTTTATATTTTATTTCAGCTTGAATTAAACTTCACATAAAGTTAGTTTTCTTCGAGGTGTCTTGGCTTGTGGGATTGACTATTGCTAGCGATGATGTTCTAATTTCCTAGCAAATTTGACTCTCAAAAACATCCAAGGTGTGCCACAAATGTGTGCCTACAAAAACTGAGTGCGTGCATGCAAACAATGCGCATAATGAGGATAAAATACGGACATCTTTCCCCGAGATGTTTATACACTGTACACTGTTCAATTATTAACGTTAACAGCAAACTATTTTAAATTACAAAATTGTACTTGGATTAAACAAAAATTACTTACAATATAATACATAGTACTTATAATAAATTCCTTCCTGCCATTAATTTTAAAAGCATGGATGAACTAGTGTGTGTGTGTGTGTGTATGTGTGTATATATATATATATATATATATATATATATATATATATATATATATATACACACACACACTAATGTGATGATGTAAATCTCACCACAAAGGTTGATTTGTCAAGAAGAGGATTTGTGGATGTTATTGCCCTAGGGGAGGAGATCTGAACATGGGACACCATTTGAAAGCTCCTGAAAGCTATAGCACAGATTGAACCAAGCCTTGTGAGTAAAACTAGACAGACCATTGTACTTCCTGACCTTGTTCAAACTGGTGAACACACCAGATTATTCACTCTCGTCTAGAAACTGTAACTAAGTTACAGTAACTAAGTTAAGCGCAGTTGCAGTATAAACCTCAGGCATCTGCAAAAAGTGATAGTTAGTTGTCCGAGCAGGCAGGTGTGCTCAGAAAAATGTAGCCGGAAATTTGGTGTGTGTACATATATATATATATATATATATATATATATATGGGTCATTCCATGTCAATTCACCAGGGCATTACACCCACTGACTCCGAATTACTTGAAATTTGGCACAAATGTTCCCCTTCATGAGTTTTAGGAAAGTGTGACAAATTATTTTGTGCTAGACTTTACTGTTCCAATTTTATGGGGGGGTGTATAATTTTCCTATTTTGCCTCTAAATTAAGGCAGCACAACGTCGCCGAATTTCAGTGTTTTTTTAAAAATTAAAGAAAAATACTTCCATGCCTTCAATATTTCTGTAATTTGGTATGTAGGGCAAATAAGAAGTGTAGAATCCAAATATTTAACTAGTTTAAGCCTACACTTGAGAGAAAATTTTATTTTACTCACCCAAATACATGAAGTCAAAATCAACAACTTTTCACCTATATTGCTTACAGTCAGTCTATCGAAAATACAACCTCTTCAATTTTCATAATATTTTTTGCCTAACATCTACAATACCTGTTCAAGTTCACCAAAAAATTTTGTGAGGGTTTTATGTCTACTTTAGAAGATATGACCCTTCCAAGTTTACAGATTTTTCTTACGTATGGGCAGGATTTCCGAGAAAGATTATAATTAAAGACCTAATGCTCCATGACCTCTAAAATGTTGATACTGTGCTAAGTAACTTCTGAAACTATTCAATAAGATTGTTTTTATTAATTTAAAAAAAAAATTATTTAAATATATTTTGCAGATATTACTTTTTGTACAGATAGATTGTCTTTAAAAAGCGGTAAACATTGCCTCATGTATGATAATCAACAGTGCATAGAAAATTTGTAAATGGTACTTAACAAATGAAGTTAAAAGAAATTCTTTCTGTGTTTCTTTTAATTTTATTTTGGTTAATTATTTTCATGAAACAAAAAAACATTTAATTTTTTTCATCCACAAAAAGTCATAAGATAAATGTGAATCTTTAAAAAAATAATATTTGTAGTTGGCACTTAGCATATTTATATAGTTAAAGGAAATGCTTTCATTACTTTTTTTAAATTTTTATTTTTTAAATAATTTTTAAAAATTATTTTCATGAAACAAAATATTCGATTCTGTTTTAATCAGAAGAAAGTCATAATAAAAATGAATATAAGAGTCTTTAAAAGATTACATTTTAAACTACACTATGCACTAAATTTTGTTGTGCATATAGACTAAATTGTTTTGGATATAATTTTTTGCAAAGATAATTTATCCATCTTGGACAAATGATAAACTCTAGCATTTGCTGTTGTAGGAACATCAACAGTGCACAGAATATTTACACTTTCCTAACTCATGAAGGGGAACATTTGTGCCAAATTTCAAGTAATTCGGAGTCGGTGGGTGCAGATTTCAACTTTTTGCTGGTGTTTTGACATGGAATGACCCATATATATATATATATATATATATATATATATATATATATATATATTACTTTTACAAGTAAAAGGTTTGTCACTTAGCTGATTGATGTTACCTTCAACATTCTGACTCCAGAGTTCTATAGAAAGACCCTCTGAGAATCACAAGTGTGTGTGCATGTATGCATTCGTGCCCATATGTGCAGAATGTCGTGGTTATTTGTCCTTTTTGACGTTTTTTTTATTTTACGCTCACTCCTTATTGTTTTTCTTTTTCCTTTTTTTTTTTTCAGTCATAGTCAATTTGACTTCACACACAGAAACACGCACTTTTCATACAGTAACTGATAACCATGATAATAACAAGAGATAGCGGAAAGTAAGGAAACAAAGAAATGATGAATTTTGACCAGTTTCTCCATAAATTTGATCCATTATGTGCAACAACTAATGCACAAAGTAGAAAAATGTAATGAAAAATATAACAAACAAACCTTGTGGGTCAATTTCAATAAAAACTTGTTTAAATAAATTTTCCCTTCATAAGTATATTATGTATACTAGTGCCAAAAGATTCTAGCCAGACCAAGAAGGGATTGGGAAAAAAAAAAAGAAGTAGAGCAGGGTGGCTACTTTTCAGCACCCTCTAATACATCTGCATTCTTCCATGGAAATTTTGTGTGTACGCAATCATACACGATCCTTACAGATAGATAAGAATATATACATACACACAACTTTCATATTTAACTCTAAGGCTAATATTAAGAATAAAATTAAAAAAAGATTTATTTCGGGGAAAATGGTAGGCGGATATTAATTCAAATTCTACAATTCTTCATTAACCATTTTCTTCATCTTTTAGACATGGAATACATTCCAACTAGCAAGTCACAAATATTTTTTTTTCTTCTTCACAATTTATATTTTTTCCTTCATTACTCGTTCATTAACTCGTATTGAACTCATTCATTCCTTCCCTCTCTCTCTCTCTGCAAGTAGTGAGAGTTCGCATACATTTCATTATAAGAATGGATGAGTGAGTGAAGGAAGATAGACATGAATGAAAATTTGAATGAAAGAGGAAATGAAGGACAGAAAGTTCAAACAAAAAAAGTAAAAAGAAGGGAGAGAAAAAGAAGAAAAGGGAAGCAAAAAAGAAGGAAGGAGAAAAAGGAGAAAAGGGAAGAGAAAAAGGAGAAAAGGGAAGAGAAAAAGAAGAAAAGGGATGCGAAAAAGAAGGAAGGAGAAAAAGGAGAAAAGGAAAGAGAAAAAGGAGAAAAGAGAAGAGAAAAAGAAGAAAAGAGAAGAGAAAAAGAAGAAAAGAGAAAAAGAAGGGAAGAGAAAAAGAAGGGAAGAGAAAAAGGAAGAGAAAAAGGGAGAAAAGGGAAGAGGAAACGAAGAAAAGGGAAGAGAAAAAGGAGAAAAGGGAAAAAGAAAAGAGAAAAAGAAGAGAAGAGAAAAAGAAGAAAAGGGAAGAGAAAAAGAAGAGAAGAGAAGAGAAGAGAAAGAGAAGAGAAGAGAAAGAGAAGAGAAGAGAAAGAGAAGAGAAAAAGAAGAGAAAGAGAAGAGGAAGAGAAGAGAAAAAGAAGAAAAGAGAAGAGAAAAAGAAGAAAAGGGAAGAGAAAAAGAAGAAAAGGGAAGAGAAAAAGAAGAAGAGAAAAAGGAGAAGAGAAAAAAGAGAAAAGAAAAAAGAGAAAAGAAAAAAGAGAAAAGAAAACAAAAAGAGGATGGAAAAAAGAGAAGGCAAAAAAATGAATGAAAAAAAGAATGTGAGGAAAAAGACCTCAGGGAATGCAGAAAAGAGAAAATGAAGGAAATTAAGGCGAGAAGGAGAAAAAAAAAACATTAAAAATTAAGTAGATAAATAAAATCACAGATTTAATAGAAAACCAAAAACTTTTCAAAGGTTGGAGGGAAATTTGGTGTTCATGCCTTTCCCTAAAGACATTATCATAGGCAATGAATCAAATCTGAAACAATTTCTTAAATTTTATTTTTTCATGTGAAGGGTTTTGCCTGTGTTTATTATAACAAGTCCTGGGGGCAAATTTCTGTGGCTTGTTAGGATTGTATTGAAAATCAAAAAGAAAGGGATTGTCAGTGGTCAGGAATTAATGTAAGCATTACTGAGAGAATAGGGCTAATGATTTCACTATTGAAATGCATCGAAAAATCAGGAAAAGGAGATTGTTAGTTGTTAGGATTTAATGCAAGCTTTTTGGAAGGTATCTATCAATACAGAGTTAATATCTGAGACATCATGCATAAGTAAATCCAAATATCATCAGAAAGTTGGACATTAATCATTCTGTAAGGGATTTGGATGAGTCTTCTCATCCTGTTTTCGTTAGTTCAGTTTCACTGACACATGGCATGCAGATGACACAATATCAATAACAGACTCAGAAGGATAGCTGAAAGATCTGTCAGACAAGATAGTAAAGGAAAGTGAGAAGAAAGGACTATCAACTGAATAAAAGACAGAATCTATGGTCACCAGCAAAAGAACCAGCCCAAAGTGTGAACTACACATTGCGGACATCAAAATCAAGTTGTGACAGACATTTAACTGTCTGAGTAGTGTTGTAAGGAAAGTGAGAAGAAAGGACTATCAACTGAATAAAAGACAGGATCTATGGTCATCAGCAAAAGAAACAGCCCAAAGTGTGAACTACACATTGAGGACATGAAAATCAAGTTGGGACAGACATTTAACTGTCTGAGTAGTGTTGTAAGGAAAGTGAGAAGAAAGGACTATCAACTGAATAAAAGACAGGATCTATGGTCATCAGCAAAAGAAACAGCCCAAAGTGTGAACTACACATTGCGGACATCAAAATCAAGTTGTGACAGACATTTAACTGTCTGAGTAGTGTTGTAAGGAAAGTGAGAAGAAAGGACTATCAACTGAATAAAAGACAGGATCTATGGTCATCAGCAAAAGAAACAGCCCAAAGTGTGAACTACACATTGAGGACATCAAAATCAAGTTGGGACAGACATTTAACTGTCTGAGTAGTGTTGTAAGGAAAGTGAGAAGAAAGGACTATCAACTGAATAAAAGACAGGATCTATGGTCATCAGCAAAAGAAACAGCCCAAAGTGTGAACTACACATTGCGGACATCAAAATCAAGTTGTGACAGACATTTAACTGTCTGAGTAGTGTTGTAAGGAAAGTGAGAAGAAAGGACTATCAACTGAATAAAAGACAGGATCTATGGTCATCAGCAAAAGAAACAGCCCAAAGTGTGAACTACACATTGCGGACATCAAAATCAAGTTGTGACAGACATTTAACTGTCTGAGTAGTGTTGTAAGGAAAGTGAGAAGAAAGGACTATCAACTGAATAAAAGACAGGATCTATGGTCATCAGCAAAAGAAACAGCCCAAAGTGTGAACTACACATTGCGGACATCAAAATCAAGATGTGACAGACATTTAACTGTCTGAGTAGTGTTGTAAGGAAAGTGAGAAGAAAGGACTATCAACTGAATAAAAGACAGGATCTATGGTCATCAGCAAAAGAAACAGCCCAAAGTGTGAACTACACATTGCGGACATCAAAATCAAGTTGGGACAGACATTTAACTGTCTGAGTAGTGTTGTAAGGAAAGTGAGAAGAAAGGACTATCAACTGAATAAAAGACAGGATCTATGGTCATCAGCAAAAGAAACAGCCCAAAGTGTGAACTACACATTGCGGACATCAAAATCAAGTTGTGACAGACATTTAACTGTCTGAGTAGTGTTGTAAGGAAAGTGAGAAGAAAGGACTATCAACTGAATAAAAGACAGGATCTATGGTCATCAGCAAAAGAAACAGCCCAAAGTGTGAACTACACATTGCGGACATCAAAATCAAGTTGTGACAGACATTTAACTGTCTGAGTAGTGTTGTAAGGAAAGTGAGAAGAAAGGACTATCAACTGAATAAAAGACAGGATCTATGGTCATCAGCAAAAGAAACAGCCCAAAGTGTGAACTACACATTGAGGACATGAAAATCAAGTTGGGACAGACATTTAACTGTCTGAGTAGTGTTGTAAGGAAAGTGAGAAGAAAGGACTATCAACTGAATAAAAGACAGGATCTATGGTCATCAGCAAAAGAAACAGCCCAAAGTGTGAACTACACATTGCGGACATCAAAATCAAGTTGGGACAGACATTTAACTGTCTGAGTAGTGTTGTAAGGAAAGTGAGAAGAAAGGACTATCAACTGAATAAAAGACAGGATCTATGGTCATCAGCAAAAGAAACAGCCCAAAGTGTGAACTACACATTGCGGACATCAAAATCAAGTTGTGACAGACATTTAACTGTCTGAGTAGTGTTGTAAGGAAAGTGAGAAGAAAGGACTATCAACTGAATAAAAGACAGGATCTATGGTCATCAGCAAAAGAAACAGCCCAAAGTGTGAACTACACATTGCGGACATCAAAATCAAGTTGTGACAGACATTTAACTGTCTGAGTAGTGTTGTAAGGAAAGTGAGAAGAAAGGACTATCAACTGAATAAAAGACAGGATCTATGGTCATCAGCAAAAGAAACAGCCCAAAGTGTGAACTACACATTGCGGACATCAAAATCAAGTTGTGACAGACATTTAACTGTCTGAGTAGTGTTGTAAGGAAAGTGAGAAGAAAGGACTATCAACTGAATAAAAGACAGGATCTATGGTCATCAGCAAAAGAAACAGCCCAAAGTGTGAACTACACATTGCGGACATGAAAATCAAGTTGGGACAGACATTTAACTGTCTGAGTAGTGTTGTAAGGAAAGTGAGAAGAAAGGACTATCAACTGAATAAAAGACAGGATCTATGGTCATCAGCAAAAGAAACAGCCCAAAGTGTGAACTACACATTGCGGACATGAAAATCAAGTTGGGACAGACATTTAACTGTCTGAGTAGTGTTGTAAGGAAAGTGAGAAGAAAGGACTATCAACTGAATAAAAGACAGGATCTATGGTCATCAGCAAAAGAAACAGCCCAAAGTGTGAACTACACATTGCGGACATCAAAATCAAGTTGGGACAGACATTTAACTGTCTGAGTAGTGTTGTAAGGAAAGTGAGAAGAAAGGACTATCAACTGAATAAAAGACAGGATCTATGGTCATCAGCAAAAGAAACAGCCCAAAGTGTGAACTACACATTGCGGACATCAAAATCAAGTTGTGACAGACATTTAACTGTCTGAGTAGTGTTGTAAGGAAAGTGAGAAGAAAGGACTATCAACTGAATAAAAGACAGGATCTATGGTCATCAGCAAAAGAAACAGCCCAAAGTGTGAACTACACATTGCGGACATGAAAATCAAGTTGGGACAGACATTTAACTGTCTGAGTAGTGTTGTAAGGAAAGTGAGAAGAAAGGACTATCAACTGAATAAAAGACAGGATCTATGGTCATCAGCAAAAGAAACAGCCCAAAGTGTGAACTACACATTGCGGACATCAAAATCAAGTTGGGACAGACATTTAACTGTCTGAGTAGTGTTGTAAGGAAAGTGAGAAGAAAGGACTATCAACTGAATAAAAGACAGGATCTATGGTCATCAGCAAAAGAAACAGCCCAAAGTGTGAACTACACATTGCGGACATCAAAATCAAGTTGTGACAGACATTTAACTGTCTGAGTAGTGTTGTAAGGAAAGTGAGAAGAAAGGACTATCAACTGAATAAAAGACAGGATCTATGGTCATCAGCAAAAGAAACAGCCCAAAGTGTGAACTACACATTGCGGACATCAAAATCAAGTTGTGACAGACATTTAACTGTCTGAGTAGTGTTGTAAGGAAAGTGAGAAGAAAGGACTATCAACTGAATAAAACACAGTATCTATGGTCATCAGCAAAAGAAACAGCCCAAAGTGTGAACTACACATTGCGGACATCAAAATCAAGTTGGGACAGACATTTAACTGTCTGAGTAGTGTTGTAAGGAAAGTGAGAAGAAAGGACTATCAACTGAATAAAAGACAGGATCTATGGTCATCAGCAAAAGAAACAGCCCAAAGTGTGAACTACACATTGAGGACATGAAAATCAAGTTGGGACAGACATTTAACTGTCTGAGTAGTGTTGTAAGGAAAGTGAGAAGAAAGGACTATCAATTGAATAAAAGGCAGAATCTATGGTCGTCAGCCAAAGGTGTGAGCTCCATATTGGAGATGTCAAAATCAAACGGAGAGAAATTTAACTATCTGAGTAGTGTTGTAACTTCTATATGCCATGTTGTTTCAGTACATGGGAGTTTATGGCTCTCTACAACTTCCTGTGCTTTATAGCTCTTAATAAGGTTGTTCTTTTTGCTATCTCTTCTAATCCCATCTCCACAAGCTAGAGTTATTATTATTGGTTATTAACTGCTTTCCATCAATGTCCTGTGAGTGTCAAATTCATCAAGCCCTCTTTCCTCATTATGTGCCCTAGAAATTTCAATTGTCTCTTTTTGACTAAGTTCAAGTGTCCTTTTTATTTCCTTACAGTACAACATGTGACAGAAACTTGTAGAAAGACAGAAATAGCAAAAAGTACTTTCCGGAAACTAAACAAAGTATTAAGACAGTGGAAAATATCATTAAAACAAAAATGTGCTGACCTATTCTATAAAATCTATAAACTTATATGGCAGGGAATGCCAGACAATTTCTTCACAAACGAAGAGGAGACAACAGAAACATGGTACTCCTACCAATGGATTCTGAGAATATCATGGATGGAACATGTGCAAAATGAGGAAGTTTTAAGGAATGAAAAGGAGTTGAAATTTCTGGAGCACAAAGAGGAAGGAGGGTTTAGAGAATTTGACATTCACAAGACATTTTGAAGGCAATTGAGTCAAAGGAAAACTATTTCACAAGTTTGTGTGACTGGATGGTGGGGTAAGGGCAAGTAGGGATGGTAAAGAGTCAAAAGTTACCTATAGCTACACAGGGAGGGTGAAGATGTGGAGAACCATGATTGTTTATGTCCAAACATCAGTTTTTGGGGGTTTTTTTTATAATACACAGTTAAGAAATTTTCAGCACCTGCTGATGAATATCTATAATAATGAACTGAATTAACAAACCCCAAAGTCATGTAAATATGATTAATATTTCACAGCACCTTCAGTACACTAGTTATATAAAACTATTAGCAAACTCAAATCTTGAATGTTAATAACTGATTCTCTTTTTTGTGATATCAACGAACACCTGTTGTCACTTTCATAATGCTTGTTGTAGTAGAGACTTTGTAATCGCAGATACAACTATAGTACACTGTTGAACAATACTGGTGTCAGACAGCTTCGAATAGCACTCACACTAATAGTACTTGCTCGATAATACTTTCTTGAATAGTAATCTGTATAATGATCAAAAAAAAAAAAAGAAATAGTATAGTGAATAGAGTAGAGAATAGCGATCTATATAGTATAGAGGATAGTAATCCGAATAGTAATAGAGGATAGACTAGAAATGCAGATTCTTTAGATGTCACACAACCTCCTACTTATGCGTTTCCTCTATGGTCTCATGGTCTACTTAATTCAATAATGGGATTGTGTTTGCTCACTGGCGACCTATGTTCAAACTCAAGTGTTGGCAGCGACACTTTGTTCCTGTATAACACTCTTTGAATTTGTTTTTGCTTATGCGTTAAGTCAGTGGTTCTCAACCTATTTAGCCCGGTGAACCCTTGTCATTCCCCCGCTTTCCAAGACTGACTCAAAAGGTACATTCCAAATAATATGCATATATTATTGAAAATCTTAGTACATCAGCTTCAGTCATTTTCCCTCCGTCATAAGGTTACCTACCTGTGTCTTTTCTATAAATACTTTCATTGTCATTGTTTGGATGAACTTTTCGCTATGGTACCCAGACTTTTTTAAATTTATGTGCAGTATTAGCTTGCAGTATTAGCTTGCAGTATCAAGATCTCATCAATTGATAGCCGAGCTGGCTAGATGTAGCTGGAAGCTGGAAGTTAACAGTTTTTTTCTCCCTTGCACTTCTTACTTGTGGAACGCCATTCCAGCTCCAGGCTTTCCAACCAATTTTAATCTGTAAACATTTAAATGCAATGTTAATCACTATCTACTGGCCTTCTGATTACTCTTTCCTCTTCTCACTCATTATTAATGTTTCTGGTCTTAATTCTTCCACACCCAATAACCCTTTGTGTCTTAGTGGCTTTACTGCCTTGCATGGGGTGAAACTGATTAAAAAAAATTTACATGGATTATTTTTTTTATAGAAGAGTTTTGCAAATTTAATAGCAATGGAAAATGTTGATGAATTTTTAAGCTTGAATACATGTATAGAAATTTGTTTTTAATTCATAATTATTAAATAAATAAACTGAAGCAGACTTCAAGAGACAAAAAGTTCAAAAGAATACTAGGGTGTTGTAATTCAATAAACTAAATTCTGTAAATAAAAAATACCACAACTTACAAACATGTGTCCATTTTGCCTTGAATCACTGGTTCCCAGCCTTTTTAGCGCAATGCCTCCTTTTCACCATATGTCAAGAATGTTATTCTTCCATCTTCAAAGATTCTTCCTCTCAAAATGTGCATTCCAAATAATATGCATACAATATTGAAAATCTTCATTCTTTTTCCATATTAACTACATATACATGGATTTTTTTCATTTTTTTTATAGAGTTTTATAAATTTAATAGCAATAGAAAATGTTGACAGACCTTTTAAACTTGAATACATGTATAGAAATTTGTTTTAATTCATAACTAATTATTAAATAAATAAACTGAAGCAGACTTTAATGGACAAAATGTTCAATAGAATGCCAGGGTATTGTAATTAAATAAATAAAAAGGTCGATAAAAGGTCAGGGTATTTAAATCAATTTTAGTCTAATGAAGATTAGAGTCAATGAGAAATTTGTAAAAAAGTAAAAGACCCTCCCATCACCACCAACTGAAATCTCCTTGGGGGGGGGGGGTTTATTCCCTGCATTAAGTTATATAATAGCTTATGGTTTCTCCTGCTGAGTCAGGTGACCAAAAGGTGTAGCTGCTGGTCTAATGCAGGCTAGTATTCATAATCCAGACTAAGTAACATTGCTCTCAAAATAAATAGCTTCTTTTTGTCTTGTCATCTCACTCAACTTGCTTTTTCTGATAAATGTGGTTAATTTATCTCCAACCAATCAAAGCACTAAGCTCAGGCACATATATCCTGTTCACCTTCTGCCAAAGCAACTACATTCTGTTACGTAAATCCGAATTAATTCTTAATAATGACTGCCAATAGAACAAAGTACAATGGTTGACTATACTGTTCAGGATAATACCCTGTCCTCTTAGAAGTGAATCATAATGACGCCTGTGTCATAAATAACAACTGTTATATTTTGCTGCTAATATTTGGACAATAATTTCACAAAAATAGCTGATTGCTTACCTTAATGCTTTCACCTTCTTTAAAGACAAGGCCCTGAATGTCATAACTGTTATAATGATCTTTGACTGCACGAGCTTTCACCGCAAAACTTGCTTCTGGAAAAGCAAAAAACAAAAACAGAAAATTAATAATCTACATTAATGATCTTATTTCTGTATGCTTGTTATTGTAACAGCAAAAGAAAAAAAAAACAAAACACACATTACAGTTTTTGTTAGAGCATTTAACAGTATTAAATTAACTTGGAGAATAAAGGAATTTCCAGTTATGCCGAACCATTGGTTTCTTCATATTTAATTAAGTATAAACTGACAAAGAAAATATGTCCAAGAGAGATAACTACACTTCTATTAACTGCTAATTACAGTATCATTTTCTGTCCACTCTCTTCTGTCAGCCATAGTGACATACCTGTCATATTTTTAAGAATAATAATTACTAGGCTTCATAATAATTAACATTTGTAAATAATTATATTTCTAGAAATAGGAAGTGTGCTGACATCAAGTGAAACCTGGTGCAGTTTATTTCTATGAATAGATGTTGCCTGTTGCCTAGCTACTGAAATTTGGTTATACATGTTCACTTTAATTTCACTTTTTTTCTCTCACATCCTTGAATAGGTTTTATGAGCATTTGCAAAGGCAAAGTGAGTAAAAGACATCAGTATATCATGACATACAGATTATTTAAACCTGTAATTTCACTTCTAGAATTTACTTTTTTTTAAAACCATTTTTCCTCTTTTAATGAAAAACCTGTTTGTTATGTCAGTTTTCAGCATGATTAATAGCATGAAAATGATTATTTAGATTCTAAGGACAGCACACATGATATGACTGTACAAGTGAATATTGCATTAACAATTTTTTGCGAATAAAAATAATTTTTCAAGAAATATGTCCTATTTAATTGATAGCTGGGGGGGGGGGGATTCATACCTTTCCCAAAGGTATTTGTGTGTAAATGAATGTAACAAACCCAACTGGAATTCAAAGTCAGTTCTCTGATTTCTCATTCTGAGCCATTATTCGTTACACAGCATTCAGTGAAACCTATAGATGTGTCATTACAATATATACTATACAGACCAAATTATAAGTGGAACTGTAATCAACAAAGACACATTCACTGAATAAGGTCAAATAATACATCATATAAAATATGAAAAAAAAAGATACACAAAAAATGCAACCAATTAAAAGAAATGATACAGCTTATTAATAACTAAACAAAACATTTAAAGCAAAAACTTTTGTCAAACAGATACGTTACTATTCATGGAACCAAGAATGATTACATTTGCTATAAACATTTATTTGGCCATGAACAGCTTTGATGGATCAGGAGTTGAACTGAAATATTCAACAGTAAAATTCTTGGTGATAGTTGAAATAAATTTTGGACAGTATTTTTCACTTTATTTCTGATGCTGGTAGGGTTTTTTTTTTTTTTTATTTCTACAAACTTCAAGAATTATCAATCATCACAAATGTTGAACTAAGTGGCCGAAGCAGCTGAAACAATTTTTTTTATTATTACATTGCACTTCACATGCTATTCTTCAAAAAAAGCTCAGAACATGAAGCAACAAAAAAAATTTTTTTGTGCGATACAAGGGAGGCAAATCAGTGCTTGGCATGCAGAATTTGACTGAAACATTGAAATAGACTATACCCCCCCCCCCAACAAAAAAAAAAAGTTTTTTTTCCTTCATGTTCCAAGCTCTCTTTTTGAGGAATAGCGTGCAAAGTAGAATGTAAGAGCAAAAAATTGTTTAGTTGTTAATTATTTCTTTTAATTGGTTGCTTTTTTTGTATATTTTGTTTTTCATATTTTATATGATGTATTATTTGGCCTTTTTCAGTGAATGTGTCTGTTGATTACAGTTCCACTTATAATTTGGTCTGTACAGTATATATTGTAATGACACTTCTATAGTTTTCGTTGAAATGCTGTAAATAGGCGGATGGTGTAACGGATAGTAGCTCAGAATGAAAAATCGGAGAACTGAGTTCAAATTCCAGTCGGGTTTGTTACAATCTCTTATGCGCAAATACTTTTAGGAAAGGTATGAAACCTAAAAATTTTTCAACTATCACCAATAAAGTTCATTTTTTATGTCTTCTTTGAGGAAATGAAGTGAAATTCTTATTGTAACATTGTTAATGAAAGATACTGACGCAGCTTTCATTTCTAAGCTTTCAACAGCGCATATACAAATAAATCGTTTTTTAGGTCAAACATAACATTTGGAGTTTCATTTTAAACATCAGGTCAAGATGATGAGGGTTCAATATAGCACCAGAAAATATATATATATATATATATATATATATAAAAAAATACAAAAATGATCTGTATTATTTACTGGAGCATTGGTGTACATTTTTTGCAAGGACTAAGTCTCTTAACTTTCCAATATCACTTCATATACCTATATATTATTTGTATATTCATTTTCTTACATATAGAAGAGTGCTCTATTGTAAATTCTTTTAAATGAACATTCTAATACATATAAAAATAACAATTTTTGTTTCATTTTCCCATTAAGTGCATTGTTTCATGCTTAGCGGTTTTTCAAAATGTGTGGCCATTTATTCATAATGCTCCCCAAATTTACTGTTCAAAAGGAACGTGTCAAATGTTCAAAATAATAAATGTCAGGAATTAGATTAGCTCAAGATGTCACTGCCTTATTCAGACTTGCTTGATCAGCAACAGCCTTCGTGGATGAGTCGGTAGAAGCATGTCAGATCAAACAAGGGTTTCTCCTATTTTTCGTTAAGATTTCTTGAATATTCAAGCAAGTAGGCAATAATAAATATCCTGTTTAAAATAAAATGGAGCATCTACTCAAATAGGGGTATCCACTAAAAAAAAATGATAAAAATTAATGGATTAATAAATAAAAAAATCCATTATTTCTTAAAAAAAAAAGAAAATGTGTATATATATATATATATATATATATATATATATATAATCCAGGTAGAACTCAATGTCCAGGACAGAGTAAGAATATAGTATAAAAGGCTAAAACACTAATATTCCATGGTCATAATTTATTACATTGGAATCGTAATCACTATCCAATTCATCAGACCTACAAATTCAAAAAGAAATATTATATATATATATATATATATATATATATATATATATATATATATATATATAGTCATCCACATACAAGCCTGTTTTGCTGCATCACAGCTCATCAGTATGGCTAGACATCTGATTGCTTCAAGCTGGGATCAAAACCTAGCCAATTTGGCATCAGCTGGAGATCCTACCCCTAAGTTATCGGCACACGGCAGAGAAAGAGAAATTCTAATGTATTATATATGAATGTATACAAACGCCAGCAGCCAGAGTGCTCAATTCATTAATAAAGAGTAGTGCATTAATAGTGACAATGGCGACTGTTTTGAAATGACCTTTGTCTCAATATTGCTTCATCAAAAGGACGAGAATGTAACATCCATTACTACTTGAGAAAAAAAAAAAATATATATATATGTATGTATGTGTGTGTGTGTGTGTGAAAAGTGTGTGTATATATATATATATATATATATTATTATTATTATTTATATATTATATGTGTGGTACTTATTAGAAAGTGCTCAATATCAGAGATAGAGCTAACATATTTGGTTGGATTGATGTGAGTTTGTGACCCTGGGTTTCATGCTTTTGTGATCGTTAGATAAACCCTGTTTCTGTTTGACGATCGCAAAAGCATGAAACTCAGGGTCACAAACTCACATCAACCCAACCATACATATATATATATATATATATATATATATATATATATATATACATATACATATATATATATATATATATATATATATATATATATATATATCTTTATATAGTTCATTATCTTTTATATCATTATTTAGTCATTATATAGTCATTATCTTTTATATTATATATATATATAGTCATTATCTTTTTTTTCTTTGATTTACATGTGCTATCCATTTTATTTCTTGCTGCTGTGGAAATTCTTCAATTAATGCAGTTTCTGCTGTTTGGTACAGTTTTGTTTGTGATTCTGTCGTGCCGGTCCATGAGGTTCAACAAAAGATGGTCTTCCCCAAGACCCACAGACTTCACTTGCTCAAAGCCATTTTAAATCATTGATCTGAGAAAGCGGTTGTATACGACTGACAGTTTAGATATTTCTGAACGGGTTTGGCACCACGAGTGACATCCACATGGAAGTCTCGATCTGACAAAGCTGTTTAAGAACATGACTTTGGAGATGAAAGGTAAATCAGATTTATCCAAATTAAAGTTAAAATAAAATTTACATATGAAAATATAATAGCTTCAGAATATCAGTTTTTCAGATAAAAAAAAAAATCAACAAAATGTCTGAATTCTGTTTGCCATTTATTGGTTAATAGCTTTACAGATCGATTAAAACACAAACAAGTCTACAAATTTCTACTTGAAAAGGGAAAGAGATTTAAGCAGAAAAGAGATTGGGCTGTTGGGGAAGAAAGAGTTAGTGTATTGACCATTTCTGTTGATTGGAGAAAGAGAAGAAAAAAATGCGTGAACGGACGAGTTTGATGCCAATGGTCATGATGGAGTTTATAAAAGAGAATAGGTCAATACTTGGCACAGATCATATTGCAGATTTGTCAAATTCAAAACAGTCTGATACAACTATAGGGTTTGTAGTTTTTGTTTTTATTGTTAAAAAACAATTATACACATTTATGGAGAGGATTTTAACTCCTTTTTATTTAAAAAAATTCATTTTTAATCTGAAAAACGTAAAAAAAAAAGAAAGAAAATTACCTAAATTTGTTGTGAATTTTTTTTCAACAAAGAAAAGTGTTACACTAAAAATGAATACTTTATCATTTTTAGGATATATTTTTTTTTAAATATCCTTCAAAATATTTAAACACTAGCTAACTTAAAAGAGGTTACTATAGTGCCCCTACTTGTTTGATATTATCTGACAGAAGTGTAATGATTTTTTATTAAAGATATGTATCTTCAAACGTAAAGATATTTTAGAAGGCACTTAGTTTTTAATGCAAGATGTGCTTACTAATAAACTACACCATTTCCTTCCACACACTTAAAGAAAAAAAATTAAAAAGTACTAAAAAGTCTTTACATGAAAAGTTAGGTATCAAGTATAGTATACTTATATTAACAAGTATTTGTACCTGGCTTAACTCCAGAATACTGTAATATTAAATGTAAATGGGGGGAGGGTGTCTTATCTACCATCAAATACAGTGTAACCCGGATATAAGAGAAACCCGGATATAAGATAGATTTTCTCTGGTCCCAAATTAGAGCCTGTGTTAATGTATATATAATAGACCAAACCCGGATATAAGAAACTTCTTCTCCAGTTACGACAACTCTCTTATATCCGGGTTACACTGTATGGTAATTATAATATATCTTCAGACCTTTAATTATTTTTACTTTTGTTCAACTTTCCGATGTTCGATTTTATATTAAAAAGTATAAAATAAAGGATGCTGTCAAAAGTTCTTAAAAAGATACAATAACAATATGATTCCTTACAAACTGAAAAATGGTTGTTTTATGTGCAAATATTCTGAACAGTCTTGACTTTTTTTTTTTAATTCTTACCTCTGTCATAAACCCAAACCAACCACAAACACCCACCCACCATAACACTGACTCATGCCTTTTGGCCATCTCCAGGTGTTTGTTCACATACTTTCCATTTTATTTTAGCATCCGAAACGTTTCTTGCATACGAAATGCTGAATTATCTTCCCTAGATTGTTTTATCTAGCCTCATATTTTAAGCACACATTTTTAAATTTGAAAATAAAACATGACCAGGTTTTGGAAAACTAATCTCATTTAGAATATAAATATATATAAATTTTCTGTAGGTAGAGAGAGCGGTAGAGGTAAAGAGAAAGGTGTAGAGGTACACACAGAGAGAGGTAGAGAGAGAGAGGTACATAGATTGCATTTCGGGTGATAATTCTATATAGCAAACAAAATCATTTCGTTTTATTTCCGTTTTAGAAACTGTAAAAATTACTGATCAACAATTAAATATAGGATTGCCTTTTTGTTTATTAATTTAGAAAAAAAACATGAGCTTCGAATATGAGGCCAGGTAGATCAAAAGAAGTATTTACTGTCAGCGTATTTGGTATGCAAAAAACGTTTCCGGGCGTTAAAATCGAAACTAGTCCAAAATACAATGATCTGAATATGACTTCTCCCCCCCCCCTTATTTCTAATGTTATAAATTGACTATCTCTCCGATACAAGATTCCCTGGTTAAGAAGAACAGTGATACGTGAATGAAAACCTCTCATCATGTCTACAACATACGCATAGAAAGAGAATGGACACAAAAAAAACGATACACGATTACATTCACATGCAATAGAACACGCACTGACCTATTTCTAAACCGGTTCACTCACACATTAACCCAGTTACAAAACCTACACTGCAATGACTACAGTTCTCCTTGCCTGCACAATCAATTGATAAGACAACATAAAAAACATACACACACAAATATTGTAAGAAGCTTTCTCCTACAGAATGTTTTTAGTTTGTCTTTTATTTGTTTTCTTTAAAAATTCAAAGATCTTTTAATTCTTAATTTTACAAGGCATGTTTAAGCTTCATAAATAATTTAGTAAAAAAAAATAAAAAGAATTTTAATTAAGTTTTAATTTTATTTAAGAACATATGATTTATACTGACTTGCATAAAAAAAACACGCACACATGAATGTGTAAATTTGTTTTTAAAAAAAAAACATGCATACCCTTCCTAAAAAACTAAGAATAATTTTAATGTAGTTTATTAAATAAATTTGAGCTTCGATCCCCATTAACCTGAAATGGACATTTCCAAAAATGTGTCGTTTTTCTAAGTTGTCCGTGAAGTCAGCACCCCCACCCACTTTTCCTCACTTCCTTAAAGTGCAGATTACAAATATAAGACAGGTTTCATATCGCCAATAAAATTTCTAAAAATGCATTCATTCACAAATATGCAAAAAAAAAAAAAAAACATCTATAAAGATTATGAACTTCATGATAGATCAATGGATTGAAAGCCACAAGGCTTCAATATCAATTTCAAAGCTAGGCTAGTGAGTCTCGATTACTTGTGACGATTTTGTTTTATATACAAAAAAGAAAAAAAGAAAAAAAAAAAAAGAAGCACTAGGTGTTTCTGGACAAGTGGTTGGGACACATTCAACACTTTTAAGTCCTTTTCAAAAAGGAGAAAATAATTTACCACTTCCTATATAAAAATTACTTATGAATGCAAATACAAGTCGATCCCTTTCAAAACTAAACAATACGGCTCGTTTACAGTACACTTTCACTAGTTACACCAACAATTTGTACTCACCAGGGAGAGAGAGAAAAAAATGTGTAAAATCCGTGATGGTAGACTTTGTTTTCTTGGTTCAAAGCCACAGCAGATTCCATACGGACAGAGTTTTGTGGGGAAAGAAAAGGCAAGTGTCGCCACGGTTCTTTTAAGAAAGCCTTGTCAAATAAAAGTGCACCTTTAGTTGTCAAATAATCGTGTTTTTTTAAATGAAACAATGTAGTTTTGTAGAGAAATATTTGATGACAGATCAATCAAATAAAAGATGCCTAATCTCGAGGATCGATGAATAATCACCTAAGGGTTAGTACATTATAAAATCAATCATTTTGATTTTTTTTTTTTAACGTAAAGTGTACTTAGAAGAAAAATTATCAGGGAAACATTTATCAGGGGAGACTTGTTTTCCTCTATCACCGTTTTCATTAACTACCCCCAAAATGTTAACAACACAAACACTAAAGATTAAATTAAATTTGAATCTTCTAGAATTAAGAATAAGATGAATTTCTTTTAAACAGAAAAAGAAAAATAAATTTTAAGCCATACGTGAAATTATTTGAATTTGGCTACTCCGAGATTTTCAAAATCACTCCCTAGTAAATTTTAAATATCAAGTTGGGAGTTCAAGCCTCAACCCAACATTTTTATTATTATTATTAACAATATAATATTAAATATTAGCTGTGGCAAATATAAAAGAATAAGCATTATTAATACATAAATAAATTATTAAAAAAACAAAAACAAAGAAACTTAGGGTCTCCGTGTAACCGATAGTGATTATTTGCGTGCAAAGCTTAGTGGTAAAAGGCAACGCAAGAGGTTCACTGATTCCTGGACAGAGGTAAATGTTTTTATTTTTGTTTTTGTTTTTTTTAACTACAACTTAAATTTGGGCATCTTTATATTCCACTGCCTAATTTAATAAATTTTTGAGAAAAACGTGAAAATTAGAATTGGTTTCATACTTTTTCTTAGTAAAACATGCCCATAAAAAAACAAAAAAAACAAAGAAAACAAAAAAAGAAAACAAAAAACAAAACAAAAAAAACAAAACAAAAAAACAAAAAACTAACAAATATTTATTTAAAAATAAAAATACATATTCAGAAAGAAAAAAAAAAAAGGTATTTTTATAAACTTTACTTTAGTTTTTTTTTTAGTTCATCACCTAGAGAGAAACTTTCCCTCAGGTATTAATTAATTGATTGTTTTTTTTTCCTAATTTTTGACATCAATTCACCCAAAGCAAGGTGATAATGCCACTAAGACGCAAGGGGCTACTGGGAGTGAAGAAAATGAAAAAACTTTAGAGAGGGAAACGGAAAACCAATATTAAACAGGAAACAAGCACTAAACCTCTACTCATGTTTAAAAGACAGGGGAGGAGTGTGAACCGCACGACAGGCGAACTTGTCTACTCCTATTGAGGAAAAATAAATAGTAAATAAAATTTCAGAGTTTAAGCAGAGATCTTAAAAGTATAGAGTTGAAATAGACTTTAGAAGGAGCTGGAAACCCAACCCTAAACAAGAAATAAGGGATAAACCTCTACTCTTGTTCAAAAAACTGGGGAGGGATATGAACCAAGTGATAGATGAACCTAACTACTTTTATTTCAAAATTGAAATATATTTTGGATTGTAATTCTTTTCTTCCCTTTATTTTTTTGCAAGTGAATATTGTATTAGCATTTTCTTTTTTAGAATAACAATGATTTTTTTTCCAGATGCAAGTCCTACTATTTAACCCATAGTGAGAAGGGAGAGATAGATTCATGCCTTTTCCAAGGGTATGTGTACAGAAAATAATATAATGAACCCAGCTGGAATTTGAAATCACCTCTGATTTTTTTCTGAGCCCCTATCCAAACTACCCACACATCCTTCCCCCAGGTAACTAATACTAATACTAATACTACTGATATTATCATTACTACTACTACGACTACTACTATTATTATTATTATCATCATTTCCACCATCATCATTAGTTTGGATTCTTAATTCTTAAGGGAAAATATTTCATTCATCATTGCTCATGCTGTAGTAAGTTTGATCCTGAATTGTGTCCTAGATTACTGGCCCTGTGCCAGAATACAGCTAATTAAGATATAAATATATTTAGCAAATTTGATGGCAGTGAATGCCATCAGCTAGGAACAAAGGCTTATGGCCTCCTATGTTGCAAATTATTCACATCATAATGTGTTTGACCATCTCTATTCACAACTATTATAGCTATGTGATAAATAAACGACGCTATAATGAACTTCGAAAATGTGAGGTACACTCCAAAATTTATGCCTCCAATTTTACTTAATTGGCCCACAACATCAGAGGCAGATAGCAATAAACATTGAATCTTATCAACAATAACCCATAATTTTTCTTTACAGATAACACTTTTAAAAATGGCCTTGGACATAAAAGCATGCAAGAAGCAGGTGTGTTACTGAATGATTCCATACAGAAAAAACTGCACCTGGATGATAACAGAGACCAAACAAAGGATATGAGCACAGTTAGGTGGTGGGTAATGCATTTCAGCATCACTGCTGTGAAAAAGTGGGTGTATCTGCTGGCAAAAATGAATAGCCAATGGAGGTGACAATGTGGGAAAATAGTGTTTTCTAGCTGAAAACTTGCTCTACCCAACAGTGTCATTGTGCGCCCTGTATCTGTTGTAGTTTCCGTGGGAATAAATAAGAGGCATTACTTTTGGAACACAAAGACATAGCCAATGTTGGGGTCTATGAGAGAAAATAGTGTTCTGTAGCTGAAAACTTGCTTTATCCAACAGTGTCATTGTGCTCCCTGTATCTGTTGTAGTTTCTGTTGAAATAGGAAGCATTACTTTTGTAGCTCCAATGGAGGAGACTATGCTGTACAATAGTGGTAACCCATCTAGGTACTGACCAGACTTGACAAGGCTTCAGTGATCGTACAAAAACTGGTGTTTCAACATGATATATCCATAAGCCTACAATACTTTACTCAGTTTAAAAGATCAAACGTCAAGACAATAAACATATCTTTCTTTCGTCTCTACCCACTCTCTCTTTTCACCTACATCTCTTTTTGTTTTGTTTTTGTAAACTATTTCTTCATTCATATCTCCTTTGCTTTTACCAATTGTGTTGTGTGGAGAGAAACAGACAATTGATGACACACATCATATGCTAAAAGATTTTGCTTCTATCTAGAGAGAAAAGTTCTCAATATTGGATAGAGCAAGGTAGGTAGGTAGTTTGTTCTTTCTTTCTTTCTTTCTTTATTTCTTTATTTCTTTATTTCTTTATTTATTTCTTTATTTCTTTATTTATTTCTTTATTTATTTTTTTTTTTTTTTATTTATTTATTTATTTATGCAACCCATAAGAAAGCAGGAAACATTTTTTAAATAGGCATTAAAAAATATTGATATGTTTGTTTTTTTTGTTTTTTTTTGTTTTGTTTTTTTTATGCCAGCCATGTTGAAATTAATATCAGTTTTGGCCCCAGAAAGCCATCCCTCTAGGCAGTATGTCTCTTTTGGGTGGGAACTGAAGTTATTCCTGGCACCTGGTATCTCCAAAAGAGGAAGTAACTCCAATATTCTTAAATAGCCTCATCAGACTCTTTCATATGGATGTCATCCATGGTGCCAAGCCCGTTCAGAAATATCTAAACTGTATACAACCTCTTTCTAAGATCAATGGTAAAAAAAGGTCTCGGCAAAGGCCATCCTTCTTTGAACATTATGGACTGGTGCTACATAATCCCAAAGAACTGTACCAAATAACAGAAACCACATCACCTGAAGACTTCCAACACCAGCAACAACTAAAATGGATAGCACATGTAACTTGAAGAGAAAATAATGACATAATCAAAACGTTAAAAGTTTTGGGGTTAACTATTTGCCTATAGCTGGGACCCTGACAGGTGCTACCACCCTGGGTTAGAGTGGACCTGGGAACACCAGCAATTAAGAGGTGGTTCCATGCTCCTCAAAAGCTCCTGATCAGAGGCCTAGCTGCTGGACGTAGTTTATCATCTTACCCAGGACACGGATGTAGTTTATCATCATACCCAGAACAGCACCAACACAGTGGATACGGTCCAATTTACACAGGATCAATAATCACCAACACAGTGTAAACTGACATAGGGATCTAGGTGCCTGTATGTACATTGAATGCCATTTTGCTATAAATGTTGCAGGATATTTATTGAAAATTTCTTATTGTAAAATATTTTTCTTGGCTACAAAAATCTAATTAATAGTACTAGACGTATTAAATATTGAACTAAATTCTCATGAATTTGTGCACTTTTTTTTCATAAAATGCATCTAAATTCTAAAGAGAATGAGGGGGAAAAAAGCTTAACGTATGCTGGTGAAAGTCAAAATACCATAATTTTACAGACCTGAGCAGGGGTGGGCAAACTACAGCCCGCAAACTGCATGCACCGACCCCTCACTGATAATTTTATGCAATCTGAAGAGCACAGCAAACATTATTTCGTAATATCCATAAAAACATGTCAGTTGCACAAAAAAAGCAATCTATTCAAAACATGAACAAAGACAGAAATCACGCGTATTTAATCGTGAACTGCAGTTCTCAGGAAACTCGCTTGTGACAAAATTCACATATCATGTTGTGTACAACCACAGCTACCTGGATCACAATGTTTGAAATTTGTACCAATGTCACTGTCTAATAATCAGTACAGATTTAGGGATTTTGAGGTGCCTGTGTGTACTCCAATTGGAAATAAACAGAGAACACCATTTCTGTGATTCAGCATAAAATTTCAGGAGATTTATTGAGAATTTATTATTATTGTACAAGATTTTTCCCCCGTAATACAAATTTCATTAATGGCAACAAATGTATTAAGTTTTAAACTAATTTCCCATATATTTGTGAAGCCTGACCACAAAAAAAGACTAGTAAGCAAATAAAGGTATAAATAACATATAATTGTTTATATTCTTGTTATAACTGCCAATTTAGTTTCATACTATCATAGATGCAGGCCAACATTTTCATAGAGGCCTGCATCATTCTTTAGACAGGGACAACAATGATGTAAGCCTCCATGAAAAAGTTGGTCCACACCTAGGATAGAGAGTGTGAAACTGGCAGTCACCCTAACATTTTCTTCATAATTTCATATTTTACTCTCTCATATATATATATATATATATATATATATATATATATATAAAATAGGCTGGTTAATAAAATTTGAAGAATAAAAAGTCAACAAAATGATACCAATATCGTCAATAAAATTTATATTTATTACATATTAACTTTTGACTGAACTGAAGCATGAAGAGATAGATCTTAATGTCGTAATTTTCAAACACACCTGTGTTCTTTTTCAATGATACAAGGAATAAATAAAGAAGTGGGACTTACTCTTCCAAGGAATGTTGATGTTGGTTAGAGCTCATCTCCCTATAATCTCTCAGTAAATCCAAATCCCTTTTTAATCCCTCAATATTTGAATTTATTTTGAAAATAAATTTAAGCTCTGATCTGCATCTTTAATCACACACACACACACACACTCCTTTGCAATGCTGAAATGAACATTCACTAAAATATTGCTAATGGTAGTTGAATAATTATCATCTTGTAATTTCTCAAATGGAACTCAATTGCTGTAATAATTGTGTAAGCAAGAAATATGCTAAAATGATAAATAAAGTAATTTTGATATGAGGGGTGCTGAAAAGCTCTTGTCTTGATCAAGAAAGGATTTTTAAAAAAATCTTCATGTTTGGTTATATTTTGGGGTGTGTCTTGGCTAAGAACTTTTCAGCACCTCCTTGTCATACGGCTGCAGTGATATATTGAAATCAAAATGACAAAATCAGTTTGAATTGATTTTTTATATCTAAAAGGAGAACTAAAATGGAACCCAAAGAAATTAAAGATGCTTTCCATAACATCATTCTTTTTTTTTTAAAGTCAGAATTTTACCAAAAATACCAGAATTTTCAGATATGCCTATGTCCTTTTTCCACAAGACAAAGAATAAATAAAGAAGTGGGACTTACTCTTCCAAGGAATGTTGATGTTGGTTAGAGCTCATCTCCCTATAATCTCTCAGTAAATCCAAATCCCTTTTTAATCCCTCAATATTTGAATTTATTTTGAAAATATATTTAAGCTCTGTTCTGCGTCTGTCTTCTTAGCTGTTGAATGAAAGACACTAAAAGCATGCATCTGATGTTATCGACACTATGAAATGGTCGGTTGAAGTGTGCAGCGATAGGAAAATTGTTGTTGTTGTCCCTAATGGTTTTTTATGGTTATTGAACAGAAGATAGAATTCCGCTCCAGTTTCCCAAACATAATTACCTTTTTGGCATTTGTGGCAGAAGAACAAATATACAAGATTTGAACTGACACAATTCAGAGCCAGTGGTTTGAATACTATGTGAGTTTAATTTTAATTTTAGTTACATATCATTTGATAAAAAAATCGTCCGATGAGACCATGAGGTCGAAACCAAGGTCGCGTATTCAACTGACCTTTTGATTTTTAAAGTTAAAAGCTCTACATGTTATTTTGATTTTATTTTTTCACGTGTGTATTGAGCACTTTTTAATACAGTGTAACCCGGATATAAGAGAGTTGTCGGGACCTGAGAATAAGTATCTTATATCCGGGTTTCTCTTATATCCGGGTTTGGTCTATTTTGTTTTATTAACACAGGCTCTAATTTGGGACCAGATAAAATATCTTATATCCGGGTTTCTCTTATATCCGGGTTACACTGTACTACTGTTTCCTGGTCAGATTTAACTCTGACCATTAACCTTTTAGGTGTGTATATATATATATATATATATATATATATATATATATATATATATATATATATATCTATCTCATTTTAAATGTTATTTTTAGTGGATACTCATACTTGAGTAGATTCTCCATTTATTTATTAAACAGTGTATTTATTTATTTTCGCCTACCAGCCTGAATATTCAAAAAATCTTATTAAAGAAAAATATGAGTTCTTTGGCAGGACTTGAACCTGCACCCCCACCACAACCACTCAACTGAAGGTACAATTGGGAGATCTGATGTGCTTTAGACTGACTTGGCTACAAAGAACTTTTATGGATCAAGTGAGGCTGAATAGTACGTTTAAGCAAAATCCTCATCACAGATTCTCAAAATTATCATATCTACTCAGTTTCTGAACCAAACGTAAACAAAGCAGTTTCTAAAGAAGTAACAGATTTTTTATTTATTAATTTGACATTATTTTTAGTGGTTACTTATATTTGAGTAGACATTCCATTTATTTTTTATACAGTATAGACACCCAGTGTGGATACTACCCCAAACACTATAATCTTAGGCTCTTCAAGTTTAGGGTCAGTTATGTATATCATCCATATCCTCATCTTCAGTTCCCACTTCTTCCTCTTTTAGTTTATATCAAATAACTCATTCAATAACTGTATAAAAAAAGCTTTAAACTTTTTTGTTTCTTTATTTGCAAACAATGTGTTCAAATAATTGATATCATGGCTCAATTCCACAATAAACGAAACAAATCGCAAGTCCAAACTTGAAGATCCAGGGGCAGAAAGCAATGTTGAAATCACTAATCGCAGGTCCAATGTCACAAATCCTAGTACATTTAAATAGTCAGAAATCATCATGCAAGCCAACGGACAAGGCAGAAAAAAATCAAAACGACTTCTCTCAATTCAAAAACACTGCTTTTATCAATGGAACAATTATTTCATTGGTCGACAGGTGGGATAGAACACACAATATTAGCATATTCAAGATGCATTTATGGCAACACCTGCCACTGACTTGTTTCTATTTTGTTTTTTTTTAAGCTTATCACCCCAAGCAAGGCTAGAGGCCACTAGCACGCAAGGGGTTACAGAAGGTTTTGGAGGAAGAGCAGATAGGAGTGGTAAAGGAGAGGATGTGGAGAAAGATAGTGGATCGATCAAGGCAAGGGGGTTACAGAAGATTTGGAGTGAGAGCAGATAGGAATGAAAGGTGAAAGGATGTGGAGAAGGGAAGTGGATAGATCAAGGCAACTGGAGATGTCGATTGACGTTACACTTAAATAGTTGGAGATTGTATTTGTCAGGGAAACAGGAATAAGGAAGGGAGTTCCACAGGCGAGATGTGCGAGACATGAAGCTATTGGAGTAGAAGAGACGTCTACATCTAACAGTTTCAATGGCGAAGGGGTGGGAACAGGATGCCAGCCCTTTGTCTTCAGTATATCAAACAGAACACATGTGCCCCTTTTCTCAGTAAGTGACTTTCTCTTTTGCTACAGTAACCCTCTACATTGAGTGGCTCTTCAACCTTGTATTAGGTGAAGATTTTTTTTTTAATGTAACAAAATTAAATGTTCACTTGTCTATTCCTACTCAGAGTTTCACTCATAATTTTTTGGTTTATAAATAAAATGTGTTTCTAATATGCAGACAAATGCAGTATGGTATTTTTTTTTTTTTTTAACTTGAAGACAAAAAGAATCCATTTTTAAAAAGATCAAAGCAACAAGAGAGGAGACATCTCTTGCTTATGTTAACTGAAGCTATACAGTTTAGGCTAACTATTATTAGTGGTCTTTTATGCTGCGTCTAGGCTAAATAAAAAATGTCGCCTTTCCCCAGCGTTAAAGAACTCAGGTTAGAGAAAAGGGGACACGGTAAAGAAAGAGATATTTCGAAACCAGGAAACCTGAAGAATTAAGAGAGAAAAACGCAAGTGAAATGCCATCATCGGCTCATCAAGGTGGGAAAAGGAGGAGGAATTCTTCATCATGTCCCAGGCTGGTTCTCCTTCATCCTGACCCCACATAATTGGGCTTCGCTTCACCCCTCTACCCCTTTAGACAAATAACAACAATGTTCCCTTCTACCTAATTTTAGCCTCCTGCCATTTTCTTTCTAATATAAAAGAAAAAATAAATAAAATTACTGGATTTTTTTTTTCTTCCTAAATCTTTCTTGAACTCATTTTTCTTATTGTGAAGAAAGAATGGAGGTGTTTTCCAGAGTTAAAAAATACTAGAAGAGAATAAAACACAAAATATTTCAATTTCATTCAGACATTTTTTCTGAAAGACGAAGCAACATTCTTAATTTTTTTCTTTAGTCTAAGTGTCTTTTAGTTATATTTTCTTTAAAAAAAAATAGTTCGATTTTCCTAATGATTTTAATTAGAAAAAGGAGAAAAATGTTTTTAAATCATATCCAAATGCATGATTATTTAATTCATCAACATGACGTGAATGCACTTTTAGAGTACAAGAAAAATGTGTACTCGGAGTACATTTGCCACTCGGTGGTTGGTACGGAGCTTAAGGTTCGAGCTCAGGCAAACGGTAGGATTTTTGTAAAAATAAACTAAAGTAAGTTTTTTTTCGTGATTTACTTTTTACTTGTTTTATTTTATACTGTTTTTGTTTTGTTTTTTTCACAGTAAAAATGTTTAGTTTACGTTTTTTAATGTTCATTTCATAACAACAGTAATACTGTTTGCAAAGGGGACAAAAAACCTAAAAAGTACAGTGTAACCCGGATATAAGAGAGTTGTCGGGACCGGAGAAGAAGTCTCTTATACCCGGGTTTCTCATATCCGGTTTTGGTCTATTTTGTTTAGGTAAGTATGGCTCTAATTTGGGACCAGAGAAAATCTCTCTTATATCCGGGTTACACTGTAATAAATATTTTTATTCTAATCTTTTATAATTGCTAATAGATTATAAATTGGACGTATTTTCATTTAATTAATTTATTTAAATACCTTGCATTTAACCTTTCTCTAATAAATTAAAATAAATTTTAATCTTCATACAATAAAATAAATATTTTAATATTTTTTTAAATGAATTGTGAAGCAATAATTTGATGGGAGTGTTTTTTGAAAATGTGGGTAAATATTTTAAGACCTTTTTCTTTGTGTATATTTTGGAAAACGAAATTGAAGAAGCTTAAAAAAGGACTTAAACTATTAATTTTAATTTAAATTAAAAATAGAAAATAGATTTTTTTTAAAGGGCATTTTTAAAATAAAATGTTGGCATTGTTACTGTCAGAATGGATAAAACAAAAACAAAACGTTTAAAAATGTCGATAATTTGGGAGATGTTTTCTTAAAAATGGGAATTAATTTTATTTTTATTTATTTGAAAAATTGGCGGCAGATTTACATTTTAATCTGGTTATTTTCATTTCATTTATTATTTATTGGTAGACGGTTTGAATTTTAAAATTATTTTAAATTAGTGTAACCCGGATATAAGAGACCCTGATATAAGATAGATTTTCTCTGGTCCCAAATTAGAGCCATACTTACCTAAACAAAATAGACGAAACCCGGATATAAGAGACTTATTCTCCGGTCCCGACAACTCTCTTATATCCGGGTTACACTGTATTTACTTATTTTTTACATACGCCAAATAAGAAGATGAGTTTGTTGATAAATTTCGTAAAATTGTGCAATTTGAATTAATTCAAAATAGATTTGAAAAGAGCGACGTTAAACCAGGAATTTTATTTTTAAAAGTGATTGAAACGCTTCTTCTTAACTAGTCTCAATTTTATGAATGAATGAATGAATGAATGAATGGGCAACATAAAAATACACTGCATTTTTCAATATAAAGAGAGAGAGAGAGAGAATGGATTCCTTTAAAAACTTTCTGGGTTGTTAAATATGAGATTTATATTCATTTATTATGTTGTTCTTTT
The DNA here is from genome assembly GCA_964036315.1 of Acanthosepion esculentum. NCBI lineage: Eukaryota > Metazoa > Mollusca > Cephalopoda > Sepiida > Sepiidae > Acanthosepion > Acanthosepion esculentum. The sequence continues at coordinate 83,283,040 of OZ038501.1, forward strand.
TTTGTTTTTTTACACCCATAAATCCTTTAGGAGCTTCTGAATTAATAAGGCAACCAAAGAAAGGAAGGAATGCTCACGTTTTAAATGAACCAAAAACTCAAAAAGGAATCTTTCTTTGTTTATTTTTGGCAATGTTGCAATGAATGGAATTCTCAAAAAAAAAAGAAAAAAAAGAGCAACAAACATCAGAAAATGAAGAACTAGGGACGAATTGGACTTTAAAGGGCTTTCTAACTCTTTTTCTTAGTCATTTATTTTTATTTTATTTTTTTTTTTAGATAAAGGGACAATCAAATGAAGAAAAAAGAGCAAAGTCATAAATTGAAATTAAATTTGAATTAGGAAAAGTTTTAAAAAATAAAATAAAATAAAGAGAGAGAGAATGGGTCTTTCTTTTTTTTAATTTAATTTTTAAATTTAAATCCCAATATAAGATTCGTCGGACATCCTAAGAAGAAACAAATCATAGAAAATAGAAAGAAGAAAAAAAAAAAGATTTTTTTTTCAGGATGAATACAAAACTATAGAAATATTAAAAAAAAAAAAAAATTATTTAAAATTAAAAAGGAAAATTAATGCCATTTTGAGCGGGAGATTTTTTTTTTTTTTTTTTTTTTGCTCAATCCATACAAATTTTAATTTATTCGATTTAAATGAAAATTTTAAAACCAAATAAGCGTGAGTTTATTATAAAAATCATTTACCGTGATTTTCTTTTAAGGAAAGATTCCTTCTAAGATAAGACTGAAAATTTCTCAGATAATTTGAAATCTACATTCCTTTAATGGACCTCCCAACTCGATTCAAAAAATATAAATAAGAAATATACAAGAAAAATAGAAAGGAAGAAAAAAGGAAAAATGACTTACCAAAGATAGGGTTTGTTTACGAAATGTCCCCACAAAAAATAAAATAAAACAGAAACATTTAGTAAACTGGACAATTTGCTTTTCTCTTCGTCTTGTCTTTCTGCTTAAAATTAGGATTTAATTAACGTTAATGTGGATAATGAGTTTCCCGGATTTATTGCTAGTTAAGGCAAAAAAAATACTTGAACTCTTAGCTTCCTTCTTAGATGAAATCTTAGGACACACAACAAGGCAGAAAGTAGAGGAAAACTAAAAGAGAAAAAGAAAAGAAGGTCCTCTTAGAGACTAAAATGCCTTCCCTTTTATCTTTCTCTCTAGTCCGATCTTGGGAGTTGGGAAGGGATTTTTGGTGCACCTTTTTTTCCAAGAACGAAATATTCTTTCGTTGTTCGGATGATTCACTAAAAATGTTGGTGGCTTACAATTTTAGTTTGAGATTATTTTTTTTCTCCCTTTCCAAGGGTGGGAGCTAAACCCTATAAAAACTGTTCACAGATAAATTGACCCAGTCTCAAATTAGGAACGGGGAAGCTCCCCCGGTCACTGGAGAGAAAAGGGATCTTTCACACACGCGCACAAAAATACACATATTATATTATCAAACAAACCCCATGCCTTACAAACCCCTGCACTTCGGGGGAAAAACGTGTTGTTTGCATGCAAACACGGAGCTAAAAATATCTCCCTTACCCCCCCCCTCTCTCGATCTCTCTAATTAGACTAGAGAGAAAGACACAAAGGTAAATCACACAGAAGCATTTCAGACAAAAAAAAAAAACGAAACCAAATTTAAAAACTGATATTTTTTAAAAGAACAAGTAGTGTTTTAAAATAGGTGGTGGGGGTAGTGGGAAAACATTGTGTTACAGTTACACATTCATCTCTGACAGAGTTACACACACGAACACATTAAGGGACAAACACGGAATGGTCTCATATCCACTTCTAACCAAACACAGAAAGAAGAGGGAGAAAAAAAAACGTAATGGTCTATGTCTATGTGTACCAGGAGAAAACGAAAAATAGGGAAGGGTCGATTAGATTTTTACAATGTTTAAAAATCAATAATCGGTAGAGAGAAGAAAGACCACATCTTTCGGCACAGAAATAGAGAAGCAGGGGAAACGTCTTTTAAAGAAATGGGGCTTTCATTTGCTTAGTGTTTTCCGTTTTACTTTTGTTTTTGTTGTCTTCACCACAAAACCAAACCATGAATGTTTTTAAATTAAAATGAGTTGAGGTCAGGTACGCTCATTCTTTGTTAGGTGTCAAATAGTTCAAACTTTTTTTTATTCTTTATCATGAAGAAGAAAATAATTTAAAAAAATTTTCTCTAGCACATATTTCTAAAAATGCTGGCGATTTTCCCCTCTTAAAAACGAAGACGTTTGGCGTCAGTAAACCGACATACTCCACCCACCAAAAAAAAAATATTCTAAACTAATTACAAAACTGTAATTTTTGAAAGTGTAAATTTCATTGAAATATGTTAGAAAATTTCCGAACTTTAAACAAAATGGTCACAGTGAAAGAAGGCGTTACTTTTAAAAACTGACGCCAGGAGGATATGTGGATTTTCCAGCCCACGTCGTAACCGAATGTAAGGCAAGGTCAGTTCAAAGTGAGTTTGAACTTTGAACTGCAATACCGTGTAAAATTGTTCAGACCCCCCCCCCGTACTTCCCCGTTTTGGAGACGCCTCAGGCGCCGGGTAATGACCCCAACTACCTCCCGAAGATACTGCCTCGGGGAATGGACCCTGAGACTTGAGCTTAATATTACAGTGTAACCCGGATATAACAGAAACCCGGATATAAGATAGATTTTATCTGAAACTACCCAGCCAAAGATGCATTGAAAAAAAAAAAAAAAAAGAAAAAGTGGATGAAAAATAAAAATGGCAGCTTTAAAAAAAAAAAAAAAAAAGAAACCACTTTCATCTCAGATTCTGAGAAAGATGAAAAACGGATTTAGTAGGTCACTATGAACAGTATTCGGTAATTTTAGGTACTAAAATTCATCTTTGATCATACAATGGCATAAAAGTGGAGAAGCCACTCACAAGTGAACTTATTATGTTCTAGTAATGAACTAGTGCACAATTGTAAGACAAGTTTACTAATACAGTGTAACCCGGATATAACAGAGTTGTCCGGACCGGAGAATAAGTCCCTTATATCTGGGTTTCTCATATATCCGGGTTTGGTCTATTATATATACATTAACACAGGCTTTAATTTGGGACCAGAGAAAATCTCTCTTATATCTGTGTTTCTCTTATATCAGGGTCTCTTATATCCGGGTTACACTGTAATTACAAGACATTCAATTTCTAGTAGTTGTGACTTCAACAATCC
>OZ038501.1:83288765-83316265 GCA_964036315.1 Acanthosepion esculentum
TATTCAGATTTAATTCATATTTTCAACTATTTATTTCTCTCTCTCTCTCTATATATATATATACACACACACACACACACAAGATTTAAGAAACAACAGATATTTATATAGATATATATATATATATATTATATATATATATATATATATATATATATATATAAAGTGCTTAATATTAAGAATATTATTTAAAATAGAGCATTAATAATATTATTTGAAAAAATTTAACTTTTAATATCAATTTTATCCCGACTTTGAAGTTTCTTGGTAAAATTCCCAGTCTTCTGGGGGTTCTGGTTTTAAATGATATTTTCATTTTTTTTTGGGGGGGGGGATATCGTTTAAAACTAGAACCCCCTGAAGACTGGAAATTTTACCAAGAAACTTTGAAGTCAGAATAAAATTAATATTAAAAAGTTAAGTAATCTTTTCAAATAATATATATATATATATATATATATATATATATATATACACACACACACACACACAGGTTTTCCATTTTTCATATTACAACTTCCCAAACGGTGTTGTGTTTTGATGAGAGCATATATACATATATCTAACAGATTATCTAACAGATATTATATATATATATATATATATATATATATATATATATATAATGTCACACCCCAATATAAATGATGTGTTGAGAGTTATGGCTGAAAAGAAGTAAAGATGAAGCAAATAAAAAGGAAGATGTCAGCTGTAAAATTTGTTGCTTCCTTTGTCAACAGGAAATGAATTAAGATAAAATCAAGATTATGAACAAGTGTGTGTACACATTTGAAATCAGAGTGCGTTTGCATACAAGATTTTGCTATGAAATTGATAAAAGGAGCAGACACTGATTAGAAAAGACAATCTTTACTTGAAACTAAGATACTTATTTTAAATGTTGTGACGTTAAAAAAGAAAAATCATATACAGTAGAACCCGTCATATCTGGAGTGCCTCATATCCAGACATGGGTGATATGTAACTGATTTGAAATTTGTTTTTCAGAAAATTTACTTTGGATAATTGCTTCTGCTTATTTCACCCTAATGACTTGTATTGGTGCAAAAGATGATGGGAATAAGAGGAAAGGATGACAACGAGACACATCTGCAACAAGATAGCGACAAGATGCATAATTGTGATGAAACCTGGACTGAAATTGAAAAAGCTATTGAAAAGGTTGTCAGTTTTATGGAAAGAAAGCCAGCATTCAGCTATGACGATTGTAATAACGCACACAGAGTTAAAAAGTGTCTTTCATTAAAAAAATTTCAAGAACAAAAGCAAAATGAAATACAGAAAACGTTGAGAACGTATCATCATGCAATAGTGATTAAAAAATTATTTTTTTTGCATACATATCATACTTAATGAATTCTCATTAATATTACAGAATTTATTTCTTTTTCCTTAAAATCAATTCCATTATCTTTCACTCACCATTAGCTTATTTTGTTTACTATAAAACATTGAAAATAAATGTTAAACCTGATTTCAGTTCTTTTATTTTAATCTAAATATAACCCCTAATATCCGGACTTTGTAAACAATTCCTCATATCCAGAAGGCCTTCTTAGTTCAGTTGTCAGGGATTCTACTGTATATATTCAAAAGTCCAAGTGACTTATCCAGTTGGCCGACTCAAGAGAGTCTTGTTGAAATGCTCATCAGGGCCAAATGCTTGATTTATTTACAAGATTTATTGAACACCTGAGCATCTCTACGTGAAAGTCTTCATTTATTGAATATTATAGCTCCAATTATCTTTTTAGTTCTTTTTGAAATAAGTTCTGCCAAAACTGAAAAACACATACAATTCTCATTATTCTCATGTATTTTCTCAGTTGTATATTATAATAATATATATTTTAATAATTTTACCCAAGAAAGGCAATAAAGCCACTAAGATGCAATGGGTTACTGAGTGTTAGAGAATATGAAAAAAAAAAAAAACACTATTAAGTAGAGAGAAGAATAAAAAAACAGAAATTCAATAAACCGAAGATAACAATTGACATTGCATTTAAACTTTTGAAGATCAAAGTTGAATGGGAAACAAGAAATTGAAAGAGATTTCCACAAGTGAGAAGTGCAAGAGAAGAAACAGTTAGCATAGAACTTATATTTACATCTAGCCATTTCAACTGTAAAATAAGGAGACCTAACTGCCAATCTAGTACTGTAATTAAATTCATGTTGCAGGAGAGCCATGAATGGAGATTTGCAGGAGGTAGTTGAGCATTTTATTTGATTACAAGCACAAAATATAACACATAAATGTTTGTTAATGATTCACTCACATCTTTTAACCGAAAAATGACAAATATAATTTTCTTGCTTTGTTTATTAAAGCAAAATTAGATTAGAGACTGATCTCTTAGGAGAGAGAGAGAGCAATAAAAGAACAAGAATTAAGACAGAAGATAACAATTGACATTGCATTTAAATTTTTGAAGATTAAAATTAATTGGTAAGTATGAATGCCAGAAGTGAGAAGTGTGAGGGAAGAAACCATTAAAATAGGACATACAGTTGCATCTAACTCAATGATTGCCAATGTGGGGTGTATTCCCCACCAGTGGGGCATGGCAATATTTTGGTGGGTCATGCATAGGATGTGTACTCTTCAGCTTAATATACCAACAGAATAAGGAGGCAATTCGAGAATGAGTGATTAACAGTGAATTATTTTCTAGTGAGTCCAAATGAGATTTTCCTGTCTCCCCACACTCACGTGTCATTGTCAACAAAGTAGGGGGTGTGATGCATATCGCTGGAAGAACTCATGTTTTGTCGGCCAATCAGCACGTAAGGAGAGGGCGTGATGCATGTCGCTGGAAGAGCCCATGTTTTGTTGGCCAATCAGTGTGCGTGAGCATTCAGTTTGCTTCCTTCACATGATGTAAAAGTTTGAATATGTAAAAATTCAATATTACTTGGATGCACCAGAATTTTAGAAATACCAAAGTGGGGCGTGGCCCATAATCAGTCAGGAACCACTGATCTAGCCATTTTAACTGTAAAATGATGAAATCTTGCTGCCAGTCTAGTACATTCAGTAACACCTTTTGTCTTGGTAGCTTTATTGCCTTGCTTGAGGTGAAATGATTAAAAAAAAAAACATGAACTATTTGAGTTTCAAGATTTTGAGCGGCAATCCTTGCTGTATGTGGTCTTGCTTTGGCATGGAGGAGAGCAAAAAACAAAAACCTCTTGAATCTGGTTTTCATAGGAGAAAGTTTTCTTCATCAAAGCATTTTGCAGTGATCAAAAAAAAAAAAAAAAAAAGGTAATAATAATTGGTTGGTACAAGGTCAAGTGAATGTTAGGTAGAACAGACCAACTGAGTTCCCAATTTTCTTCCTATGTTATCATGAAGGTATACAACATTTTTTTTACTTAATCCACTGTGTATGCTGCCACTGCCATACAAAATCTAAGGTATGTTAGTGTACTCCAAATTTATAATACTTAACTACCACCAATGATTAGTAGTTAAGATGATACATTTATCAATACAGTTAGTTCCCCAAAACAGAAATTACTTTCAACTCAACCTAGTTTTATATTTTGTTTAATATAATGCTGACACAAGAAAACTATAATTTTTCACCAGAAACTTTAATTGGCCAAAAGTTGATTATCTGATAATTGCAAAAAGTGGGATCTCACCCCAGTGATGGTAGTTATAGGGACATGGACGAATGAAATTGCCAAAACTGGAGAGAAAACTAACAAAGTCAAAATTGGAATAGTTTGTAAAGTGAGTGATTAGGATTTATGAATTATTAATTAGTTGCCCCAAGACTCAATCTATATACAAACCACTGAGTTGCAGGTAATGGTTATGATAATATTACATGTTTCCTTCACCATTCATTGACCAAGCAGCCAATTGGTTGATATTTATAAAACCTTTTCCTTAAAACAATTTTTCAGGAAAATAGGTTTCTCAAATCCAGTAGCTGTTAATGTTCTTCCTGTGATTGATGGAGGTTTTCTTCCTAACCTTTTGTTTGGAGTAGTGTGGAATGTCAGCATCTTCATTATGTCATTATTTTCTCTTCAAGTTACATTTACATGTCCATTTTACCTTTTCGTGCTGTTGAAAGTCCTCAAGTGAAGTGAGCTTACGGCCATATGACGCTGTAAACACCGGTTCCCCTACAATCACCACACTTAAGCAGCATCAAGCCTGATCAGTACCTAGATGGGTGACCACTTGGGAATACCAGGCGTTGTAAGCTTGGATGTTCAGGTGATGTAATGGATAACGGCTCAGAATGAGAAATAGAAGTTAAGCAACGTCGAGCCTGGTCAGTACCTAGATGGATGACCACTTGGGAATACCAGATGCTGCAAGCTTGAATGTGCTGATGGTTTAATGAATAATGGTTTGGAATTGTTAATCAGAGAGCCCAGTTCCAATTCCAGTTGGATTCGTTATATTCATTTAAATGGAAATACCTTTGGGAAAGGTATTAATCCACCTCTTCTCCCCCAGCTATAGGTTAATTAGTAAGACTTGAATCACTAAACCATAATTATCTAAAAAGAGGAAAGATTCTTAGAATTTAAAAATATTTCCTGGCTTTAAATTACCTACAAAGGGTTGATAAGCCGTAGAAAACAAATCAATATCCTTCATTTTTAAGATAAATAATTCATTATTTAGTGAGCACATTTTGCACTGCTGTAGTCACCACTCCCCTCCATCTCATAATTGTGCTTCATGGTGACATTTAAGACAAAATAGTGTCAATGGTTTGCCGGTTCGTTTTGCATTGCCGTCGTCACCAATCCCCGCCATCTTATAATTGTGGTTCATGGTGGCATTTAATGCAGAATAGTGCATTGGCTTGCACATTTGTTTTGCATTGCCGTAAACAACAACCTCCTCCATCACACAATTATAGTTCATAGTGACATTCAAGACAGAATAGTGCAATGGCTTGCCGGTTTGTTTTGTATCGCCATGATCAACAATCCCCTCCATCGCAAAATTGTAGTTCATGGTGACATTCAAGGCAGAATAGTGCAAATGGCTTGCCAATTCCTCTTGTGCCGGGGATGTTTAGGTTACCCCTGTCTATCTACTCAGTAGTTAAAGAGGCAAGAATAACAAATCAGCAGGTTTGAAAAAAAAAAAAATCTTACAATCTAAAAATGTCTTCTGGCTTTAAATAACCTGCAATGGGTTGATAGGCTGTAGCAAACGGATCAATCAATCAATTAAATGAAATGAAGCAGTTACTGTTATTTGGTACAGTTCTTTGTTTATTGTTCTGTAGCTCCAGCTCACAATGTTCAAAGGAGGATGGTCTTTGCCAAGATTCACAGGCTTCACTCATTCAAAGCCATTTTTAACATTGTTCTTCGAAAGTAGTTACTACCAAAAGTAGTAACTTGGAGTTGTGACCATGAAACAAACCACTAATCCTTCTTCCTCAACTGCTTTCACAAGATGAATTTATTGAATGGACCCAAGAAGAGAAGGTTTTCCAACTTAAGAATTCTGAATTGTGGAAAGGAAGATTTTTGACTAACATTGATCATATGGTTGACACAAGAGTTGTCTAACTGTATCAAATCAAGTTCTACAAATTGTTGGTTGCATTCATCCTACTCTACAGATGTGAGACTTGGACACCCCTGGTTGATCCAGATAAAAGGATTCAGTCATTCAAAAATAAATGCTTGAGAAAGCTTCTCTGTATCTTCCACTTGGAGCATAAAACTAATGACTATGTATGGAGTTTTGTGGGCCGACAGGAATCTCTCCTCGTCACTATTAAGCATCAGAAGATGGCATGGTTTGGCCATGTCACACTACATAACAGTCTTTACATGGCACTGTTGAAGACAGATTCAAATGCTGGTCAGACAACATCAAAGAGTGGACAGAAAAGACAATGCTGGAATTCCTGAGATCTGCTGGCAACAGATCATCCTGGAGGAGGTTGTTTCTTCTGCCCTTAAGTTCCACCGACGCCCAAAGCAGTCATGGGGTTGATGATGATGATGATGATGATGATGACTAAATCAGCTACTGATCCCACAAACTAATGAAGGCTAACCATAGGAACTGACCAACTGGGTGTACTTAGGTACACCCCAGCACTGCCAAAATATGAAGAGTTAAAGTCAAAAATTGAAGCTATAGCTGAATACATGCACTGTTCTTGTTATCACAAATAGTTCAGTTTTTTTGTTTTAATATTTGTTTGGTTCAACAGATGTTTCAGCCAACTTCAGCCAATAATCTCCTCACATCTAAAATAAACACAATTTGCATGGTGAGGACGAGCGAGTGAGAGATCAAGCTGTGTAGTAGTGAGGAATGGTCACATTGTATTTTGATGGCATAAAAGACACACAGACAAAGAAAAGAGGATTTCTTGATTAAACTGGGACTATTCAGGAAATAACTGGTTATCTACAGTATTAAAGGCTAGATATTTCTTTAACTGGGTGTTGCATATTCCCATCTATTTTAAGAAGATCATCTTTCTTTTAAGTCTTTGTTGAAAAATAAAGGGCCCATTTATTGCTAACAAGTCAAAAAAGGGAAGGTAAAAAAGGCAAAGGGGGGAGCAAAAAATAAAAGGGAAAGAGGGAAGTGAAAAAAAAGCAAAGATGAGAGAAGTGGATAAAAAGGCAATGAGGAGAGAAGTGAAATAAAAAAGGCAAAGATGAAGGAAGCAAAAAAAAAAAAAGCAAAGAGGAGGAAAGTAAAAAAAAAAAAAAAGGTAAAGAATTGAGAAAAAGAATAACGATCTATGGTTGGCACCAAAAGTAAGAAAGAAATTAGCTGAGAAAGAATTCTTGCAAAATCTGACTTTCTTCCTGTATGTAAAAAACAAAAAAAATGAGTAAAACTTTATCCACAAGGTATGCACATATCGGTCTTGGCTTATTGCTCAACTACATATTAATACATGGTAAATAAAAACAAGAATAATAAAACAACATGTCCTACTCAGCCTGTCAAATAACTAAACCCAATCTACAGTGAAACATACAGTGTCTTTTGAAAACTCTCATCAAACAACATTCACAATTGTACAAAGCAACAGAACACATGTAACTCTTTTCACAAGCTTGTCTTTTAGATTATCAAAAAGGGACAAAAAAAAAAAGGGACAAAAAAAAAAGGGAAAAAAAAAGGACATTTTTAAGCTCAACTATAGAAGGCAAAAGAAAAGAATCTTTTAGTATTTTGCAGAGATCGCTACGTGACATTATCAGAGCCATCAAGTTTACAAGGAGAAATTTCCATTCTTACCCAAAAGTTACATCAACCAGATGTTCTCAGAAAACGCTTATTTAAGACAATACTTTGAGTTAGCATTAGAGGAATAGACATTTTGTAGATTATAACTTAGGCTTATGTACAAAATACCACATTTTATTTGGGGTGTATGGAAGTTATTTTAGGTTTCAACCATCCAAAAATATCCTGTATATTTTCTGGGGCTTTTGTAACGCTCTCTATATCATAACTTGTGTTGATCCTACCTTTCCAAAAGTTTTTGTGTTGCCGTCTTTCAGTTTTCTTTAACACAATTCAGCAGATATATTCTACTTGAATAAAACTGGGTAAAATTTGACAAAGAGAGCTGTCCATCCAGTTACATCTGGAAAGTGGAGAGGCCGGCCGGCCGGCCGTCTAGTTACATCCGGAAAGCAGGGAGGCCGGCCGTCCAGTTACATCCGGAAAGCTGGGAGGCTGGCTGTCCAGTTACTTCCGGAAAGCCGGGAGGCCGTCTGTCCAGTTACTTCCGGAAAGCCGGGAGGCCGTCTGTCCAGTTACTTCCGGAAAGCCGGGAGACCGTCTGTCCAGTTACTTCCAGAAAGCCGGCCGTCCAGTTACATCTGGAAAGCTGGGAGGCCGGCCGTCCAGTTACATCTGGAAAGCCAGGAGGCCGGCCGTCCAGTTACATCCGGAAAGGAGACTAGCTGCTTACATATTTTACTTTTTCCTACAAAACAAGATACAAAATACTGCTGAAAACTTTTGATCAGAAGGGGGCTACCCACTTCTGACCAAATGACCAAACATCAGATTTTTGGGAAAGCCTAAGATAAAAACCATTAGCATCCTTCGTACTTCTTATGCTTTTAATTCTTTTGAACCAACCTATCAGTGTCAGGTTGTGAACACACTGACTGCACCCCCTGTGGAGAGGTAAGCAAAAAGAAGCCATTTACTAAGTAAATACTTCTAGACTCAAATACAAATGATCAACATTTGCCTCTACCCGAACCAAATAATATTTGCCTACCCTTAAACCAATTAGATGCTTATAGACCCAAAAATGACTGACCAATACAATGGGTAAATTGTTGCCATTTTATATTTTTTATTTCACACATGCATGTTTTTTGTTTTTGATTCTGTTGACCATACAGAATAACAAGGTCAGTTGGGCACTGTCTGTGGGGGGGGAAAAAAAAGAGCACCATGACACAATTCATTTCTGCCAAAAATGGCATGCTGTACTGCTTAGGATTTACACCAGTAGATCCAATACAAACATTTGGGTGTCAATCTGAGAACAGTGCAAAGGATTCGGAAACTGTTGGATGAGTCTAATGGTGATTATGAAAGTGTTTGGAGTGATCGCTAGTGATGCCAACATTACATCTCCGGTCATCACAAGGCTTCAGACCCAAAATGGAGGCCTACGTCAAGTGCCTTGAGGAGGTAGTGCTGCCCTGGGTCAAGAGGGTGGATGCTGGAAGACCCTATATCTGGCAACAGGAATCAGCCATAATCAGCTCTCCTGCTTGTGTGGAATGGTGCAAAGTCATGGTTGTCAGACAATTTCTGCAACCACATCACTCCCTTACATCTGGTCACCTAACTCACCTGACTGCAACCCCCTTGATTATTATTATGTGTGGGATGCAGTTGAACGAGAGACCAACAAAATTCCTTGTAAGACCAAAGATGAACTGAACGCAAGGATTATGACAGCATTCAGGAACTTAAACAAGGAGAATGTCTAGGAGAGTTACAGGAGATTCCAAAGTCATCTGGAGGCCATAGTTAAGGCCAATGGTGATTCTATTGAATAAATTTACTCTTTAATATTTCAATATATTTTTGTGTAATTTTGGTAAATATATCTATTAAAATGAGGTGTCAGTATTATTTTCATTTTTGTGTAATTTCAAAGTCAATTTATCTATCATACCTGGTATTTACCTACCTATAAATTCAAATATAAATAAATAGTACTTATCTATCTCAAAGTAGACAAATTATACATGTCTGTGTGTGTGTGTGTGTGTGTGTGAAAATATATAGAAAAATAGGAAAGAATACGTTTGGTTAATAATCCAAAGTTCTTTAGTATTTTTGTTTTTATTTTTTTAAAAACAGTGCTCAATACATAAGTAGAGCCTAAATTATAATTATTGTTTTTTGTTGTTGCGATGGAATCATATTTTTAAAATATATATATATATATATATATATATATATATAAAAGCCTGAATATAAATGCCCAATATTTACTTATCCCTATGTAAATGGTTATAAATTCAGATATTATAAGTAGATGCTTATAGACCCAAATATAACTGATTGACCAATATTTACTTATGCACAAACTAAATACTTATTGACCCAAATATAAGCAAACAATATTTACCTACCCTCAAACCAAGTAGACGCATATAAACACAAAAATATAGAATGTTTTTGACATTAAATCCAACAATGCTTGAAATGTTGTAAAATCAGCTGACCAAAACTGTTTTTAAACTAAAATCCATGCAAATTGAAACTATTTTAAATTTAAATTCCTTGACCTAATTTTTTAAAATTAATTCAATAGCATCTTGGAATTACTTTTTTTATTTGAGAGATGAGGAGAAAAAAAAAACTGAGGTAAAGTAGAAACTATTTAACTACTTACATCATGTAAGTATTCAGATTTTAGTCTTAAAAGAAAATAATTTTTTGTCCTACCCACACATCTCTTCCAACAGGATTTTTTTTCTTCTTTCTACCCAGGTTGTTCTATATAAAGAAACGTTATCATAAATGAACCCAACATGTAAACATGTGATTTGTCCCAAATTTTACATTTAATTGCTTAAAACTGAATATCTAAATTTTCCTGTTTATCTTGACAAGGGCTGCCGTGATCCCAGGGAACCTGATCCTTATCCGAGGTAAATTTTCTTTTTCTTTTTTTCACTTGCCATCTTCAAAATTCAATATAAGATGAATCATAGCTCGCTAGCCTCTTTGGGAAGATAAAGAGGAACTTACATATAAAGTGTACATATACACACATGGACTATATATAATATATATTATAAAGATATCTACATAAAGTCATTCTCAGGGAAATAAATATAAAGTTTATTTATTTATTCTGTATATAATGTGTGGGTAGAGTAACGGTCGTCAGTTCAGAAAGTGAACATGGCAAGCATGGTTAAAGTTAGTCAATTCTGTTTCATCAATTTCATGTTAATGCCCTTAAGAAAGACCATCTTCATCCATCTCTCTCCTGCTATTGGTTAAATAAAAACTATGCTGTCTAGCCTTGTGTGGCAGCCAATCTAGGAGAAAGAAAACTGAATTAAAAACCAAGAACAACTGTTTGGAGACTTTGTAAGACACTGAGGATCATTTTTATTTTTAATCAATTAACCCCAAGAAAGGAGATAATGCTACTAAGACACAAGGGGCTACTGGGAGTGAAAGAGAATGAAAAAGACTATATAAGGAACTGGAAACCAAATCGTAAACAGGAAACAAGGGGTAAACCTCTACTGTCTACATCTTTGGGAATATAAAGACATATGCAGAAAGGACTTTACATATTGTTGTAACCTAGGTAAAGTTACTGAATAGAATAATCAAACAAAGGTTGGTAATGAATGATAATACTTAAGACAAGAACAACACATACAAGATTCGCCAGCAGCACGTAGAAGAAGTAGTCAACTGCTAGAAGTGAGTCAAGTGAATTCCACAATGAATCTCCAACTGAGACCAACATACAGTATCTACTATATTTATGTGAACTTAAAATTAGGGTCATACATATGATGATCGCCAAATACCCTGAGTGTGTCATTTTGTAAAAGATCCTTTTTGTGCTTATGTCATCTTTTAATCTAAATTCATATTCAACATCATCACTTGATAAAACACCGGAGGTGTTGAAACAAAATGGCTATTTTTGTAGTGATTTTAATAACATATTTATGTTATAATTTTTAAATAAATAATTATATATATATATATATATATATATATATATATATATATATATATGAATAATAAAAAATATTGAAAAATTAAAATTTTCAAACACACACACACTGGGTTGTATATTAATATTTTTTTTGTTTGATTATTTCAATTAGATTCCTCGACTTCTTTCAGCCAGCATGGCCATCATCAGGAGGAAAAAAAATCCCTGCTTGTTAGTAGCAGTGAACTACAGGAATGAATGACTTTCTGAAGAAAATTAACTTTATCTGTATATCTTCAATTACAGATAGAATGTTTTGTTGGTCATTTTACTATATAAAAATGTATTGCTGTTATTTTTACTATAAAAATGTATTTTTATATTTTTATAGTGTTTTGTTTTTTGTTTGGGGGATTGCTATTTACCCATAGCTGGGACCCTAACAGGTGTTGCCACCCAGAGTCAGGATGGATCTGGGAATAACAGCAATGGTCCCATGCTCCTCAAAACCTCCAATCTCCCGATCTGAGCCTTAATTTCTATGGGTACTTATTGTTGTAGAATTCACCATGAGCTTACTCAATCATTAAGTTAAGAATTAAGAGTCATAAGAATATTAAGATAGGAAAACCATGTAATATTCACTGGTTAAAACTAGCACATATATAATCTTGCATAAACCAAAAAATATACACTTGTATATTGAAGGTCAACAATATCTAGTGATTAGACCATTTTCAAATATGCCCAAGTCAAGCAGAAAAGACTTTGGCAAAAAATCTTTTGAAATACAAAACTCCACTGCCATCATTTTCCTGCAAGAAGGCAGGTGGTCTTCCCTACCACCCCCAAAAATAGGATGCATGAGGGTAGGGCCAACTCAGATTACAGAGGTAACAGTTTATCAGGATCTACGACAACTCACGTCAAATAGTGAAAAACATATGCTCACTTATGTACACACTGACATAGTTTGTTATGTATCACATACAAGCACACACAAGTAAAATTAAGTTATCAACCATTGATATTAGAATTATAAAGTATTTTTAGTGTGTGAGGAGGTACTAAAAAGCTCTCAGTATGACTCCCTTCACGAAAATCAGTAGCTACAAATTGGAGATACCCAAAATCAAGCAAGTACAACTGTCTAAATATATAGGAAGTGTTTTAACAGAAGATGAAAATTTTTCTTTTGTTTAATCTACTCACTCCAAGGAAATAAAGCCACTAAGACACAAAGGGGTTACTGAGTGGGGAAACATTAAGGCAAGAGAGCAATAAAAGAACAGAAATTAAAAAGAAAGAATGCAATGCCAAAATCTGAAGGCATATTGGAATAGCGAAAGATGCCTTCTAAAAGCTAAGCAAAGTATGAAGAAAAAGGAAAATATTGTTAGAAACAAAAAGAGTGCTGATCAGTCCTCCTATATAGCAGGGAATGGTGGACAACCATCTGACAAACGACAAAAATTTTGTTCAACAGAAGGATGCTGAGGTAAATGTAGAACTTTCTAGAATATTAGAAATTCATCTCTTGATCTAACGGAAATTATTTCCGCAAGAGAACACTGATTAAATCCTGGACAGTGCTTTTCGCCATTCTCTTATAATTTCAATTCTTATTTACATGCTTTTCTAGTCAGACAAGCACACTCATTTCAGTCATTATACTCACAATGTTTCGACCATTGTACTCTCCAGTCTTCTTCAGGTATTTTGAGACAAACCCTTTATTCAATCCCCGAGTGTTGACTGTAAGCAAAATCTTACATGAGACCAATCTTACACACAAGAGGAAGAAAAAGAAAACAAACTAAAGTGTGTTATCCAATCAAAGCAATGTGGACAAAAATCTGATAGTGCATACGAATAGCAAAACATTTTTTTTTCTCAGAAACTGATTAAAACATTAAAGAGTTGAAAAATAACATTATATAAAAGAAAAATAACATTATATAAAAGAAAAGGGTGTTTGACTGTTATGTAATGCCTATTCTTGTATAGTGATTTTCCAAGCGTAACTTAGATGTAGCACAAGGCAGAAAGTATGGGGCACCCAGTGAGGAATGCCTATTCTTGTATATGGCAGTGAATGAAGGACAATTTCATCACAAGAGGAGATGATATATATATATATATATATATATATATATATATATATATATATATATTATAAATTAATAGATTTAAAATATGGTTTTACTGCTACACAGTGATAACCATGTTTCAGAAATGGAAGCTAAAGCCCCTGAATTTAATTTTGTTATTAAACCAAAGACATTAGTTCCATTTCCTCATCAAGCGAATTTTGGAGTAACTTACTTTTTAAAATTTACGGTTGTTAACGGCACAGGAAAGATTCACAGTTTGACGGTTTCCAAGGTTACCGATAAATCCATTCATCTAGACAAGGGGTGGTAGAGGGTTCAATTTTTAATTTTCGTTGTATCAGTTTACAACGAAATATTTTAAATCTATTAATTTATAATATTAATGCTCTGTAAATTTAAATTTACATAGAGCACTATTGTGTAAAAATAAAAATATCTATAAGAACACCGGATTTTATATCTTACTGTTCTTTCCTTTTTATTTATATATACATATATATATATACTCTTCACCTTTCAATCACCAATCTTTTTTTTTTATCAAAAAAGTCCTCATGTAGTGCAGTGATTTGTATAAATATATCTTGTGTTATGCATATTTAAATTTATTTAATAATGTTATAATGTATTATGAATGTTTATTATTTTTCACATTCATAATAGTTGGAATATAATTTTGTGTTTGTTTATATATGCAAATTGATATGAGAATGTGTATTGAAAACAAATACCGAATTTCCTATTAAAAATGCCATAAAAACAGAAAAATTGGTTGGGGTGTTATGTATCATTTAATTGTATCTCAAGAACACACAGACAGACAGACATACATACATACAAGAGTTTTAATATTATATAGATAATAAAACAATTATAACAATATACTGTAATAAAAGTTACAGTGACAAGATTTATTATTGCTGTAGATCTTATTACTCACAATAAGAGATTAACTAGTAATAAAATAACACAATTATAACAATATACTGTAATAAAAGTTACAGTGACAGTTACAAGATTTATTATTGCTGTAGATCTTATTACTCACAATAAGAGATTAACTAGTAATAAAATAACACAATTATAACAATATACTGTAAGAAAATAATTTTTTAAAGCCCTTTACTACAAAGATTAATTCATAGACACATGTAAAGAATCTCCAGTCAGTAAGAGCGTGACTATCTATAGCAGTGGTTCCCAACCACTGTGCCGCGGCACACTACCTAGAAGCCATTTAATTTCATTTTGTTTAATAAAGACATCCAATTTCTTAATCATGATGACACCACTCAATTCAAAATCACCGAATTTCTGGAATCTATACGTTTCGCGCATACTAATTGGTAAGCGTTATTATGGTTTATATTAGTCAAGGGACGATTAATCGGAATATCAGGAGTTTTTCAAAGTATCGGGAATCGGCATCGGAGCTGAATAATTCAGACCCGATTTCGATACCAAAACGATTCCTAAATACACAGGTTGTAAGACAAAAAGTTGTAATACAGAACTGTACTATGTGAGGTTTTACGTAATGCTCCTAACCCCCAAACATTTTTAATCTTTCAGGCTAATCTAACTTAATGCACAACTGTCCCACTGACATTCACCATTATTATTTTATACCTGATATTGAATACAGGATATGTTGATTTATGTGAATAAAAATTCTTCTTATATAATATTCTTTGTTTTTTTATTATTTTATTGCAAAAAGGCTTTATGAGTGGAAAATATTTATTTTTTGTAATAGGTGTGCCGCAAAAATGTAAAGAACTCAATAGTGTGCCGCCATGTAAAAAAGGTTGGGAACCACTGACTTAGAGTTATAAATGCTCTGTCTCCAATATTGAGAACTCTTCCACTAAAAAACAGCAAATTTTAAACAATATCGCATATTGGAATGTTTGAAAAAGTAATTATATTGATCGATTCATTTTCTATCAACTCTTTGCAGCTTATTTAAAGTCAGAAAATATTTTTATATAATAATGGTTTTTATTATAAAAGTCTTACTAATTAATCCATAGCTGGGGGGGAAACAGGTTGATTCATACTTTCCCAAGGGTATTTGCATGTAAATGAATATAATGAACCCAACTGGAATTGGAAGTCAGTTCTCTGTTGACATGAAGAAATTAAGTTTGTAGATGTTGGATATCCCCAAGGAAGTCAACTGGACTCACCCACAAGTTATTTAAAGTCACTACAATTTGGGGACAGTTTTACAAGCAAGGTATAACAGGAGTTCAGTCTTCTGTTAATAATATTAGCTCAAACCCCAGTGGATCATCCCTCCAAGCAGTACGTCTCTTTTAAGTAGGGACTAGGGTCATTACCTGGTGCCAAGGCATCCCCAAAAAGGGGAACTATCGAGGGGGTTTGAGCAATTTTTTGATATTACTGTTGAAAATTCTAAATTAAACTTTTGTGTCACATTTTGTTGTGACGTGAATGCACAGATAAATACCGTTATATGAGCAAAGTGCAACAGGCCAGCAGAGTTTGCTCTTCTGCCAATAATATTAACTAATGCCCCAGGGGGCCATCTCCCCAGGCAGTACCTCATCATCAGAGTGGGGATGCAGTCATTACCAGGTGCTGAAGGCATGCCTCCAAAGGGGAAGTGTTGAGAGGGCGTAAGCAATTTTTCTACAGTACTGCCAAAAAACATTAATCTTTGGCCTTTGTGAACACAAGGATAAATAACAGACAAAGTCCTTGCTGGTATTAACACGTAGATAAAGTGTATGTATTAGTGAATCCTATTGTTGGTCCCCTTGTTACCACCACGTCAATCATTATTAACAGTAGAATTTGAGGAATCACCCATACAGGTGTCTCTGTTCCACAAGTAGTGGTTCTTGGGGTAAAAAAATGCCCAGGTGGAACTTCTTCCCTCCAATTCCGAGTAGTTTGACTCAATGGATGTAGCGTGGCAGATCTTAGCTGTAAAGGTGTGAACTGGAGAAATTAAAGAATGAATCTCACCCGAACCTTTGCCATAGAAATAGTGACAGGCCAGGGTTGAAAATATTTCAACCCCTACAAGGTTTGTCTGTCTATATTTCTGAGATGAGGTATTATGTACACTATTTACATTATTCGCACCATTGTCCTCATCTTTGTCGCCATATTTATTACAACGTTTCGGCCTTCTTCAGGTGGTTGGAATGTTGAACTGAACCCTTTATTTCGCTCACTGGGGTAGACTGTTCTAGTCCCACATGCCGAAATGTTGTAATAAATAGGAGGACAATAGTCTGAATAATGTAATTACCCTACAAGTTTGTGTAAAAAGCTGCTGCAGCCCAGACGTAACAATACTTCTGCTTTTGGTCTGATCTGACTCTTGTAAATATATAGCATGGCAGGAGGAGTCTGGTACTTTTATGGAGCAGCATAAGGAGCCAACTATTTTCCCCCATCATCACTAGCAATGGATCGTATATGTTACACCGGTCTTTCTAACACAAGGGAATTACACCGGTTCTCACTAAATATAGTGCCAGTAATACTTACCCGGGGTGTAAGCAGCGACAGTACTACAACTGCCTAGCTGAGTAGTACCCGTTTCCTACCTTTGTATCTGTGATGTTAAATACACTTGTTCCTTAAACCAACCTCGACTTGATTTTCTTCTTTTTACTATTGTGCCACGACACAACAGTATATATACAAGTTCCATTTGAGATCTGGGGTGAACTTATGTCGCAAAAGACATTCAAAGCAAGAAGCCTAAATTTTAAACACATCTTTTTACTGGATTTTCTAATACTGCTTGTCATTGAATTATAAACCTCTAACCTCGACTTACACAAATTAATAAAAAAATGGGATTATGAAATACAAAAGAGCATTTATTTCTGGAATCAAAGCAATTGGATTTGCATTGTTAGTAAATGCATGCCTCTAGATTATTTCATGTAACAAATCGAATTTGAGCAAATGTATTTTCTCGTTCTTTTTTTAATTCTGAGGTTAATTTCTTTTCATGAGGAAAAGTATCAGAATGATAACTTGTTTCTTGTTTTGACTTTTGTACTCGGCTGGGGAAAGTTTGTTGATGTTAACAGAATGACAATAATGGTAGAAAATCTTGCACAAGATAGAAGAATAATTTCATCAAGTAGAAATGATGAAATAAAAGCTATAGCAATTAGGGAGGTAAGAGAGTGAGAGGAGAGCAATGGAGATAACACAGAAGAAGGGAAAGAACAAAGAAAGGGGCAGAGGAGGAGAGAGAAGAAAACAGAGCGAGGGACAGAGAGAAAGGAAGAGGGAGAGGGGCAGAGAGAGAGGAAAACAGGGCGAGGGACAGAGAAAAAGAAAAACAGAGAGAGGGGCAGAGAGAGAGAAAAATAGAGAGAGGGGCAGAGAGAGAGAAAAATAGAGCGAGGGGCAGAGAGATTGAGAAAAACACAGTGTGAGGGGGAGAGAAAAACACAGTGTGAGGGGGAGAGAAAAAACAGGGTGAGGGGGAGAGAAAAAACAGGGTGAGTGGAAGAGAGAGCAAAAAACATAGTGAGGGGGAGAGAGAGCAATAAACAGTGATGCGGGGAGAGAGAGCAAAAACAGTGAGGGGAAGAGAGAGAGAGCAAAAACAGTGAGGGGGAGAGAGAGAGAGCAAAAACTGAGGGGGAGAGAGAGAGCAAAAACAGTGAGGGGGGAGAGAGAGAGCAAAAACAGTGAGGGGGGAGAGAGAGAGCAAAAACAGTGAGGGGGGAGAGAGAGAGCAAAAACAGTGAGGGGGGAGAGAGAGAGCAAAAACAGTGAGGGGAGAGAGAGCAAAAACAGTGAGGGGGGAGAGAGCAAAAACAGTGAGGGGGAGAGAGAGCAAAAACAGTGAGGGGGAGAGAGAGCAAAAACAGTGAGGGGGAGAGAGAGCAAAAACAGTGAGGGGGAGAGAGAGCAAAAACAGTGAGGGGGAGAGAGAGAGAGCAAAAACAGTGAGGGGGAGAGAGAGAGAGCAAAAACAGTGAGGGGAGAGAGAGAGAGCAAAAACAGTGAGGGGAGAGAGAGAGAGCAAAAACAGTGAGGGGAAGAGAGAGAGAGCAAAAACAGTGAGGGGAAGAGAGAGAGAGCAAAAACAGTGAGGGGGAGAGAGAGCAAAAACAGTGAGGGGGAGAGAGAGAGAGCAAAAACAGTGAGGGGAGAGAGAGAGAGCAAAAACAGTGAGGGGAGAGAGAGAGAGCAAAAACAGTGAGGGGAGAGAGAGAGAGCAAAAACAGTGAGGGGAGAGAGAGAGAGAGCAAAAACAGTGAGGGGGAGAGGGAGAGAGCAAAAACAGTGAGGGGGAGAGAGAGAGAGCAAAAACAGTGAGGGGGAGAGAGAGAGAGCAAAAACAGTGAGGGGGAGAGAGAGAGAGCAAAAACAGTGAGGGGGAGAGAGAGAGCAAAAACAGTGAGGGGGAGAGAGAGAGCAAAAACAGTGAGGGGGAGAGAGAGAGCAAAAACAGTGAGGGGGAGAGAGAGAGCAAAAACAGTGAGGGGGAGAGAGAGAGCAAAAACAGTGAGGGGGAGAGAGAGAGCAAAAACAGTGAGGGGGAGAGAGAGAGCAAAAACAGTGAGGGGGAGAGAGAGAGCAAAAACAGTGAGGGGGAGAGAGAGAGCAAAAACAGTGAGGGGGAGAGAGAGAGCAAAAACAGTGAGGGGGAGAGAGAGAGCAAAAACAGTGAGGGGGAGAGAGAGAGCAAAAACAGTGAGGGGGAGAGAGAGAGCAAAAACAGTGAGGGGGAGAGAGAGAGCAAAAACAGTGAGGGGGAGAGAGAGCAAAAACAGTGAGGGGGAGAGAGAGAGCAAAAACAGTGAGGGGGAGAGAGAGAGCAAAAACAGTGAGGGGGAGAGAGAGAGAGCAAAAACAGTGAGGGGGAGAGAGAGAGCAAAAACAGTGAGGGGGAGAGAGAGAGCAAAAACAGTGAGGGGAGAGAGAGCAAAAACAGTGAGGGGAGAGAGAGCAAAAACAGTGAGGGGAGAGAGAGCAAAAACAGTGAGGGGAGAGAGAGCAAAAACAGTGAGGGGAGAGAGAGCAAAAACAGTGAGGGGAGAGAGAGCAAAAACAGTGAGGAGGAGAGAGAGAGAGCAAAAACTGAGGGGGAGAGAGAGAGCAAAAACAGTGAGGGGAGAGAGAGAGCAAAAAAAATGAGGGGAGAGAGAGAGCAAAAAAAATGAGGGGAGAGAGAGAGCAAAAAAAATGAGGGGAGAGAGAGAGCAAAAAAAATGAGGGGAGAGAGAGAGCAAAAAAAATGAGGGGAGAGAGAGAGCAAAAAAAATGAGGGGAGAGAGAGAGCAAAAAAAATGAGGGGAGAGAGAGAGCAAAAAAAATGAGGGGAGAGAGAGAGCAAAAAAAATGAGGGGAGAGAGAGAGCAAAAAAAATGAGGGGAGAGAGAGAGCAAAAACAGTGAGGGGAGAGAGAGAGCAAAAACAGTGAGCGGAGAGCGAGAGCAAAAACAGTGAGCGGAGAGAGAAAGCAAAAACTGAGGGGAGAGAGAAAGCAAAAACAGTAAGGGGAGAGAGAAAGCAAAAACAGTGAGGGGAGAGAGAAAGCAAAAACAGTGAGGGGAGAGAGAAAGCAAAAACAGTGAGGGGAAAGAGAGAGCAAATAATAGTGAGGGGAGAGAGAGAGCAAATAATAGTGAGGGGAGAGAGAAAAACTGAGCAAGGGGAGAGAGGGAAAACAGAACGAGGAGGAGAGAGAAAATACATAACCAGGGGGAGAGAGGAAAAACAGAACCAAGAGGAGAGAAGAAAAACAGAACCATGGGGAGAGAAAGAAAAAACCTGAATGGAGGGTGGGGAGAGAGTAAAAAACAGAGCAGCGAGGTGGAGAGGAAAAAAATGGAGCCAGGGCTAGAGAGAAAGAGAGCAAGGTGGAGGGGGGGAGAAAGACAACAGAGAAGGGGAAGAGGGTAAATAGGGAAGAGTATGAGGAATACCTGAAAAGATGTTGCAACCACACACACAAAAAATATTCTCTAGCACATGAAACTTCAGAAATCTAATTAGGAGACTTGAACCAGAATGCCAAAGTTAAACAATGAATATTTTCACCTGACTCTGCAAAAGAGTAAGACCCCACACCAAAAAACCCCTGACAACAGCAGAATCTGAAAGAAAACGGGGTCAACCAAAATAGAGATGTGTGGCATAAGGACATGATCAAAATGTTCAAGGTATGAAGAATGGTGCAGTAATGAACAAAAAAGTGGGGCACAGAAGTGGTGGTGGTTGTGGTGTATGAGAATAGTGAGAGTGTGACTGATTAGATAATATTATCTCGACAGGCACAGCAACCCTATGAAATGTAACAGGACACCATTGCTTAACCTCCACTACCCCACTGGCATTTCTCTCTTTTACCCCTCAGGATTTGGTCTGGGGTTAAAAAAAAAAAAAAAAAGAAGTAATCACATAAGTATTTTTCACTGGTCGTACCATCTGATAACATTACAGGTGGAATACTCTATCAGGGTTCCTCTTTCCTACAGTTTCTGCAATAGGTTGAAATGAGGATGTGGGGATCCTGTTTGAGGGTGAGGCACAATTACTGGGGCAGGAAAAGAAACATCAGTAACGTTATTTTGTACACCTCGAAAATAATTACAGGAACTCCCCACCCCCAAAAAAGAAAGAAAAATAGTAAATACAAAAATAGTGATAATGATAATGTTTTTTTTTGGTTTTGTTTTTTTTCTTGCACAGTGGTAGGGTCATTATGAAGTTGGTTAATATAACAACATATCAATCCTTATTGGGTTCATTAATGATGAAGACAAGTCTTGTAAGACAAAAATAAAAATGAATTAATAGATAGAGAGGGGTGTTGGCCTGTTCGGCACCTACTTCAAGGGGTCAAAACGGGCCCAACTGCCTGAAGCTTGCACCTGGGTCTGTAAACATATGCCCAAAAGGTGCTCTGCAGGGAAGGAAGTCAGTATAGTCGAAGACCCACCAACATGGAAATCATTATGACTGATAATGTTTGGTTTGATTTGTTTTACGGCATATCAACCTCAATGGGTTATTTAATGCCGACAACATTTTTTGGATAGATTTGTATGAATAGAATATATATTCTTTGGTTTACATTGGTTTCGTTTATTTTGTTTTACGGCATATCAACCTCAATGGGTTATTTAATGCCAACAAAATTTTTATTGCTGGCAATATTTTTCTTCAAAAATCTATTTCTGGGAATATCTTTCCTTGAAGAAATCTGTAGCTGTTCATATTTTTTTCAAAGTATGTATAACTGTTTGTATTGCTGGTATTTTTTTAAAGTATTGCTGATAATAATTTTTCCTGCAAAAATTATTGCTGGTAATAATTTTTTTTTATTACAAAGTATTTCTGATTTTAAAACCTATTTATACACAAGTTTGGGTGTTAACTATTTACCCAAAGCTGGGACCCTAACAGGTGCTACCACCCCGGGTCAGGGTGGACCTGGGAACACCAGCAATTAAGAGGTGTTTCCACATTCCTCAAAGCCTCCTGATCAGACGCCTTGCTGTTGGACGTAGTTTATCGTCATACCAAGGACAGGACTGATAATGTATTTAATATCAAAAACCAGAAAATTCCCAATAAAATTTATGGAAATAAAAAAATAAATATATTGGCAAAAAATGGATTTAAAAAAAAAAAAATTATAAATATATACAGGGTGCGATGGGTAAATTGTCTCATTTTATATTTTTAGTTTTGCACTTGTGCGTTGTTTGTTTTTGTCGACAGCACAGTTTAATATATTTAGGCACCGTCTGTGAGAAAAAGAGCACTACGACACAATTCACTCCGCCAGAAATTTGGAAACACCATGCTGTACTGCTTGACATTTGCACTGGAAGCACCAATATGAATATTTCAGAATGTTTGGGTGTCAATCTGAAGACAGTGCAGAAGATTTGGAAAGAGTTAGAGGAGTCTAATGCTGATTACGAAGGTGTTTGGAATAATCACTAGTGATAGCGACGTTATACCCCCATTCATCTTCCAACAGGGTGTCAAACTTAACACAGAAGCCTACATTAAGTGCCTTGATGAGGTAGTGCTGCCCTGGGTCAAGAGGGTAGCTGCTGGAAGGCCCTATGTCTAGCAACAGGAGTCAGTAGCATGCCACACATGCAGGAGAACCCAGTCATGGCTATCAAACAATTTCTGTGACCACATCACCCTTTACATGCAGCCACCTCACTCCCCAGACTGTGATCCTCTTGATTACCAACAAAAAACTCCTTGTAAGACCAAATATGAACTGAAATCAAAGATTATGGCAGCATTCACCAACTTCAACAAGGAGACTGTCTAGAAAAGTTACAGGAGATTCCAAAGTCGTCTGGAAGCCGTGGTTGAAGCCAATGGCAATTTTATTGAATAAATTTACTCTTTACTATTTCAAGATATTTTTGTGTAATTTTGGTAAATATATCTGTTAAAATAAGATGTCAGTGTTATTTTCAATTTTCCTTAATTTAGACGACAATTTATCCATCGCAGCATCTCTGTGTGTGTGTGTGTGTGTGTGTGTGTGTGCGTGTGAGAAAATGATATGATTTTCAATACACCAAAACAGTGTTAGGAAATTTAACAAAACTGTAAAAAAGTTTTGTGTAACATGTTTCGTCCTTTAAGACTTCATCAGACTGAAGTGATATTTACGCTGATGCAATACTATGTGTAAACAAAAAGCATCACTTTAGCCCAACGAATTCCTAAAGGACAAAACAGTGTGACAAGAATTTTTTTATATTTTATCAGTAATTTTCCTATATATATATATATATATATATATATATATATATATATATATATATATATATATATATATATATATATATATTCAGGTATGAAGAGAACGAATAGAGTACAATTCCAATGTTCATAACATTTAATTTAAAAGCGGGCTCAATACAGAGTAGAGCAATATTTTAGGATATTACACCAAAAACGTAAAAATCGCTACACAATTGCAGTCATCTTTCAATGCATACTGATGCATCTCATTAGGCGATTGAAAATGTTCAGTGTAATATCCTAAAATAAAGTCACACACACACACAATGTGTTATACGGGGGATTAAAATTGTGGATAAACCAACTGGAGTTCAAGTATTTGGTGTCTATTTAATTACTTTCCACCATCTCAGTCATTTTCAAGAACCAATGTGGTGTCTGTTTCATAGGCAGAATTCCTTTACAGGCTGCAATGTAGACACATAGTATATATGTACAAACTACATGGCAAACACACACATATATCTATACAAACTACATGGCACAAACACACACACACACATATATATATATATATATATGTATACAAACTAAATGACACACACAACCTATATGACACACTAAAATATATATATATATGTATGTATTAGAGAAATACTGAAAGCCATTATGCATGTACATTAAGAATAATGCCAATAAATTTGGTAGTGTGGTTTTGAACAGTTTAGGGTAATTTTAGAATAAATTAATGACATTATTCAAGTTATTACTGTATAATGTTTATTTATCTCAACTTCCTCTCTCCCAAACAAATCCTGCCAGTGCGAGAGATAGAACTCTAATATTATCGGATCTATAATCCAGTACTCCGCTTCAGTTCTTTCATCAAATGTAAATAGGATTTTGAAGCAAGAAACTCCTCAAATAGATTGTTTCAAATGTTGAAAGCATTCATTTAAATAAGTCAGCCAAGAAAGGAGAACTTAAGAGAAAAAGTTCCACAGTAAAACTAATTCCCTGCTTTTGTAATGAAAGAAAAGAAAAGAAAGAAGAGAGCAAAGAGAAGGTACTGTCTAATGAGGCAAAAGAAAAAAAGCTTGTTGACAATTGGTTTTGCCAAAGCACAATGGAATGGTTTCTGTAGACATGGTAAATGGTAAATAGGCGCAGAAAAGGCACCGTGAAGAAAGGAATGGAAGATTGTTGCATGACAAAAGCGGTTGAGTTCTGTACCATTCTCAGGTGCCTTGAGTGCAGTGTCTTAGAAAAAACTTTTTTGGTGGAAAGGTTAAAGGTTATTTATTTTATTATTGCTTTTGGAGAATTGGAGAAGTTTCTGAATTGGGTACAATGAACTGGGACTGTTGGTGGAGAAACGAGGTTGAGTAAAAGAATAGGGGGGGAAAAAAAAGGAATGGGAGGGGGCTTTAAGAAAGACCAAGATGCTTAAGAAGGAATAGTTTAAAAGGCTGAAGAGAATTCAGTTTTATAGTTAGAAAAAATTTAATTAATTGGCAAAATAAAAGAAGAAAAAAGTGAGAGAAGAGGAAACATTGAAAACAGAGGAAAAGAATAGAATGAAATTTAAAAAATAATGATATTAAAGTGTTAAAGCAGAGGTCAATAAATTTGGTGATGGGCTGTGAGTTCAATTCCTCGTCAAGGTAGTACATAGTGAAACTTATCAGAAATTGGACTAGCAATGAGTAATACTACAAGGACATTTAACCGAGACAAAATATCCCTAGACATGGAACGGATTAATTTTTTTTACAGTTTATCAACCCTTTGTAGGTTATTTAAAGCCAAAACACATTCTTCGGATTGTAAGAATAATTCTTTCTTTTTTTATACTATTTACAGGGTTCAAACTGTTGTCCTCATCTTTACTGCCATATTCACAACATTTTGGTCATTGTATACACCAGCCTTCTTCAGGTGATATATGCTGGAATTTTGAACCAAACCGTTTATTTAGTCTTAGTCCACTGTTGTAGATTGTTCTAATTCCACATGCCATGTCTTTTTTGGATATTTCAGTTTCAGTTAATTTCCTTTAATTTTCCTTTTACTCAACTGTCCAAGTTCACCTCTGCTGTGGCCGGGTATTGAACTCACAACTCTTTGGGTTAAGTCACTTTTTGGATCATTCAACTAATGCTTTTATCCACTGGGCCATGTGTCCCCAAACAAACTGAAATAGGCAAAAAAAAGGCATGGCATGTGGAATTAGAACAATCTACCTGTGTTATAAAGTGTTTGGTTCAAAATTCCAACATATATCACCTGAAGGTCAGAGCATACAAAAGCTGAAACGTTGCAAATATGGCAATAAAGATGAGGACAACAGTCCGTATGATATAAATAGTCTAAATAGTTACAAGACCTTGTCTCAGAAATAGACAAATTTGTTTGTTTTTTTTTGTGAGTGAATACTGCATAAACAATTTTGAGAATAAAGATTTTTTTTGAGATACAAGTTCTACTATTTAACCCATAGCTGGGGAAAGAGAGATGAATCCATACCTTTCCTAAGGTTATTTAAGACAACTGGAATTCAAGATCGGCTATCAAATTTCTCATTCTAAGCTGTTATCGTTATCACCCACACATCCCATTCAGTGGAATGAAAACAATCTACTGCCTAAGGATAAATAAAGGAGATGTCTGTTGATATGAAGAAGGCCAGATAGCCTTCAAGAAATTTCAAACTGTCCCCGTTATTCAATCTTAGGGAAAAGATTGTACTTATATCACTGACCAGGTCTCAGGATATCTCATCTTGGTCAAATGGTTACTTATTTCTAGTCTTGTTTCACTGTGTACATTCATACCATCACAGATAATGTCTGAGAGGATTGAAGTGTTGGTAATATAACAATTCTGGGTTCAATCCCTGTGTAGGAGAGGACAGATATACTCAAGCTGAGTGAAGAAAGGAATAGCAATAACTGAACAATTGGCAAAGACAAGATTTCCCTAGATATGGACAGTGGAATGAGTTCAATCCATGTTGTAGCATACCTACGGACAATAATGGGTATGTCCCCATTCACATAAATACACTAGTAAATACTGTATGTTGGTCTGCAGTTGCAGATTTGTCTCCAGCTGTGCTGGTCAAACTCTCTGCCTCTGGGTAGAGAGGATCCCCAGACAAGGCTAGGTCGAAAGGCAGAGTTTCATCTCGGGAAACAGCTAACGGACTCCATTTTATACGGGGTCTACAGGGAATTTTTGGCCAAGGATATGGGCTCAGATACCCAACATTAAATTCAGCCTTCTGCCACATCTGATGGCGTGGGGCAGTCGGTAGATATCCTGCAGTTGGAGATTTGTCTTTCCAGCTGTGCTGATCAAACTTTCTGCCTCTGGGCAGAGAGGATCCCAAGATGGAGCTATGTCGAAGGGCAGAGTCACATCTCAGGAAACAGCTACCTGACCCGTTTTATACAGGGTCTACAAGGAATTTTTGGCCAAGCCGACAGGCTCGGATACCCCACATTAAATTCGGCCTTGTGCCACATCTGACCGCATGTGGCAGTTGGTAGATATTCTGCAGTTGCAGATTCATTGTGGAATTCAGTTGACTACTTCTTCTACGCGCCACTGGCGAATCTTATGTGTGTTGTTCGTGTCCTAAGTATTATCATTCATTACCAACCTTCATTTGATTATTCTATTCAGTAACCTTCCCTAGGTTACAACAATCCACCCACCAAAGATTTTTTTTATATTATGTTCCTCCAATACAAGGCCCAACAGACGCTCAAAGTAGATGTTTACTTGATGTTGTTGTAAAGGTATACATTATGAGGATATGTAAGATAGATAACATTTAACCTTAACATTGAAGAGTTTAAGATGATAGTGACAGTGGAAGCATCCATTCAGGAATTTGTTCCACAAAGAAACAGTTGTGGGGAAGAAGTTGTTTGAGTGGAACTTCCTCCTTACTAATGGAATACAAAGGAAATAAGAATGAGTCAAATGGCATGGAGGGAAGGCAGCTGTGAAGATCTGAACTAGCGGAACTAAAGCAGTGACATGCAGAGATTTGGTGATGCCCGGGGTCAACTCCTTGATTGTATGCCCCCTGAGACTCAAGTAGGATCTTGTCTTGCTTATCAAAACATGGATCCACATTAACATCAGTTTGTGGGACTGCAGTGCTCTTGTACAACAAAGTCAATAGAGACAATTTTAGAAACTAAATTTTATTCCACTCCTTGATTGGATGCCCTCCCGATATGGATGCCTGGGGGTGCCGCACCCTCTGCCCAACCTTCTGCATGCTAATGAACTAAGGAAAGTAATTGGTCTGAACCGCAGCTGCAAAAATAGTGAGAGGGTAGTGAGTGGCTAGCAAGTTTCGCTTGTTGGAAAGGGGGCTAGAATTTTGATAAGACAGAATATTTTCTTT
>OZ038501.1:83328765-83398765 GCA_964036315.1 Acanthosepion esculentum
ATACATATACATACATAAGCATACACGGATTAACATGAATTACATTTTGTCACATTAATGTAGAGTTTTGTGTTTGTTTTACAGTGAGGTTCACCTTTTACAAGGCCCAGAAGCCACTCAAGATAGAGGGTTACAGAGTAAGAGGCACAGTTTATACAGATATGTGGGGAAGATAACCAGTTCAGGTCTAGGGTTAACTGTTAAGATTGTAGTGATCAGGAAAACATCCTCTTGGGAGTTGGTTCTACTGAGACAAATTACAGGCACGTTTTTGTATAAAATGACACTTGGTTATGTATGGCTAATTTGTTTAAATAATTCACTGACTTATTTTTGTGTCATATGGCAAAAATTGTAAGTAATATGATCCAACCTACTGCTCGGATTGAGAAACCGGAGAGCTGAGTTCAAATTACAGTCAGATCCATTACATTCACCTATGTGCTAATACCTTGGGAAAGGTATGAATCCTATTCTTTCCCCCAGCTATGAATAAATAGCAGGACAGACTAGGTTCTATAGCCTTGAATGGCAACTGGTCTACCACAGAAAGAAATGGCAACTTATTGCGGGAAAAAAATCTGCCTTGTCAGTCATGTATTGAAAGATACATGATCGCCTACACGTGTATCATGCATGGCACATAACTGACTGACTGACCCTTGGGAAAGGTATGAATCCTCTTCTCCCCCAGCTATGGGTAAATAGCAGGACAGACTGGGTTCTATAGCCTTAGATGGCAACTGGCCTACTGCAGAAAGAAATGGCAACCTACTGCAGGGAAAAAATCTGCCTCGTCAGTCATGTATCGAAAGATACATGATCGCCTAAGCGTGTATCACACATGGCACATAACTGACTGAATATAATGCACTGAAATAGGTAGCCAAATAATTGTTTTAAGTTCTCTGAATAACGGTACCTAAATATATTTGTTGTTGATCTGCAATAAAATGGCGTTGCTGTGTGAACAGGTTATATGAATGTTGTTGTTTCATATTTCTTACCTAGCGTCACAAGTTTTAATTTAGCACAAATGACGTTCTAATTTTATACACGCACGGAGTAGGGGTTGTACATATTTGATGGAAGCTCCAGCTCACAAGAATTCTTAGATAAATATCCGAGAGATTTAATTAGTAAAAAACAAAGAAGTTGTGTCATCAACTTTACACTGAAAACATGGCCACCCCCAACAAAAGTCATATATCTAATTTATGCATCTATTTCTGTCACGTGGGTAGGACTTTCTTTTCTTGTTTTCTTTTTGCAATTTACTTAAAAATTCAAAAGTACTAATGTCTATCAAAACATCTTTTATATGTAATGTCAATCTTAAGATAAAATTTAAAACATCTTAATGAAGATACATGATACATCTAACAATTCACTTAAAACACCTAAATAAATTCTTTTTCTTCGATATCAAACAGCTTTTTAATTAAACTGAAAAGATAAAAAGAAGTTATTTTTAAAAACTCAGGTATTTTAATTTACTTATTTTTGAATAGGAGACAATATGTCATCATCAGAAATTCTTTCTAAGTGCCATGTCTCTTCAGGATGTAAGCGATCATGGTTTTCCAGTTTCCTTTTCTTTGAGAT
Source organism: Acanthosepion esculentum (assembly GCA_964036315.1). NCBI lineage: Eukaryota > Metazoa > Mollusca > Cephalopoda > Sepiida > Sepiidae > Acanthosepion > Acanthosepion esculentum. The sequence goes on from OZ038501.1 coordinate 83,330,371, forward strand.
ATGCAAAACAGTGTAATGTCATAATTGTTCTTGGAAAAACTATTGGAGTTGTTTTCTTTTGTCATTTCCACGGTTTTGAATTTAGAAGTTACCAATCAAGGCTAAAGAGCTCAGTCTGCAAAAAGCTGCCGGGGGAGGGGGGGCATAGGAAAAAAAAGAAGAGATGTAGTCATGTTGAATGGAATTTGAACTAATCTTGCTGATTGAAATTTCCACACTGTTAGATGTCAAAGCCATCTCTACTTCAATCAGGAATATAAACCAAGAAAAGGAAAGAAAGAAAGAAGAAAGAAGAAAAAAAGAACAGAGAAAAGAAAAAAGAACAGAGAAAAGAACAAAGAAAAGAAAGAAGAAAAAAGAACAAAGAAAAGAAAGAAGAAAAAAGAACAAAGAAAAGAAAGAAGAAAAAAGAACAAAGAAAAGAAAGAAGAAAAAAGAACAAAGAAAAGAAAGAAGAAAAAAGAACAAAGAAAAGAAAGAAGAAAAAAGAACAAAGAAAAGAAAGAAGAAAAAAGAACAAAGAAAAGAAAGAAGAAAAAAGAACAAAGAAAAGAAAGAAGAAAAAAGAACAAAGAAAAGAAAGAAGTAAAAAGAACAAAGAAAAGAAAGAAGAAAAAAGAACAAAGAAAAGAAAGAAGAAAAAAGAACAAAGAAAAGAAAGAAGAAAAAAGAACAAAGAAAAGAAAGAAAAAAGAACAAAGAAAAGAAAGAAGAAAAAAGAACAAAGAAAAGAAGAAAAAAGAACAAAGAAAAGAAAGAAGAAAAAAGAACAAAGAAAAGAAAGAAGAAAAAAAAGAACAAAGAAAAGAAAGAAGAGAAAAAGAACAAAGAGAAAAAGAAGAAAAAGAAAAGAAAGAAAAGAACAAAGAAAAGAAAGAAGAAAAAAAGTACAAACAAAAGGAAAACAAAGAACAGAAAAAGAGAAAGAACAGGAAAGGAAAAAGGAAAAGAAAGGAGAACAGGAAAGAAAAGAACAAAGAATAGGAAAAAAAAAGAAGGAAAGAAAGGAACAAAAGACAAAAAGAAAAGAATGAAAAGAACAAAAGAAAAAGGAACGAAAGAATGAAAGAAAGGAACAAAAGAATTAAAGGAATGAAAAAATGAAATAAAGGGAAAGAAAGATGGAATAGGAAAGAAAGAAGAAGAAAAAGGGAAATATCACCCATATCCCATCTGAAATAAATAAAATTTATTCATTACTCATTGTCTTATTTAATTTATCAATATATTACTCTATAAATAAACTGCAATAATTATTTTCTGTTCATACGTTCATTTTATGGATACAAAGAATCAAGTAAATTCTCTGTTTATAATAAACAGTATTAAACAACATTTACTGAATGTCCAAGAAATTTCATAGAAAATATACGTCCTCCGACAGGAATGACACCTGTATCCTACACGGAAACATCATATAGCCTGACATGCTATACTATTTAGCTACAGAGAAGGTGTCTGGTTATCAAGGTCAAATTACTTTTTTTAAACTACAAATTTCCCATAATTTCTCATGAATGCTCATATCTGCTTGAAGTGGATCTTAATACAAGTAAATGACATTATATATTATGAAATGAACAAAGTTTGCCAATTATTTTAATATATTTTCTGTTAGTACATTATTTTTATAGATACAAATATTTAAGTAAATTCTCTGTTTATAATAAACAGTATTAACTACATTTAAATGGTATAGCATGTCAGGTTATATGACAGTTCCATGTAGGATACAGGTTCAATTCCTGTCAGAGGACACATATTTTCTATGAAATTTCTCAGACGTTCAGGCTGGTAAATGTTGTTAATAGTGTTTATTATAAACAGAGCATTTACTTAAATATTTGTATCTATAAAAAGATCATATAAAGAGAAAATATATTAAAACAATTGTCAGACATAATATGTCATTTGTTTACTTTAAGATATGCTTTGAGCAGATATGAGTATTCGAGAGAAATCATGGGAAATTTGTAGTTTAAAAACAGTAATTTAACTTTGCTAACCAGATGCTTCCTCTGCAGCTTAATGGTATAGCACGTCAGGCTATATGACAGTTCTGTGTAGGTTCGATTCCTGTTGGAGGACACATATAAAAATAACGTATAAAGAGAAGATATATTAAAATTATACTTTTACTGCAATATCATTTGAATTTCCGAAAACCGAAACAGAACTAGCCCCAAGGATTTCAGATATGGGATTGTGTACCTGTACTTTTTTTTTTTTTTGTTTTGACATATATATTTTACCAAATAGCTTTGGTAAAATTCTTTTCCGGTTTTCTGTTTTGGTAGGGATTTTTAATTTATGAATACTAAATAGATAGAAGTCAACCTGTCTTCTGTAAACTAAAAAAAAAAAAAAAAATAATAAAAAAAAAAATCTTTTGATTCCCCCCCACCCCCCACCCCGGAAACTCAACATCCATCTAATCTTCTACTAGTGTTGTACGTATTTTCTTTTGCGGAATTATGTTTTCTCTCTTTTGGCAACTACCTTTCACCTCTAATAAACTCCCTATTTTGAAACCTACTGCCACCTTGTAGTGCAACTGCCAAATAGAACCCTGTTCAAAGGTAAGTAAAAACTGAAATTTTCAAGATTGCATTTCCTGTATTTATATATTTTAACTTTTTTTTTTTTTTTTTTTGCCTAACTTTGAAAAGTTAAATGAATCTGATAGGTTAAAAAAGTAGAAAAAATAAACTAAAATTTTTAATCACTAAGCCAGCTCACCATTATGGAGAAGCAGACCCCAACGAGTTTCAAGCTATATCCAATTTATCATGAAACAGAATAATAAGGAGTAAAGGAGAATTCCATTGAGAACCAATGTGTTGCTAATTTTTTCTTTTTTTTTTTCAACGGCGCTTCTGAACTCCTTCCCCGGAGCAGACGTGTATATACGTTTTTACCGAAAGTGTCTTTTTCAGACACAGATGAATAAACACGTCCAAAATATAACGTCCAAAAACTAGCTACATACATTTTTATACGGTAAATGTTTATTTTAACACCCGAGCGTCATTCACTGCTGAACTATTTTCTTTCAGAAAATAGTACGCGTTTCCGTTCCGCAAAGCGATTTCTTTTTCTTTTGTACTTAATTTAAGAAAGTTAAGTTTGAAATATATGTAAACATCGACAAATAAAAGAATAACAAAAGAAAAAAAAAACACCTAACCCTAATTTGAAAGTTAACTTTCTTCTTAAATTAAGTACAAAAAATCGAAAAGCGTACTAATTTCTGCAAGGACTTTCTTGTAAATAGGCTCAAATCGTATACCTCCACCGACAAAATTCAACAGTGAATTAAGTATCAATAAGCCGGTAATGGCTGACGAAAGACGAGGAAAGAGTCCGATTTTTTTCGGGTCGTTAACATCCAAAAAGGTAGGTTTCTTCAATATCTAATTGTTGATTTGAGTTCAGTATATACATTTGCACGGAAATAAGACTATTTTGGAAAAATTTGAAGGGATATTAGCGCTCGGGTGTGAAAATAAACATTTACCTTTTATATATTGATCTTGATTCTTTTTATGCCCTTCTGAGCTTGAAACGAGTTCAATTGTCAGCTCATATGTCTGTTAGAGATGTTAGCCACACCTCGGGCACTTCAAGTTTCTTAGTTACTATATTAAAAACAAATTAAAAAAATCGTCTGAAAATAAAATGTTTTTCCCAAAATAATTGACGGGGAAGGGGTTAATCATACGCGTGAAACACGCGATAATAAGTGTCGGACCAGCTTGCTAATTGACCTCCAGAATCCAAAACTTTTGTGTCTTATCCTTGCGACGTCAGAAAATAGATCCTAGCACACATTGACGTTTTCTTTTTCATTTTTTGGGGGTGTATTTGCGACAATACGCATGGAGACGTTCACTTTTGTAGTAAAATAGAATATTTCCAAATGCTTATTTGATAAGAACAAATTCTCTAAAATAAAAATAAAAAAATATATATATATATATACATATATATATATATATATATATATATAATGAATGAATGAATGAATGAATGAATAAAATAAAGCTTTCATTTACTCAAAGTAGTAAAAAGAAGTTTAAATACACTGACATTTTTCCAACATTGGAGACTTTTTTATAGGGATTTCCTTTGAGTCGATCGTGTCAAAGCGATCAACTTTTTTTTTTATATATTGAACACTGCAGGGTATCTAAAAAGTTACTAAAAAACGTTTCAAAAAAATTTTAAAACACATACGAAAAACTTTTAACTCTCCTTGTGACTTCTGGGAGCACTTTTCCGTTCGTTTTTTGTTCATTCGTGCGTTTTGACTTTTTATGTAGTTGTGCGTTTACGCGAGAATAAAATCAATAAGCTGTTCTTAGCCAGACACAGTTACGAACCGATCTGAAATTTCCTCTGTATAATGTTCGATCTTTAGTGATTAATATTCACCATTAAATTAATTGCAATGACAAGAAAGGATGATTATGTAAAAAACAAAAAAAACTATGTACAATTAACGCTTTTTTCATCATTAGGTTGCAAACATATACCTATGTATATATAATTAAGTCTTTTGGAAGGGGCACGTGTGTAGATACGCATTACTGTGGCGCTTGGCGAATGCGCACGGCGTATATTTTAATATTTGCTAAGATGCAAGCGTGTATCAACAATAGACTGCGAATTGATTGCAATAATGCTTACCAGTTTATTTTAAAAAATGAAATAAAAATAGTCAAATTAAAACGAGTGAGCGAGCGACATATACACACGAACGTACGACAATTAGACACGGACAAGCAACAGAAATGAACGAAAGAACGAGTAACAAATACGCTCGGACGAACGACAAATACGTAACGAACGAACGAGTGACAAATACGCAAGAACGAACGAGCGCCGACTACGCACGAACGAACGAACGAGCGCCGACTACGCACGAACGAACGAACGAGCGCCGACTACGCACGAACGAACGAACGAGCGCCGACTACGCACGAACGAACGAACGAGCGCCGACTACGCACGAACGAACGAACGAACGAGCGCCGACTACGCACGAACGAACGAACGAACGAACGAACGAGCGCCGACTACGCACGAACGAACGAGCGCCGACTACGCACGAACGAACGAGCGCCGACTACGCACGAACGAACGAGCGCCGACTACGCACGAACGAACGAGCGCCGACTACGCACGAACGAACGAGCGCCGACTACGCACGAACGAACGAGCGCCGACTACGCACGAACGAACGAGCGCCGACTACGCACGAACGAACGAGCGCCGACTACGCACGAACGAGCGCCGACTACGAACGAACGAACGAGCGCCGACTACGCACGAACGAACGAACGAACGAACGAACGAACGAGCGCCGACTACGCACGCACGAACGAACGAACGAACGAACGATGGCGCAGACTACGCACGAACGAACGAGCGCCGACTACGCACGAACGAACGAACGAGCGCCGACTACGCACGAACGAACGAACGAGCGCCGACTACGCACGAACGAGCGCCGACTACGCACGAACGAGCGCCGACTACGCACGAACGAGCGCCGACTACGCACGAACGAGCGCCGACTACGCACGAACGAGCGCCGACTACGCACGAACGAACGAGCGCCGACTACGCACGGACGAACGAACGAACGAGCGCCGACTACGCACGGACGAACGTACGAGCGCCGACTACGCACGAACGAACGAACGAGCGCCGACTACGCACGAACGAACGAACGAGCGCCGACTACGCACGAACGAACGCCACGAACGAACGAACGAAAAATGTGCACGAACGAGTGAAAAATAAGCATGAACCTGCAATAAAAATGAACGAACGAATAAGCGACAAATACGTACGGACGTGATAAGATTTAAAAAAAAACAAACTGTGCGGCTATGGCGTTAAGAGGACCGGTTGAGTAAAAAAAGTGGGGTGGAGGGGGGGAACATCCTCGCCCAACCAACACAAACCCCTTAAACAGCATAGATTTTTGTCCTTTCCAGCAACTGACAAGACAATCTATCAGGCATCAGTAAGAAAAGCGGTGTTTATTAAAAAAAAAAAAAAAAATCGGGGTCACACAGGCACTCACCAAAATCCGGGTCATCAGGTGCTCCCGTGACACACAGCGGCCGTCTTTGACAAAACTTAAATTCCGTTTGGACTTCATTTTCCAAGCACTGGACGGCAATACAATTCATAATGTAACCGATTAGTCATCCAACGATTGGGTGAGGAGGTCCGGTCCCTCTATAGAAAACTTTCCCTTACGCACAAGTGTTGTCGTTACTGCAAGAACCTCAGATCTCTAACAACCTTTGCAACGTTAGAAGCGAGAGAGAGAGAGGAGAGAACGAGCAAGAGAGCAAGATAGGAGATACATCACAGCCAGCCAACTTGGCCTTTGCATTTCTCTGACACAAAACACCCGACCTGATACCTGCTTTGTTTTCTGTTTTGAGGACAAGCTAATGCGTACTAGAGAGCAGGTAGAACTAGCGGGGTGAACGGAAGGAAGGTTGAAATGGGGGCAGCGATTCGACAGGCCCGTGCTACCCACAACTCATCTTACTATATGGTAAATTTGCCTAGTTATCGTACGGAGAAAAAGCACTCAAGAGTTTACACACACACAATATACATATATATATATATATATATATATATATATATATATATATATATATATATATATGCTCCCGAGGCTTGCATTGTGTAGACAATAGTAGGCATTAATCCGCGCACGTACTTTGGAATAGAATGTGGCACAAGGTAAAAGTTTAATGTGGGATTTCTGGAAACGCTCTACAAAAATTGCTAAAGCCACCTCGGCTCGACTGAAGTGTCGGGTAATAATCCTAGCCGAAGAAGAGGTACTGCCTTGGGGGAATGGCTCCCTGGTACTTGAGGTGATATTAATTGACAACAAAAAAAACTTACTAGATTTTCGATTCGGTTGAAAACCAAAAATAAGAAAAAATAAATAAAACTAAAATAAATATTGCAAAAACCACCCTCATCCAAACATATGCGGTTTGTAGGTTAATCTATATATAATAAAAGAGCTGATTCTCTGTCCGTCACACACTGGCTGCATGTGACTTTGTATAGGCATATGCAATATTTATGCGTATGCCTAACTTACGTGTGCTTGTGCTATTTAAATGCACACACACATATACGCATGCAATTCGATGGGAGAGTCTGAAATAAATCATTGAATAATTTATCCACTTTAATTCTAGACAAGCCCTACCCTGGACTGAGCAATAAAATCTGAGTTGGAGACAAAAAAGAACCGTTAACATTTTTAATGTTAAAAAGAAAAATAATTATAGGATTTTATTTAAAATTTTTCAGAAATTATTCGCAAGTATTTGTATTGCTTTGTTTGTTTGTTTTAAATTTTGTAGAAATATATTTAGGTCTGTGACTGAATTAAAATATACATGAACATATGCCAGGGTTAGGCAAACAGCGGCTCGCGAGCCACATAGGGCTCTTTGACGTTAATGTGTTGACCGAGCTCCTTTTTTCATCAAAGTTAATATAAAAGGTAAATTCCCCTGGCCCATTACTGTATTAAATACGCTCAATATAGTTAAAACAATCATCAGTCAAGATGTTGAAAACATTTGGCATATATACACGGTATTTACTTGACCCCCCCCCCCACTGAGTCAGGTTGTGACACAAGGTCGGTTTTTAACGTGGGGACACGAATATTTTCACCCGGGCCACTGGTCTTGGCTGGTCACAGCTGGTCCAAGCTAGTCATAGCTGGTCTTAGCTTGTCCAAGCAAATCGTAGCCATGATACTACCAGCGCAGGGACGAATCCCTACACCAGGTAAGTATCAAGTCACGCTATCAGCCAAAAGGCCGACAAAGCGAGCGATCTGAGAACAGATACTACACTCTGATCCTGGCCTCCAGGCCGAGCAGCGTCTTTGGTACACTACACTACAGTCCAAATGTTTGAAGTCACTCCCAGAATTAACATAAGAGTGAAGAAAAAAAAAACAAAAAAACAAAAAAACTAAAAAAACAAACAATGAAAAAGAGTCTCTTGGAGTCATTGAAAAAAAAAATGGAATCAATTATGAAACTTTTATTTTGAGAAACTTTTGCAAAGAATGCCAAAAAAATAAGTGATGCAGAAATCAAGGCGAAAGAAGGATATTTTGACGAGAGCAAAATTTAATCATAAAATGCTGTTTTCTTTTTGTCATCATAAGATTTCATGTCTCACTTTTTTTAACCATATATAATAATTTCCCCTTAAAGTACGGGGGGGTGGGGCTCAAACCTTTGAGCTGTAATTTATGTGTGCTTTGTGAGGAGATTACTGAAACCAATGCAAATTAAGTTTAAACAACTGCATACATGAATAAATATTATTGCATAGATGTATTTCTTAATATTTATATAAACATTTTGTAACAAAATGTGTATGTAACCAAAACGTATGTGTAAATTTTGTTCATGTCTTGTGGCTCACAAACATCTGAATTTTATCGTATGTGGCTGTGCCATTAAGTAAGTTTAGCAACTCATGACATATGCAAACATACACACACACACACACAATTTTAATGAAATTGAAATGGATATCCGTGTCGCGAGAGTTAATATCCTTTTGTTTGGCAACACCTCCTGGGTAAGAGGAAAAAAGTACAAGACGAAATGTGAGACCCTTAAAGATATTTTTATGATTCATTGTATTTGAATATACTTTGCAATAAATGTAATATTTTAAAATAAATCGACAAATAATTTAGAATTACGACAGCAAGATGATTAAATTAAAAAGATAATTAGAAATGACAATTCCATATTTGAAAAATTCCAACATTAAAGTAGTAATAGTGTTCACAACCGACTTGCTAACAACAGGTCATCACCGAAAGGTTTTTATTATTGGCAAGTTAACAATGGGTGTTACAGGTTTTAAGTAGAAAAAATTATGGGAGAGTGGTTTTCCCAAATGCTTACTCACCCATTGTTCTCTGTGAACCGCGGTATTTTTTTTGACAAGTTATCTCTGGTGAAAGGACAGAGCGCAGGGAAAAGTGCATTTATGCCTTTCCCAAGAATATTAATGTTAAGCAAGCGGGTTCTGTTTAGTTTACTGTGTTGATCATTACTAAACTATTACACACACACACACACACACACCCACACACACACACACACACACACAATATTTCACACTTAAAAGATGCAGCTATTTAATACTAACGAAATAAAAAAGGCTTCTTAGGGCAACGGTGCTTTAGTTCTTTTCTAAGTACTCCACTTTTGACAACACGCAGCGATCTTCAACTTACTTAGCAACATAAGCAACTTAGCTTTTAATGTCGGCTAATAAAATGTTGTCTCATATTCGGATAGAAATGTCGCATTGCTCGCTTAAAATGAGTTTTCTCTTGTATTTTCACATGATTCTATATCAGCTTTAATTCAGCCAACCGGCTCGACTAATGCCAGCCAGAAAGTGTTGACAGAAAGATTCCTTTTCCCTCGCGAATTCTTATAAGGGCTTCATTGTGGACAGCGAACAAATAAACATGCTTTCTCTTACATAAACATATCTCACTGTTAATCGCAGTTTTTTTATATTATCTTCAAAATTCCCATAATTAAATTATATTCAATTGAAATTAAGAATTCAAGTAAAATTAAAATTACTTACTTTCTCAAACACGTGCAAAGGAACACACTCTCTCAAAAACACACACACCAACTCTCAAAAACATAGACACACACAAACTCTCACTCTCAAACACACACACAAACAAACTCTCACTCTCAAAAACACTCACAAACTCTCACTCTCAAAAACACACACACTCTCAAAAACACACACACACTCTCAAAAACATACACACACACACTCACTCTCAAACACACACACACACACAAACCCTCACTCTGAAAAAAACACACAAACTCTCACTCTGAAAAACACACACACAAACTTACACTCTGAAAAACACACGCATACACCAACTCTGAAAAACACACACGAACTCGCTCTAAAAAAAAAAACACACACACACACACACACACACACACAAACTCTCACTCTGAAAAACACACACACAAACTCTCACTCTGAAACACACAAACTCTCACTCTGAAACACACACACACAAACTCTCACTCTGAAACACACACACACAAACTCTCACTCTGAAACACACACACACAAACTCTCACTCTGAAACACACACACACAAACTCTCACTCTGAAAAAGACACACACACACACAAACTCTCACTCTCAAACACACACTCTCCAAAACACACGCATACACGAACTCACTCTGAAAAACACACACACAAACTCTCAAAAACATAGACACACAATCTCTCATTCTCAAAAACACACACACAAACTCTCACTCTCAAAAATACACACACACAAATTCACACTCTCCAAAACACACGCATACACGAACTCACTCTGAAAAACACACACGAACTCGCTCTGAAAAAAAAATACACACACACACAAATTCACTCCCAAACACACATACACACACGAACTTACACTCTCAAAAACACACACACACACTTTCTTTCTCTCAAACATCTCTAGTGTAGAGGACGTAAGTAAGCCTCCCAAGTAATTGCTAGTGAATTGGATCCTTTACTCAATGCCACACAATTGTCGACTTGTGTCTTGCTCATTTCAATCAACTTCTATCACAGTTGCCATATTGTTCAGTTGAGGAAGGAAAATAGAAGAAAGAAAGAAGACAGCATAAATATATCAAAGTCTTGCGTTGTGTTTATCTTTAGTGAGGCACAAGGCCGGCTAAGAGCTTCGCGGAGGAATTGAATAAATAACATCAAACACAAGTTTCAGGTTTGCAGCATTGACTGTTTATGTAAGTATGACGTTTGTATGCGTATCTTTTACACGTGGAGATGTACTGAAAATAGAACCCGTAAGAAACTCTAATCTGGACAGGTGGGTATAGACTCTAGCTATATTACAAGGAGGAGCATTTTTTCCTTCTACAATACCACCTCCATGCACACCTCCATTTGCCACGGATTTACCTTCAGAATTGCTATTTCTGATTACAGCAAATGACTTGAATAAGTTCAGCACAGTGATGAGAAGCAAGAGAAAATATTTAAATTCGGTTGGTGAAAACTCACAGAGAAAAGTGAAAGGCGGCCGAGGTGAATCAGAAAAAAGGTAATTATATATTATGACGACATTTACAAACGCAACTATCCTTTCTTTTTTTCCTATATAGTTACCTGCCCCACTAACCTTCAAACAACATTCTCGTGTATATCTTGCCTTCTATGGAGAGAGAGAGACAGAGAAGGAGACGGAAGAATAATACGAGAGAGAGAAGAGTGAACAAGGATGAGAGAGAAGAGTTAGGAATAAAGAGAGAGAGAGAGAAGAGTTAGGAATAAAGAGAGAGAGAGAGAAGAGTTAGGAATAAAGAGAGAGAGAGAAGTGTTAGGAATAAAGAGAGAGAGAGAAGTGTTAGGAATAAAGAGAGAGAGAGAGAAGAGTTAGGAATAAAGAGAGAGAGAGAGAGAAGAGTTAGGAATAAAGAGAGAGAAGAGTTAGGAATAAAGAGAGAGAGAAGTGTTAGGAATAAAGAGAGAGAGAGAGAAGTGTTAGGAATAAAGAGAGAGAGAGAGAAGAGTTAGGAATAAAGAGAGAGAAGAGTTAGGAATAAAGAGAGAGAGAGAGAAGAGTTAGGAATAAAGAGAGAGAGAAGTGTTAGGAATAATGAGAGAGAGAGAAGTGTTAGGAATAAAGAGAGAGAGAGAAGTGTTAGGAATAAAGAGAGAGAGAGAAGTGTTAGGAATAAAGAGAGAGAGAAGAGTTAGGAATAAAGAGAGAGAAGAGTTAGGAATAAAGAGAGAGAGAAGTGTTAGGAATAAAGAGAGAGAGAGAAGTGTTAGGAATAAAGAGAGAGAGAGAGAAGTGTTAGGAATAAAGAGAGAGAGAGAGAGAAGAGTTAGGAATAAAGAGAGAGAGAGAAGAGTTAGGAATAAAGAGAGAGAAGAGTTAGGAATAAAGAGAGAGAAGAGTTAGGAATAAAGAGAGAGAGAGAGAAGAGTTAGGAATAAAGAGAGAGAGAGAGAAGTGTTAGGAATAAAGAGAGAGAGAGAAGTGTTAGGAATAAAGAGAGAGAGAGAGAGAAGAGTTAGGAATAAAGAGAGAGAGAGAAGAGTTAGGAATAAAGAGAGAGAAGAGTTAGGAATAAAGAGAGAGAGAGAAGTGTTAGGAATAAAAAGAGAGAGAGAGAAGAGTTAGGAATAAAGAGAGAGAGAGAGAAGAGTTAGGAATAAAGAGAGAGAGAGAGAAGAGTTAGGAATAAAGAGAGAGAGAGAAGTGTTAGGAATAAAGAGAGAGAGAGAAGAGTTAGGAATAAAGAGAGAGAGAGAGAAGAGTTAGGAATAAAGAGAGAGAGAGAGAAGAGTTAGGAATAAAGAGAGAGAGAGAGAAGAGTTAGGAATAAAGAGAGAGAGAGAAGTGTTAGGAATAAAGAGAGAGAGAGAGAAGAGTTAGGAATAAAGAGAGAGAGAGAAGTGTTAGGAATAAAGAGAGAGAGAGAAGTGTTAGGAATAAAGAGAGAGAGAGAGAAGAGTTAGGAATAAAGAGAGAGAGAGAGAAGAGTTAGGAATAAAGAGAGAGAGAGAAGTGTTAGGAATAAAGAGAGAGAGAGAAGTGTTAGGAATAAAGAGAGAGAGAGAAGTGTTAGGAGTAAAGAGAGAGAAGAGTTAGGAATAAAGAGAGAGAAGAGGTAGGAATAAAGAGAGAGAAGAGTTAGGAATAAAGAGAGAGAAGTGTTAGGAATAAAGAGAGAGAGAGAAGTGTTAGGAATAAAGAGAGAGAGAGAAGTGTTAGGAATAAAGAGAGAGAGAGAAGTGTTAGGAATAAAGAGAGAGAGAGAAGTGTTAGGAATAAAGAGAGAGAGAAGTGTTAGGAATAAAGAGAGAGAGAGAGAAGTGTTAGGAATAAAGAGAGAGAGAGAAGTGTTAGGAATAAAGAGAGAGAGAGAAGTGTTAGGAATAAAGAGAGAGAGAGAGAAGTGTTAGGAATAAAGAGAGAGGGAGAGAAGTGTTAGGAATAAAGAGAGAGAGAGAGAAGTGTTAGGAATAAAGAGAGAGAGAGAGAAGTGTTAGGAATAAAGAGAAAGAGAGAAGTGTTAGGAATAAAGAGAGAGAGAGAAGTGTTAGGAATAAAGAGGGAGAGAAGTGTTAGGAATAAAGAGAGAGAGAGAGAAGTGTTAGGAATAAAGAGAAAGAGAGAAGTGTTAGGAATAAAGAGAAAGAGAGAAGTGTTAGGAATAAAGAGAGAGAGAGAAGTGTTAGGAATAAAGAGAGAGAGAGAAGTGTTAGGAATAAAGAGAGAGAGAGAAGTGTTAGGAATAAAGAGAGAGAGAGAGAAGTGTTAGGAATAAAGAGAGAGAGAGAGAAGTGTTAGGAATAAAGAGAGAGAGAGAAGTGTTAGGAATAAAGAGAGAGAGAGAAGTGTTAGGAATAAAGAGAGAGAGAGAAGTGTTAGGAATAAAGAGAGAGAGAGAGAAGTGTTAGGAATAAAGAGAGAGAGAGAAGAGTTAGGAATAAAGAGAGAGAGAAGAATTAGGAATAAAGAGAGAGAAGTGTTAGGAATAAAGAGAGAGAAGTGTTAGGAATAAAGAGAGAGAGAGAGAAGTGTTAGGAATGAAGGGAGAGAGAGAGAAGAGTTAGGAATGAAGGGAGAGAGAGAAGAGTTAAGAAGGAAGGGAGAGAGAGAAGAGTTAAGAAGGAAGGGAGAGAGAGAAGAGTTAAGAAGGAAGGGAGAGAGAGAAGAGTTAGGAATGAAGGGAGAGAGAGAAGAGTTAAGAAGGAAGGGAGAGATAGAAGAGTTAAGAAGGAAGGGAGAGTGAGAAGAGTTAAGAAGGAAGGGAGAGAGAGAAGAGTTAGGAAGGAAGGGAGAGAGAGAAGAGTTAAGAAGGAAGGGAGAGAGAGAAGAGTTAAGAAGGAAGGGAGAGAGAGAAGAGTTAAGAAGGAAGGGAGAGAGAGAAGAGTTAGGAATGAAGGGAGAGAGAGAAGAGTTAAGAAGGAAGAGAGAGAGAGAGAAGAGGTAAGAAGGAAGGGAGAGAGAGAAGAGTTAAGAAGGAAGGGAGAGAGAGAAGAGTTAAGAAGGAAGGGAGAGAGAGAAGAGTGAGGAATCCATAGCTTGGAGGAAAGAGATGGATTCATACCTTTCCCAAGGGTATTTGAGCGAAAGACAATATAACGAACTCAACTGGAATATGAACTTGCCGATTTCTCGAGCCTCAAAACTATTACACTACCCACACATCCGGTATGTACCATAACACACATCGTAAACGCTATCGTCATCAGGTAATTTTAAACATGCAACGGTATATTGTTCTAGTTCCACATGCCATGCCTCTTCCGAATGTCTCAGTTATTTCCCTTTAACTCAACTCCCTAAGTTTTTTGGTTCACTACTGCTGCGGCCTGATATTGAACTCACAACTCTTTGGGTCTAGTCACTGGATCTAACCAACGTCTTTATCCGCTGGTCATGTGTCCTTGAAGAATAGGCATGGTACTTGGAACTAGAACAATCTACCCCGGTGGACAAAATAAAGGGCTCGGTTCGAAATTCCAATCACCTGAAGAAGGCCGGAGCGCACAACGGCTGAAACGCTGTGAATATTGCAATGAAGACGAAGATAACAATCCGAATAATGTAGATAATGATAATACCTCATCTCAGAGATATAGACAGCTAGAGATAATTGCTTATAAAGAAATTGCCAGGGATTTTTGTTCAAGGTTTTACGTTTAATAATAATATATTTAAAATAATTATGTAAATAATGACAAAGAAAAGAGTATTGAACTGTTATGTAGTATCGGTCTTCCTATATGGCAGTGAGATGGAGAAGCGACTCGAGGCAATATAAATGTATTTTTTGAAATGAAAACAAAAAGACACTTGTAGTTAAAATCAGGAAGAGACAGTTGACAGTTTCAAGGGCAACACACGAGGAAAGAGGGCTTGGACACTCATAGGACATATTTACGGCAGAGGACAGAGGAAAACGGCGCATCACCAACCTAACATCCTTGTGTAAACGGTTGGCAGAACAGGGATTAAGAGGGACAGCAAAAAGACAAAATTTACTTAGAGCTACAAAGGACAGGAAATTGTGGAGAGCCATGATCACCCACATCCTGAACGAACACGGCACATAGAAAACGTTAACAAACATGAAATGGCCGACTAAATCCACCTCACCTTGTTGATAGTCGCTTTTTCTTCCGCTTATACATTACCCACAAGTACGCAATCAGATGTATTCAATAAAGGTTTTGCAAGTTCATCTCTTGAGTAACAGATTCTAGAGCTCATTGTCACTGTACACAGTAACAATTGAAGATAGATGCTTAAAAACAACGAGACCTTACAAACTATTGAAACACGTTTCATTTCCAGCAGAGGAACAAAAGAGACACAGAGAAAAAACGGGCGGGAAAACAAAGGACGACAGAGAGACGCTCACAGGGACGATGGGGGCGACAGCGGGTCACCCATGGAGGTGAAAGGTCACAGAGAGATGCTAACAGAGACGAAGGGCGACAGAGAGAGACATAGGCTCATGAAGACTATGGGTGACAGATAGATGCTCACAGGGATGATGGGCGACAGACAGAGTCTCCTGGAAGCCAAAGAGAGACGCTGACAGGAGCGAAGGGTGATAGAGAAATGCTCACGAGGACAAAAGTCTACAGAGAGATGCGACTAGGGGTCAGAGACAGATAAAGAGAGGCTCACGGAGACAAAAGGCAACCAGATGCCAGCCAGAAAGAGAGGCTCGCGGAGACGAAAGGCGACCAGATGTCAGAGAGAGAGAGAGAGAGACTCATAGAGACAAAAGGCAAGCAGATGCTAGAAAGAAAGAGAGGGGGGGCTCACGGGGACGAGATGCCAGAGAGAGAGAGAGAGACTCACGGGGACGAAAGGTGACCAGATGTCAGAGAGAGAGAGAGAGAGAGAGAAGCTCATGGAGACGAAAAGCGACCAAATGCCGGAGAGAGGGCGGAGCTCACGGAGACAAAAGGCGACCACATGCCAGAAAAAGAGAGGCCCACGGAGACAAAAGGCGGCCAGATGAGAGAGAGAGAGAGAGAGAGACAGACAGACAGATAGACAGACAGACAGACAGACAGGCTCACGGAGACAAAAGGCGACCAGATGCCAGAGAGAAAGAGAGAGAGAGAGAGAGAGAGAGAGCAATTCATGGAGAAGAAACTCGACCAGAGGTTAGAGAAAGAAAAGCTCACAAAGACGAAGAGTAACAAGAGGCTAGAGAGAGATTGAGGTACAGAGACGAAGGGCGACCAGAGAAAGAGAAAAAGAAAATGAGAGGCTTACGGAGACGAAGTACAAATAGGGGTGACGAGAAATACAAAGTAATCCAGATTATATTTACAAAATTTACCAAGTCTGACTTGTTCAACTCCAATGCTATTGGAATTTATCATTGACCTCTACTTTATTTCAAGTAACTTTATCTAGTCACAGTTGGATGATTATTTCGTCTATTCAAGCGCAGACTCTCTTTTTATATATCAGTGGCCGGCAGACGTGTATTAGGATTCGAACTATAGCTTTTTTTATTACTAAATATTATATTATGTATTCATTTAATTATAAAATAAAAATATGTTGAAAATAAATCTAAACCTTACGGGAAACTCCATTATATCTTCTCATAGTCCTATTTTGCCAGTGTTCTTTGTATCAATTTATAACCACCGACAATTTCTAAATTGATTTTCAATGCACAGAATACTTATTAAGTGTCAGAAACTAAAATACATTTTAGGTCATAATTGCAAAATTCTCCACTTAATAATTTCTTCTGCTACAATAAAGATTTTCTTTTTAGTGCAGAAAATTACTCAAACTAAGCGGAAGGGTCGGGCAGTGGGGTAGCTAGAGAGTGAGTGGGTTGTGAATTTTAAAAAAATAGAAAAAAAAGTAAGTCAAAAGCTATGGGTGTTTTATTTTCCCACTTCTCAGATATTACCAAAATTTGTTGTGTCACTATGTAATCATTAGAGTGAAACAGTTTTCACAATTTTTGTTTAATTTTACTGATGATATCAAAAGTTACATTAGTAAAAGCAGTATTATAATTACTGATGCTGTCTTGACAACAAAAAAGGGCATTCAACACTTTCTTGACAGCAAAAGAGAAGGACATTCAACACTTTCCCGGCAGCAAAAGAGAAGGACATTCAACACTTTCCCGGCAGCAAAAGAGAAGGACATTCAACACTTTCCCGGCAGCAAAAGAGAAGGACATTCAACACTTTCCCGGCAGCAAAAGAGAAGGACATTCAACACTTTCCCGGCAGCAAAAGAGAAGGACATTCAACACTTTCTCGACAGCAAAAGAGAAGGACATTCAACACTTTCCCGGCAGCAAAAGAGAAGGACATTCAACACTTTCCCGGCAGCAAAAGAGAAGGACATTCAACACTTTCCCGGCAGCAAAAGAGAAGGACATTCAACACTTTCCCGGCAGCAAAAGAGAAGGACATTCAACACTTTCCCGGCAGCAAAAGAGAAGGACATTCAACACTTTCCCGGCAGCAAAAGAGAAGGACATTCAACACTTTCCCGGCAGCAAAAGAGAAGGACATTCAACACTTTCCCGGCAGCAAAAGAGAAGGACATTCAACACTTTCTCGACAGCAAAAGAGAAGGACATTCAACACTTTCCCGGCAGCAAAAGAGAAGGACATTCAACACTTTCCCGGCAGCAAAAGAGAAGGACATTCAACACTTTCCCGGCAGCAAAAGAGAAGGACATTCAACACTTTCCCGGCAGCAAAAGAGAAGGACATTCAACACTTTCTCGACAGCAAAAGAGAAGGACATTCAACACTTTCCTGGCAGCAAAAGAGAAGGACATTCAACACTTTCCCGGCAGCAAAAGAGGACATTCAACACTTTCCCGGCAGCAAAAGAGAAGGACATTCAACACTTTCCCGGCAGCAAAAGAGAAGGACATTCAACACTTTCCCGGCAGCAAAAGAGAAGGACATTCAACACTTTCCCGGCAGCAAAAGAGAAGGACATTCAACACTTTCCCGGCAGCAAAAGAGAAGGACATTCAACACTTTCTCGACAGCAAAAGAGAAGGACATTCAACACTTTCCCGGCAGCAAAAGAGGACATTCAATACTTCACTGCAAAAAACGATCTTTAATGCTTTCTTGCCAAAAATGACTTAAAATGATCTTTCCATAACAAATTGTCTTCCAATGTATACTTATATAATCATATAGCGTATGCTGTGTCATTTCTCTTATGTAATCAAAGCAAATTAAATTTTAATGCTTAATAAATCTTACGATATATAGGTTATATAAACAACCAGGTGGTGTTCATTAATTTTAATTGAAAGTAGATTATATTTGATGAAACAAATTTAAACTTTTTCTTGGGGCGTAACTGGCATTTTATCAATGTCTGGATCTGGTCACAGTACAAAATCTGGTAATCTTTTTTTAACAGATAAAATTATCTTCTAAAACGTTTTCTTTACTCGTTAAAATAAACCATGAAAAGAAGTATGGTGGTTATTATCTGTAAACGTGTTTGAATTTGAAAAACCTCTTTTGTTTTTAACTATATTTCTGTCACTGTCGCTTATATTTATTTCACAAGCCATGATCACTTTTTTCTCAAGTCCAGATACAGAAGAAGAGGGAGGACCATACTAAATGCGACCAATCAGCAAAGACCCCCCCCCCCAACGGCGGAATAGGCAAAGATCTATAGGATTACAACGGCCAAACCGTCGGAAGACGGTAGTCCCTGTCGGATTTTGATAGACCAAGCATGAGGCAGCCTGATTCAACCAGGTTTGCCAGATCTTACTTGCCCCAATCTCCTGTGGGTCGCGAGTCGTACAGAGTTGTCCAAATTCACACAAATGGCCTCATCAAACGCTCTTTGATGCTCGAATGTGAGCCGGTGTCCATAACAAATGTTTAATAATAATTTTATATTTAGAAATTTTGAAAGAAACATGTCCTACAGGCTTCAAACTTTTCAGCAAATTTTATTTACTTTTTATTTTTATTTTATTGACTATCACGGTCCAGTAAGAAACTGTATCCAAGAACTCCAGACAGCTTCACTCTTGGGATCACTGTGACAAGTAAAACTCTCTACCACGACAAGGAACGATCCTATATATTTTACACTGGATGTCGGAGTGAACAATTTGTTATCAAATGTACCATTATTGACTTATTACTTTAATGACAATAATAGAAACGAATCAATAAATAAGGAAAGAATAAAACTAATAAAAGTATAAAATTATCATTAAATATATGAGAACATTTTTTTTATTATTGTTGTTTCTAAAATTAAACATTTGAAAGATAAATAATAAAAGAAATTTACTAGTGAACAAAATTGTAGATTAAGTTCATCGATTCAGGATAGTGTCTTCATCTTGGTTGTTGTCATAGTAACTACATTGCAGCCATTGTTATCGTCTGCTGTCTATCATTTTTGTTAGCTCACTCTTTTTAACCGAAACTTTTATTCAATCCACCCCATCCGGGTGGTGGGCCGTAGATTTAGGTTTAAAAATATTATTTGATGAAATAGAAGTTGAATTTCTTTTAAAAAATGGCTTTTTTTTCATTTTTTTTATGGGCTTACGGCCATATCACGTTGAAACACCGATTCTCATTCGATCACCGAAATTAAGCAGTACCAAGACGGGTGACCGTTTGGGAATAACAGGTGCTGGATGTGCAGGTGGTGTAATGGATAATGACTCGAAATTGGAAATCGGAGAGCCGAGTTCCAATTCGACTTGGGTTCGTTATATTTACTTACACGCAAATACGCTTAGGAAAGGCATGAATCATTATCATCTCCAAAAAATTCTTCAGATTGAAAGAATTTTTTGGAGACGATAATGATTTTCTGATATATCCTAATTAACCCATACCGAGAGAAAAGGTGGGTTCATACCTTTCCCAAGACTATGAACGGGGAAATCATGCTGTGTGACTAATAAATATTAGCTTTGAATTGCTATGATGGCTTAGGAGAGATAGGAATGTGAAACCACTCCACTTTCTCCATGGTTTTGAATTCTTTCTCATAGCCTGGTTGCTAACCAAGACTACAGAGTCCACTCAACACTGCAATTTATCCCAAAGCTGGGAGTGGGGAGAAGAGACGGAGATTAGTGCTAGAGAGAATGCAACAGATTAAGGCCTCTTGTTACCATAAGAACGGAATATCTCATTACTAAAACAGGAGGGAATCAGGCTGTGTGACGGATAAATATGTAAATTTAAATTGTTTTATACTAGAGAATAGAATTACTACTACTAGTATAATAATAATTTAAAAAATAATTATAAAAATGAAAGTTAGACGTTCAGAGATAAATAAGTTTTTTTTTTTTATAAAATGCTTTCTGCTCAAGTTGAACAGTGGAGAGCCGAGTTCCAATTCCAGTTAGGTTTATTATAATCACTTATGTGCAAATACCCTTGAGAAAGGTATGAAACCACCTCTTCTCCCCCCCAGCTATGGGTTAATTAGTAAAATTTGTATCAGTAAATCATTATTATCTCTGAAAAATTCTTACAATTTTCTAGCTTTAAATAACCTGCAAAAGGTCGATAAGTCATAAAAAGAAACCCCAATCAATCATTCTTTTATTATAATTTACATATTCAATTATCCGGAATTTTGGTTACATATTCAATTATCCGGAATTTTGGATTATCCAAATATATTTTTCAGCCCCTGTCCCAACGTTTCTAGATGAACTAAGAAATACTTTACTACTACTACTAATGCAAAACTTGAATAAATTTTAGATAGTTGCAATGGTACAGAAAAGCAAAAAACGTAACCAATTAGTTTATAAAAAAGCTCAAAATGGTGTCACCAGAACTGTGAAGAGAATACTATATTCCTACACACGTTTTACATAACAGTCAAATGAATACTTGCATTCATTTTTGAAAAGAATTATCAAGGTCACCTTGTAATAAAAAGACAATAACATGCTCAATTTGATGGCACAAGTATCGTTGTCATGGTGACAGGAGTTTATTACTTAAAACAATAGAATAATTTTCGTAGAAAATTGGAGAACATTTTTGTCTACAATGTAATTGAGTTAAAAGACTGAAAATAAACAAAGTGAAATGTTCATAACTGCTGGCCACTTGTTTTTTTCAGCACCGCCATCTGCTATGATATGTAGTTAATCCCTGTTGCAAATTTGTGTTTCCACAGAGCCCACCTGTGGTTTATACTGCAACTATGCTGAGCAGACCTTAGTTACAGTTTTGGCATGATCCATATGTCTCAAACCATCGGTCATGATGGCTTGTGACTTTGTGCTAGTACAACCATCAATGACTTCTGAATAGTTCTGTCTACCTAATTTCACTAGTGTTATAATAGTTGACGTGTTAGTAATAAGACAGAACAGAGGTTCACTACTACAAAACACTTTATTTCATGTTAGTATAAGCAAGGATATTCCTCGTTAACTAGGCCTGTGTTATAGTTGTTTTCCTTTAAGTAACTCTCAGGCGGGTCCATTTGACTTCCTTGGGGATACCCAACAACTAACAAGGCTTGGTATGAATCTGTGGAGGTACCTACTCAAAACCACGATCAACCTATGATATGCTTTTCAGGTATATAAATATTTTCATGGTAATTGTTCTGATGAGCTTTCCTCTTTAGTAACTCAACTTTACAAATTTAAGTACAGTACTAGATTGGAAGCTAGGTCTCATCATTTTAAAATTAAAACGACTAGATGTAACCATAAGTTTTATGCTAACAGTCTTGCACTTCTCTTGTGTGGAGCTTTTTTTCTGGCCTCTTGCTTTCCAGTTAATTTTGACCTTGAAAATATTCAATGCAATGTCAATCGTTATCTTCATTCTTAACTTCTGTTCTTTTATTGTCCGCTCTCTCATTAATTATATATATATATATATATATATATTCTTTCACACTCAGTAACCCCTTGCATCTTAGTTACTCTATTGCCTTGCAGGGGGGTGGGGTGAAATGATTAAAAAAAAATGAAAAACTTTCCAACAGTAGTGCATGCTCAGATCATCTGTTTAGGATAACATCAAGAAGTCACCTGCCTGACAAGTTGACCATGGTGAGATTTGAAAGAAGCAAGCCACTGGCTTTTCCAAATAAAATTACAGTTGAAACATCATGGATGAGATGAAGGTTAATACAATGAAGCAGTTGATGGCACACTTGTGAGAACATTTTGCAGATGGTTTTGAAAATTCAAAGACATGCAAGGATAAATTAAGTTCCAAGACCAACAACCTTAGACAAAAAAAACCATCCTGATTAAAGAAAGAAAAAAATGACCAAAAGGAAAACACCTACCTATACAGTAAATTAAAGTGCTCAACACCTAAACTATCTACACAGAGTAAAAAGCACTTTACAACACCAACAAAAGACAGCTGAAGTTGCTACTCAAGTTCCCTATTCTTATGATGTTCAGGCAACCATAATGGTCTTTTGCTTGTGTGTGTGTGTGTGTGTGTGTATGCATGTATACATACATAATAGCTGGTCACTCGTATTCGAGGATACCCGTCTATTAGGGTGGCTAGCCAATCCCTACTGCAGACACTCGCTCAGGCACATTTGTGTTTTGTTTGACACCCACAGATTCCACCTGTGGTTTATACTGCAACTATGCTGAGCAGACCTTAGTTACAGTTTCTAGGAGAGAGTGATCATGCTAGATTGTTGATCTAGCATGATCAACAATCTGAACAAGGCCAGCATGCTCAAACCCTCGGTCACAATGACTTGTGACTTCATGCTAGCACAGCTATCAACAGCCCCCAAGGGTTCCGTCTACCCAATTTCACTCACAAGGCTTGGGTCAACTCATGGTATGGTTTTCAGGCACTTTCCAAACATTACATACATACATACATACATACATACATACATAATCCCATACACACTATATATCACAAAAATTAGAATAATTCAGTATAATAATAAATCATATAATTAGATTAAAATTGTCCAAAAGTTTGTTTTTTTTAAAGACATTTTCCCGTCCTTGATGAAATAGAGGTCATTCTCTGTTACATTTAGATTAACGGAGGGAGTAAATGTGACATAAAATATTTCTTCATTAGGGGGGGGGGGGGAAAGTTGCAATATTTGTGTTTAAAATTATTTAATAAAAACATTCATTGTTAGACAAGATTATTTTTAGAAAAGAAAGAAAAGAAACAAAACCCATTGAATAAAGCTTGTCAAGGTTGACTAGAAGTGTAACAACCTTTTACTGCTTCCATATCTGAACAGATAAGGGAATATGAGACAGTCGTTTGCTCTAGTGTTCCCTTAACAACTCAAAATTTTCAAAGAATGTTAGTCCATGAAATAAAGATAATATTTTATTTCAGGTATTTCAACATTTAAAATTGGCTCATATAAAGCTATTCCCATCTTCCTCTATGGCATTGAATTCTGGACAATTTCCTCACAGAAGAGGAGACAGGGAAGAGGTTTTACAGAAAGAGGCTTAGAATACTATGGACGGAATATGTGATCAATGAGGAAGCTTTAAAAAAAAAAAAAGGAAACAAAAAGGACACTTAAGTATAAGTTTTGTTTTTCTTTCCATTTCCAAAAGAAACAATTGAAATTTCTTAGACATGTAATGAAGAAAGAAAGCTTGGAGAATTTAACACTCATGGGGCATATTGAAGGCAAGAGGGATAGAAGAAATCTGAGAGTAATCTACCTAATAAGTTTGTGTAAATGGATGGGAGAACAGGGAGTCAGAAGGATAAAAAAAGTGTCTTCCCTTGACATCACTATTATTTTAACTACCGTCACTCCTCAGCGATATTTATTGCCTTAAAAAGCAATGACTAGAATTGTAATAAAACCTAAACATGAAAGTGAATTTATACAGTTTCTTTGTTCTAAAGAATTGGAAACAAAAATATTAAATAAATAAATTAAAATAAATATTAAAATATTAAACATTATTTATTTACTACATTGTTTAGTTACATTTTTTATTTATTATATTATTTTTGGAATGGTGGGCAAAATATTGGCTAATTGCAAATTGATTCAAACTTTGTAAAATTGTAAATAATAAGGATTTCTTTATAGTTGGTTCACATATTTTAAAAATTTAGTAAATGTTTATAAATTTATTAATAAAAAATTGTTTTCACACTTATTTCTTTATAAATTGGTAAATGATAAATATTGCATTGTATTACTTTTTGGAATGTTGCAAATATAAAATGATTCTTATAAATAAACAATCTAATAAATACTGTTTAATATTTTTGTTGTAATTTCTAAAAAAGAAAAAATGTATAAATTTACTTTCATTGTGTGTTTAGATTTTATTCCAATTCTAATCCATCACT
Source organism: Acanthosepion esculentum (assembly GCA_964036315.1). Classification (NCBI taxonomy): domain Eukaryota; kingdom Metazoa; phylum Mollusca; class Cephalopoda; order Sepiida; family Sepiidae; genus Acanthosepion; species Acanthosepion esculentum. The sequence goes on from OZ038501.1 coordinate 83,354,889, forward strand.
TTTTAAAACCATAAACATTGCTGAAGGTCAAAGGTTGTTAAAATAATAGTAGTGTTCAGGGGGAAAAAAAAAACCCTAAAAAAACGGACCTTTCGAGAGTCCAGTTTTTTGTGGACACAAAAAATGAATATTGCTAATACATAAATGCAAATCTGTACGAAAAACGAATATTGCTAAGAGCTACAAAAAATAGAAAGTTGTGGAGAGCCATGATCGTCCAAGTCCTGAAAGAACACAGCACACAGAAGAATGCCGTTTCAACTTATGAAATGAGAAAAGCTATAATATCACCTTTCTCAAAAATTTAAAGACATTTAATTTAGATGTCAATCATTATCAACTGTCTTCCTGATTACTCATCTATTGTTTTCGCTCCTTCATAATGTTTTCTGTTCTCTCATTTTTTCACACCCAGTAACCCCCCACCCCTTGTGTCTTAGTGGCTTTATTGCCTTGCTTGGGGTGAATTTGATTTTAAAAAAGAAAAAGGAAAGTGAATAATACTTAAAATAAACAAATATTAAAATAGACTGGTTTAACAACTTAATAAATTTTCATTAAATTTCAAGTTTTTCTTAAGACCTGAATAATGTATCATCATAAATTACGTTTTTGATTACAGGTATTCACTATTTTCTTTAGGTATACACATTTTATTTTTCTAAACTCTTACATTATATCAAATCACAATATTTATATTTCCTATGCACTTTCAGTGATTTGTTCATGGATATATTTTTAAATTTTATTAACTGTTAAAAGATTTTTTTCAAATTGACAACTGTCGAGTCCTTGGCTATGCCTTAGTGTAATTGGCAGAAATTCCCAGTGAACAGAATTGACAAAGTTTCCAATAAACAATAAGAAAGAAAAAGAACAGGGCAAAATAATACTAAGCAAACTATATATATATATATATATATATATTAAAGAAAAACCATAACTGTTGATGGGACAAACAGACAAGTTTCCAAAATCTAAAATCCTTATCCAAATAAAGTCTCGAAGAAAAACAGCAATACTGAAAAAAAGAAAAGAGGGCTAACGGCAAACCTACCTGCTTAGTAAAGTGCTCAAAGCCTAGATTTTCTAGACAGATCAAAAAACATGTAGCAACGTTAATTCCTATGAAAGGATGGCCCTAGGCATAACCCAAGTTTCACACTCATGCAATCTTCAGATGACTATATGTGTGTGTATATGTATATAAGTGAACATTGAAGTCAACACACAGAGGTGACAGGCTGTTTCATGCTTAATGCAATTGTCAGGTTCACTTTTTACACACACTATCTCTATTGAGAACTTTTCCATAAATATAACACAACTTAAAACTATATTTCTTTTTATATATTAATATATATATATGTGCAAGTCAAAACTAGGCAAAGTAAGAGTACAGGGCAAAAAGTTCACAAAGTAAGAATGGTGTTAATATACAAAAGGGATACAGGCAAGTGATTGTAACATTCTGACTTCAAGGCAAAAAAATGGCCTCTCTTATTGGCTAGGAAGAAATCTCAGCATGCATCTGTACAATTTGTCTAGAAATCTGGAAAGGGGGACATTTTTGCAGCCATTACCATAAGAATTGGGACCAATTTTAAGTAGGAGGATGGTCATAGTAACAACTTTTCCTTAGAATTATGCCAGATTTGATTTTGATAATGCTCTCATGAAAGGTTGGTTGGATGATTTTGTTTAGCGGTATATCAACACCTCTATGGGTTATTTAATATTGAAATCTAAATATTTTGGAGTTTCTCTATATTTCTGAGATGAGGTATTATGTACAGTATTTACATTAGTCGGACTATTGTCCTCATCTTTGTCGCCATATTTGTCACAACGTTTCAGCCGTTGTACGTTCTGGCCTTCTTCAGGTGGTTGGAATTTCGAACCGAACCCTTTATTTCGATCACTGGGGTAGACTGTTCTAGTTCCATGAGCCATGTTTGATGAATGTCAGTTATCTCCTGGTAATTTTCCCTCTGAAAGTTCTCCACTGCCTGAACCGGGTATTGAACTCACACTCTTTGGCCGAAACGTTGTGACAAATATGGCGACAAAGATGAGGACAATAGTCCGACTAATGTAAATACTGTCTAAATATTTTGTATGCAGTTTTATTGCTTCATCGCCATATATTTTTAAGGCAATTCTCTGCTTTCAACTACAGTTATTTTGTATATAATTTTATATTTCAGGGCAAATGTATGATTTTTAGTTAGTTTGTAGACGACAAAATGTATTGTTTGTACTTTTCTTATTCAAAACTACACGGTTGGCATTTCCACTATAAAAATGTACTCCTATACTTTCTCAGTGTTTTGATTTTGTTTAGGGGTCCACTATTCCCCCATAGCTGCCCAAGGTAGACATGGGAACAACAGCAATTAAGTGGTCGTTCCATGCTACTAAAAACCAGCATTCTCCTGATCAGAGGCCTTGCTGCTGGATGGACTTTATCGTCATATCTCATGTATGGGAAGTACACTTCTCAAAATCTATGTTTAGCCTACATATTTACAGAGGCAAAAACCAATATGGTGTGGACATTTTCAATTCTTCCTCCAATCTCTTCTTGGGTGTTTATGTCCACTAGATTATTGGCGGGCACAATCTTAACAACATAAGATATGCAGATGACACAGTGTTGATAGCAGACAGAGAAAGGAAACTATAAGAACTTCTAGACAAGGTAGTAAAAGAAAACGGGAAGAAAGGACTATCAATTATATGCAAACAGTATAATTGTCAACAAGAGGAATAGCCCTAAAAACTGAATATACCAAAATCAAACAAGTACAGAAGTTTAACTATGTGGGAAGTGTTGTCACAGAGGACGGAAAAGGACACTGGAATAGCGAATTGATAGATTTGGGTTTTTTTACGGCTTATCAACCTTGTGTGTGTTATTTAAAGCCACAGATTACTTTGGGATTGTAAGGATTTTTTTTTAGATAATAAGAATTTACTAAAATAAGTCCTACTACTCAACCCATAGCTGGGGGAGAAGAGTTGGACTCGTACTTTTTCCAATGTTATTTGCATGTAAGTGAATGTAACGAACCCAAGTGAAATTAGCCCTCTGATTTCCAATTCCAAGCCATTATCCATTACACCCACTGTATATCCAAGCTACAGCACCTTGTTGGAATAGTGAAAGATGCCTTCTGAAAGTTAGCAAAGTACTAAGAAAAAGAAAAATTTTAAACATCCATCTGCTTTTCACATACACTTTGTTCGGATATTTCATTTCAGTCATTCATAAATGTACACTCGTGCTCTGGTGTTTAAAAATCCTGAAAGGCCAGATGTGGAGTACACTACCTGTAGTAAATGCAAATGGTGGCACCTGCTGTTTACTTTCAATTGTTTGTTTGTGAGAAATTTATATCATGAAACAAGCAGTTGACCAGCTGGTCTCGGTTAAAAAGATCAAAATAACAGTGAACAAGTATTCAGCAGGTGTTAGATTTATTTCATTCATTGAAGAAAGAGGCTGAATATGAATGTAACTAATCCGGAATGACTTCAAGTCATTGTTGAGCGTTAGTAGCAATAGTGAGAAAAACAATGTGTCAAGAACCATCTTACAAATTTATAAGTCTGCCATTCATCCATGCATTGAATATTGCTGCCATATCTGCTGTGGTGCTTCTGCTATGTACTCACAGAGTCTTGATAAAATACAAAGAAGAATCTGCAATGTTATTGGTTCTAACCTGGCATCTCGCCATCACTCACTTTCTCACCACCATAATGTAGCTTCTATAAATATCCTCATAGTAATTGTTCTGATGAGCTGTCCTCATTTTTTATCCCCCTAACACAAGCAAATTGTACATATGTAAACTAGTTAGGACATCATAGAGACTTTGAGGTATTAAGGTGACTGCAGTAAGAATAGTAAGAAAGACAGTGTTGTTTTTAGTTTAAGGAATACTGTAGTGTGTTTGGGTCAGTAATCATGGCTAGCTAAGTTTAAGATAAGATTGAATAGCCTTTCTCTATCCACCCTTTTCGCCTTGTGCTACATTTTTGTATTTTTCAAAATAAATATTGCTTTTTACATTGGTATCTAGACTTTGCGAATTTAAGTGTAGTACTAGATTGGTAGCTAGGTCTCATCGTTTTACAGTTGAAATGGCTAAATGTAACCATAAGTTCTATGCTAACAGTGTTTTTCTCACACTTCTCACTTGTGAAACTCTCTTCCAGTTTCTTGCTTTCCAGTCAATTTTGATCTTCAAAAATTTAAATGCATTTAATTTATTAAGGTGAAAATTTATTGAACTAGAACTTTTTTGCAACACGCTAATGCGTGATGAAATCCTCAAGTTATTTAATATTGTTGAAGTTATTGCTAACATTTTTTTTTTTAAATTTACCAACTTTACATTTCAATTTCATAAACAAATTGATGAAATTTGAATAAGCTGTTTGGAAAAATACTTTGACAAAAGCCTACTTTGCAGTTTTTACGCACCCTAGTAAAACCAACTGTACTTCGTACTACCTTACCTGTTTGCACTTCTCCCCAAATTTGGTTTTGATCGGTCAATGTATGGCTATTTTAGAGGGCGTGATGGACAGACAGACAGTCACAGAATTTTATATATAGATGTGCACTAATTTTGAAATCTTCTACAATAAATTTCTATCCAGGATAATACCCACTATATGTCCTTTTATCAGTATTATTACAATGTAGGATAATTAAAAATAATGAACAAGAAAATGATCCCAAAAGCATTACTGAAGGAGATACACTGGACATCATGATTTAAATAAAACTAGATTAAAACCTGCCCTATCAGGTGGCATTTAAGCTAGCTCCGGTGGAAGGCTCTTGATTAGACCTTTGACTTATTCAGGAGTTTGAGAGTCCCTCAGTCTTTGCATATTCTCAGCATTGGAAGCTCTCCTGGCTGCCGTTTGATCTGGGTTTTCATTTGCATGGGACTTTCTTTCCCTTGCTCCAGCCTTAGATCTTTTGATTGCAATCTGGTCCTCTGTTGGCAGAGATTTCTTTTTGCAAGGCACACTACTGTTGTATGTGATAGGCAACAATAAACTACAGAAGAACTCAAAATGAATCACTGCATTTAAGTATTGCATTAGTATTTAAGCTCACCTTTTAAAACTTCAACCATAATTCTTCTGCCGCCATTTAATTGAAGACAATTGTGCGTAGGTCCTTACTTTCCATACAAAGAATTATTTTTATTTCATGGGTGACTTAACTTTCGCAATTAATTTCAATTATTCCCAAATTTATTTCCAAGTTATAAAAATTGTTATTCTACCAAAAAAAAAAAAACACTGAAAACAATTGCAATAATGAAAACTTAGAAATCCAAAATTTCTGTAACATGAACTATTGAAAGTTAGAGAGTTGTGTCTCTTTAATTGAAAAAGTGTGACACACTGACATTTGCATTTATTATATCAAAAACTGATTCAATCTACAAGAACATTATTAACATCTAGCTCTCTGTAGGTGACTATTTTACCAAGCAAAATGTTAATTCTGCCAATGCAAGTTGAATTTCAATTTTTTTGTAATGTGTAGTCACATCCTTCTATGGCAACACTTAAAACAATCTTGACTGAAATTGAGAGCGGGGTTACTGCAATTTCAAATATATAGTAACTAATATATAATACACTATATTTTGAAGGGATTCCATATACAATAAAAGGGGAATTAAGATTTATAAATGATGCAGAGTGCTACATGTTAATCTGAATTTCATTCTCAGAATAAAATGCATCACTAACAGTGTTTTTTTTTTAATATTTTATCATTCACTTACCCACTTTGTAAGATTTTTGAATGGCTTCAGGGAAGGTTTGGATGGCACGACTGAAGGCCATTCCTTTAGGTTTTTATTAGGTTGTTGATTGTGTCAATGTTTTGACCCAGATTTCAGGGTTTTTTTTCTGTAGCTGGCATGTGCTGCTCAAAACTTCTATTTTGACATTGGCAAAACATGTCAAAATGGGAGTTTTCCAGGAAATCTAATCTGACAGTATTGTAAATATTTAAGACAATTAAACAATACACTCAATGTACTTGGCATGTCACTGAAACCCTTGTGATCCCAATTTTGACCTGGAAAATGCTGTTTGAATAAAAACCCAATTATAATTTACTCGGTCAAAGATACATTGAAAATACCATGATTTATTGCTGTCTGGTGATTAATATACGTCCCCCAAGCTATTCCAGTTTATCTTCTGGCTTTTACTAAATTCATACAAAAACAAGGTGGGTGATTAATCTTTGAAAGAAAAAAGAAAAATATATATATATATGTTAATTAAAATCTGATTTCTATAATAATACAGTTAAAGTAAAAAAAAAAAATTAAATTGTCTTGCTTATGTAGATTTTGTTCTTGTGGAAAAAAAATTATATTTTTCTGTTGATGCCAGTCCATTAGCAAAACATGTCAAAGTAGAAACTTTCAAACTTGTATTTTTTTTTAATACAGCGTTAATTCTTATTACCATAAATGTTATTTTTATTGGGGACATGTGTTTGAATTGAAATCCCTGTTTTTTGGGGTTTTTTCTTAAACAGTGAAATTAATATCAACTGGCATAGAAGAAGAAGTCTGACTAAAGAGACACGTTTTCTTTAGTAGAACTTGATCTTCGTCAGTTGGTAATTGCCCTGCTTAAGAAAAATAAAAAACAGATGTCAACTTAAACATGTGTACCCACTAAAAATAAGGTTTATAGCAATCAGAAATATATATATATATATATATACACACACACACACACAGAGGGCACGATGGGTAAATTGTCGCCATTTTATGTATTTAATTTCATGCATGCATGTTTTTGATTTTGTTGACTGCACAGTACAGTAGGGTCAGTTGGGCACCATCTGTGAGAAAAAGGGCACCATGACGCAATTCACTCCACCAGAAATTTGGAAACAGCATGCTGCACTGCTTGGCATTTGTGCCAGAAGCTTCAGAAAGATTTAAATGAGTCTAATGGTGATTACAAAGGTATGGCAGCTTGGAAAACTCAATCTGATCATTCTGATAAAAAAAAAAAGAACTTCTGAATTTGTTGGTGTGATCCAGGCCATGATTGGCAATGATCCCTCCAAGTCAATCAAGTCCATAGCTAGGGACATAGGAGTGTCTTGGTAGGTAATGCCTGAAGACATTTCATTTGGTATTTCTCATACAATTTTTATCACAAGCTATGAAGGACAAGAGAAAAAACTGCACCACAAAGCTTTTGAACAAACTCAAGCATCCCGTCAAATTAAACATGCTTTGGTTTTTCTCAGACAAGAAAAATTTCTGCCAGGATATGACGGTGAACACACAGAACAACCGTTAGTGTGCTGTATCCCCAAAAATGTACTGAGAGTGATGAAAATCAAATATCCAGTCAACATCACAGTGTTTGGAGTGATTACTAGTGATGGCGATGAGTTCTGCCCTGACTCAAGAGAGTGACTGCTGGCAACAGGACTCTGCACCATGCCACACAAGCAGGAGAACCCAGTCATAGCTGTTAGACAATTTCTGTAACCATATCACCTCTTACATCTGAAGACCTAACTCCCTAGTCAGCAACCCCCTTGATTATTATGTGTGAGGCACAGTTGAGCGAGATACCAATAAAACTCTTTGTAACACCAAAGATGAACTGAAGGCAAGGATTATGGCAGCATTCACCAACTTCAACAAGGAGACCAGCCGGAAGAGATGCAGGAGATTCTGATGTTGTCTGGAGGGCCACGGCTGATGCATAAATAAATTTACTCTTCCGTATTTTAAGATATTTGTGTAATTTTGGTAAAACTATATGTTAAAATGAGATGTCAGTATTATTTTAATTTTTATGTAATTTAGATGACAATTTATCGATTGCATCCTCTATATGAGGTAATAAAGTTATTTATCAATCTGACAGATTTTTATCACTTTAAACGTTATTTCATATGGATACTCATATTTGAGTAGGCACTCTATTTATTAAACAGTATATCTATTTATTTTCATTTACTGCATCCTTCTGGGCAGAGAGAAACCATAAGCTCCACCCATCTTGAGCAGACATGAAAAACTTTGAGGAATTTAATATGAGAAGGATTTCACTTAAAGTAATGTTTCAAACTTTGTTTCATTTCCGAGGCTGCTTGATGGTTAAGGCAAGTTGGATCTGATGATGGTTTTCCTTTATCCAGAGGGATACAGGTTTCAATCCTGCCAAAGGTAGCATATTTTAGTCTAGGAGAAGGAAAACTGAATTCAAACAATGAATTTCTGGAGAGGATCATGTTTAAGTACATGTGAAAACATACAACATAACCTTCACTGAAGCTTTCCACTGACCAACGAATGATTACTCATTGGTTGACTTTGTTTCACAGCCTCTATGGGTTATGTAATGCTGAAATCTCAATATTTTGAACGCAATTTTATGGCTTCAGCTACAGATAAAATGTATTGTTGGTCATTTTGCTATAAAGTTCAAATCATTCAGTTAAGCCTTTAGTCTGTCATGTTACAGAGTGTTTGAAAATGTCACAATTATTATGAGATAGCATTGGTAATTAAAAATAGACTTAAATTAATTTGTACTGAGTTTAAATTACAGATATACGAATTGTTAAAAAAAGAAAAAAAAAAAATCAAATTAAAAATTGTAATTCAAACACAAAAATAAAATCAATTTCAACAAAAATATTTTAAATTTTTCGGTTAAATTGTCGCAAAGTAACTTTTTCTTCATGTCTTTTTTTTTCATGTCTTTTTTTACCTTGTTGATCACTGCTTGTGTAAATCATGATGTCTGAAAATTCATCGAAGGGTTTGGTTAGGAAAATGTTTTGAACAAACCCATTTAAAATGGCAAGATGACATGACAATAACATTTTTCCATGTAAATTCAGAAAAGCAGAAAGTTTCTATTCAGCTACTGAAATGTTTAAAGAGTTGGTTTTGACTTGACGTATCTTAAAACGTGGGTTTCATCAGGGTACACAAGGAAACAACGAATGGTTATGAAGTCCAAATCTTAGTTTAAAAACTGCTTGTATTTGATACTGTTGCTCTTGATCAGAGGCCCCCAAATGTTTTTGTAGACCATCAATCTTTTCATGGAATACTTGATCCTCTCAAACATGTAAAAATCAAAGGGAGAAATTTATTTTTCCTTTATTGATAAGATTCATTTTAGCTTTACATTTTTTTCAATATTCCATTTTTATTTCTTAATAATAATAATGACTATATGTAGGAGAACGCAATGGGGGAGATGGAGTGGAAAGATGAGAGGAGGAAGACGAGAAAAGGAAGGAGGAGGAGGAGGACACAAAGGGGAAGAAGAAAAAGGAGGACGAGGAGGACAACAAGAGGGGGAAGAAGAAGAAGAAGGATGATGGCAAAGAGGGGAAGAAGAAGAAGGATGATGACGGCAAGAAGGGGAAGAAGAAGAAGGATGATGGCGAGAAGGAGAAGAAGAAGAAGGATGACGGCAAGAAGGGGAAGAAGTATGATGGCAAGAAGGGGAAGAAGGAGGAGGAGAAAGACAAGAAGAGAAGAAGATGGAAGAGAACAAGCAGTGGAAGAAGATGGAAGAGAACAAGCAGTGGAAGAAGATGGAAGAGAACAAGCAGTGGAAGAAGATGGAAGAGAACAAGTAATGGAAGAAGATGGAAGAGAACAAGAAGAAGAAAGAGGAGGAGGAGGTTGTGGTGAACTGCCAAATAAAATCAGTAATAATAAATATATTAAAAATAAATTAATACTGGACATTATTAATGAGAAAGATGTGTTTGATAAGGGCACTGACATTTAGTTGGAAATTGGTGAGTTTTACTGATCATAATTTATTAACTCCCTGTTGACCCAACCAGGCATTTCTCTCCCAACAAAGTCTACATTAGCTACTTTAGGATCCCCTGACTTAAATTTTTTTTTAAAAAGTGTGATGAATCCACATAAAAGCCTGGACAAACTCTTGTTGCTGGCATGTCACAATAGCTGACAATGTGAATGAAGAGAGTGAGTGACATGGACAATCCACACTCTGATTCTACATTACTGTCCAGTCTGTAGTCTTATTCTTTTATGTGCCATGTCCCTTCAGGACTGGCATGATCATTGCTCTTCACAACTTCCTATACTTTGTAGCTCTAAGCAATGTTTGTCCTCTCATGGAACAAAAAGAACACTTATACTTACAATCAGAAAGAGTTGAAATTTCTGGGATACCTAAGAAAGGAAAGCTTGGAGAATTTAACACTCATAAGACTTATTGATGGAAACAGTGAATAATCTACCTGAAGAGTTTATGTCAATGTATGACAGAAGAGGGACTAGGAAAGATTTAAGGGATACAAAGAGTCAGAAGCTGGAGATTAGCCATGATTATTACTCATGAAAGGGTGCAGTATATAAATGAATATATTTTAATTTAAAAAAAATAAAAAATATTAGAGCAGGGTTTCCCAACATGGCCAATATCACCCACCAGTGGGCAATTTCATCTGTTGGGTGGGCAATGAGCAACGGAACAGAAATTCATGGGCAATTGGAAATGTTACTGGGTGATATAGGATTTTGAATATTAAAAAGGTATTTCAACATATGCTACTTGAAAAAAATATTTAAAGGAGACATGCAAAGAGAATCTGTATAAAATTTAAAAAAAAGAAAAAAAAAGAAGTTTAAATAGTAATAACTGGGCCACATTCTGAGATAAGATATAAATATCCCTGCAAACAAGGAATATTTTGGTATTTTCTATATAGTTTTCAATGGTCAAATTTACTTTTGTTTGTTGTTTAATACAGCAGCAGCAGCTGAATAAGTCAGCATTATTTGTTATCTCCCTTTTACTACATCATAAAGTCAGTTTATGAACTAGTAACAAACTTTTACCAAATAATTTTGTTGAGCTTTTGAATATTTACTATGCAGGTGGCCAGTGGAAAGATTTTCCATGTGAAAGTGAACGAAGGTTGGGAACCCCTGGTTTAGAGTTAGATTAATGCAGTCATTTAAGAAGAAAAATTTGAAGAGGATGAAATTCCCACTAAATTTTTAACAAAACTCTGATTGATGTGAATAAATACATGAATAATATAAATAAGACTTGACTGGCAAAGAACAATGACGAGAGAAAGTGAGTATAGACGTTTAAACCAGCTTCATAACCATTGTCTAAAAGACAAGAAAGCACAATATATATATTCATTACCTGGTTAATCTCTCAGTAAGAAAATGATATATCAAAATAGACAGGTTTGCCTACTACTTGTTTCACACTCCCTCATCTTTTGAACATGAGTACAGGTTTATCCCTTGTTTCATGTTTAGAATTGGATTTCTGGTTCCTTTCTATAGTTATCTTATTCCCTTTCACTCCCAGTAACCCCTTGTATCTTAGTGGCATTATCACCTTTCTTGGGATGAATTGGTTATATATATAATATGATAAAGTTAATTGGTAATTCGTATGGATAATTATAGGGAGGATATAAATCCCAAGAGCTCGATGTAATAAAAGAGCAAGTGATAATTAACAAATTGGAGACTTCAGAAAGCTATGGTAATATTTTATTTTGCAAGATCAAGAATCTGATTTCACTTTGTTAGACCTGGCGGTTTCAAAACAGTGAATACAATATTACCATGGCTTTCTGAAGCCTCCAATTTGTTAATTAATTATATATATATATATAATATAATTTTAAGGTATCTAAAATGCTCAATATCAGGAATAGAATGTATGTAAAGATAAGAGTGGAATTGAAGTGAACATTCAGAGGCAATAATGTCCACTTCATATATATATATATATATATATATATATATATATACACACACACACACACACATGAATAGAAGATCAAATATAGATTACTTATAGATGGGAATCTGACAAAATGACAGGATAAATAACAAGCAGGAAACAGATCTCAATCTAACAGGTTTCATTTTATTAAAGCTTCATATTTAACCAATAAGAAATAACCAAACACAACACACCATTAATTTGTGTCTTTTTGCTTTTTGTCATTTTTTATCATTTCTACCTTGACCTCTGACAAAGTTCTTATATATGTAGGTATAAATGTGGATATAAGCCAAATAATTAGATATTAGCAACTGTATATATGTGCGTTAGCATGCATACACAGATAAGTAGATAAATATTTAATCTAATAGAAGGTGTAAACAAAACAGTACTCAATGTGGTTCGACACAGCTAAGAAGCATATATTAATATACATACATATACCTACATTTGTAGTACAATTTAAAGTTTCATGGTTTTACCAATTCATCAGGATTATATATATATATATAAGCTAGTGACTGTTGTTTTGTAATGAACAAAATATATCATGCTATGGTTTTTTTTCATTTGAGACCTTACATTATCAGTCAAACGTCCTGTGGCCATAAATGATGCACAAAATACTAGATTAGTCCTTTCCATGGATGTCCTGCTCAATAGTAGACTCTTTTCTTAAGTGTCCTTAGCTTTACCCCTCTTTTAAAATCATGGCTTGTGTGCATCACATATAATGCATGGACGTGGAAACCACATATCCTGTGCATCACATATGATGTACAGGACAGGCAACGTGTTGAGTATTTTTTTTTTTTTTTTCAATTCTTACTGTAATCTGTCTTTTTACCTCCTGGCTTCCTAAACGTGTTCAAACAGTTGGCCACTTGAAAACTTTCAGCAAGAAAGAACATGTAATTTGAAGAGAACCCTTTGCCTGTTCAGAGCATTTTTGTGTGTACTATCTAAACGTTCACACTTGTTTTCAATTTTATAACTATTGCAAGGCAACTCAGCTTATTTGCCAAACAGAATGTGCTGATATATAGTGCTTCACATAATAAAAACCTCTGCATCACATGTTATGCACAGGACGTACAAATCATAAGTTATTTACATTAGGCTCTGTGCATCACGTGATGCAAATGTTATAATCATTTCAATAAAGTGGAAAAATAGATGTCTTTCATTTGAGACCTTACATTATCAGTCAAGTATCCTGTGGTCATATTTGATACATAAAATATTAAATAAGGTCTTTCCTCATACATCCTGCTCTATGGTAGACTCTTTTCTTAAGTGTCTTCAGTTTTACTTTAAAATCATGGCTTGCACTGGGTGCCCCATACTTTCGGCCTTGTGCCACATCTTAGCTATACTTAGTAAATCACTGTAACGTCTTCAGCACTTCAACGTTGTGTGATGGTTAGTAAACTTGTTTTGCTAGATCAATTACAACTGAATAGTGAGTTTGAGCCTCACTGGGTGACCCATATTTTTGGCTTTGTGCCACATCTAAGCTATGCTTAGTAAATTGCTATAAAGTTTTTTGCAATTCAACGTAATAGATGTATTTCATTTGAGACCTTACATTATCGGCCAAGCATCCTGTGGTCATGTATTGTTGTAGCATACCTACAGACGATAATGGGTATGTCCCCATTCACATAAATACGGTAGTAAATACTGTTAGAGATTCAGTGTGGAATTCACTTGACACACTTCTAGCAGTTGACTACTACTTCTACGCACTGCTGGCGAATCTTATATGTGTTGTTCTTGTCCTAAGTATTATCGTTCATTATCAACCTCTGTTTGATTATTCTATTCAGTAACCTTCCCTAGGTTACAACATGTATGATATACAAAATATTAGATTAGGACTTTCCTCAGATGTCCTGCTCACTTTTCTTAAGTGTTTTTAGTTTTATCACTCTTTTAAAATCATGGCTTGTGTACACAACATATAATGCACAAACATGGAAATCACATGTCCTGTTGTGGCAGAGAGCAATGGTCACCCTTGAAATATTAATAATTATAGTAATATAGAATTTTGTTTATAGATGAGAAGGATAATCTGTGGTGAAGTTTGTGCCAAGAGAATCTGTGCTTCATCAGAATTATTAATATAAAATGTCAAAACAATAGTGTTTGTATGAACTATGGAATATCAATTGAGAGGAAGAGACTGTTCATTTAATCATGAAGGGGGAGAGGTCAGTAATCAGGTTGTATTCTAAGTTTACCAACACCCTGGGTTTTTGTTGCTCCCACCGTGTTTACTTAAGCATGTGTTTGTGCGAAAATAAACAGTTGAAGTTGAAATTGGAGCTGTGTGAAGTGAGTTGACAAGCAGTCGGCGAGAGAGAGAGAGAGGCAGTGAGAGTGAAAGCGTCCGCTTGCTGCTGTAATAAGGGAGGAAGTGAACTCAAGTTATCTGCAATATTGGAGCAATACTGCCAGTGAACCCCCTTATATCCTGATAGTGAAATAATTACGGCAACTACTAAAGACAAAAAGGGTGAACCCGAAAACTACTTCTCTTCTTTTAAAATTATTTGCAATATTTGTTTTTTTTTTCTGGACCTTATTTCATATACACTACTTTCTTGTAAAAGAAGCATTATTCTTTTTGTAACAATTTCTTCCTTAAATACATAAACTTTTCTTTGGACTCGAATCGACTTCTTCATATTTGATTTTTCTGCTTGACCCAATTCTTGTCCCAATGAACTTGAAGGTAGACCAACTGAGTCTTCTGGGATCTATGATTTGTTAATGGCTCTCCAGGATCAAAAAAATCACAACGTGGCTGGAAAGTGGAATCAAATCATCATTGTGAACTGGAGACTTTGACTGAACCTGAAACACTGGACCAGGACAGGACCAACGGCCGGTCTTGTAGAGTACATCAATCCAGTGGGGTCAGGATATGTGTTACACTGTGCATCATATATGAAAGGCAAAGGGTTAAATATAACTGCAATTTAGCTTAAAGATATTTAAATTACTCAAAATGCATTTTTAAAACTTTATTTTTTTGAAAAGTCAGTGGTAGTACCTAAAATATACTGTACATTCTTTTTATTTCCTTTTGGAAAAGCTTTCTGATCAGATTGATGACTTTTCAAAACTGCCTCTTATAATCCAGGCGTTCAATAACTGGCCACAAATATTCAATCCAAAACCTGTTGAGTGACTTCATCAAAATCGTAAAGCAATAGTTGTCAAGTGTCTGTGTGGGTGCCTGTCCACATACACACGTAACATGACAGAGACTGACCTATCTTTCAAAGAGTACATTTATCTACCTGCTTACAAATATCATCTAGCTAATTCAAAAGATTGGTATGCATAATTTTTTTTATTTATTTAAATACTAAGAACATTTATTTCAGTTCACAGGTAAGCCACATGCTAAACAAACACCTGTATATAAAACTGAATACAACCAGAAAGAACGTTAAACTTGCAGGCGTACTTTATTCCCCCCCCCTCTAATAACACAGAAAGCCACAGTTTTTCGATCACTATTCTAACCTTTTACTTATCTACCTTATTTTATTTGTCTATTTATTTATTTGTAAATTCAAATTGTTAGGTAGAGGCACTAATTTTAGCAGAAGGTTTAATTTAATTAGCATGTATCACCAAGTGAAAAAAAAACATATAAGTGACCACCTTATTTGTATTCTACAAATATAGCCAATCTGTAATGGGGGGGGGGGGTTAATATTGTATAATGTTGGTAACTTCTAGTTTAGCATCTGAAATGATTTATGTATACCAAATACTGAATTAAAACTTTTAGATTTTTTTTTACTTTCTACCGAGTCCAACTGGACAAAAGCACTGGTTTGTGAATTTGTTGACATAGTGATTGTGAGTTCAATCCCTGGGCTAGGCAGTATGCACTTGGACTTGCTGGAAACAAATGAGTAATAACTAAACAGTACTAAAAATAAGAACTAGACGAGATATCCTTGGTCTGCGAAACAAGAACAGTCTGTCCCCGTATATTAAATAAAGTGTTCAGTTCAGAATTCCCTGCCGGTTACCCAGATCGATATACACCTGAGGAAGGCCAGAGGGTACAACGGCCGAAACGTTGTGATAACAACAACAACAAAGGTGAAGAGTATTTACACAGTTGTCCTCATCTTTATTGTCATATTCACAATGTTTCAGCCGTTGTATGCTCCAGCCATCTTCAGGTCATTGGAATTTTGAACTGAACCCTTTATTTTGTCCACTGGGGGGTAAATTGTTCTAGCTCCACATGCCATGCCTCTTCTGGATGTCTCAGTTATTTTCCTTTAACTCAACTCGCCAAGATTTTTTTCACGACTTGGTAGCCAAGTATTGAACTCACAACTCTTTGGGCCAAGTCATTGCATTCAACTAACACTTTTATCCACTGGGCCATGTGTCCTTGAAAGATTGATAAAGATCTATTGAATTGTTGTTCTTAATTGATTGAAGTCTCAGAATTATTTCCTTTTTGAACCCAATTAAAATTAAAATTCCTATAAAGGTATTCACACTTGAAAATGGCATTAAACTTGACATTTTTCAATTCTTCAAACATGTCTTTACTTACTAAAAACAACTCTTAATACAAACAAGGACGGGGGTGAATTTCAAAATCGCACTGAAAAATTTAAATTCATTTTAAAAAAATAAATATTCACTTCGTTGGAGGATTTTTTCCTGTCAAATCTGAAAGAAAATAATATTTTTTTGTTTGTTTTTTTTTTTAATTAAATTCTCAATAATATATATGATATTCCCTGTACTTCAACAAAGTTTTTTTAGTAAAATAACCTATATTCAGTATACAAGTCATTCATTAATGAATAAGGTTAAATTAAATCGGATAATTCCATAATTTTTGGCAAACTTTGAAAAACAAGGGTAAGCGTTTTTTGTTTTTTTTTTAATTTCTGAAAAAATGCATCCATTTTGTTTTGAGATGGTACCAATTTATGATGAATTATATGATGTATTAAATAAAAAAAAGGTAAAAATATTTATTAAAAATTGTACCTATTTTCTTGATTATTTTTTTCGGTGCTAGCAAAGCGTACCTGATGATTTTCCCCCACTTCATTCCCCCTCCTCCACCAACCTTTGATGCATGTAGATAGAAAATGTGGCCAGAAGAAGTGTAAGCATTCTGCCAGATTCTGGGTGATTACTGATAGCAAATATAATTTCATAAATATAGCTGAATTAGAATTACGGCATTTTTAGGCACTATTTATGGTTATGATGAAAAACTTGTCAGATCGAAAGAAAGTGGGTTCTAGATTTTTTTTCTTTTTTTAAATTATTCAGAATATTAGGCTAGTTGATAAATCTATCTTTCTTTGGTATGTGAAAATGAATTCAGCTAAAAATGTCACAGGAAAAAAACAAAACAAGACAAGGTTAGCACCCTGCGGACAACATCCCAACTTCTTATCCCAAAAATTGACAAAATCCCCGTCTCATAAATAAATTGAAAATTCAAAGAACTTTTAATTGTTAATTCAAACTTTAATGTCAAATTGAGACTTTCTTCACATAAAGTTTGGTCTACCAGGGATGCTAGGACTCCCTATTTCAAATAAGTGTAACAATGTTAGGAAAAAAAATGTTTTGTTTTAGGTTGGATTAAATATGGCCCTCTAATACTAGTTGGCCATAGACTGATTTATATGAATTTCTGTTGTAAATAGAGAAGACCCATGAACTTGTGAAGTACCCAATGGTTGGGTCCAAACAGAAATAGATGACTTTATTACCAGCCATCATAATAATAATTGTGACTTTTACCTAGCCAAAATTGTGACTCCCCTCCCCCTAGCGAAACCCAAAATTGTGACTTTTTTTTCTCACGTGATTTTATTACCAGCCACAGTGAAAATCTGTTTGAATGATAAACGGGAAAATTATGCTCCGAGGAGCTGCTTTTGCTGGTTCCTAGGCCTCATGAATTTAAACGTCCTACGAGGCTGGCATCCCGTTCCCACCCCTTCACCATTGAAACTGTTAGATGTAGACGTCTATTCTATTCCAATAGCTTCATGTCTCGCACATCTCGCCTGTGGAACTCCCTTCCTTATTCCCTGACAAATACAATCTCCAACTATTTAAGTGTAACGTCAATCGACATCTCCAGTTGCCTTGACCTATCCACTTCCCTTCTCCACATCCTTTCACCTTTCATTCCTATCTGCTCTCGCTCCAAATCTTCTGTAACCCCCTAGCCTTGATCGATCCACTATATTTCTCCACATCCTCTCCTTTACCACTCCTATCTGCTCTTCCTCCAAACCTTCTGTAACCCCTTGCATGCTAGTGGCTTCCAGCCTTGCTTGGAGTGATAAGCTTAAAAAAAAAAAAAAAAAAATTAAAGTCATTATCCCGGTTATGATGATAAACTACATCCAACAGCAAGGCCTCTGATAAGGAGGTTTTGCGGAGCGTGGAACCACCTCTTAATTACTGGTGTTCTCAGGTCCACCCTGACCCAGGGTGGTAGCACCTGTTAGGGTCCCAGCTATGGGCAAATAGTTAACACCCAAACTTGTGTAAAAATACGTTTTAATACCAAAAATACTTTGTAATAAAAAAAAAAATTATTACAGCAATAATTTTTGAAGGAAAAATTATTATCAGCAATACTTAAAAAAAAAATACCAGCAATACAAACAGCTATACATTCTTTGGAAAAAATATGACCAGCTATAGATTTCTTCAAGGAGGAATATTCCCAGAAATAGATTTTTGAAGAAAAACATATTTCCAGCAATAAAAATGTTGTCGGCATTAAATAATCCATTGAGGTTGATATGCTGTAAAACAAAATAAACCAAACCAATCTAAACCAAAGAATACATATTCTATTCATACGAATCTATCCTAAAAATGTTGTCGGCATTAAATAACCCATTCAGGTTGATATGCCGTAAAACAAAATAAATGAAACCAATCTAAACCAAAGAATACATATTCTATTCATATGAATCTATTCTAAAAAAGTTACCGGCATTAAATAATCCATTAAGTTTGATATGCCATAAAACAAAATAAATGAAACCAATCTAAACCAAAGAATATATATTCTATTCATACGAATCTATCCTAAAAACGTTGTACGTATTAAATAACCCATTAAGGTTGATATGCCGTAAAACAATATAAACCAAACCAATCTAAACCAAAGAATACATATTCTATTCATACGAATCTATCCTAAAAATGTTGTCGCCATTAAATAACCCATTGAGGTTGATATGCCGTAAAACAAAATAAATGAAACCAATCTAAACCAAAGAATACATATTCTATTCATACGAATCTATCCTAAAAATGTTGTCGGCATTAAATAACCCATTGAGGTTGATATGCCGTAAAACAAAGTAAATGAAACCAATCTAAACCAAAGAATACATATTCTATTCATATGAATCTATTCTAAAAAAGTTACCGGCATTAAATAATCCATTAAGTTTGATATGCCATAAAACAAAATAAATGAAACCAATCTAAACCAAAGAATATATATTCTATTCATACGAATCTATCCTAAAAACGTTGTACGTATTAAATAACCCATTGAGGTTGATATGCCGTAAAACAATATAAACCAAACCAATCTAAACCAAAGAATATATATTCTATTCATACGAATCTATCCTAAAAATGTTGTCGGCATTAAATAACCCATTGAGGTTGATATGCCGTAAAACAAAATAAATGAAACCAATCTAAACCAAAGAATACATATTCTATTCATATGAATCTATTCTAAAAAAGTTACCGGCATTAAATAATCCATTAAGTTTGATATGCCGTAAAACAAAATAAATGAAACCAATCTAAACCAAAGAATATATATTCTATTCATACGAATCTATCCTAAAAACGTTGTACGTATTAAATAACCCATTGAGGTTGATATGCCGTAAAACAATATAAACCAAACCAATCTAAACCAAAGAATACATATTCTATTCATACGAATCTATCCTAAAAATGTTGTCGGCATTAAATAACCCATTGAGGTTGATATGCCGTAAAACAAAATAAATGAAACCAATCTAAACCAAAGAATACATATTCTATTCATATGAATCTATTCTAAAAAAGTTACCGGCATTAAATAATCCATTAAGTTTGATATGCCATAAAACAAAATAAATGAAACCAATCTAAACCAAAGAATATATATTCTATTCATACGAATCTATCCTAAAAACGTTGTACGTATTAAATAACCCATTGAGGTTGATATGCCGTAAAACAATATAAACCAAACCAATCTAAACCAAAGAATACATATTCTATTCATACGAATCTATCCTAAAAATGTTGTCGCCATTAAATAACCCATTGAGGTTCATATGCCGTAAAATAAACCAAACCAAACCAATTACAGTCATTGATATTTTTCTTTCTTCAATGAGTCCGATAAGAGCTTTCTTCTTCTTCGTCAATCTCTTCTAAACAACTCATGCTATCCTAACAGGATTCCTTTCATTAAACATGGTTAACAACAAGTCAGATGACAAAACAATAACAAGTTCGAAGAAAGTTTGTTTTTTTAACTGAATGCATGGCTACTCTTCACCAGGCCCACAGTCCTGGAGGTGGACAACAACTTGAATTTAAAAACAGATGACTAACTAAATGGAACAAGAAGACTAATTAACTAAAATAGTGATGCAATCTATTCATCACAATATTTTGACAATCTCAGAATTGGATCACCTTTTAATTAATTGAACTAATTGTTATTTACTGTTTAATAATTCTAAATTAGGTTGAATTATAATTAAGATGGATCTAGCACAATAACAGAAGTTATCTTCACTATTTACATTATTCGGACTATTGTCCTCATCTTTGTCCCCATATTCATCACAACGTTTCGGCCGTTGTACACTCTGGCCTTCTTCGGGTGGTTGGAATGTCGAACTGAACCCTTTATTTCGCTTGCTGGGGTAGACTGTTCTAGTTTCATGTGTCATGTCTAATGGATGTCAGTTATCAGTTATCTCCTGTTAATTCACCTCTCCAAGCTCTCCACTGCCATAACCAGGTATTGAACTCACTCTTTGGGTCCTGTCACTGGATCTAACTAACGCCTTTATCCACTTTTTGGTCCAACAAGAACAAGTGTACAATCATGTTCAAAGGCTCAGCGGATAACTGAAGCCGTATAGTACCAAAATCCATATAGTTTTTTCTTTCTTTCTTGCACACGAGCCCGTCACCGGTGTTTGGGGGGGGGGGAGGTGTTAAGCCAAGTATTTTTGGGGAGGGGGGCAGAATCTCAGGCTCCCCAAATAAGCAAAAAACTCACTCAGGCTCTTCTTGCAATATTATCAACGAAATGTCATCTAGAATAATGTGGACTGCATACTTCTCATTAGTTAAAAAAAGAAAAAGAAACTTTCATATTTACAACATAAAGAAATAGTGTGATACGGTATACAAATATTCTTACTTCGTTCTCCTTTCAATTCAGATTATAATCGTTGATTTTCAGGAACGAGCAGCATGAACCACTTGTTAACCAATTGGTTAACTGAAGTTACAAAATAATTTTTCCTTGATTTTTATTGTGTCTTGGTTGGTTATTTGGTTTTATGGTATATCAAAACCTCAGTGGGTCATTTAATGCCAACAAAATTTTTTAAATAGATTCATAGCGATAGTTTGGTAAAAAAGGTATGTATACATATATATTTGAACCATTTTTCAATTACTCATATTTCTGAGTACAATCCAACTTCTTTTAAGAAATTTACAATCTTGGATGGTTTTATTTACATAAAGAGTTTTTTTTTTTAATTACTCACTTGGCAATATTTTGTTCGCACTAGTTCGAAATCTACACACTAACAGTATATATTACAAAGTATTTCTGATATTAAAACGTATTTTTACACAAGTTTGGGTGTTAACTATTTGCCCATAGCTGGGACCCTAACAGGTGCTACCACCCCGGGTCAGGGTGGACCTGGAAACACCAGCAATTAAGAGGTGGTTCCATGCTCCTCAAAACCTCCTGATCAGAGGCCTTGCTGTTGGACGTAGTTTATCGTCTTACCCAGGGCACTATTGTGTCTAGGGGTTACCCATCTTTCCGGTGATACTAAAAATGAAAACAGTCACTCACGGCCTGGTTGTGATCAGTGTTCAAGCAGAAGCGGGGTATCACTTCTGAGCTGTAATTTACCATAATTTACAGCATCAACTAGTTTTAATCCAAAGTAAGTTTATCTTTATACACTCATGATAAAAATTTAAGTTACTTTTTATAAATTAGACAATAAGAGATTAACAACACTAAATATAAAAATAAAGCCACTATAATTTTTATAACAGTAGAGTAGTAACTAGTGTAATTTTAAAACTTTTCAAATTAAAGTAAACTTAATAGTTACTATTGTTATAAAAATTATAATAATTATAATATAAAAAAGTTATGTGATGGATGGCAGATTCGTTCTTATGATCTTAGGCCCAATGTTCCAATAAGAATAATAGAACAATTAACAATTTCCAATATTGTGATGTTTAACTTTTGATCACAAATGTATAAAAAATGGCCGATTTAATGACTTTACTACACTGAAATCGACCAAAAAGTTGATATACCAATCAATATAATTTCTATTTGAAATACACGAGAGTATTTTGCTTATTGGAAATAGTAAATTTAATCATTTAGTTTTCAATTAAAGCTAAAGAGAATGCTTCAATATTGCTTTTTATTTTAAAAAAATCATTTTAAAGTTTAAAATTTTTAAACCTTACGTATCGAAAATTAGTGAAGGTACGTAGAGTGTA
Source organism: Acanthosepion esculentum (assembly GCA_964036315.1). Lineage (NCBI taxonomy): Eukaryota > Metazoa > Mollusca > Cephalopoda > Sepiida > Sepiidae > Acanthosepion > Acanthosepion esculentum. The sequence goes on from OZ038501.1 coordinate 83,377,581, forward strand.
ACTAAAAGTTTAGTAACATGATTCAATCTTACAGTCGGCACAATAAGAAATCAACAATGACTAATGATAAAATAAAACAATTGTAACTGTGAAGTGTGTATTAGTGCAAAAGTTGTGACGGATAGAAGATTCGTTCTTATCATAAAATACAATAATAAGAAATGAACAACAATAACTAAAATAGAACAAATGAATAAATGCAACAATAAATACAGTTACATTAAGGTACGTGATGGATGAATGGAAGATTCGTTCTTGTAATGTAGATCTTAGCAAATTTAGCATATGATTTTTTTTTCTTTTCTTCGAGGACTTTTTCACTTTGCCCCTTCTCTCTGGCATATCCGAATTGCCAGCATCACAACTTGCAGAGACCTTCTTATTTTTTTTTGTTTCTTTCTAGGGTTAACCGCGCCTAACTGAGACCGCGGATGAGTGGAACCAAAACATTCGATTGTGTTACTTAACACTAACAGTAACACGTTGACCGCCAGAGGTCAATTATAAAATCCGAGTTCAAACGCCAACTTTAGCCAATAAAATTGTTTAGGAGTTGATTTTTCGGTTCAACTGAGATCTTGGCATTGTTTTCTTCACACCAATATATATGTATATATATATCACCGCGAATAAACACGTTGTTGTTGCCGCCTGCATATGAAAATTCCAACCACGAGATAACTCGTCGTCATAATAAAAACTGCCATAAAAAGTGAAACGCACACGTTTTTTGATAAAGTGGTTCATTTAATAAACTTTATTAAAGAAAGTTTGTATAAAGTTTTATTAAAGACGAGACTAAATCGATATTTATTCAAACAAACCATGCGTATTAAATTTTAAAAAAAGATAGTTTTTTAAAAAAAATATTTCTTTAAGAACAGATCCCCCCAAAAAACTTTTTATAAAAATAATTAAAAAAATACGCTGGTCTTTCCTCTATTAAAGACTTAATAATAATATAAAACTAAATATTTTGATGACAAAACTTACTTTTTATTGAGTTTTGGGGCCTTATTTTTATGATTTTTATCATATGCTGTTTTTTTTTGGGGGGGGGGGTGTCGTAAAAAAGTGGAGGTACTTAAATGAATTAAAATTAAAGCGATTCAGTTGTAATTTTAAAAACTTTTCAAATTACATTTTATTTTTAAAAGAAAATGTAAATTGTAAATTAACAAATTGCTGACTGTATTTTTTAACACTTTGCGGGCTTGGATTTCATTTCTCTACGAATAAGTTGAGTTCTGTTATATAAATAAATATTTTATTAAAATAAATAAATAAAAATTTAACAAACATAACTTAAAGTCTATTGAGCTAGACAGGTAAATTTAAATAAAAGTTAATAATAATATTTAAATAAAAAATGAAAGTCAATTTTCGGTCTTAAAAAAGAAAAAACAAAACATTTTTATTTTGATCCATATGCATTATGCAATGACTCAGAATATGAATTAATAATAAGACGACTTTAATGAAACTGACCCAATAATAAAACCAGTGGCAACAGACAAAAAACAAATTAAGAAAAGAAAAGTGTATAAATAAAACTAGTTTCACTACAACACTAGTAGAGGGGAAGTTTTATTTCTTTCCTTCTTACTATCTTTTTTTTTTTTTTTTTTTAACTTACTATCGGAACAGGTGTTACTTTACCAATGAAAATATACACATATGATCTTATATTCTAGATTAAAAAAAAAAAAATGAAATAAAAAGTCGAAATCTATCCACGAAAATAAACATTTTGTTATAAAAATGAACTAAAAAAAGTTAATTCGATAATTAAGCCACTGAAATAGATTCAACAACAAAGAAAGCAAATCTGTTTCCTTTTTTAAAAAGTTGTAACTTGTAACAAACTGTGTCAACTTTCTACTCTCTTTTGCAGGTAGTCGTAAAAGTAAAGATAATATAAACTGGACTTACCTGTGTTTTTTGCTTTGTTTTTCTTAGATTTCCTGCGAAACATGATTATTTATCCGATCCGAGAATCCTAAACTTTGAAAGGAGGTACGTTTTCAACGTGTGTAGTCAGAAGAAGTGTCTCTTAATATTTTTTTTGAGCTAACCTTTATCTGTTTATAAAAGTTATATATGTCGTTTAATAGGCCAACATTTCATTCTCAAACTAATAATAACGTGTGTGGGGATTGTTTATATGTAAGTAGTTTTGTTTTCTTTTTTTCTACATATGTGAAATGCAAAAAAAAAAAAAAACATCTATCTATATACCCTTGAATTATACGACTGACTGTCCTCATGTGCGAGAGAGAAAGGGAAAGAAAAGAAAAAAAGAAAGAAAGTAAGTTAAATTAAACACTGTTAGTGTTCACGTATATATTTTTTTCACAATATGCATGTGTCTAAAAGGCTTACAAATATACCATATACCCAGATTTGCTTACACTATATAGCGAAGACGACGAGATAAACAATATACTTTTTCTTCTCCACCCCACAACATCTCGACCCCACCCAGGTTCTACTTCACTAGCCAAACGAGTACTTTACTTCAGATGGTAACAAAACAAAACAAAAAAAAAATTAATCAAAGAATTTTGTTGTAAGTTTTTTTTTTTTTTTAGTCTAACAAAAGAAAGAAAAATAAACCTAGAGAATTTGATTTGCTTTTGTAAGTGGAAAAAAAAAAAAAATTAAAAATACATATTGCATGGACAATGAAATGCAAAGATGTCAACTACAAACAAAAAACATATTTTTGAATCCCCACAAAAAAATAAAAGAAAAAAAGTTCAATGTATATAATTCCGAATCTTGTAATCCTTCTTGCAGGTGAACAGGTAAAAATGCAAAATCAGAAATTGCAAAAAAGGTCGGTAAAAAAAAAAAAAACAAAAAAAAAAACTTTTCTAGTTTATCCACAAATATTTATTCATTTTTTTTTTTTGTTATTATTTCTAACGTGTTTTCTTTTGTTAAACTGTAAGAAGATCTCAGACTTCGATCTTTGCTTTCCCTAAGATGAACATTTCCATGTCATTTTGACTATCCTTTACCTCGGGCTGTATTTAAAAATAAAATTGTGACAAAACTACAGCTGAATTGTTAACTGCATGGAAAATGGAATCACCGAGCCAAGTTCAATTCCCGCTCAATTTTTTTGTATCATTCACTTCGCACTAACACCATTGGAAAAGGCAGGAAGTCATCTTCCTCCAGATATGGGTTAAATAGCAAAGCAAAGTGGACTCTTCCATCCATCACATAACTTTTAAATTACAGTATATTGTTATAAAAAAAATTTACAATATACTATAATTTAAAATTTATATGGTGGATGAAAGAGCCCACTTTGCTAAACAACGCTAACTAATAATATAAGCACTATAAATTTTATAATAAAATTTATAGTGGTTTTATTATTAGTTAGTGTTGTTAATCTCTTTTTGTGTTTATAAAAAAAATTAAATTAAACTTTATCATGAGTGTATATAACTTATAGTAAGGTCAGATTATAACTAGTTGATGTTGTTACGAAAACCTTCCCAGGACATACCACTATTGTTATAGCTTCAGTACATGTGGTGCCTTTATGACTCTAGGTTACGGAACTTTTGAAACGAAAAAACAAAGCTAATGCCAGGATATTCAACGCCTGAGGCCAACCATACGTGCAACTGCTTCTCTTTACACAATGTTTTAATAAGATAGGGGACAGAATTCTTACATAAAATGGAGATTACACTAGATGGGTTTCAGCTGTGTGCCCATTGGAACAGAAGGCTCAAGAGGCCTACAAGGTAGAGAGTTACTAAATGAGGTTGCTGTATGAGCAGCAACAGAAAAAAAGTGAAGTTTATGAGGATATGTAGGAAAGATAATGTCAAACATAAAGAGGTTAAGATTGTAGTGGCCAGGGAAGCATCCTCTTGGGAGTCCGTTCCACAGAGTAGCAGTTCTTTGAAAGAAGTTCTCGGAATGAAACTTCCTTCTTACGAATGAAACATGAAGAGAATGGGGATGATTCATCACAGTGGTGAGGCGGGGGTCATAGCTGTCACGGTCAGAACAGGTGAAATGAAGGACTATACCTTGTCAGAACATTTTGTCTGTGGGAAAGAGGTTGTAGGGTGGAAAATAATCCATCACCGACAAGGCCGAGTTTAAAATGGGAGTCTCACACATAGATAAAAACAGAGGTGAAAAATATTCCAGCTCTTAACCTTAAGACCTTACTGCCTGGAACAGGTGTTTGCTTTTGGCCAGAAGTGGAGTAAAATGCTCTCTTCAGAGGGGAGAAGGCACCTAGACCAAGGGATTCAAACCCTGCAGCAGTACCTCCCTCATTGCAGTAAGGTGGTGTCGGTACAATATAGATGCTAGTGTTACAATGATCACAGGGACTGGGCAATTTTTTGTACTTGGCCCATATGCATAAGTATGGGTTCCCCATATAAAATCGCGCCTGTGTCAAAATCTGCCTTGGCAGGAAGACCAGGTAAATATAAATATACACAATTTGGAAGAGTTACTGCCTGTGGAGACTTGAATGACAGCTGATGCATGTGTGTGTCTCACCTCAGATCATGCAGAATAGACTTTGCACTCAGTGCGAAGTCAGAGAAACCAAATGTAGGGTTGACTTGAGGTGATCTCCCAGGTGAGGAATAGAGATTCGCGATTCACCTGATGCCAGTGGCAGCAACAATAGGCGAATACCTGTCAGCCCGGGTGTACTAGAGATATACACATGAGAAAGTGGTACATGATGGATATATAAATACCCACCCATCTTTCTCAGACATTTCAGGTGAGAATGTAAGATCCCCAAATTTAGACAAGTGACCCAAGACCGCATGCACACAGTGGTCGATAGTAATTAATGAAGTCAAGATTTTAATACGATTATGGGAGAATATGATATATATATATCTCAAACTAATGGTGGGTAATTGAATGACAAAATGAGGGAAAAGACGTCTGACACAAGAAATGTGCAGATGTGCAGAAAATATATACAGTGGAACCTCGGTTCATGAATTTAATTCGTTCCTGAAGCCCATTTGTAAACCGAAACTATTTTTCCAATAAGAATCAATGTAAAATGGATTAATCCATTCCTGATCCGAAGATGATTGCTTATTTAAACTTTAACAACAGTACTTTGGACACAAGTTTATACACAAAACTAATGAAAATCATTAAATCTAAGAAAAAAATAAATAAATAAATTATACTAAACAGATAAAGTTCAATTTTACCGTACATGCACTGGTATCCCCTCAGGAGTCTGTTCTAAAAAGTAGAGTTTCTTGGGATGAAGCTGAGTGAAATTTCCTTATGATCTATGTTAAATTTAAACTAAGTGAAGAAGCAAAACTTAAGAAATTATTTTCCATAAACGGGTCTTGACTCGTAGATTGGCAGTTAATGGTAGCACAGACATTAAACAGGAGTGGATGCATATATATATATATATATATATATGCAATCATTTTTTGTAATCCAGCTATGTTACCCTATTTTTTTTTACTAAATGTTCACTCACCACAAGGCCCAAGGGCCACTCAAAGTAGAAGGTTACTGAATGAGGTTGTTGTATGAATATAAGAAGAGAAAGTAAGTGCAAATTATGAGGATATGTTGGATAGAAAATGCTCAATTGTAGACTTGAAGAGGTTAAGATTATAATGATCAAAGAAAGTATCCCCTCAGGAGTCTGTTCCAAAAAGTAGAGTTTCTTGGGAAGAAGCTGAGTGAAATTTCCTTCTTACCAATGGGAATATTCTCACCGATTAAAAAATTTAAATTTTAAAATGTTTAAATTTAAAAGTTTTTAATTTAAAACATCCAACAGATTTTATTACTTAAACATTATTTTTAGGGGATACCTATATTTGAGTAGACGCTCCATTTATTTATTGAACACAATATTTATATGAAAAATATTAAGAAAAATATGTGCTCTCTGGCAGGACTTGAACCTGCATCTCCCTTGGCAGGAAAAACTGTTGTTAGATCCAACATGCTTTAGATCTCTTGGCCACAGAGTGTGTCGACATTGGAGAAGACATATTTTTCCTTAATAAGACTTCTTGAATACTCAGGCCAGTGGATGAAAATAAATAAATATACTGTTTAATAAATAAACGGAGTGTCTATTCAAATATGAGTACCCAGTAAAAATAATGTTTATATAATAAAATTTGTCAGATTAATCATCATTATTATTCATCTGTCGGGGTCATCGAGCAATGTGAATGATCCTTTGCTTAGCTGTATAGTAAGTGCTACACCAGGGCTACATACAGTTTTGAATTCAGAATTACTTTCTCCTAGACCAGTTGCCATCCAAGGCTATAGAACCCAGTCTGTTCTGCTATTTACCCATAGCTGGAGGAAGAAGATGAGTATTCATACCTTTCCCAAGGGTATTAGCATATAAGTGAATGTAATGGATTCAACTGGAATTTGAACTCGGCTCTCAGATTCCTCAATCTGAGCCACTATCCATTACTCCGCCATATCTCCCTTGTGTCATATTAATAAATAAAAAACCATTGTATAATTTAAAACAACATAGCAAGAATATTACTACTCTGTCGCTATTTCCATGAGCACTCCATTCTTTAATTTCACCAGGTTAGACCTTTTACAGCTAGGACACACCACAGAGTTGAATCACCCTAATTTCATCTCTATTCCAATAGTGAGGAGAAAGATCCCCACAGACAGCTTCCACCCCTATCAAGAACTGCTACTTTTCTGTCTGAATTTCTGGAATGAGGAGTTATTATTTACATTCAGAATAATATCCCCATCGTTGATGTTAATATCATGTATGCCATGTCGTTAGTTAAACAGAAATAAACAACATGGCATGTGTGATAATAACAACAAAGATGAGGATAATAGAAAGTAAATAAAGGACAGCTTGGGTTTCTTTTGGTAACGGACTCATGTGGATGCTGCCGTGAAGACCACAATCTTAACATCTTCAAGTCAAGGGTCAATCGTTATCAATCTTTCTTACAGTCATGATTTTCACTTTCTCTTACATACATATATCACACTTCATTCAGTAACCCTCTACTTTGGGTGGCTCTCGAGTCTTGTATTTTATTTATCCATCAGTATGGGTGCATTCAAAATGCTTTTAAGCATACATTGTCTCAGTAACATTTAGTTAATGTCAGATCTAGCAGCTCTCATTTTATTGACAAAGAATTGGAAACTGTTTTGTGACTTTTTTGAATAGAGAGCCTGAACAAATTGAACCTATTCCTGTTTGTATCACATCAAGGCAAAAATTGATCAAAACTGGGACAGAAATTCTTGAAATAATTTTTCTCCCAAAACAACAAAAAAAAAAAATCTTTTGTCCCAGAAAAATATTTTAATATTAAAAATTTTTTTTCCCATAACACAAATTACACAATGGCACGCCTTTATATTAGGTGAAGTGAGAAGTGAGAGGGGGCAAGAGCAGGTTAGCCTCGTATAACTACCCCCCCACTACCCACCTTTATACACAAACTGAGCCAAACTGTCTTCTAGGCCCATTGATTTGTTCATTCCAGTGACAGCAGAGGAAAGTGTGACCCAAATGGAAGATGATAAGGGGGCAGGTGCGGGTTGCTCATAAAAAGCATCTGCCAACACTTGGTTGCATACACACTGCATATATTGTATTCCTGAATTAGTATGGTTGATTGATTCGATGCAGTGGTGGGAGGCAGTAGAAAATGGCAGATGTAGAGTAACCCAGAACGTTTGGGGACAGTCATGAGACGAAGAGCAAAGTGAGTAAACGAAAAAAAGATACAATGTATTATCTACAATTCAGACGAGGACAAGTTGATCTGAATCAAAATCTTTGAAATGCTAAAACAGACGATTGCCAACGATGTGTTGTTTATATCAGTTTCATGATAATTATGGCACTACTTAAATTAACTGGTCTGCTCGTAAAAAAAACAAAAACCTGAAAGAATTCGGTTGAGTGGGGGGATAATTTTTGTAGATTAGCATTCATTAGACCATCCTTATGCCATTACATTTGCCAGAATAGAAAAATATTGATTTTTCTTATCGATGCAGACCTGGTGGACCTGTTCAAAATATAAATACAGTCTCAAATTGATATCTGACTTTTTACAGAGTTATCTGTACTTTGTTTTATTTGCAAATACTATCATCGAGACTGTGCTTTACAACTGCGTCCTACTTACACTGTCTTTTTCCCAGCTTGTATGCAACCAGGCTGGGATTTCATCAGAAATGAAATATGGAAGAGAAAGTTCTGGTATTTTTTTTTAGTTTTGTGTTGTTTATTTTTTATTGGTTAAGTAGGCTTCATGTGGATTTGTCTTGTCTGGTAGCATTTGTGTGTATATTGTATGCTTGTGTATCATAATTCAAGGTGGTCTATGTGGGATTTGATTGATGTGTGTGTGCATATGCACCTGTTTGTGTCATATGTGCATTTTTATTTCTGTCTTTTGGTAGTGTCTATATGTTGATTGGGGGAGTTTTGTGTGGGAGTGAAAGAATTTAGGTTACACCAGTTGTGTTTGGGGGAAATCTGACATTTTGAAAGTTGTTCATACTTAAAATCTATAATTAAAGAATCTAAGATCAGGTTACCCACAACCACAAAACCGTAAATAGTAAACGAGGATAAAATGTTTTGAAAATAATGCTGCTCAGATTAAAAAGTAGGTTAAACTATAGGTCTTGATAGAAACACAAATAATAAATGGGAGTAGATTGTTTTCATCTACTTTTTAAGTTGGATTAAAAGGTCAATTTACATGACCTGTACCTGCAGAATGTTTGGTAGACAAAAAACAAAACCGTAAATAGTAAACGGGAATGGAACATTTTGATCTCAGGTGACTGGATTAAAAATAAGGTCGGACTGCAATCACTTGTGAGAAATGCTTCAAGTTTTCAATCGATTTAAATGCAGTTGCAGCATGTGTATCGAACAAAAACCTGCAAATCCAAAGAAGAATTCGCAATATTAGTGGTCCTGACCTGATATCAATGCTGCAGTTACTTTCTCACTGCCATAATGTAGCTTCCATGTGACTTCTCGCTTGTGGAACTCTCGTTTGGATCTTTGCTTTCCAGCTAACGTTGATCGTCAAAAATTTAAATGCAATGTCAATCGGTAACTACTTGATTACTCTTCTATTGTTCTTGCTCCTTAATAATGTTTCTCTTTTTTCTTATTCTTTCACACTCAGTAACCCCCTTATATCTTAGTGGCTTTACTGCCTTGCTTGGGATGATATGATTAAAAAAGATATGAGCCTTGATGCGTGTTACATTTTGTTCTGTTCTTATTTTTATTATTTGCAAATTTTATCAATTTCACTTAAAAATGCCTGCTTATTCAAGAAAGGAAAGATCAAAATTCTCCTCTTCCTTCTTTTCATCTTCAACCACATGATACTGTGTTCCTTTTCACTGCCAGGGGTACTAAATCCCCACAACCATGTGTCACTTACAACACAATACTATCACTTCACAGTTTCCTGTGGAAAAAAAAAAAATTCATATGATCACGATAATTTCTCTATTGCAATCCATCATATAAATATATATCTCTCTCCAACACAAGAAAATATCTGCCTACAACAATTGTCACTACAACTGCTTCCCCAAATCAGTATATTGGTTTGGTTGATTTTGTTTTATGGCATATCAACCTCATTCAGTTATTTAATGCCGGCGACATTTTTAGGATAGATTCGTGTGAATAGAATATGTATTCTTTGGTTTAGATTGGTTTGGTTTATTTTGTTTTATGGCATATCAACCTCATTGGGTTATTTAATGCCGACAACGTTTTTAGGGTAGATTCGTATGAATAAAATATGTATTCTTTGGTTTAGATTGGTTTGGTTTATTTTGTTTTAAGGCATAACAACCTCAATGGGTTATTTAATGCCGACAACATTTTTAGGATAGATTCGTATGAATAGAATATGTATTCTTTGGCTTAGATTGGTTTGGTTTATTTTGTTTTACGGCATATCAACCTCAATGGGTCATTTAATGCCGACAACATTTTTTATTGCTGGTAATATTTTGTTTTGTCAAAAATCTGTTTCTGGTAATATTTTTCCTTCAAAATTGTATTGCTGGTAATAGTAACTATTTGCCCCATGGTTGGGACCCTAACAGGTTCTACCACCCCTTGTGTCAGTGTGGACTTGGGAACACCAGCAATTAAGAGGTGGTTCTACACTGCTCAAAACCTCCTGATCAGAGGCCTTGCTGTTGGACGTAGTTTATCGTATTACCCATGATGTGGATGTAGTTTAACATCTTACCCAGGACATCAGAATATTGGATGCCTAATCATGAGAATACAGTTTTTGGGAGTGGGTTAGGTTTAGAATTTTCAGCACCTCCTCTTGACTATTCTACTGACTACTTTGCAGATGTAAACACTAGGTAGCAGAATAAAAACACAGTGTTCCTTTGCAAGAACAAGAAAAGATTCTCACAGACTTATTGGTTATTACAAGGAAGTTAATAAATTATAATGTCAGAAGATAATATTTATCAAAGAATTCTGAACTTGTCTTTTTTCAAATCCTCAACAAAGCCAACAATTTGCAGTTTAATGTCAAAGATTTTCACTGCAGAAATTTCCAAGCTTTTGAAACTGAATTTTCAAAAAGTTATTCACATTCCTCAAAAGAATGGCCTTTATTTTCCTGTAATGAAAATAAAATAAAAACTTATAAACAAAAAAATATACCTTACAAAAAATGATAACTGAAATTGGCATTGTTTTGTTCAAAACCAAAACTATCTCAGTCTGTTCATATCTATCTATCTATCTATCTATCTTGGTCTGTTCATATCTATCTATCTATCTATCTTGGTCTGTTCATATCTATCTATCTATCTATCTATCTATCTTGGTCTGTTCACATCTATCTATCTATCTTGGTCTGTTCACATCTATCTATCTATCTTGGTCTGTTCACATCTATCTATCTATCTTGGTCTGTTCACATCTATCTATCTATCTTGGTCTGTTCACATCTATCTATCTATCTATCTATCTTGGTCTGTTCACATCTATCTATCTATCTATCTATCTTGGTCTGTTCACATCTATCTATCTATCTATCTATCTTGGTCTGTTCACATCTATCTATCTATCTATCTATCTTGGTCTGTTCACATCTATCTATCTATCTATCTATCTTGGTCTGTTCACATCTATCTATCTATCTATCTATCTTGGTCTGTTCACATCTATCTATCTATCTATCTATCTTGGTCTGTTCACATCTATCTATCTATCTATCTATCTTGGTCTGTTCACATCTATCTATCTATCTATCTTGGTCTGTTCACATCTATCTATCTATCTTGGTCTGTTCACATCTATCTATCTATCTTGGTCTGTTCACATCTATCTATCTATCTATCTATCTTGGTCTGTTCACATCTATCTATCTATCTATCTATCTTGGTCTGTTCACATCTATCTATCTATCTATCTTTGTCTGTTCACATCTATCTATCTATCTATCTCGGTCTGTTCACATCTATCTATCTATCTATCTATCTATCTCGGTCTGTTCACATCTATTTATCTCTCTCGGTCTGTTCACATCTATCTTTCTATCTCGGTCTGTTCACATCTATCTATCTATCTCGGTCTGTTCACATCTATCTTTCTATCTCGGTCTGTTCACATCTAAGTCTCTTCAATATCTATATATCTAATTCTATTCATATGTCTATATAGTTGAATCTGTTTATATCTATTTCAGTCTATTTTATTTTAATTTGATAAATTATGCATTTATTCATTTTAAATAATAAAAGGTTTACTTTCTTTTATTTGAAATAAATAAATTCATATTAAATATATAAAACTTGGAAGATAGTCTATGTGAAGGAAAAAATAAAAAAAAAATATAAAAGAGTGAACTTTCACTGGTCTTTATACAAACATGCATAAGTTTCATGTGTACAATTGGCTCTTTCAGTGTGTGTGTGTATATATATATATATATATATATATATATATATATATATGATAGATAGGTAGTTACATAGAATGATAGTCGCACTTGCATTCTATAAAGAACATTCTATATACACATATATATCTATATAATAAATGCGAATGTCAGTGTATCACTGTGTCACACTTTTTCAAATTTACTTCTAGAGGTTGTAGCGTAACATATCATACCATTTTGGAATCAGGTCAACTCCATGAGCAAATTAAAAACATTCTTGGATGGATCTGGACCAAAATCTTGAAATTTTGGACTCCCAAGTTTTCATTGCTGCAACTGTTTTTGGTGATATTTTTACATGAGATTTGCAATAAATTTTTTATATGATAACAGTTTTTATAATTTGGAAATAAATTTGGGAATAATTGAAATTAATTGAGAATTCAAGTGAAAGTCACCCATGAAATAAAAATCATTGTTTGTATGGAAAGTAAGGACCTACATACATCAAATTGTCTTTAAATTAAGTGGCGGCAGAAGAATTATCGTTGAACTTTTAAAAGGTAAGCTTAAATATTAATGCAATACTTAAATGCAGTGATCAATTTTGTGTTCTTCTGTAGTTTATTGTTGCCTATCGCATCTCCTCCTCCCTCCCTATTGTGATGAATACCCAATCAAGAGCCCTCTGCAGGAGTTCGGTTAAATGCTGGCTGATAGGTTGGGTTTTAAGCTAGTGTGTATATATATTTAGATATATAGATAGATATTTACACTTACATTCCAAAGTTAAAAGACAGGTAAAGAGAAAAATGGTTATTTATATATATATATATATATATATATATATATATATATATATGTATGTATGTATGTATGTATAACCTGGAGAGGGTTGGGTTCCATCAGGCTATCTTGCCCAAGACACACCACATCTATTGCAGCTGCAGTACATGTGATTCCCCGATGACTTGTATGTTAAGCAACTTTAGATAGTTTTATATATATATATATATATATATATATATATATATAGAGAGAGAGAGAGAGAGAGAGAAAAAGAAAGAAAAGAGAGAGATAAACATTGATAGATATTTACACTTGTAGTCTACAAAGGATAAAGTCAGAGATAAGAGGGAAAAATGAGGTTTTATATATACATATATATATATATATATATATATATATATATATATATTGAATGTCATTTGAGAAATGAAAAATTGGAGAGACAAATTCAAATTCCATTCAAATTCATTACATTCTTTTATGTGCAAATATCTTTGTGGGAAAGACACATATCCATTCCCGCTCTCCCCAGCAGGACAGACTGGGCGTTATAGCCCGTGTTGGTAATCAGTCTAGGAGAAGGAAAACTGAATTCCAACAATTCAGGAGTGGTCTGGACTCTGTCAGGCTATCTTGCCCAAGACACACCAGGGCTGCACAGCTACACTACATGTGGTTCCCCTAATGGGTTACAGTACTTATGATCATGATATAGACAGATATTTACAGTTGCATTCTACAAAGGGTAAAGCAAAGCTAAGGGAGGAAAATTTATTATATATTATTGGGAAAGGTGTGAATCCTCTTCTTCTCCCTCCAACTATGGGTAAATAGCAGGACAGACTGGGTTCTATAGCCTTGGATGGCAACTGGTCTAGGAGAAGGACAACTCTGAATTCAAAACCTGCGGAGGGTCGTTTGGGGACCTTGTGGCACTCAGTGCACCAGGTCTCTGTATTCGTCCCTTCAAAAAGTGTGGATGGTCCTGCACGAAACCTTCACCACTATAATCAAATCTCATGTGTCGGCGTCAGGCTCTCAGTTTCTAGGAACTGATCTGCTTGACCCTCATACGTCGAATTGGACGGGAGAGTCGATGATTTATATATATATATATATATATATATATAAGAAGAATTAGGAAAAAAACCTTAAAAACTCATAGTCAGTAATAAATTTATTTTAATGGATATAAACATGTTCATCTCATCAGGCTGACTACATTTTAGGAAATGGAATCAAGATATCCCAGACGGACTGATATATTGTGATAAAAAAAATTAAAAAATAGAATGAAAAATACAAAACAAGCAAAAATAAATGGATCTAGAAAAGTTTTTTTTTTTTTTAGGGGGAGGGGTTTACAATATGATGGGAGAGAACAGAAAAAAAAAGAGTTAATATTAAGGGTAAGGGAAGGTAAGGAGATAGGAAAGTTAAATTTAAAAGAAAGCTACAATAAAGTGTCAAATAAAATTCACAGATGAAGGGGTTAAAATGGTGTCTATTTAAACAGCATCATCATCATATAATCATCATCATCATACTAATGATAATAAAAAAAATATATAATATACATATAAGAAAATTATATGCTGTTGTAAACACAACAAATTTGTCTTAGATAAAACAAGACCCTGAAGATGACAGTTTGCTAATATCAAAAGTACTTGGAATAAAAAATATGCATCAATATGATAACTTTCTTTCTTTAACAAGGATAGTAAGAACCTTGTCTGTGAATATGAAAGGATCATATTAAAACTAATTAGATAAAACTTGTCTAAATTATTTAATGAGACTTGTCTTAATGAAAACCTGTTGCCAATATATATATATATATATATATATAGAGAGAGAGAGAGAGAGAGAGAGATAGATAGATATTACATGCATCAAACCTATCACAACAATTACAACAGTGTGCCTGTCTACATTCGCAATTTAGGAAAATTCTTGTTGAAAATATATCTATATTTTTTCATGAAAATAATAAACAAACTAAAAATTCTTGAAGCTATGTATATTAAAAAATTGAAACCAACCCTTAATGAAATTAATTATGAGTACTACACTAATGTTTTAAAATGTTTACAGTCTATAGTTTAAAATATCTCGGTTTTAACTAATAATTTTCTTTCTTTTTTTAAAAAAAAAATAAAAAAAAGGACATTTCAAAACTTAGTTACCTCCCCTGACGTTTTCATTGTGAAATTTAAATCATAGAGTACATGACCTTAGTGTTTTTCCCTTCACAGGTAAAAAAATTTAACTTTCAGATGAACACAACAGTTTTGTCTTAGAAGAAACAAACTCTCTGATGATGACATCATGTTACTGTTGACAGTACTTAGAATAAATGAATATGCATCATCATGTCAATTTTTTCTCTTCCTTTAATAAGGACACTAAGAAGCTTGTCCATGAATATGAGAGGATCCTATTGAAAATAAGTGGACAAAAGTTGTCTAAATTATTCAATGAAACAGGTCTTAATATATATAAATATATATATATATATATATATTACACACACAGTCCAAAAAGGAAAAATATAAGCCCTGTAAAAGAGACAAAGAAAAACACGCATCACTTCAGCTGTGTTAGTGAAGCATCAGCTCAGCACCGTCAATCAAATTGTCCCCAGTGTGCACATGTCACACTTGCTCAAGGTAGCAAAGCTATTGAAAAGAAGAACAGAGAGGCCATCATAATGTTCAGTTTAAACCCACTCACCACAGTCTGCCAATAGATAATGCTTCATTTGCTCGGCATAGACACCTACTAAATATCTACATCTACTCATTAGTGTGCCATACAAACATGCAGGGGTCAGGGTGGCCAAGTTGCGTTCTAGTGAGTCAAACAAGCCTGCTATTATTGGAGTAATCACACTGAAAAACAAGAAGTTTAACCCTGACATGTTTTTTCTGTTTATTGAAAAGCAGTGAGCTCCTGAAAAGCAAATTAAATTCTTTCTTTTTACTGATGGCAGTCAACTGATTATTTGATGCCATCCAAAAGGCAAACAGCTGGAATCAATGCTCATGTTGTATTCCTTGGCATATGTCAGTCTTGGATGATTTAATCCTGTTTAATGATAAGTCTAATATTTTCGATAAAGTCAAATTGACAGCTGATTTAAAAAAAAAAAAGACCTTCATTCTGTTGTTAATAATGATGAGACCTACCTGCCAATCTAGTACTGCATTGTTAGGTCTCATTATTTTATTGTTGAAATTGCTAAATTTAACTGTAAGTTGTATCCTAATAGTTGCACTCCTCACCTGTGGAACTCTCTTCCAGCTTCTTGATTTCTTTTCAAATATGATCTTCAAAAATTTAAATGCAACACCAATCGTCATCTTCTATTTCCTTGAATCCTGCTCATTTTATTGTCTTTTCTCCTCACTAATGTTTCTTCTTTTTCCTTCACTCTCAGTAACCCTTTGTGAGTTAGTGGCTTTGTCACTATGCTTGGAGTTAAATGATTAAAATCTGGCATCTTAGAATCAGTCACTTACCACCACTGTAATGTGGCTTCACTATGCTTTTTCTATAAATACTTTCATGGTAATTGTTCTGTTGAGATTTCTTCTTTGGTACCTCAACTTTACCAATTTAAGCACAGTACTAGATTGGCAGCTAGGTCTCATCAATTTACAGTTGAAATTGGTAGAAGTAACATACATTCTATGCTAACAGTTTCTTCTCTGGCACCTCTTGCTTGTGGAAATCTCTTCTGGCTTTTTATTTTCCAGTCAACTTTGATCTTCAAAACTTCAAAAGCAATGTCAATTGTCATCTTGTGTTTGCATGAATCTTGTTCTTTTATTGTTACTTTCTTAAAATGATTGTTCTCATACTCTTTCACTGTCAGTAACCCCTTGTATCTTAGTGGCTTTATTGCCTTACTTGGATTTATGTTCTAGATGATGTTTTCAGGAGCAGTATCTCTTACGCATCTGCTGCTGCTCGTGGTCTCTCCAGTGTACAAGTCGGATAGGGGACACAGACTGTTAACCTTGCAGTCAGCTCCCTTTCTCCACATCACTGAAATGACCCAGTAAAAATCCAGGGATTTAACCACACCTCACTCGAGCAAAATGTGACAAAGCCGAGTTTAAAGAAGGTTGGTAGCCAATGTATATGTAGACAAAATTGTTTCTCTTTTTAGTCATTCAGAGTCACCTCAAGTGCTAGCTAATAACCATGACTCTTCTGAAGGAGAAGTAAAAACTGTGGGAACAGCCTCCTGGGAGTTAAGCTCACAAGTACCAATGCATACAAACTCCAGCACAGTCACAAGAATTGCCAGGATTTTACTGAATACAGCCACAAACTGGCTTAAGGTTTTTGACTGGATTTTTCCTTGAGGTTTAACCCCCCAAAGACTTTTTTCTCCGTGGATACATCCATAAGGCAACAGAGGGTTTAATTTAAAACCTGAATGTCTCAATTTTGAACACGG
The DNA here is from genome assembly GCA_964036315.1 of Acanthosepion esculentum. Lineage (NCBI taxonomy): Eukaryota > Metazoa > Mollusca > Cephalopoda > Sepiida > Sepiidae > Acanthosepion > Acanthosepion esculentum. Next base: position 83,394,810 of record OZ038501.1, read on the forward strand.
GTTTAATCACAGATCGTCAGGTGTTGTTGATACATACATAACTATCGAGACTACCAAGCAGTCTTACCTTGAAAATAATATTCAAGATCCCTGGTTTTACATTGACTTAAGGTATGATGATAAACTACATCTGGCAGCAAGGCCTCTGATCAGCAGGTTTTGAGGAGCATAGAACCACCTCTTAATTGCTGTTGTTCCCAGGTCTACCCTGACCTGGTGTAGTAATCTGTTAGGGGCCCGGCTATGGGTAAATAGTTAACCCCAAACTAGTGGCAATTCAATATTTGTAAAAATATGTTTTATAGTAAAAAAAAATACCAGCAATGCATTTTGGAAAAAAAATAAATTATTACCAGCAATATATTTTTGAGAGAAAAAATTATTGCTAGCAATATATTTTTGAGAGAAAAAATTATTGCTAGCAATATATTTTTGAGAGAAAAAATTATTGCTAGCAATACATTTAAAAAAAACAAAAACAAATAATAATAATTACCAGCAATACATTTCTGAGAAAAAAAATCATTACCAGCAATAAAAATTTTGTTGGCATTAAATAACCCATTGAGATGTTGATATGCCATAAACCAAACCAAACATTGGCTTGAACACTGATCACTTAGATTAGAGGCAAATATCCAACTATCTCCTCTGCCAATCATGACCTTCCTGTTTAAACACAATTGTCATGGCCTGATGATTATGTTTAAGCATGAAACGAACTGTCACCTCTGGGTGGTGACTTCAATGTCCACTTTTATATTTATATACATTCTATCCATGATACTTAGCACTCATAAATATAGCATATATTAAAACTATATTTTATCATATATATATATATATATATATATATATATATATATATTAAAAATTATAACATATGCATATTATAACATTACTACAAAAATTGCAATTTTGTTTCAACACTTCTGGTGTCTTATCAAGTGATGGTGTTGATTGCAAAATAAAGGGTTTTAAGAGTTCATTTATTTTACAATCAACACCATCACTTGATAAGATGCCAAAAGTGTTGAAACAAAATTGCAATTTTTGTAGTGATGTTATAACATGCATATGTTATAATTTTGAATAAAGATTATTAGCTCTACTCAGTATTGACCACTCTTTTAAGCATAGTGTTTTTAGTTATAGGGATTTTATTCCATGTGTACCAACCCCGTACTTGGATATATATATATATATATATATATATATATATATATACAAGTTTAGGATTGGTATATACGGAGTATGGGTATTTATATGTATGCTCTCGACTGTTTGTGTACTGTATATCTGGATGTATCGATATGGGTATTTATATATGATTAGATATTTATATATATATGTTTGTGTGTCATTGTATGTGTATTTGTATGTATGCTTTAGTGTCTTGGAGTGTATCATAGATACAAACTAAAATCTACTTTTGTTGATAAGGAACCTTTAATTGCTTACAGACCGTTGTTCTTTTCTTAAATTATGATAAACTTTTAATATATTTTATCATAATGTTGTTGGAATATTATTAGAATATAAGTTGGTCTATGTATGCTTATTTCTTTTTCCTTTTTTATGCATGTGTCTACATGTATATATGTATATGTGTTTGTATATGTATGTGTGTATGCGTATATATATATATATATATATGTATGTATGTACGTATATATATATATATATATATATATATGTATGTACGTATATATATTTGTATGTATGTGTATATGTATGTTTGTATGTGTATGTATATGTATGTGAATAGATATATATGTGTGTATATATATGTATGTATGTTTGTATATCTATGTGTAGTTGCGTATGTATGTGTGTATATATATGTACAAGCGGATGTGTATATGCATTTTTATATTCATATCGTTTTAATTTACGTTTGTTTAATTTTTCATGTATATACTTGTATTTGTAAATGTCTATGTATATATTTAGTTTATATGCATATATGTATACGTGCTTATGTATGTACATCTAGATGTGTATGTGTATGTATGTATGTGTGTGCTTGTATATAGTTGCATCTTTATATATATTTCTTCACTTGCTTTATTTACTTTTCTGCGTCGACGTATGGGTCAATATATTTATATGTGTTTACCTATGTGTATGTTTATGTGCGTATGTCTGTATATGCGTACCTATTATGCATATATGTGTGTATGCGGGTGCATGTATTGATTTATATGCAGAAGTGTGAGTGTACAATTATATGTGGAGGTGGTTATTTACTTTTGTCTGTAATGTGTCGAAAACTATATGTTTTTAAAAAATGTATATATATATATATTTATGTATATGTATATATATATATATATATTTATGTATGTGTGTATATTTTTATATATATTTATTTGTTTAAATTTTATCTATGTATATTTGACCGGTTTAGTTATATTTCAAGTTAAAATTCGTTTAATAACATATAAAGCCACGAATAACTTTGCCATCTGACCCTCTAGATCATATTGAATGTAGATGTATGTGCCTGTGTGTATTGATGTGTATATGTAAGTAAAGTGCATTTGCCTATGTGTGGTTTGATTTCTTATATGTGTGTGTATATATCTAAATACGTCTGAGCGCTTAACATGCGTGCATTCGAATGATTTCGCGTGAGAGGCGACTAACATGTTGAAATGAAACTAAAGTGTATACATTTATGTCTGGGATTCTGAACATCCCTTTCAACATAATTTCAATGAAAATACAAATTAAATAGCATATATATCTTTATTTTTATATTTTTACATTTTTTTCTCCTTGGTAATTCTACAAATTAAAACTTAATAGAGATTTGATTTAGATTTCTAAATAGGTAATTTTAATTTTTTACTTTTAATTTTAATTTCAAATTTTATAAATCTTTTAATATATATGATAACCTTGTTTAGTTGTCAAATTTTTCGAATCATCCGATACTTGTATCTTGATTGGTCACTCTAGCTTATGTAACAGCGTTTACTCCTAGCTAAGGATCGTTGATTAATTTGAAACTTTTAAAACCATTTATTCTATATTCTACATCGTCACTTGATAAGACACTAGATGTGTTGAAACAAAATGGCTACTTTTGTCGTGATTTTATAACATATTTATGTTGTAATATTCAAATAAATAATTATATATATATATATATATATAAAAAACACCAGAAGTGTCAAACAAAATTGCAACTTTTGTAGTGATCTTATAACATGCATATGTTATAATTTTGAATAAAGATTATTAGCTCTACTCAGTATTGAGCCCTCTTTTAAGAATAGTGTCTTTGGTTATTGGAATTTTATTCCATCTCTAACAACCCTGTACTTGGATGTATTTTATATATATATATATATATATATATATATATATATATATATGTGTGTGTGTGTGTGTGTGTGTGTGTGTGTGTGTGTGTGTGTGTGTGTGTGTGTGTACATGAAGACAAAAGGAAAAAATTTCTTTACCAATGTGTTTTATCCTCTGATGGACTTTATCAAGGCAAACCTTAGGATTTTATTTTGCAACATAGATTTATAAACAGAAACTAGAAATATTGTTAGGTTTTCAAAATTTTTAAATTTAAGAATGCCTAAAAATATTCTCAAGTTTAACTTGTAAGTAAAGGTAAAATATTGAGGGCACTAAGTGATGTAATTTAATGCCTAATAAAACGACAGTGAGTAATTACATTAAATTGTCTTTTTACAGATAATTTATTTATATCTGAATTCTTACATAGGTGTCAGTGTGTGTGTGTGTGTGTTGTCTTTCTTAACATGAAAAGAAATATTTGAAGTGTGTAATAATAACAGTTATGGCTATGATTATATGGACAAAAAAAGAAAAGAAAAAAACGTTCACTTTTCAAATAATGTTTTGTGGGATTTGAGTATTTTTTCCTCTTGAAAAGAGAGCTTTATGCATGAAAAGTTTACTGTATTAAACCACAC
>OZ038501.1:83406265-83411265 GCA_964036315.1 Acanthosepion esculentum
ATATATATATATATATATATATAAACAATATATTTCTACATGATTTATGTTCAGAAAAGAAAAAAAAATATATATATAAACAATATATATATGTGTGTGTGTATATAAACAGTATATTTATATATATATATATATATATATATATATGCACACACACAAGCAGTATATTTATTAAGCAGTACATACATACATTATATATATATATATATATATATATATATATATATATATAAAGAAATATAGTCTTAAAGTGTGCTATATTTATGGGATAAAGTGCTCAATATCAGAGATAGAGCGTGTGTAAATATAAAAGTGGACATGGAAGTCAGCACTTAGAGGCGACAGTCTGTTTCATGCTAGTGCAACTAGTTGCCTGACGATTGCACTTGCATGAAACAGACTGTCGCCTCTAAGTGATGACTTCCATGTCCACTTTTATATTTATTTATATATATATATATATATATATATATGGGGGGGGGTTACCTATATATATTATTGTTTCAAAAATATGAAAAGTTGAAAATGTTTATCAAAGATTGACTTAGACTTATGTGATCTTTCTCTCTTCAGGACCCAGATAAGAATTATTTTATGTCGGTATCTCCAAGAATTCACTAAAAAGGAGGATATATGATAAAAAAAAAAACATAACGAAAACATTTTATTATCAAAATCATCTTTGTGATATTTTTACAAAGAATGATCAAAGGATATTTTATGTAAAAATGTTTTTTTATCCTTTTTAAAACCTCAAAATTAGAGTTAAAATTTTCTTTTTTTTTTGTGTCGAAGCATTTGCTTTTCACTGTTATATTAAACACATAAAATTTTTCACATGAAAAGATATTGAGCAAAAAGCAATTTATATAATACCAGAAGCAATCAATGAATCAAAGATACCATTGAACACCAAAAAAATATAAAAGGAACGGGTTGATCAATTAAACGGTTTTAATTATTGGAGTCTATTTTAGTTGTGAATTATTTTTTTCTCCATTCTATTGAATCTCAATACATTATTTCAAGACTTTTGTTTCATTGCATCTCACTATTAAAACTTTCTAAGAATTGCCATCATTTTTGATAGCACAAGTACACTAGTATATATATATTGGTTGACTTTTAGTCCCAGCTTAAAGCAATTGGATGTCTAGCTACACTGAGGAGCTGTGATACAGTGAAATTGTCTGTCTGTGGATGACAATATTAGCTCCCAAAAAAATAATTAAATCAGTTGACCACTGTGGGGAGACAAGTGTGAGTTTGTAAACAGTCACTATAACTGCTGATAATGCAAGACTCTCCAAATTGGATTAAGTTCTCTAGGTCACTGGTGTGTTTATGAAATAATCAAAATACATAAAAATTCACCTTTTTCTCTGCCAGGCATTGATAGCCTAGGGGTTAGAATCTCTGACTTATGCCAAATCAGTTGGGTTTTGATCCTGGCTTGAAGTGATCAGATGTCTAGTCACACTGAGGAGCTGTGATACATCGAAACAGTCTGTGGATGATATATATATATATATATATATATATATATATATATATATATATATATATATACACACACATACAAAGACTTGTACCTACAGAAAAAGAAAATAGACTTAAAACAGACATCATTATTATTTTGTTTGTCTAGTTTCTATTTCTGTGGGTACAAGTCTTTGTTTGTATATTTTCGTCATAGGTACTCAAGAGTTGTCGTCTATAAACTTAATCACTCTATTTGATTATGGTACAAGGTTAATCTCTTGAGACTAAAATGATCTTTTCTCATATCATGTTTGTCCTGCAGTGTAGTCCCACCTTTCATTAGACATGGGTTATTAAAAATCAAAATAAGTTCCTTCTCTGTCAAGCAAGCTTTTGCTGGACAAATTGTTTGATTATTCCTGTTCATGTCTATGCTTGTTTTGTTCAATTTTGAATGAAATTCGAGGTAAATTAACTTTTTTTGATTTCTTTCGTCTCTCTCGTTATTTTGCCAATAACAAGTTGCAGTTAGAAAAACTAGTTACAGAAGGAGATAAGAAATACTTGAATAACCTCATCTCTAGAAGGTTTGGAGTTGACAATGAAAATTCTAATAAACATATTTTCAATTTTTCCAGTGTCACTCTGAGAGTGAACTGATTGTTCTTTCTCACAGACTTGATTACTGCATTTCCACCTTCTAAAACTTATAAGGAACAGATTTTTTCCGAGTTTGTGATTATGTATTCTCAATTAAGTAAACATGTTCCTTTCTCTTCTGACAAGTCTTTTGCTAGACTACTTGAATTGTCTAATGAATATGCTTCGCTCATTGCTGAGCGAGAGTTTTTGCTTGGCAAAGTGTTCTTTTTCAGACCATAAAATCAAGGAACGATATGTATATTACTAAGCCTGGTAATGGTTCTGGCATTGTCATCTTAAACAGGCAAGATTATTTGGATAAGATGGCCAATATTTTGAATGATTCTTCAAAGTTTAAGATGATCAGTCCTGCTAGTACGTGTGATAATACTAACAGGGCTGAAGCGAGAACACAGAGATATTTGCTCTCAGTATACAAGAGCAACCTAATCTCCGAGGATATCTATGATAGGGTCAGACTTGTAGGGTCTTAATGTCCCAGAAGGTATGGACTGCCAAAGGTGCATAAGAATGGTGTACCACTTAGAACCATCTTATCTAGGGTGGGGATCTGTGCAATATGGGTTAGCGAAATAGTCTGGCTGAACTGCTCCAGCCAGTATCTCAGAACACAGTGTTTCTGACTCCTCCTATTTTTCAAATTTCATCAGAAATTTAGCTATTGACTCTGAAAATAAACTGCTGGTGTCTTTTGACATCGTCAGCTTGTATACTAATATGCCTCTTCATGAGACCATTAATATATGTGGTGATGCCCTTTATAAAGGTAAATTCGAACCTGGCTAGCATTCCTGAAAATTTATTTTTGGAATGTATGTGTCTGGCAACTGAAGGTGTTGAATTCAATTTCAACGATATTATGTATGCTCAAATGGATGATGTTGCAATGGGTAGTTCTTTGGGCCCCATACTAGCCAATATTTTCATGGGTTATCATGAGTAACTTTTGCTTGACAAGATCTGAAAAATCTACATCTACACGAGATACGTTGGTGACACCTTTTCAATTTTTTATTCTGCCGGTAATGTTACTGATTTTTTTTGTGGAACTGATTTCTCTCCCTCCATCTTTTCAGTTCACTATGGAATTTGAGAGTGAGGGAACATTGCCCTTTTTAGATGTTCTCGTCGAACGCAAGGATGTTTTTTTTTTATACCAGCATCTTTCAGAAACCTATTTTTACAAGTAAATTAAAGTAATGGGTATCCTGCTAATATCATCAAACGCGTCATAGATGGTAAAATTAGACACTTTAAGGAACCAGTGGTTCTAGGACCTAGTCGGGCGCCCAATTTATTTAAAGTTACCTTGGCTTGGCAGAAAGTATCAGCTGTTGTCTGACAGAATTTCAGCTTGTGTTGCTTCCTTCTACGATGCTGTTAAGTTGTGTACTGTGTTCCAAATAAGATCCACGTTTCCTTCCTTCAGTAAGGATTGTTTGTCCTATTTTCAGAACAGTTCTGTTATATATAGATTCAAATGCCACTGTGAAGCAGTGTACATAGGATGAACCAATCAGAGGCTGGAAACGCGTATTACACAACATGTATCTGCCTATTTACATTCAAGTAGTCAAAGTCATGTTTTAAGAACCACTGTGTCGATGAGTATGACAAGGCATTTTTTTTCCATCTTACATAGTGCTCACTCAGTTTACCATTTCTGAGTCCTTGAAGCTGTTTGCATCAAATTTCATCAGCTGAGCCTATGTAAACAAAAGGAGCATTTCATGTGTTCCTTACATTTCATTGAGGGACTGCGAGTGATTTTTTCTATTTTATACTCTTTTGGAACTCTCTTATTTTTTAGGTGTGAATTTATTTACAATTCAAATTTATTTTAATTACATTCGAACTTTCCCTCATCATTCGTTATTTATTATAAATGTGTCTTCATTGTGTTTTTGTTTTGCCAATGATTACCTTTTGAAAAGCATTGGCCAAAAGGGTCCTAAAGGTTTAATAATGACATCTATTTTGTTATATATATATATATATATATATATATATATATACAGTGTAACCTGGGTATAAGAAAAACCGGGTTATAAGAGAGATTTTCTCTGGTCCCAAATTAGAGCCTGTGTTAATAAAACAAAATAGACCAAACCCGGATATAAGAGACCTTTTCTCCGGTCCCGACAACTCTCTTATATCCGGGTTACACTGTATATATGATTTCATTACATTCCTATTAATATTTATTTGTATCAGCCATTTCCTTCAGGCCACAAGAGGAGCCAGGCGTTTTCAAAATTTATCAAACATGGAGCATAATAGGGTTTACCCTTTTACACTGATCCATGAAATGTTATCCAGCTGGGGTGGGGGATGAATTCAGAGTTATACTCCTTTTTGGCTGGCTGTCCCCTCAAAAGATTAATGACATCATAAAACTAAAGATTATAACCTGCTCTCCTAATTAACCTGTAGCTGGAGAGACAAGAAATGGATTCATGCCTTTTCCAGTGGGTAGGACTTAAATTCAGAATCAGAAGAGACAACCTCTTAAAACTAAATATTACAACCTGCACTCCTAATTCATCTGTAGCTGGAGGGACAAGAAATAGATCCATACCTTTAGTAAGGTTTTTCTGCCACCCTACCAATACTAATTTTCATATTACATCAAACATGAGTTTCTTATAAATAGCTTCCATTTTGTACTTAAAGATAATCTTCTGGCAGCCGTACCAAGGAGTCGGATGTCAGTCAGCCACGAAATAAAAATCTTTTATGATAAAAGGTTGTCTGCAGGACTTCTCGGTTAGAAAAAGAAACCGTCAGATGACTCAGGACAGATTTCTTGATAGCCAAATATCATGATCTCCTGCTGGTGACATTTCAACCAAAGA
>OZ038501.1:83416265-83426265 GCA_964036315.1 Acanthosepion esculentum
GGTGTTTTCACATCTGCCGTCAACCCAGTTTTGTTTGAATTTATGAACAATTTTTCCAATTGCACTCTTGAAACTTTAACATGTTTGCTTGTTAATCTTTGTATGGTTGAAACTGCCAAAGACTTAAGTTACTAAATTTGAAAGAAAAAGAAAAAAAAAATCATTAGATGCTTAAACTCAATTGCCATTTAAAATATATATATATATATATATATTTAAAGACATTTATATTATGTTTAACGTTCTTTTTATAGATACAAGTATTTAAGCAAATGCTCTGTTTTTATAATAAACAATATTAAATAACATTTACCGGCCTGAATGTCCGAGAAATTTTCATAGAAAATTTTCGCTCTCCGACAGGAATCGAACCTGTATCCTATACGGAACCATCATTTCGCGTGACGTGCCTTAACCTTTCGGCCACAGATGAGCGTCTGGTTAGCAAGGTCAATTTTACTATCTTTAAACTTAAATCTTCCATGAATCTCTTCTATTCATATCTGCTCTAGCGTATCAAATGTAAACAAATGACGTCATATATTTTAGAATTGGACATAGTCCGACAATTTATTTAAAGACATTTATATTATGATATCATAATATAAATGTCTTTAAATAAATTGTCGGACTATGTCCAATTCTAATATATATATATATATATATATATATATATATATATATATATATATATATATATATATATATATTTTTTTTTTTTTTTTTTTTTTTTTTTTAATAAAATGGTAAGCTTCTTATTTCTGAATGCCCTTCTCCACTTGTGGTATATCTTTTCAGACACTTTCCAATGATGCCACATGCTTGGGATTGCTTCTGCAGATCAATAACATCAAGAAGACACCTTCCTAAGAAATCAACCATGAAAGTTAAACCTGAGTCTCATGCTCAGAAAGTGAACATTCTAATCACTCAGTCACACATCCATTTATATACGTATATAATATAGACATGATCTATTAAATAGAATGAAATGAGAATGTCTATTGTACCTTTTGGTGAATTTCTCTTGTTGCTGAATTACTGACTTTCCCAGGTGGAAACTTCTAAAAGAGCTTGCCAAAATTAAATATCAAGATCCAAGTATTTTCGGCCATGATCGGTCGTTTTCAAGGCAACAAGACTGAATATTCAGAAATAGCCAATACAACATGCGAACATATAACACAAGTGCCTTTGCTAATTTCTGTCAAATTTAGGTCAACAATCCAATAACTGTCACTCTAGCTGCCAAAAATGATTACAAATCTTAGATACTCTTTACATTAAAAGAAAAGCTAGCCACCATTAATAAAATGTTTTAATGATGGCAATCACGTGTTAAAATAGCTTTAAACTGTAAAGTAATTTTGTCACAGGATGCTAAATTTTATTTCATAGACATGAATCTAAGTTTACTTCAAATTTTAAATGATACAAACATTATGCTGGCTATTTTTGGACTTTCAGATTCTTTCCTTGAAAACAAACAGACAAAGCAATAATGGTTTGGTTGAAAGTACTTGGATCTTAAAATTTAATTTCGGTATGTCCCTTTTATATGTTTCCACCTGAAATAGCATACAAATTCAACACCAGGAGAAACACAATGAGAGACATTTTCTGTGTTTTATTTAATGTTCAATATATATATATATATATATATATATATATATATATAAAATGTAAAAAGATAATGGAATGTCTGGTGAGTGTCTCCTGGTGTTGAATAAGTCATTTGATGCCAAAATTGTGCATAGTGTTCTAGCAATTGCCTTTACAAGTTTCCACCTGACAGCAAACGACACTTACCAAAAGACTTAAAATACGTACCATGTCCATTTTATTTATCAAAACAGGCTTAAATAATAGTCAGCTGCAAGATACACCATCTTTTATATATTAGGACTGCAATCTAAATATCTTATGTTTATATATATATATATTCTAATATTATATATTATATATATATATATATATATATATATATATATATAACACAGATCTATTATGCCTAACATCTAAAATTCAAAGTGCTTAAATGTGAGTAGAGTTTGGTAAATATGAAAAAAAGACCAACAACAATAGTGAAGATAAGGAAAAGTACAAAAGATGTAAGCCATTTCAACTCATCTTAACACTATATATATATATATATATATATATATATATACGTGCACACACTGTTGTGCAAATTAATTAAAACAAAACAAATAATTCCATTATTATTTACTTTTTTTTTCATATATTTCCAATGAAACATGACCCAGTGCACATGTTAGTACTTCATACGTCCATTCCATGAAGTCCTTCCTTGCAGGTTGACCATAAATTCTTGATTTGATTTAAATAAGGATAAATTATTCAGAAAGAAAATAACAGTTTTAAAAAAACAAACACTACTGAAATTAACACTTCCGCCCCCCCCCCCCCCCCCCCTACAGTAGGCATTTGAGAGGTTTGGGTTAGTAAGCACTGGTCCTGTTGATTATTGTAGTTGATGATTGACAATATAACTTAGATAGAAAAAAAAGTAGAGAGTACAAAAAGCAAAGAAAAAAAAATCGCTGCTGAAACTAACCCTTTTGAGTCTCCAAACTCGTCGGTGCTTCCTGCGTAGTATGCACTGCACTGGCCATGCAGATACACGATGTATATTATTAGTCGATGACTGACAATGTAACGTCAGTTTTAAAATAATTAAGAAAATGTCGGATGGCCATAAAACAGAACTGAAAAAAATGCCAGAAGCCACAACAGGATCCAAAAAAACTACTCTGGTCAGGGTTTCAGGGGTACGATGAGCTGGCCCTGATCACATTCAGCACCTTTCTTGTCTCATAAAAGTGTGTCACACACTACTCTTACTACTGCTTATTAAGCATATATATATATATATATATTTTATATATATATATCATACTAAATAACCAAAGATGGGTTGATATATCATAGAATCAACAAAATGAAAGTAATGCTTCCTATTTTCTGATGTCAACCCATATCAGGTCAATATTGGCAGTTGAAGTTGAACCTTCCCACAAATAACCTATACTTGATTTTTGCCTTTTTAGAGATAACAGCTTTGTAGCAGTTTGGTAAATTAATGTCTGGTATGGAAGTATCATCAGAAGCAAAGGTGTTTCAATGAATTCTTGCTTGAAGAAAAAATTATATATGTTGATATTTGTTGTTTGCAGAATGTTTACAGAGACTAAAAGGTGGAGCACAGTTTGATGGTGGGCAATGTATTTCAATGGTGATATATGCAACAGTCACCATTCCAGGTGAGCCTGAACAATCTCCGTGTTATTATTACTCTATATGGAAATAGGATGCATGACCTTTGGAACAGTGTTCTGTGTGTGAAGGAGGCTGGATGTGTGTGTGTGCACACATGCATGTGTATACTGGCTGGCTGCCATTTCCAAATACACTCATCAGCTAGAGTAGCTAGTTAATCCCTGTTGCAGATGTCTGCTAAGGCACATTTGTGTTTCTTCAATAAACACAGTCTCAGCTTGTCTTTTATATTACAACTATGCTGAGTGGACATTAGTTACAGATTCCGGGAGAAAGTGCATAATCTTGCATTTTAAACGGTTTGAACAGGGCCAGAAAAACTCAAACCCTCAGTCACAATGACTTGTGATTTCATGCTAACTCAACTATTGACAGCTTCTGAACAGTTTTGTTTAGCCAATTTCACTCACAAGGCCAGAATCAAACTGTGGTATGGTTTTCCCATGGGATCATCATCTCAGATCAATGGTCAGATTTGAACCTTTGTATTGTGGTTGGAACACTAACATTCTAACCACTTGACTACATTCCCATATATATATATATATATATATATATATATATATATGTATGTATGTATGTATATCCAAAAGAATTTTGATTAAAAAGAGCAGACAAGTCTGTCTGTTTAATTTTTTTTATTATATTTTTCAAATTTTTGGATAATGTATTGAGAATTATGTTCGAATTTGTGGAAAGTCAAAAGTAACCGAACAAAAATAACAAAATATGAACTTCAGACAGTTTATCCACAACTTCAAACATAACTCAACACCTTATCTGAAAATTGTAAAAATATAATAAAAAAATTAAATAGTTAAACCTGTTTCTTTTTAATCAAACTTGTTTGAATGAATGCTTGATACTTGTGTGTATATATATATATATATATATATATATATATATATATATAAGGTAACCAAAAAAGTTCTGACGTTTTTAAAGGAAAAAAAGAAAACGCTTCACAGTATGTGTAACTTATATTTAGTCTTCGAAGTAATCGCCATCGGCATCCAGCACCTTCTGCCAACGTGTCTCCAGCTGTTCAATGCCCTTGCAGTTGAACTTGGGGTGTTTTAACGCAAAGAAGTCCGTGAGGGCTTTGCACAAGTCTGCTTCATTGGTGAAGGATTTCCCATGAAGATGATTACCCAGGAAGTGGAAGAGGTAGTAATCGGATGGCTCAAGCTCAGGTGAATAAGGTGATTGGCATAAAGTCTCCCACCCAAGTTGCTGTATGGTATCCCTGACCACTCGCACGACATGCAGCCTGGCGTTGTCATGGAGGAAAAGAAAAGCACACATTTGTGATTCCCCAGTGCTGGCTCCTTCTGGCGCAATGCTTGTTGCACATGTTTCAATTGCTGCAAGTATAGGTCTCCAGTGACCATTTGGCCTGTTGGTAGCAGTTCATAATGAACCACTTGACGACCTGTCCACCAGACACAAAGCATAATCTTGCGTGGGTGCATAGGCGGTCTTGCGGTATGAGGTACAGCATCCTGAGGAGACAACCAATGTCTGGAACACTTGGGAATTTCATACAGAACCCACTTTTCATCACTGGTAAGCACTCGATTGAATAAAGATGTGGTACGGTGGCTGGAAAGCAGCGATACGCAGGCTGCCACTCGTTGTCCCTTGTGGACCTCCAACAGTGTTTGGGGAACCCACTTGCTCAGTTTGTACGTCTTACCTAGGCGGTGCAGGTGAAGTCTAACTGTTTCATTGGAAACGTTGAACTGTCTTGCAAGTTCACCACACGTTAGACTACTGTCCTCTTCAATGGCCGCCTTCAGGACTCCGTCATTCAAGACCTGTGGTTGTCCACTGTGAGGCTCATCATGGAGTGACAAATCTCCCGATTTGAATTTTCGAAACCAACGCCTTGCAGTACGTTCATCCACAGCACTATCCCCAAATGCTTGACATATGTGGCGACTTGATGCAGCTGCTGATAAGCCCACTTTGAAGTCGTAAAGCAAAGAGCCCCGAACGAGATCTCTAGACACTTCCATCCTTCTCACAGCTGTCCAGCTTATAACTGATGGCCAGGCATGGTGCGCATGTTTTTTATAATGTCTGATGTTCCTAATTCCACCTGTACGAATTTGAAAACAATTGCTACACGCATTTTGTATATATTTCAACTTCATTCAATGACTAATCAAAAAACGGACAGAACTTTTTTGGTTACCTTGTATATATATATATATATATATATATATATATATTCTTCGGCAGAATTGAGTCACTGTCAGTCACTGTGTGTTTATCTAAATCTAAAAATAAACACGCTAAAATTCCCCTTCATCCCTGCCGTGTGCCAAAAGCTTTGTGGGAGAAGTTCCGACTGACGCAAATTCAGTCGGGTTTCGATCCTAGCTAGAGGCAACCGGACGTCTCGCCACACTGATGAGCTGTGAAACAGCGAAACAGTCTGTCTGTGGATGACAAATATATTGGCTCCTGAAAAATTAATTTCGGTTGAGCTTTCTGGTTTGTGGTGTGAATTTGTAAACAGTGACTATTTAAGCTAATATTGCACGACTCTTCGGCAGAATTGAGTCACTGTCAGTCACTGTGTGTTTATCTAAATCTAAAAATAAACACGCTAAAATTCACCTTCATCCCTGCCATGTGCCGACAGCTTAGTGGGAGAAGTTCCGACTGATGCAAATTCAGTCGGGTTTCGATCCTAGCTAGAGGCAACCGGACGTCTCGCCACACTGATGAGCTGCGAAACAGCGAAACAGTCTGTCTGTGGATGACAAAAAAAATATATGTGTGTGTGTGTGTGTGTGTGTGTGTGGATGTTACTTGCATCTATCATCTTCCTGCAGATGTTACATACAACATCTGTGTGAAGGTTGTTCTATCTTGTGCCAGATTTTCTAGTCGTTGAAGATTACATGAAAATCAGCAGTCTAATGTCAACTATGTGAATTTCCTTCCCGACAGATCTGCAAAGTCCTTATGTGCGTCTTGTAATAATTGCAGGTCTGAGGCCGGACTGAAGAGACACAGGAGAAAGTCATTTTCAAGACTTTCAGTCCTTCCTGTGTCACATATGTAAAAAAAAAAATAAATAAATAAATAAAAAGACATGCATGAGCGAGGCTGGACTGCAAGGTCATCTGCAGACCCATGGCCTCTCAGTTCAACATTGAAGGCCTTCTGTAAAGAATTGGTACTTATTGCGTGTGCATTGGGGAAAAATATGACAAAGTGGCAAAAAGGTTTCTTGTGACATGTTTCGTCCTTTACGACTTTATCAGACTAAATTTGTTATGCTGGTACAACTACACATGTGTATGAGCAAGGGATGCTGGGATTTAAAAAAAAAAAATTTTTTAATCTAGTTGATTTCATTTAGATTCTTTTTCTTTTTATTGCTTTAAAAAAAATTTCCCAGCATCCCTCATTTGTACACATGTGTAGTTGCACCAAGATAACAAATTTACTCTGATGAAGTCCGAAAGGACGAAACACCTGACAAGAGAACCATTTCCCCTTTGTCATACATTTTCCCCCAATATTGTTCTTTTTACACACACATATATATATATATATATATATATATACACGTCATACATTTTCCCCCAATATTGTTCTTTTTACACACACACACATATATATATATATATATATATATATTTACACATGTCATACATTTTCCCCCAATATTGTTCTTTTATTTATATATATATATATATATATATATATATATATATATATATATATATATATATATATATATATATATTGATGACATTTTGTGTGTTAAGCTGCAATACATTCTGATTTAAAAATCAGTTACAAAATGAATGAAATAAAGCTTTTGGCATCACAATGTCTGTATGCATTTACTCAACAATATTTATACATTATCTTCAGGAAGTGCAAATTTCTAGAAATTATTGCTGTTTTATTGTCACTCTTCTTAAAAGCAATAGAATTTACTTCCGAGAATCTACTACTGCCCTTCGAGAGGTAGAAGAAGGTACGCCTGTTCTTGAAAGTATTCTTCTTAATAGTTGTAATTGTATTTGCTATAATTCATCTCCATTTCTGATTGGGAGATTCTTTCTACTGGTTATTGTCATGTTGTAGTCAAGCCATTTCCTTTCTAAGATTTCTTTATTCTTGGAACAGGCCATTTTCTCGAAGATTTCTTTATCCTCCTTTTTTTTTTTTCTTTCTCTTTCTCATGATAGTTAGCTTTTTTTTTATTCTCTCTTTCTCTTCTTTCCTCTTTTTCATTTATTGTTGTCACCTTTCTTTTTCTTCTTTCCTTTTTCTTTCTCTTTACTCTGTATTTCTTTTGCTGCCTTTGTTTGTTTCTTTACTTTTTTCTTTCTTGTGTTGCTTTTCTTTCGTTGCCTTTTTCTTTCTTTTCTTTTGTTGCCTTTCTTTTTTCTTTTCTTTACTCTTTTACTTTCTTTCACTGTCCCCTTTTTCTTTCTTTCTCTTTTGTCTGTTTATTTTTTCTTTTTCTCCATTTTATTCTTTCTTTGTCTCTCCTCTTTCTCATCCCTCGTTTCTTTCTTTTTCCTCTTTATTCTTTCTTTGTCACTCCTCTTTCCCATCCCATTTATCGTCTTTATTCTTTCTTTGTCTATTCTTTCTTTTTTCTCCCCTCTCTTCTTGCTTTCTCTCTTTTTGTTCCTTTTTATTTGGTCTTGTTTTGAAAGTCAAATATAACTGAAATCATTTATGAATTTAAAAAAAAAAAAAAAAAAAAAAAAAAAAAAACAAATCTTGATTCACCTCACAGTACTTCAATTAAATATCTTTTATGTATAGCTAATGTTTGCATTGCATTTTTTATTATGAATTCTAGCAAGGTTATTCAGCACTGTCCAGAGTTTAAAAAGAGAAAAAGATTCAATGATGTCTATTTGAATTTCTTTGTTCATTTCTTTAAAAAAAACATTCATTTATATGTGGCTTCCTCAATAGATAAATAATAAACAAAAGATTGAAAATTGTACATATGTATATGCACCTATATATATATATATATATATATGTATGTATGTATGTATGTATATATATATATATATATATATATATATACACACACACACAAATTTCCAGGAACCAGTTCTATAAGAGCAGGTAATCTTTAGAAACCTATTCTGTTCATTTCTTTTCAATTTGAGAATGGAAACAAATCACTTTATAGTATCAAAAAGAATCAAACCATTTTGATAATAGAAAACATTTATTTATTAAGATATTTCCAGATTGAAATTCTGTTCTCATCATATTTCTGTTCAGAAGTATGATGCTTTTAAACTCTAGTGCCATCAGCTGGGTTTATGGTTTCTTAGCAACATCTGAACTGAATCACTGCAGTCCCAAAGATTCAATGGAAGACCTATCAAATTTATAACTAGAAGATTTGTCACATTTCTAACTTCAAGTTTTAGAGTTAATCGTTATCTATCCTACATAGCTTCATGATCTGCACTTCTTGTTTTTTCTTACATTCATAAAAATCCACACAATAAACTTCTACCTTGAGTAGCTCTTGGGCCTTGTGTTGGGTAAATAATAGTATAAGAAACTTCTACTTTGAGTACTCTTGAGCCTCGTGTTGGGTGAAAATGAATATAAAAAAGATATGACAACAATAGTCCATTTTTGGTTTCAGCTGACTATGTCAGATGGAGTCAGAGTGATAGAATGAACTGACCATTTTACCAGCATCTTTGGCAACGTGTGTGCGTGCATATATATATATATATATATATATATATATATATATATATATATATATAGAGAGAGAGAGAGAGATAGATATGAGAACTAAGAGGCATTCAAGTATAGAGCCTCATTGAAATTGGATAATGTAAGCAGACCTGTGACTATCTTTCATTATTTGGTAATTTTTGTTCAATCCAAGAAGAGTTGATGTTTATGTACCTATCTCCTTATGTTTCTATCTATATATCTATTTCTCTTCATCTGTTTCTTTCTTTTTATCTATCTATTCATCTCTATCTATCCAATTCTGTTTTTTTTTTTTTTTTCACATTCTCATTCTATCTGATTTGGTTTGATTCTGTCTTTCTAATTCTGTATCTACCTCATTCTGATTCTTTCTTTCTCATTTTATCTCTTTCTTTTTCATTTTATCCCTTTCTTTCTCATTTTATCTCTTTCCCTTTCTTTCTCATTTTATCTCTTTCCCTTTCTTTCTCATTTTATCTCTTTCTTTCTCTTTTTATCTCTTTCTTTCTCATTTTATCTCTTTCTCTTTTTTCATTTTATCTCTTTCTTTCTCATTTTATCTCTTTCTTTCTCATTTTATCTCTTTCTCTTTTTTCATTTTATCTCTTTCTCTTTCTTTCTTATTTTATCTATCTCATTCTTTCTTTCCTTGTGTATGTTGTTGAATTAACCAACCTCACCTTTCATCTATGATATCTATTTGGCTCAGTTGGAAACATGTTTTTTTTTCTGTTTTTGTTATATTTGAGACACAAAGTGGGTTTTATATGATAGTTAATTTGCAAATATTTTCATATTGTAAAAAATTGACTAAATATGAGAAAAACTTCCAACCCTTGGAATTCATATTTCCAACAAACCAGTGTTCATACATTTTTCACATCACACTTGTTTCTTATCAAGGCCAAATTATGGAAACAGCTTTTTAATTTTTAAAAAATTTTTTTCCCAGAAACCTTGC
>OZ038501.1:83431265-83466265 GCA_964036315.1 Acanthosepion esculentum
AGGAATCAGTCTTGCAAAATAAAAAATATTACCATGGGTTTCTAAAGTCTCCACTTTCATCATCATTATATATAATTTTGTATGAATGATTCATATGCACCACATATTTAAAATCCGACATGCAAATTTTCAGGATAACAACTGAGACATTGCTCTACTTATTTAACTATTTACTTCATACCACGTTGACTCCTACAACAAAAAAATTCTTAAATTGCCATATTAGTAAAAAACACTCTGTTAAATTTTCAAAAATTCAACCTTAGTGTTGCGACTTCACACTCCACAAGTTTGTATCTGTTATCAATAACACATTTAAAAAAAAAAAAAACATATTTCAATTTGCATTATATTTTTTCATCTCAGATGCTACCTGAAAGGAGGAATACAACCGTGAGCTGCAAACCTGGCTTGATAACGGTTGGTTGCAGCCTTATCCTGAAAAGGAACTCGGTCCTCCAAAAGGTTTACTTCCGTTGATGGCGGTGGTGCAGAAAAACAAAAATAAAGTGCAGCCAGTACTGGATTATCGAGAGCTGAATCAATGTCTCGACGCATACACAGCCAATGCCGACGTGTGCGCACAGAAACTGAGGGAGTAGCGTAAAAAAGGACCGGATGTCGCTATCCTTGACCTACGGCAGGCCTATTTGCAAGTACACATCCATAAGTCACTTTGGCCCTTTCAAACTGTAATCTCCAAGGGGCGAAGATATTGCTTGACCCGAATGGATTTCGGGTTGAACGTTGCACCAGCCATAATGAAGGCCATTGTGGACGCCATGTTGGCAATAGACGAGTCAGTTTGACGGGCAACCTCATCATATATTGATGATATTTATGTTGACAAGAGCATGATTTCAGCAGCTCGTGTGAAAGAGCACTTCGCTGTTTGGTTTGACCTGCAAGGATCCAGAGAGGTTACAGGACGGCACACGTGTGCTGGGTTTGCATGTCAAGCAAGATAACAACACGCTTAAGTGGAAACGTGAAAATGGCATTCCATCAGTTCCTGAGGTCCTGACGCGACGTAACGTCTTCTCATGGTGTGGAAAACTGGTGGGTCATGTTCCTGTGTGTGGGTGGTTTCGTGTTGCTGCTGCATCAATTGTAAAATGCAGGACGGTATTGATTATGTCTGGCTGGGATGACGAAGTGACAGATGCTCTCCATAAGAACATGATTGAGGACATAGCGGAAAGAATACACCAGAATGACCCTGCACATGGTAAGTGGTGCACAAGCGGACACACTTATGAGGTATGGGTTGATGCAAGTTCTCTCGCCACAGGGGTTTTGTTGGAGGTTGACGGAAACGTTGTAGAAGACGCATGTTGGCTGCAGCCTGCGAAGGATGCCCAACATATCAATTTATCAGAATTGGATGCTATTCTGAAGGGTCTCAATTTAGCATTACAGTGGAGCACAACGGAGCTACACCTCTTCACGGACTCCACGTGTGTGCACTGGTGGGTATCAAACATGCTCACTGGCAAAGCCAGAATACGAACTAAGGTGACAAGTGAGATGCTGATCTGGAGGCGTTTGAGTACTCTTGAAGAGCTGATTCAAGAATACAACTTATTGATCACGATAAGTTTTGTAACGTCGAGTGAGAATCGAGCGGATAAGCTCACCAGAGTACCGCAACAATGGTATGAGTTGATCAAGAAGGAAATCGAACCAACACACCCAATATGCACTTCCATGGTGAACGAAACCTCTCCTGATTACATATCATGTAAAAAAATGTTATAAAGTTTAATGTACGTAGTTTTAAGTATAGCTAAAATAACTAATGTGATTTCAGGCATTACTGTAAATCAGTTGGCAAATGTTTTCCGTGAACTGCAAAATCGTATTACCCTTTGTATTGCTAATGATGGAGGACATGTGGAAACTTAAATAAAATTTCAATAAAAACTTAAAAAATATAGATTTACTTCTTTCTAATCCTTTTTACAAATTATTTCTATCACAAATAAAGTCATAAATTTTTTAAAGTGCACATGAACTTTATGGACACCCTGTATAATATATATATATGTGTGTGTGTGTCTGTGTGTGTAGAGATATATATATAGAGAGAGATTGATCTCACAGTTCCCAACAATGTACCTAAGACCAGGCTCATACATAGTATCACTAATCCTTGCTAAAGCAATTGTGGCACAATGAGGTATAATAGCTGTTGAAAAGAGTAGCAGGCATCTGCTTGGAATGGACTAGTATTGAGTCTATCAGACAGTGGCAATATTATTACCAATCAAAAAAATACCATGTAGTTTGGTTCTTTTATTCTGATTTGAAGATGCCAACCTAGCAAAGAGGCATTAACAGTTTTAATATAAAAAGAAATCACACACACAGATTTGTCTTTCATTCTGACCTGAAGATGCCTACTTAACTATCTAATTGAAAAGGCTTTGTCAATCAAAAGATTTTCCACTTTTGTTCAGATTCTATATTCTATTAAGTTGTCACACATGAAATGACACAGTTTTGTTTGGTTGTTGATCCGGTCATCTAATGAAATAACTTCCTTAGTATATAAAAAAAATCTTGACATATTTCTGACCCTTTTTCCTCCCAGATAATTTTTCTTTTAATATATTGCTACTCACAAGCCCAATGAAAATGATTACAATGAAACAATATCTAGTAATCTTACAGTACGAGTACAAACTGGGAAAAACAACTATTTTTGCATCAAATAAAGTCATCTGAAGGGCGTCAATTTAGAGATAGGGGTAACAGGTCTGCAACAGAAGGGGTAGGGAGCTGGAAATAGTAAATAAAGATATGGCAAGGAGTGGAGATGGGGGTTAATGCCAGTGCAATGAGAAATGGATATTCTTTGACAAAAGTAAAGGAGTAGGCCAGTGGTTAGATGCAAGCGAATCACCAAAACAACACCTAAAACCTCAACTGCACCCTAAAAAGTGAATGGTTACTGTATGGTGGTCTTTCAAAGGGGTTATTCATTATTCATTCTTGCCTCAAGGGAAAACAATATCAGCAACCTCGTATTGTGAAGAAATTGAGTGTCTGCACAAAAAATTGAAAAAGAAACATTCTCGACTTGTGAATAGGGATGACCCTATTTTGCTGCTCTACAACGCACGGCCGTACGCTTCTCAATCAACTGTCAAAAAGATGCGTCACCTGAATTATGCAATTTTGCCTCACCCTCCATATTCACCTGATATCATTCCTACTGATTATCACTTATTTAAGCATTTTGAGCTTTTCATACGCAATAAAACATTCTTCAATAAGGAAGAGGTAATCAATGTATTTGAACTGTTTATCACATGAAAAAGGATGAGAAATTTTTTAAAGATGGGATCAAGAATTTAGAGGTACATTGGAGAACAGTCATTCATCAACATGGTGCCTATTTCAACTAAATAAATTAGTTACTTAGCATTACAGAAGCATTTTATTAATTTTCTATAAAGTGTGTCATTTCATGTGTGACAAACTAATCCTGACACACACACACAGACACACACATATTCACTACTAACAAAAAGTTTGGGATTTCATTGATTTTTTCCCCTAAACTTAAAAAAATGAATAAAGTTTCATGTCTTCAAAGAAATAAATTTGTTTTTTTTCTACATTTGCATGCAATTATGTAATAATTTAAATCAAAATAATCTTTTACTTTCAACATTTGCACCAGTTTCTGCAGGTAATAATGCACCCCATTTTTTGATATTTGTAATTTTCTAGCAATCTAACAACCAGAATACCCTTCTGTAGGAAGAATTTCCACTTGGGCTCTTTTTTCAATACTAATCTGTTGAGTTCTTGGCATTTTAGCAGTTCCTGAAAATTAAGTTCAATTACACATTAATCAAGATAGAACTGAACCTCTACCAAGCAGTGGAGTTGAAATATTTGTAAATTTCTGCTCTACAGTTCAGAAAGGGTATCAGGTTGTAAGAAAATTTCCAAAGCTTATGCAAATAAATTTATAATGCATACAGAAAAATTTGTTCAAATTTTATATAAGGTTTTGCAGATATACACAATAGGTGTATTTATTTATCCAAATATAGAAAATTAGCCTTTTTTATGGGCTTAGAGAAACAATTCAGGGTGATCCCAAACTTTTGATCAGTACAAATATAATATAAATTTAATTATATATATATATATATATAGATATAGATATATATAGATATAGATATATATATGTGTGTGTGTGTGAATACACAGGCAATGAGAGTGAAAAAGGTGATGTATTAGAAAACTGAAGAAATAAATAGAGAAAAAGAGAAATTTTGAAAGAAGAATGGTACTTGGAAAATTACCTGCAAAAGCACGAATGGCCTTTGGTGCTGACACAGGCATAATTTGAAGATTTCAAATCAAAAATGTCCCTTGCAAAAACAGGAAGTAAATAAAAAAACAGATCCAAATGTTTTGTCTGTTCTCACAGGGACAGAGACCGGCTTTCTGGTCACTGCAGTTGAACAGTGGGTCCTCGTCGAGTAGATTTTTTTTTAAAACAATATTTCAAGTGTTTACAACCTCCTTTGCTTTCTGTTCATCATCGTACTCTGGATTTTCTTTCTTTCTTGGGGGTTGCAATCCCCCCCCCAGCCGTCTTCAGCTAAGGAACAAGTGTTTTTGTGGCTTATCAGGGCCTTGCTGATCCTGCCCAGCCCCAATCCATATGACTGGCAAGAAAAAAAAAGAAAAAAAAAAAAAAAGAGAAGAAAGAAAGAAACCAAGAGAGGAGGTGCTTGGAGCAGGGAGATATGCAGTAGCAGCAGTTTTGGAAGAATTGGTAAAAGGGAGATAGGGGTAACAGGTCTGCAACAGAAGGGGTAGGGAGCTGGAAATGGTAAATAAAGATACGGCAAAGAGTGGAGATGGGGGTTAATGCCAGTGGGAGGGGTCAAATGTGGAAGTTATTTTTGGGGGGGGGTATGTGAAAAGCAGCTTCTAAAATAACAATGCCACTTTCAAAGTTGGCATTGCTTCTAAGTCAAGTCAGGCACATGGTTGGGTTTTATGAGCAAAAAGAAGAATAGAATCATTATTAATAGCAGCATGATGACTATGAAACTTAGCCAAGTTGGTCTTTTTCTTCATCCATTTGTCTTCACGACATTGACAATCATGGCTCTCCATAATTTCCTCAGTCAAGATCATAGAGTCTACAATCCTTTACTGCTCTTCATCTTGAATGACTGTACAGTATGTGCTTCCCCAGAGCTATATACTAGTTTTTAATTCAGAGTTGTCATTCTCTTAGAATGGTTCCCAACCATAGCAAGGTAGCCTAGTCTACCCTATAATTTAACCCATAACTAGGAGAGAGGAAAGATGGATTCCTGTCTTTGCCACGTTGCAAAATTGTTGGATCAAGATTTCTCGTATCATAATTTGGCATGTCCAACTTTGATCTTTATTCAGAATGTCCTAGTCTGGCAAAAGGTCAATGTGATGCTAGTCTGGCAGCCAGGAGAAGAAACAAAGGCTGCATAATCAAGCAACTAGAGAAATTTAATCAAGTTGTATATTAATAAAACACAGTAAGTGTGACACAGAAAGCTAAAGGAGCATTGGAATAGTTAAAGCTGTCTTCCAGAAACTAAGCAAAGTATTAAGAGATGGGAAAATTGTAACACTGAGGTTGTGAGGTGATTAAATGTCAATTCTAAGCAAAAAAAGGGTTAAACCCAAAATGAAATATAAACTGAGAAATAGAGAGAATGGAAGACATTTTACCTGGTAATGTGGAAGTGGAAAAAAGGGCCATCTGGATTGTCTCCCCACTACAAATTCAAACGATGCACCAACAGTTTACTTTTTTTTATCTATCAAAAATCTAGTATGCAGGTAAAGCAAATTGGGAAATGGCTTTATTTCTTTCTTGGGAAATTAGAAGAACACGTCATTGGCAAGAAGAGAGGCAGATGGGAATTATATTTTCGTTGGCGAAAATGAATTGAGAAATGAAAACGGGGAATGAACCAAGTGCAAGGTTTAGGATTATGAAAATCTATCTCGTTATAACAGGCAGGTGCTCTGGTTTGTGTTTTCGCTAAGATGGTAATCTGGCCCAAGGATGAGGAACAGCATGTTTCTTTCTTGAGAATTTAGGTAAACAAAAATATTTCGTTGATGAAAACAAAGTGGTAAATAATTTTATCTATTGCTCAGAAGGTTAAAATTAGAAGTAGTAGGCTGGTTTGAGTTCTTGCTGTACAGAGGTAATCGTAAAGAAGTGGAAAAGAGAGAATTAAAATTAATGAGGAGAATAAACTATGCCCTTTCACCTATGCACTTTAAAAATTAAATTTGTCACAAAGACAGTTATGCAAGCCCTGAGAGGTGGAAGGAGGAAGGGGCAGAATTTAGCCCCACTTGCGCGGAGTGGTGGTGCGAGATGTAAAGTGAAGCAGGTTGGGGTTAAAGGAGGAGCAATCCCTGTGACTACTCCCAAGGAAGGTGGCTAATTCTCCAAATTTGTAAAGTTGATTAAGAAAGCAGAAATAAGGAACAAAGAGCCTTTATTGCAATGTAAAAATTGAGGAATCACTGAATCCCCAGAACTCTTCAGCCCCTTTGCCAGTTTTGGGCCAGTGCATATACACAGATGACTTTGGGAGCTCAGAGATCTTGGACTGAGAATCCACATCAAGAGCCTCTGAAATCCACACCAGTTGCCACCAGATTTCCTGATACTAAAGAACTTTGAACCCAGCTCTTCCAGAAGGTTAGACTAGGCCTAGCATCACTATAGAGATTGATGCAGAAAGGGTTAATTTCTGTTGTACTAAGATTATATAAACCAATTGAAGATTAACCCCATAAATCTTTCGTTTGTATTTTTCATCGTTTATTTTTTTTTCCTTAATGTAGCATCCGCCATGTCTTGAACCAGTGCTGTGATTACAACAACCTTCAAAACTTCCACTGATCTGAGATCAAGAATACAATATGGTCAGAGTTGGTGTGGATCGAAGTGGTCAGCAACCAACATCCAGCTTTGACCAACGTCAACATTGACCATCATAGAGCTAGCCCTGTGGTTAAAACATTGTCCTAAGATCCTGTGGACTGGACCACTAAACATGGTTACACCACTGGGGGTAGGGCATTAGCAAAAGGTGTTACATTGATTGATAACTGTGGCCAAGGATGTGACCCTGGTTTGGTTTGGTTTGGTTTGTTTTATGGCATATAAACCTCAATGTTGATAAGATTTTTATTGCTGGTAATATTTTTTTTTTTATCTATCTATCTCAGTTTGGTTTGTTTTGTTTTACGGCATATCAACCTCAATGGGTTATTTAATGTTGATAAGATTTTTATTGCTGGTAATATTTTTTTTTTATCTATCTATCTCAGTATATATTGGTTTGTTTTGTTTTACGGCATATCAACCTCAATGGGTTATTCAATGTTAATAAGATTTTTATTGCTGGTAATATTTTTTTTTTTATCTATCTATCTATCTCAGTATATATTGGTTTGTTTTGTTTTACGGCATATCAACCTCAATGGGTTATTCAATGTTGATAAGATTTTTATTGCTGGTAATATTTTTTTCAAAAAAATTATTGCTGGTAATAATATATTGCTAGTATTAAAACCTATTTTTACACTTTCATAGTGTTTTGACCCAAGTTTGGGGGTTAACTATTTGCCTATAGCTGGGATCCTAACAGGTGCTACCACCCTGGGTTAGGGTGGACCTGGGAACACCAACAATTAAGTGGTGGTTCCACACTACTCAAAATTCCTGATAAGAGGCTTTGCTGTCAGATGTAATTTATTGTCTTATCCAGGACACGGTGTGACCCTGGGTTGCTTGTGTTACAAGTGTCATCAGGAAAAAAAAAAAAAAAAAAAGAAAAAAAAAAAAGTTTGTTGAATTGCTATGCAATTTCTAGTTGCTATCTGACAGTGAGTTCTGGACAATCTCCTCAAAGATGAAGAGGAAGCTGAGGCAACAGAGACATAGTTCTACTGAGGAATGCTGAATGCATCATGGACAAAACACATCTGGAAACATTTAAATTTTAAGAATAGAAATTGCAAGGAAATTTTTACTAACATTCAGAAAGAGTCAGCATAATTTTTCTGAGACACATACTGTGGAAAGAGGGTCTGAAGAATTTAACATTAACAGGACCTAACACTCTGCTTTGAGAGGCTCTTTGGCACAAGGTCTATGTGTTGCTACCCTGGCTGCCAAGAGAAGAAACAAAGACCACATAATAATGCATTACAAGATAGCTGTTCTTGATATATAGCCAGTGCAATACAGCTTTGGGGCATCATCTTCCTACAGTGGAAGGAATAACTGGGGTTTGTTTATTAATATTTTGCATTTATCACCCAGTAGAAATTTTGGCCAGGTTATTTATCAGTGATGAAGTTTTGGAGTTTCATGCCTAGTTGAAGTTGCAGCCGAATTATTTATCAGCGTTGGACTTTTGTAGACAATTCAGCAATTTCAGTACCATTTTTGTTTGTAAAGAAAAAAAGAAAAAAAAAAAGTAAGTTGTTTTTACTTTGTAATATGTCATTTTGGCTACCATAGGAAAATGTCATTTGATTTAAAATTGGAATCAGATTTTAATGACCCTGATGCAAATGTGCTTGCATGGATGTGTGGTGGTTGGCGCAGAATGTTGGTCTTTACATCCAAAATGAATGAATGCTTAGTGAACATTGTTTTGGTAGGTTTATATTTTCTTATGAATACAAGTTTTATCCTTTTGTGACAGAGTTTATAGCTCATTGTACATTGAGAGGGAGAGAGAGACCCCCCACACACACCTTCTTTGTAGTAGACAGTTGTCCTGATTAGCTCTTTGGTATTTAGATGAGTGTTTCAGCCTGTCCTATTTTCTGGTGAAACTGTAAAGAGAATTAACCTTGAAGCTCTGTTTTCCTTGGTTTCTATTGAGGTTGGTAAGTGATTGGCAAGTGCATGTAGGATTGCTCTTTGCTTGACACAGGGTCTTTGATCTTTTGTTTTGATTATTCAAGTATCTACTTTCAAGAACGAAGTTAGTTCATTGACCTGTCCTGGTATTTACTTTGATCCTGGCCCCCTGGGCCGAGCAGCCCCGTTCATTGACCTGTCCTTATGAATGCTGGTGTTGGTTAATGAGGTGATAAGGAAACAATAAGCAGTTGATACTTTTCTGGAGATTTAAGAAATTATGTTTATTTTCTTTTATTTATTAAAGAGATGGAAGATGAATTTATTAAAGGGATGGAAGATGAATTTATTAAAGAGATCGAAGATGAATTTATTAAAGAGATGGAAGATGAATTTATTAAAGAGATGGAAGATGATGGAATTTAGATGGAATCTTTGCAATATAAAGAAAATTAAAGGATCCTTTTCATTCCTTTTACAAACAGTTAAGGAAGTCGAAGATGAAACAACAAAAGAATGCTAATGATTTATTTGTAGGCATTGAGCAATTCATATTGATGTGGCTGTGCCCAGGTGAATTGGTGGATGTGTTTTTTGGCAGAATTACACAAATTGACATTATTGTTTGGCAGAGTTTTTGACTGCAGCTTTGCTAATGCATTTGGAATTGATTACCAGAAAATGTGAAGCGACTTCTTCAGCGCCTCCTCAGAAATGGTTTATATAAATGTTGACCAATTGTTGGCCTGAGCCAGAAAAATACTGAATTATCAATATTGGGTCTAGCCACAACAGCTACACAAATTTAGAAACTGTCTAGTTTGTTTTTTTTAAATACAAGGCACAAGAACCATTCAAGGTAGAGAGTTAGTGAATGAAGTGTGTGATAAGAGAAAATAGGAAAAGACAATTATGATAATATAGCAGATTGATAAATATTGACTCTAGATTTGAAAATGTTAAGATTGTAGCGTTCTGGAAAGCATCCATACAGGAGTCTGTTCCAAAAAATAGCAGTTCTTGGAAAGAAGATTTTGGAGTGGTATACATAGGGAATTGGAATGTTTCAACTCTGTGCAGGTAGCAAGGTGGATCTGGGCTGTAAAAGTTTGAACTGGTGGCACTAATGAATTGGATTTGTCAGAACATTTGCCATGGGAGTAGCAAATGACTTGTGATGTCATGTCTGTAGGAAAGAGGCTCCAGAGTGGAAAGTCAGTCATAACCCAAAAGGCCGCATAACTGATTTTGAACTATGTCGAGGCTAGATGGTGGGATTTGGGCAACTCTAGATATGGCATAAATATTCTATTTCTGGTCTGATCTGGCTCTAGATCTGATTGCAGGATCAATTGATTGATTCATTCATTTTCTATGGCTTATCACTCCTTTGCAGGTTATTTAAAGCCAGGATATAATTTTAAATTATAAGAATTTTTTTGGAGATAATAATGTTTTAGTGATATAAGTCTTACTAATTAACCTATAGCTGGGGGGAGAAGAGGTGGGTTCATATCTAATCAGAATTTGATAAACAAGAAATTATAATGTGGATATAAAGTGGGGGATCAAATCTTTATTGCAATCACTATGTAAACTGATTACTCACTTTGTGGCCATGGCAGTTTCTATACATCTATATCCCAGAGAATGTAAATAAATCTAAAAGACATGCCTGTGTAGTTAATCAGTATTTCATTGATTGAGTCATTCATTTTCTACAGCTTATCAATTCTTTGCAGGATATTTAAAATCAGGAAATATTTTTAGATTGTAAGAATTTTTTTGGAGATAATAATGGTTTAGTGATACAAGTCTTAATAATTAACCCATAGCTGGGGTGAGAAGAAGTGGATTCATACCTTTCCCAAGAATATTTGCATATGAGTGCATATAACAATCAAACAGGAATTGGAACTCAACTCTCCAATTAGTAATCAGGGAAAGGGGTTGTAGGGTGGGAAATAATCCATCACCCACAAGGTCACATAGACACTTTTGAACTCTATCAAGACAGGCAAGTGAAGACTGAGCAGCTCCAGCCCAAATATGGCAGCAATACTCTATTTACGGATATCTAATCAGAATTTGATAAACAAGAAATTATAATGTGGATATAAAGTGGGGGATCAAATCTTTATTACAATCACTATGTAAACTGATTACTCACTTTGTGGCCATGGCAGTTTCTATACATCTATATCCCAGAGAATGTAAATAAATCTAAAGGACATGCCTGTGTAGTTAATCAGTATTTCATTAGCTTTTTCATTTAACCCAGAAGCCACATATCAAATTAACAGAATCAAGCTGATGCAAATGATTTTCAACACTTGATTTGAATATTTTGAGTATGCTGGCTACATGGTGCAGGAGACAACATTGATTACTATCAACCACATCAATCTCATTTGGCCTACTCAACTATGGAACATGGATCAGTAAGAAATTTCCAGTTAAAAATATCACAAACCACTTTTGACACATTCAATCATTTGCAGAACCTTCTCCATATCAACATGTTATTTTTTTTAATGGTTAATTTTTTACCTTTCTTAAGAAGCTGTTATTTCATTTCCTCTGCAATGTTAGAATTAATAAACAAAATTATGCCAATTAAAAAATAAAAAAAGTTTTATATACTTTTAATAAAAGACATAAAAAATAAAATAAATCAATGTTTTATCGACTTAAAAAAATGCATACTGATATGACAAATGCCACAATGTAATCAAAAGGGCTCTTTTTAAATAGAGTCCGTTAAAATAAATGCTCCTGAAAACCCAAGTAAGCTTTTTTGCTTCTCAAATATTTTTAAGTAATTTCTTTTCTGTTGCAAGAAATTAAAAATAAAAAATTGTTTAAAAACTCTGGTATCATTTGAACAACCTCCACTCTATGTTACTGTACTCACTACTTCTAACTTATGAAAAGCAGTGGCAACTGCAAAATTTGAAATATAAATGAGAAACAAATAAAAAAATATTTTCCCTGTTTTAAAATAAAAACAATATATTCCCACAAAAATGACAATTTTTAGAAACAATGAGTGTATTGGTGGGTGTGTGTATAAGTGTTTGTAAGTACTTGATGGTTGTGGCAAATTACTTAGATGCTGAGCAGCAGTTGTTCAGGGAACAGAAAAATGGGGAAAGAGTAAGATTTTTGAAAGCATGCTGCTTTTTATTCTAATATCACATGACCCTAGTCACGTGACTATATCTCTAAGATAATTCACTTCCACAACATATGTTCTTTATTTATTTTATTGTTTGTCGCCTTGCTTCTGACAATGTTATAAAATGTTTCAACCAGGTTTCTTGGTTAGCAAAGAAATTACGGGGAAAATTGCAGATATTTTTGCTTGATTTGACCTGAAATGGGAGATGTACTTCCACATTCTCTGAGCAACTCTGATGCATTGAAATAAAAACTGACAAGAATTTTTGGCCAGAGTTGAGAGATGATCAAAATCTTGACAACTAATGGAAGTTAACACAGCATATCATTTCAAATACACAGGGATAGGCCAAAATCAATGCTTCAACTTACCCCAACTTCATTTTTCAAATCTGCCTTCTCCAGTTGGCTTTAATAAGCAATAAATGTTCTGCTACTGTTTTCAATGAATCTTCATGGTCCACTGTTCTAAGTAAAAGCCAAATGTATAAGGAAATTCTACTCAAAGGGATCTCCCTTTGTTATAGCCTTACAACTCCAGTAGAGGGTGGGACAGATTTCAGTTATTAGTCATATTAGAAATAACTTTCTACTTTTTACACATGTGAGTTTCAAATAAAATGGTTGGAATAAAAGGGATGGTCAGAAGTTTTGCAGTAATGAAACGCTTCTTTTTTTTTTTTTTTTGAGAATGCTCACAGCTGAGATTAAGAGGTAGGTGGAAATTTCCTGAATATTTAATAAAAGGAATGGTTGGAATCAGGATATCCGAGGTTGAATTTTCTCCAGTGGTATGTATTCTTGGGAAGAATAGCAAAAGAGCTATGTTTTAAAATTTCAATATATTAACTGAAATAAACAATCTTTCACGGGTCACCTGTTAATATCCAGTCATCAAGCAGCTGCCTTTGTGGTAGTCTTTTTTTGGTAAAGTTTAACAAGCGTAATCAGAAAATAAAATAAAAACAGTGTGTCAAAAAGTTGTTTTCTTTTCTCTTGATACCGTTATTACTGTATACTCAATTTCAATTATTCTTTGCATATAAAAAGTCCACAGGTAAGATGAGTGTCTAGCAGACATAAAACTTTTTGCTAAACACACTGTCAGCAGTCGCCAACTCTTTTCAGATTTTGTGCATGTATTAACCCCCCCCCCGGAACATGCATGCTGCGAGTTCCAAGAGATTAACTCTTTCACTTTCACTTTTGATGGTGGTTTTTCTTTAGCTATGTATCAACCCATTGCAGGTTATTTAATGCCGAAATCTAAATATTTTGTATGCAAATTTATATTATTTTGGGAGATAATAATGATTTTAGTGATACAAATCTTACTAATTAACCCATAGCTGGGGGGGAAGAGGTGGTTTCATACCTTTGCCAAGGGTATTTGCATGTAAGTGAATATAACGAACCCGACTGGAATTGGAACTCGTCTCTCCAATTAACAACACATGCAAATTCAAGCTTACAATACCTTGTATTCCCAAGCAGTCACCCATCTAACTACTGATTAGGCTTGAAATTGCTTAACTTTGGTGATCATTGTAGGACCTCTTTCATTTTGGGCTAAGGTCGTGATAGGATGGTAAAATTAGCGTTCTGTGCAATAGACACACATGGCATAGACAATGCATCTCACTCACACTTTAATTCACCAACAGAATAAGTACAATTTTTTTCTTTATTCATTTTGTTTCATTCTCTTGCTTGTCCATTTTCTGAACCAATTCAACACTATTAGTTTTTGTTTACCAACACACACCACCTTCTCAATTTCAAATGATGGCTTCTACCCAAGGAACAACATATGAAGCTCAAGCCAAAATTTTATGCCATAAAATATTCTGGCATATGAGCTGCTATTCCATGACCCACTGCAGTGTCATTGGTGCATTACATATATTTCTGCACTCATAGTTGTGTCTGATGCAAATGACAGAACAAATTCAATTTTCAAGCTGGCTTTTGAATTCAGATTCATCCATCTCCGTGACTAGTAGCCCTACCAAAGATAAAATAACGTCTACCCTACTCTTTCAGGTATAGCTAAGGGAGATTCATACTTTACCCAAGGGAATTACTCTGAAGTGAATCCAAACAGCCTCAGCTACAGTTTGAACACTGCTCACCAATTCCATTTTCTGCAGTGATAACCATTGTGCCACCTGTAATATGGGATTTATGCCAGGAAATACCAGTTGATCTGAATGTCAATACAAAACCTTCGTTCTAAGAGGACTTGATCTGTGGTGACCCCAATATGTACTGGGCTCCCAGTAGATTGATATCAAAATAAACTTTGCACTCATTATTGATTGATTGATGGTTCACTCTTCGTCAATTCAACCAACAAAAAAAAAAAAGGAAAAATGTAACCCCCCCCCCCCAAAAAAATAGGTGTTGCTTATTTTGATATATGTTGTAGATCTTATAGTCATTAAATTTTAAGTGAATAATTTCTAACCAATCTCAAGATGTTGCAAGTTGAAATTTTGCTGAATCAGCATTTACTACTTTTGCTGAATCAGCATTTGCTACTTTTGCTGAATCAGCATTTGCTACTTTTAGGGGCTGAAAATGATGTTTCTCAATTTTTCCGTCTGTCTAAAAGTTTTTTTATTTTTTCACTAGGAAACTGCTGATATCTACTTTTTGATTACTCCCTGTAAAATTCTAGATGAATATTTGGATTCCATGACTAAAAATCTAGAAGGACTTCAAATTTCATTAATTTCTGGCCAGTGGATCAAAAAATATAAAGGTTTTTGTGAAATTGTTGAGTTTGAAAATAGAAATGTCCAACGATGGGAAATGCTGATTCAGCAAAGTTTCAAATTGTGACATCTTGAGAACAGTTAAGAATTTTTACTTGAGATTTTCAGGATTTTCTAATAACTTTAAGATCTACAACATATATCAAAATGAAAAAAAAAAAAATCAATTTTTTGGGGTTACATTGATTGGTTGAATTGACATGGAATAACCCTGATTCATTTTCTATGGCTTATCAGCCCTTTTTATAATAGTTGTACAAAAATATATTTCTCATTCCTAATGACTAAAATGTTCTCTTTCTGTAGTGTGGGTACCAAAGAGGAAAGCTCATCAGAACATTAAAAATATTTATAGAAAGGGCACAGGGAAGCCATGTTAATGTGTGAGGGGAAAGTGACTGATCCAAGATGTCAGGTCAGGATAATTAACATTGTAGATTCTTTTTTGAATTTTATCAAAAATCTCTAAATACATAGCAGAAGCATTTAGACCAAATAAACCATATTTGGTGGCAGTATTAAAAGCATGGCAGACTTATAAATGTGTAAGGTAGATTCTGGTGGGAAAAACTGCCCTTTGCATTACTTTTTGATTTACCCTCATATAAGTATATCAACAACAGCAGAAGTGATGCTGAACTCCAACAGAGCAACACTCTATGCCTTCATGGCCTCACTTTTTTCACTAACATGAAGTGGAGCGATATTTGTGTAAATTACTATGTCCGCTGCGAGGAAGGTTGGTTCACTGTGCTGGGCCCCAAAAATTTCTCCTCAGAATCCATCTTGCACATTTACAAATCTACCATTCATCTGTGTATTGAATACTGTTGCCATATCTGGTCTGGCGAACCTACTGTGCATCTTGAGATTCATGACAAAATTCAGAGAAGGGACTGCAATAAAATCAATCCTAACTAGGTATCTCATCTCCAGTCACTTTCTCACTGATGGGACATGACTTCCCTCAATCTGTTCTGCAAATATTTTCATGGCAACTGCTCGGACAAGCTTTTTTTTTTTCTGACGGTCTGACTACATTTAATCTAAGTGTGCTACTAGATTGGCAACTAAGGTCTCACCATTTTACTGTTGAACTAGCTAGATGCAACCATCATTTCTACTCTAAGAGTTTTTTTTCTCACACTTCCCACAATGTGGAACTCCTAATTTGTTGCTTCCCTGATAAGTACAAAATGCAATGTCAATTGCCATTTTCTGTCTTCTTGAACCATTTTTGCCCTTTCCTCAATCCTCCCCATTTTCAGTCTTCTCATTCACTTTCACTCCTGCGTTCTAGGGGCATTGTCACTTTGTGCTTGGGGTGAAACAATTAAAAAGAAAAAAAAATAGTGTTAATAATGGATTTTTTTTTTTTTTAACTTTAATACCTTATTTTAATTTTTACAATTAATGTTGGATTCTTATTTTTATAATTATTACCGGATTTATTATATTTTTTGGTCGACATTAATCGGCCAACCAATTCATTTACAGAGTGCAAATCTATGGTTATATTTTTAACCCCCTTTTCCAAGTCTTGTTATATTTGCTTTGTTTTTACTCAATATGAGTATAATCTTCAAGGTTATAATTTGTTAACTTTTTAGTTTCATTATCAGTGGACGCCTGCTGAGGTCATGACCTGTAGAATAATTGTCCAGGGTTAAGTGGAACTGACAAAGTTTTCAATAAACAAGACGAGTAAGAATGAGAATGTGGCAAAATAATATTAAGCAAACAATATATATGCATGTCAAAACTAGGCAAAGCAACAGTAATAATTTTTTTTTTACAACAATGTTCAACCTGTACAAGGCTCAAGAGCCACTCGAGGTAGACGGTTACAGATTAAGAGGCACAGTTTATGGAGATAATGGTTAAGCCTAAACTTGAACAGGTTAAGATTGTAATGATCGAAGAAGCATCCTCTTGGGAGTTGGTTCCAAAAAGCAGTGGCATGTGGGAAGAAGCTGCTCGAGTGGAACTTGCATTTCACCAATGGAATAGGAAGACAAAATGTTCACAAAGTAAGAATTATGTTTACATGCAAAAGGGATACAGTCAAGTGGTTATAGTGTTCTAACTTTAAGAGAAGGAAAAGGAAAAATGTGGTGGATAAGGCCAAGAATTGTCCATTTTTATTGGTTGGGAAGAAATCTTCATAACCTGCAAAAAAACAGAGTGCCAAAAGGACAGTTTTTCCATTGACACTGCGATCATTTGAAGATTATTTCCAAAAATAACTTTATATTTACAACATTCTAAAAACTAATACAATTAAGACTAGTACAATAAAATATTTATGATTTACCGGTTGATAAAATAAATATGAAGATTTTTTATTCATCAATTTATAAAAAGTGACTAAATTATTAAAATATATGAACCAACTGTAAGGAAAATCTTTATTATTTACCATTTTATAAAGTTTGAATCAATTGGCATTTATCTGATGTTTTGCCAACCATTCCAATGTTTATTACTTTTGCTGTAAATTCTCAAGAACAAAGAAATGTATAAAGTCAATTTCATGTGTTCAGATTTTATTAAAATGCTAATCATCATTTTTAAAACAAAAAAAAAACATTGCTGAGGAGTGAAGGTAGTTAAAATAATAGTGGTGGCAAGGAAAAAAACGCCCTTTTGAAATTCTGTTTTCTTGTGGGCGTGATGGGCCAAGATTGCTGAAATCCCAGCATGCATCTGTAAGATTTGTCTATTAAATTGGGGAGGGTATGTTCTTAGTAGTTGTTCCTACAGATTTGAACCAACAACTATTATTTATTCATAGTAAGTGTTATTCAGTATGAATACCAAAACTGTTTATTCCTGGGTATGATGATAAACTACATCCGGCAGCAAGGCCTCTGATTGAGCGGTTCGAGGTTGTGAGGAGTGTGGAACCATCTCTTAATTGTTGTTATCTTCAGGTCCACCCTGACCCGGGGTGATAGCACATGTTATGGGCAAATAGTGAACCCCCAAACA
The DNA here is from genome assembly GCA_964036315.1 of Acanthosepion esculentum. Taxonomy (NCBI): domain Eukaryota; kingdom Metazoa; phylum Mollusca; class Cephalopoda; order Sepiida; family Sepiidae; genus Acanthosepion; species Acanthosepion esculentum. The sequence continues at coordinate 83,449,134 of OZ038501.1, forward strand.
AAAGCAAAACACTATGAAAAATATAAAAATATATTTCATTTTTATATAAAAAAAATTACCAACAATACATATTTATAGTAAAATTACCAACAATATATTTTATCTGTTTGGTTTGGTTTATTTTGCTTTATGACATGTCAACCTCAATGGTTGACATGTCAAGGCTGATAACATTTTTAGGATAGGTTTGTATGAATAGAATATGTATTCTTTGTAAGAAATCAGTCTGTAGATCAGGTTTCATTGACATATTTTGGTAAAGAGGGTTTTTGTCGAGAGTCAAATGTATTGCTAGTAATAATTTTTTTTTTTCAAAAATTTATTGCTGGTAATTTTTTTTCAAAAATGTATTGCTGGTATTTTTACTATAAAAACCTATTTTTAAACTTTTATAGTGTTATAATCCCAGTTTGGGGGTTTAACTATTTGGCCATAGCTGGACCCCTAACAGGTACTACCTACCCTGGGTCAGAGTAGACTTGGGAACAACAGCAATTAAGAGATGGTTCCAGGCTCCTCAAAACCTCCTGATCAAAGGCCTTGCTGCTGGATGTAGTTTATCATCTTACCCAGGATGCCATTTTATGTGTAGTTGAAACCATAAAATCTAAATATTTTGACCATTAAAATGGTCAAAATATTAGGTTGGTGCAAAAATAATGTCGTTTTTTGACGTTCAACTTCATGTGAGAAACGACATTATTTTTGCACCAACCTAATATTTAGATTTTGGTATTAAGTAACCCATAGAGGTGTTGATATGCCACTAAACAAAATCAACCAACCAACCAGAAATATTTCATAGGACCTTGCACCTATTCACACACAATTCAAATGAGAGGCTTATCTATGGCATATATATTTCTTACCTATATGAAGTACTTTGGGATTGATGTCTTATCACTTACAGAGAGCGGAAGTGGATATTAATGACCTAACTCTATTTCCAGGAGAAGACTTCTTAAATGCTTTAATCTTTTTTAAATCTTTTTTATTTCATCATCACCCGAAAAATGGATGAAGTCAAGTTTATATGGCAGCTATTACATTTGACTTATCTGAGTATTTAGTACACTTAACTTGGCCTGGCACAAGGCCACAAGTAGGAAGCACCCATTAAGGAATTTTTTAGTGAGATGGCAATGGATTTGCTAGAAGCAATATTTTTCTGTAGACAATGTGTAGCTTTTTTTCCGCAGGCTTGGCATAGCCGAATGTCAGAGATGGGTTTGTTACATTCACTTATGTATAAATACTTTTGGCTGAATAATGATCCCCCACTTTATATCCACATTATAATTTCTTGTTTGTTTATCAAATTCTGGGTATGAATTCACTGCTTCTCCCACCCACCCCAGCTATAGGTTAATTAGTAGGACTTGTATTAGTAAAGCATTATTATCGCAAAAAAGTTCTTACAATCTAAAATATATGAAATGCTACTAAGAGTGTATATTGGCATTGAGTTTTCACTGCATCAGGATGTTAGATTTTTGTCAAATTTGTCTATTGATTGTTTCTATTATTACAAGTTAACAACCCTTTGCAGGTTACTTAAAGCCAGAAAATATTTCTAGATTTAAAAAAAAAAATAATTAAAAATAATAATAATTTACTGATATATTTACTAATTAACCCATATCTGGGGGGAGAAGAGGTGAATTCATACCTTTCCCAAGGATATTTGCACATAAGTGAATATAATGAACCCAACTGGAATTGGCTCTCTGATTTCCAGTTCTGAGCTGTTATCCATTGCACTACCCGCCCATCTAAGCTTACAGGACCAAGTATTTCCAACTGGATTCTCATCTAGGTACTGACCAGGTTTGACGTTGCTTAACTTCAGTGATTTTATGAGAACTATTGTTTCAACGTGATGTGGCAAATCTGTCTAATATTTATTGTCTTAATATTTATTTTCATATTTTCTGATCTCTTGTTTCAAGAAACAATCGTTTCTCCAACAGTTTCTCACTTCTTAGAAGATGTGGCATTACTTTATCTATATAACACGTAGTTAATATTTCCTGATGAGTGGATGGAGTGATTGCTGGAGGGTCTGTCTATGAAACTCTGGAGTCGAGATGCTGAATATAACATCAATCAGCTAAGTGACAAATTTTAAACAGGGTGATTGAAAAGTAACTCCCTATTTTATGTATGAGTGGCCAGCCAGGAGTCCTGACTTAATACCCTGTGATTTTTTTCTTTGGGGTTGGTTAAAGGAGCAAGTCTACTATACCAAACCAAAACTTTGGAAGAACTTGAAGGGTGAATAAAAGAAGTTATATATTCCATACCACAAGATCAGTTGACGCAATTCCTGGTCAACTTGAGAAGCTGCTAGCGAAATCTGGTGCCCATATGGAATTTTAAATAAAACCTCATGCTAAACGTTTTCCTCTCATATTCATTTCTTGTTAAAATTATAGTTAATAAATAAATGATAAGTATTTTAAAATGGGGAGTTAATTTTCAATTCTCCTATATTTGTATTAATCCTATTAATGCTCTACCTCCTATATTGAGCGATTTATTGTAAAGACTGCTCACCTTAGATATCTTTTCTTTCAGATTTCCACTGACTGACAGTATTTTTGGCTTTACACTATCTTCGTTATTGATATATATATATATATATATATATATATATATATATATATATATATATTCATTTATATATATGTATATTTGAACTTACCTTTCAGTAATGCTTTTAGTTCTTTTGCTGCTCTCAAAGTGGTAAATTTGTTCACAATATCCAATGCCGTCTGGTCATATGAATTTGGTTGGTTTACATCAGCTCCACACTTTGAGTGGGTCAGGTGAAGAGTGGGCAGAGTAGGAGGAAAAAAAGAAAGAAAGAGTTACAAATGCAGTCAATGGATCCAAAGATTTGCGAAAAATAACAACAAAAGAACAAAACAGAAACAACAAAGATAGAAAAAGAGAAAAGATTAGAGGAGGAAAAGCAGGGAATGAGAGGAAGTGGAAGATGTAAAAGAAAGGAATGGAAGGATTGAGTGAGAGGAGAAAGAAAGCAATGGACAAACAGAGACAATTGCAGAGTGTGAGAGAGGGAAAGAGGAGTAGAGAAAGAGGGAAAGCAACATTGGGGAAAGAGAAAGAATGCAATGTGGATAAAGTAAGGAAAAAGGACAGGGAGAGCGAGAGGAAGAGAATGTTGGATGAAGAGAGAAAGTGAGGAGGAGAGAAGCAAGTATAAAGAAAGAAAGAGAACAAGAGGGAGAAAGTAAGGTGGAGAGTGTGCATGGTAGAGAGAGAAGGTGAAAAAGTAAGGTAGAAAGAAAAGATAGAAAAAGATGGGCAAAACAATGAGAGAGAGAGAGAGAGAGAATGCAAAGTAGAGAGTGTAGGAGAAAAAGAAAGAGAAGATATTGATATCAGAGAGAGAGAGAGAGACAGTGGAAAAAATGATGGGAAAAGAAGAGAAAATGATGGGGAGAGAAGCAAGTAAAAAGAGAACAAGATGAGGAAGAGAGAGATAGAAAGATAGAGACAGGGAAAGAATGCAAGGTAGAGAGAAGTGAGAAAATGAGAGAGACAGACATAAGTAAAATTAGGGAGAGAGAACTAGATGGTGGAAGTCAAGGAGAGAAAGAAGAAGTGAGAAAGAGGGAATGGATGCCTATTAGAGAGAAGGGTTGAAAAAGTGAAGGGAACAGAGAAGCAAGTAGAGAGAGAACAAGATGGAAAGGACACAGAAAGTTGAGAAGAGAGCAAAGTGGAGTGACAGGTAGAGGTGGAAGGAGTGCACATGAGAGAGGGAGGGAGAGAGAGACACACACACACACACAGAGAAAAGAGCAAGGAGATCAGGAAGAGAGAGAGGGAGAGAAGGGCAATGGAGAAAAGTGGGAGAGAGAGAGAAAGTCCAAAGGAGAGAGAGAGAGAGAGAGAGAGAGAGACACACACACACACACACACACACACAGGGAATGAAAATGATGTACAAAAATAAAACTCAGTGAAATTACCAACTCATCTTCTTCCTGTCTGTCAACTTGAATATTTTAAAAGAAAGAATTTTTTGGAGAAAAAAAAGTGGTAGGAAGAAGAAGTGATCTTAAAAAATCTTTTTTTTAAATCTGACTTACCATTCCTTATCTACTTACTTATCTGTCAGCAGAAATCATATTTTCCCAAAAAACAAGATTTTATATAAAAGAACTTTTTGTCAGCCAACAAATATTTTTTTAATTTTAATAAAAATAAGACTTAAAAAAACCCAAAAAAACTTTTAATTTTGTTTTTATCTATCTGAATTTTACATATAAATAAACCTTGAGGAGAGACAATGAACACATGTATAGCTGATCATGTGTGAAGATCAATTGCAAAAAGAGAACAACACTGTAAGATAATATGATTGAAAGAATCAGTGCATCTGCAAGGCTCTTTACTTTTAGTTTCTGGAAGGCATCTTTCACTATTCCAATATAACTTCATGTTTTCCATTGTTTATTATGACATTACACAGATAAATTTCTGTATCTATATGACTTTTATGTATCCAACATATAGCTTACATCTTGTACTGTCTCTTTTGCTGAGAAAAGAAATAGCACAAGGTGTGAACTATATATATATATATATATATATATATATAATTAATGGGTTGTCCTTTCCAGTTGCTTTTCTTTAATATATTTTTAAAGAGTCCTTTCAGTTTCTTTTCTGAATCTACCCCTAACACAGTGTCATTGATATCACTTACATTGTTAAGATTACATCCATGTCTAGAATATTGCTGCCACATCCAGTCTGGTGCTTCTGTTATATATTTAGAGATCCTTGATGAAATCCATACAAGAATATGCAATGTTATTGACCCTGACCTGGCATCTCAGCTTCAGTCACTTTCCCACCACTGTAATGTAGCTTCTCTCTGTCTTTTTTATAAATACATTCATGGTAATTGTTCTGATGAACTTTTCTTTAAAAATTGTTATTTTTATTCCCCACTCTAACAGACAAATTATACATATGGAACTGGTAAGGACTATATAGAGAGTTTAGGTATTGGGGTGGATATAGTGAGAATGGTAAGTAAGAATGTGTTGCTTTGGTGTAATGAATACTGTGGTATATTTGGATCAGTAATTGAAGCTAGCTAAGTTTAAGATAAGACAGCATGAAGACCAGCCTTTCCTACCCTCTTGGCCTTGTGCCACATTTTTGTATTTTCCAAATAAATATTACTTTCCTCTATGGTAACTAAAGTTTATGAATTTAAGTGCAGTACTAGATTAACAACAAAGTATCATCATTTTACAGCTGAAATGGTTAGATGTAACTGTAGGTTCTATGTTAACAGTTTCTTCTTTCACACTTCTTGCTTGTGGAACTCTCTTCTGGCCTCTTATTTTCCAGACAACTTTGATCTTTAAAAATTTAAATGCAATGTCAATCGTTATCTTCTGTCTTAATTCCTTTTTAGTTATTGTTTTCTTTCTTTAATAATGTTTTTTCTCAGATTCTTTCACACTCAGTAACTCCTTGGATCTTAGTAGCTTTATTGCCTTGCTTGGGGTGAAATGATTAAAAAGAGAATCTATTCTATAATATAAAACTCAATGTGATGATATATTTATCAGTTATGCATCCTTATCTCCCCTATTTTGGATAATATTCCATACCAATAAAACTAAAAATAACATTTCTCACTTGTGTAATGCTCTTCCAGTTTCTTTCGTTCCAGTCAAGTGTGATCTTCAAAGATTTAAATTTAAGAACATTCATAAATATTCATGAGAATTCTTAAATTTAAAAAATTTGAAAAAAACCAATAACATTTTTGCTCTTGTATATAAATACTAGTTACAAAATAAAATCCTTGCATTTGCCTTGATAAAGTCCCACAGAGGACAAAATGTGTTGTTCTATAAAAAGTTTTCCTTTTGTCTTTATTCATATTATCTTTTTACATGCGAATATATATATATATATATATATATATATATATATATACATATACATATATATATATACATATATATATATACACACTAGCAGCCATACACAGCTGGTCGATCAAAAGTGTTCTGTTAGAATGGAGCAAAAGCAGCATCATATTTAGATGTAACAGAGTCTATCTTCTTCATTTACTTTAAAGTACTTTCATTAAAAAACATTTTGAATCAATGCAGTTACTGATATAACAGAAGTCGTCTGTATTTATTCAATCGAAGTTAGGCGAGGACATGAAGGGATAAAACAGGCAACATGAAGACCCACTTCAGTCCACAATTATTTTGGAGTTTTTGAAATTCAGTTTGTTAGTGTGCTACCAGGGATGTAAAAGAAGATACATTTATAAAACAATTGTTAAGTTTTGCTTGAAAGATCAATGAAAAATAAGAAAGAAACCAGTAAAAATCGCCATTATTCATTATTTATGTGGGTTTTCACTATATGGGTGGACTCAATTATCAAGTTAAATGACTGTTAAACAATCAACTTATTGTTGGCTACAATTGAGTGAAGTTTATATTAGATTGCTTGAAAATTGAGGGAGTTTTTAGTTTAAAATTTGTGTTGAAATTGATTTTTTGTTTTTCATGTTTTTTCGCTAAACACAGCAGCATAGAAATAAAAATGAGGTATCATTGAGCTTGTCATGATGTAAGTAACCTACATAAAGTTTGAATGAAATCAGAGGAAAAAAGTTGAATCTATTGATTTTTGATCAGCTTTATTGATTATTGATTTTTTATGCTAAGAATGTGCCAAGTTTGGTCAAAATCGGTTGGATGGATCTTAAGTGTAAAGGTATCAGACAGACAGACATCCTCTGTTTTCTATATATATATATATATATATATATATATAGATAGGTATGAAAATAAACCTCTACTGCCAATGCTACTAGTAAGTTAAAGACCATTACTCTTGTTAATTTGACCATTCTTCTGAAATTCTTCAACAAGACGATGTACTTTTCACATATTCTTCACTGTTTTAGAGAATTTTTTTTTTTTTTCAATAAAATATTTGGTTAATGTGTATCAAACGTGACATGTTGGCCTCACCAGAATGTCCGCACACACCGGCTTAACTCACTCTGGCATATGGCAAAAGAAAAAAAACTTTCCATAACTCTGACTCTGAAATCACTGAGTAATGGAAAATGACTATCAAAAATTGTTTCCTTGAATGACAGGTGAAAAGAAATGTGAAAAGAAAAGATAAATGGAGACATTATGAATGTCGTGCTGAGACTAAGAAATAAAAGACTTTTGGCACATACTTTTGCCTCCGCTCTATCAATGTCTGTGGTTATTTGTAACAGGAGTCCAAGACTCTGCCAAAATGGCGGGATTATTTATGTATGGATCAGCATTTGTAAGATCAGGGCAGTATCTGTGTGCTTTGCATTTTGCCATTATCCAAAGGTTTTAGTATCTAAATATTTAAATATACATAGTAGATGTGAAAATGACAGGATTATTTATGTATAGATCAGCACTTCTGCCTTGGTTCAGGGTAGTATCATCTACACTCTATCCATGATAAAATCTCACCTTTTGACACTTTCTGGGAGGTTTGTGTGTGTGGGTGCATGGGGGGGGGGGATGTAGTATTAACCGTGATCTCTCTGAAAAAGTTTCACGTATGCACACACACAAACACAATAGCCATCAACTGTCTTAAATTCTACATAATACATAATAAAAGAATTTTTAAAGAGGAGGATCAGAAAATGAAATATAAAACCTTCAGAAAAACTGGAAAGAAAACCAGTTGAGATGAAATTTGAAAGGGATACAGGCACTAGTAAAGTTGACTGGTCCTGCTCATAATAAAAAAAAAAAAAAAAAAAAAATAAGGAAGATTTTTTTTTATCTACCATTTTTTTGTTAATTAGTATACATTAGACCTTTCTCTACTCATGGCGTTTGTCAGAATCGCTCTTTCTTTCAATAACTAAAAAAATTAAATTTACCATATTTGACAGCATATAAGGCGCACTTTTTTTTTATTAAAAATATCTTTCAAAATTCCCCTGCATCTTATATGCCATATGTAGGTTTAAAATTTGTGATAGTCGGCCGAAATTAGCTACCTGGCAACTCCTATTAGCTTAGACTTTAGAGTACCTTTCATATACCTATTGTCATTATTTAAAAGGCTATTAGGCAGATTAAAAGTGTTATCATTGATAATATACATTATATTACTTTCATCACGTTTAATCTCAGTACTTTGTTTCACTAAAATTATATGCAATAAATTCAAATTATATATTTGTAAAATATATTTGTTTCATTAATATTTTTACAATCAGAATTTTCAAACCCTAATTAGTCCACTAAGATGTTTACAAGACGCAGGTTGTACAGATCATATAAAGGAAAATTTTTGACTGAATTTTAATGGTGACTGTACCGTTTTGCTCAATTGTAATAATTGTTTGATTTTTATTTTGTTTTATTACCTTTGGATATAATAAAATTTTTATAGGCTTGTGTTCTTTTTTTCCTATTATTTTTAGTTTAATTGTAATCATGGCTTTGTTTGACCAAAATAATGCCTCATAAATATGGGCTTTACCATTTACTAATACTTTTACTAATTACTAATTTTTTCTTGATTTTCTCTACTGAAATTGGAATGCGTCTTATACACCTGTGCATCTTATATGCCGTCAAATACAGTAAGTAAATTTGTTATAACACTTGTATATGTGAGTGATCAAAACATTTTATTTCATTCACTGTTGCTTGCGCTGACACAAGAAAAACAAATTTTTAACCAAAATTTTGAACATGCTAGAAAGGATTAAAAAATTTAATAAAATAATAAAAAATAATTTGGTCTTTCCTATTAATAATAATATAAACATTTTGATGATACAGTGTAACCCGGATATAAGAGACCTTGATATAAAAGAAACCCGGATATAAGAGAGATTTTCTCTGGTCCCAAATTAGAGCCTGTATTAATGTATATATAATAGGCCAAACCCGGATATAAGAGACGTATTCTCCGGTCCCGACAACTCTCTTATATCCGGGTTACACTGTACAACTTTTTATCAAGTTTGGAGCCTTTTTCATCATCTTTTCTCAGTGAATTATTGGAGGTACCTAATTTACATTCTCCAACAAGTCTTGCTTTTAACTAATATATGAAGGGGTTGAAATTTTAATTTCTCAAAATTTCATAAAATTAATTAAATGGGGGGGGGAATAACAGATGTAAAAGAAAAATATTTTCAACAAGATTTTTAAAAATAATTCAAAAATAAATTCATTCATTTGTTAATAAGTCCTAAAAATTTAATCAAAATCCAACAACTATTTGATTTTTGCAAGAATTTCCAAATCAATGTGTTTTTTAAATAAAAAAAAAATGCTAAAATTTCCTATACTAATCTTTGATGCTGATACAAAAAAAAAACAAGATTTTTTTTAACCAAAATTTCAAACGTGCTAGAAAGGGTTAACACTTTTAGCCCTGGGCACCGCTTTACTGGTAGTGGAGAAAAATGACGTAATGCCCAATCACTGGTTGAACAGTGGTAGAGTAAAATGACGTAATACGGTTGAATGGTGGGCAAACACTTGTATAACTATTTTTATATCTACCATGAAACATTACATACCAATTATTTGCAAATTTTGACTCAGGAGCTCAGGCAGAAGGGTTAAAATTGTTCAGGAATGCAGAGCTCAAAGGGTTAAAAAATTGTAATAATATAATCTAAAATACTTTTTTTAATAATAACAAATATTTTCATAAAAATTTTTTTTTATCAAGTTTGGGCGTTTTTTCATCATGGCATGCTCTTTTTTCAGTAGATTATTAAAGGTATCTATGTTTAAAATGAAATCATCAGGGCATGTGGGTGTAAGATATACAACGTATGTCTTGCTATGTTGGGGCAAATAAGATTTTATTATAGCCAAAGTAACCTAGAAAGAATACGTCTACTTTAGCTGACAGGTCAGATCTACAAATAAAAAAATAGGTTCATACTTTGTAAATGTCATCCAATTTAACCTCAAATTGTCCATTAAGTGCACTTAAAGATAATTTGTTTGACAAATCTAGTCTCTTTTATTATTTTGACAAATCAATTTCATATTCTAAGTGCCTTAAAGACTATCTTCAGTCATAATAACAAGCACGGGGTGGGGAACTTGTCGGACTTCAACAAGTTATTCCTGATCATTAAATATGATCCAGGTTGTAGGTTTCATCTCAGCAGCACTTTCCTAAAGGACTCATCAAAGAGACAACGATAGGTTTCATGTAAGTGTTTACTCTGCTTAAAGACAAATTTATGACTTCTGTGATTTAGTCATCAGTATTAATAGAATATCCCTTTGTATGTAAGTACATTCAGAAATAGGCTGCAATGTGCCAAGCGCAGATAAAAGTGGAAATAAAGTAAAAATCAAAGAGAACTTCATTTGGTGTGTGTTTTAAATAAAAACAACAACTTTTAAATAGAAATTCAGGATTGACGGTTTCAGATTTTCTTACAAAAGCATAAATCTTGTGGTGGGGGGTGGAATGAAATTATGCATCTCCACTTTTTCGCTAAAAATGTAATAGAATAAAATAAAAATATTTGGTCTTTCCTCTTAATAACGTGAACATTGCTATTCATAGCATGATGAAAAAAAAGTCCCAAACTTGACAAAAACAAAGTTTATCACCAAAATGTTTATGTTATTATTAAGAGGAAAGACCAAAGTATTTTTTTTTATTATCTGTCTATATTTCTGAGATGAGGTATTATGTGCACTATTTACATTATTCGAACTATTGTCCTCATCTTTGTTGCCATATTTATCACAACATTTTGGCCATTGTGCATTCCGGCCTTCTTCAGGTGGTTGGAATGTCAAACTGAACTCTTTATTTCACTCACTGGGGTAGACTGTTCTAGTTCAACGTGCCATGTCTAATGGATGTCAGTTATCAGTTAATTCCCCTCTCCAAGTTCTCCACAGCCTTAACCAGATATTGAACTCACACTCTTTGGGTCCTGTCACTGGATCTAACTAACGCCTTTATCCACTGTGGCATGTGTCCTTGAGTGTAAGCTCAATACCTGGTTAAGGCGGTGGAGAACTTAGAAAAAGGAATTAACAGAAGATATATTGTGATAAATATGGCAACAGAGATGAGGATGATAGTCTGAATAATGTAAATAGTGTATTTTTTTATTATTTTATTAAATCTTTTAATCCTTTCTAGCACGTTTGAAATTTTTGTTTAAAATCTTGTCTGTCTTGTGTCAACATCAAAGATTAATATAAGAAATTTTAGCATCGTTTTTGTAGTAAAGAACACATTGATTTGGAAATTCTTGCAGAGATCAAATAACTGTTGGATTTTAATTAAATTTTCATGATTTTTGAAATTTTTTTTTTTTTTTTTTTTTTTTAGAAAATCTTGGTAAAAATATTTTCCTTTTATATCTGTCGATTACTTAATTTAATGAAATTTTGAGAAATTAAAATTTCACCCACTTCATACTTATATTAATTAAAAACAGAACCCCTTGGAGAATGTAAATTAGGTACCTCAATAATTTGCTGAAAAAGAGCATAGCGTGATAAAAAGTCTCAAACTTGCTGAAAACAATGTTTTATCTTCAAAAAAATCTTTGTTATTAAAAGGAAAGACCAAAGTATTTTTAGATTATTCTGTTATATTTTTTAATCCTTTCTATCACGTTCGAACTTTTGGTTTTTTGCATCAGCAGTCAGCCAAAGATTACTGTGGGAAATTTAGCATCATTTTTGCAGTAAACCCACATTGATTTGGAAATTCTTGCCAAAATCAAATAATTGTTGGACTTTAAGGAAATTTTCAGGATTTATTCACAAATGAATGAAATTACTTTTTAAATATTTTTTTTTTTATAAAATCTTGGTAAAAATATTTTTTTTCTGTTTTTATCTGTTACACCCACTTAATGAAATTTTGATAAAATAAAATTTGTATTTCTATCAGCTAAAAGCAGGAATCCTTTGAGAATTTAAATCAACAATTTGTTTTTGTCAAACAGAAACACCATTTACTGAAAATCTGCTCGGAATTGTTATATACTGTACCTATGAACACTAATGGGTATGTCCCAATTCTCATAAATATATTGGACATTATTGTAAGTTGGGGTAATATGCTGTCTAAGTGGTTTACCTACTTCACGCCACTGGCGAGTATTGTATTTTGTTGATGCTATAAAGATTACCATTTCATTTCCAACCTCCATTTTGGTTATTCCTCATTCAGTAACCTTTTCTAGGTTACAATAAGATAGATAGATAGATAGATAGTGTTATATACCGTACCTATGAACACTAATGGGTATATCCCAATCCTCATATATACGTTGGACACTACTGCAGTGGGGGTAATATGTTGTCTAAGTAGTCCACCACTAGCAGTGGTTTACCTACTTCACGCTGCTGGCGAGTATTTTATTTTGTTGATGATATAAAGGTTACTATTTCATTTCCAACCTCCGTTTTCGTTATTCCTCATTCAGTAATGCTTTCTAGGTTACAACAATTGTAAAATAAAAAATGAAATAAAACTATGGTATTATTTAATTGGAAAAGCTTTTAAATGCTTTTATAAATAAGATATATTATTCTTAATAAAAATTTCAGATTATATTATTCTAAAGAAAAATTTTTTTTTTTGAGGAATAATGAATTTTTACAAGAATTGTTTTCATTTTTAAAAATTTTAATTAGAAAAATTATTAAATTTTAAATCTTTAAAATTCTGTATTAATTTCAGGAGTTTTGATAATATTGTTATTAAATGAAAACTATATTTATTAATCATAAATGAAAAGGATTAATACAAATCATCACACACCAATATTTTTAAAAGAGTTTTGAATTTTTTTTTTTTGTGTGTATAAACAATTACATTTTTGTAAGTATGGGTGACTATACGTGACATTATCATAAAATAAGAGTGATGATTATAGTAAATTTAAAGTCAACATTTCTAAAATTTAATTAAATGTTAGATAACAGAGAATATTTTCCTAAATTTTTAAGATTACTGAGTACTTAAAAATTAAATAAAAATGGCACTCACATTATTTTCTTAAATTATGTTTTACAGATAAAGTCTCCGTAGAACAACATTAGATCTGTCATTACTTCATCAAACATGTAAATATGGCTACTGTCAGGTTAAAAATGCATTTCTGCAATATTTTAAACTTAAAGTAAATAATAGTTGTTTCAAATAAGATTAATTATACTTTAAATCAGCTAATATTTCTCAAATAAAGTTTCAGAAATATATATTTTATTTCTGCAAGATTTTTAAAACCAAGAATTAACTTAGGTTTACAAATGTCTCACAAATGGATGACTTTCAATGTTACTAAAAAAACAAAAAATGAAAGTTGATTCCAATCAATATAATTTTTGTTTGAAATACACTAGAATATTTTGCTTATGGGAAATAGTAAATTAAATCATTTAGCTTTTAAGTGAAAAACAAAGCTTCAAGAAAATCTTTTCATTTTTTTTAAAAATTAATTTAAAATTTAGGTGTCGAGATTTTTGTGGAGGTACCTAAATAAAACCAATAAGTAAAAATAACAAAGAATAAAAAAAACCTGTAAATTTTCTTCTTATTGGTTGAGTTGGGTACTGCCAATGAACGGGTATGTGGGATATTTGATAACAAAAATGGAGAAAAAGAATCTAAATGAAATTGGCTAGATTCTTTACCCAAAACAGAAATTTAAAAAAATATATATTTAAAATTAAAAATTCTCAACATCCCACTTTTCTTTGAGCATGTGCAGTCACATCATTGTAAACATCAATTTAGTCCAATGAAATCCTAAAGGACAAAACATGTCACATGACACGTTTCCCATAAAATTGTTCCAGATATATATAAAAAAAAATTATATATATATATATATATATATATATATATATGAAGAAATATAGTCTTAAAGTATGCTATATTTATGGGATTGTGGTGATAAAGAAGGAACTCTTTAACCCCTTTTTCTACTTCTTGGGAACAAGTTGTTCCCCTTTGACTTTGTACCCATTTGATCAGCCATTTTACTGCGACTACCTCTCTGTGTGGATCTAGTTGAATAAAGCTTCTTTAAGCGAACCTGACTCTGAATTCCTCAATCACTTCTCATTACCAGAGATAGAGCGTGTGTAAATATAAAAGTGAACATAGAGTTGCCTGACGATTGCATCTAGCATGAAACAGACTGTCGCCTCTAAGTGTTGACTTCTATGTTCACTTTTATATATATATATATATATATATTAAATGGATTAAATCTGACAAATATTTTAATATATTTTCTGTTTATATGGTTTTTGGTGGACAGACAGTTGCGCCCTAGACAAATGCATACCAGACAATTGTGTTCCTGGACATTTGCATCTTTAGACAAATGCGTCCCAGGATATTGACAAACCTCTGATAATTTTTGAAGTTACCATTTTTTTTTTTAAAGAGTTGTTTATTATAGAAATGTGCACACCAATGCCTTTAATTACTGTAAACTAGCAGAAAGCTATTTACCATAAATAAAAAAAGAAGAGAGAAAATTTTCTTTTTTAAAGCAAGAGAAAATTAAGCTAGCAGTTTCAGTTCACAAGTTTGTGGTACATAAGTTTAGTGTTTTTCAATTCAAACAAAAAATTTAATTTTCTGATAAACACAAGAAATTTGTCTTAGATAAAACAAGACCCTGAAGGTGACATTTTGCTAATGTTGAAAGTACTCAGAATAAATGAATATGCATCAATACGGTAACTTTCTTTCTTCCTTTAATAAGGATACTAAGAAGGTTCATGAATATGAGAGGATCATATTAAAAATAAGTAGACAAAACTTGTCGAAATTATTTCATGAGGCATGTCTTAATGAAAACATGCTGCCTATATACAATTATATTTAGTTGATGTGAGTTTGTCACACAACAAACTCACATCAATCCAACTAAATATGTTGGTCTATCACTGATATTGAGCGCTTTCCAATAAGTACCGCATATATATATAATATATAATATATATAAGAATTGCGTGCACATACACACATAGACTTTACATATACATATATATATATACACACACACACACACATTTTACATATATATACATATATATACAGACACACACTTTACATATACATACATATATATACAGACACACACTTTACATATACATACATATATATACAGACACACACTTTACATATACATACATATATACACACACACTTTATATATACATACATATACACACACACACAAATTTTACATATACATACACACACACATTTTACATATACATACATACACACACATTTTACATATACATACATATATATACACACACACACTCACATTTTACATATATATACATACACACACACACACATTTTACATATACATACATATATACACACATTTATATATATATATATATATATATATATATATATATATATTATATATATATAATTTCTCTCCCTTACACACAATTCTATTCTCTTTTATATGTTGACTGATTTACTTTATTCAATACCAATTTTAATTTCCATAATCATATTTGGATGATTTAAAACCTTTTGATTCTGAATGCTGAAAAATTCCCTAGTGTGTCAATAGAGTGTAAACCCCCCCAACCCCCCAAGATGTTGTCATTTCTTCAAGGATTTCTGGGATGAGTCAACCAAAATGAGTCAACCGATCTTGAGATCGAATCTTCTGAAGAACATGTAAAGATCTCTTCTTTTCTTAAACAAAACAATTTTTTCTTATTCTTTGATGATTTTCTTCTTAATTGGATTCCATCAATAAAGAACGATTCCCATTTAATAGCAATAATTGCAGAACTCATATTTTTATAGAATTTAACTTTCAGCTCTTATACAGAAATTGATAAAATTCAACATGTCTGAATTTTTAAAAGGAAACATTTCCATTATTAATTTTTCTTTCATTTATTTTTTACTTTTTTCAACTTGGTTGATTTGGTTCAGCAGCATATCAACATTATGAGTTATTGTTGTAAAGGAATGTCCCACACTCCCTATCGCCTATGTGGACTGACTATATCAGTATATATATATATATATATAGTGAGCACAGGATATACCTGGGTCTTGCTTTGGGAATTACTAGCTTGCTAACCGATTCCCTGTCCTTCAGTAGTGTATTCTCTTTTACAATAAACCTCTCTTTCTTTCATCTACATTGCTGTTCCTTCACTCGAGTTTGTCTGTTTGTAACCTCTTTAAGGATACAACAGTTATATAATGTGGAAATTTTAATTTTTTGTATGCAATTGTATGCATTCAACTACAGGTAAAATGTATTGTCAGTCATTTTCCTATAAAATTGTATTGTTGGTCATTTTGCTATAAATAGGTATTGTTGGTAATTTTAATATAAATAGGTATTGTTGGTAAGTTTTTTTATATAAAAATAAATTGTTGGTATTTTTACATTAAAAATGTATTTTTATACTTTCATAGTATTTTGTTTTTGTTTGGGAGTTCATTATTTTCCCATAGTTTGGATCCTAACAGGTGCTACCACCCCGGGGTCAAGGTGGACCTGGGATCAACAAAAATTAAGAGGTGGTTCCATGCTCCTCAAAACCTCCAGTCTCCCAATCAGTGGCCTTACTACCAGACATAATTTATCATCATTCTTTCACCTCACACCACCTACACATCTTATGGATGGATTTACATAGCAAAATTAACAACTTTTATAAAATCTAATAAAAAAAATATATTTTGATATTCATGATCTAGAGCAGGGGTCAGCAATCTATGGCATGCATGCCACACCAAACAATTTCCAATGGCACCCAGCTGCAAATGACATCACAAAGTCCGCACCAATAACTACTACAATGCAAAGAAGATATTTAAATGTTATAGTTTTACTATATACTAAAATATATATACTATATATATTACTATATAAAATATATTGTAGAACATTAGAATATTGACCTTCACTTGTATGAAAATATGTATGCTGTTAGCACACTGAATGATTTTAAAACCCTAACTTGGTACAGAGTTACCAAAAAGGTTGCTGACCCCTGATTTAAAGA
>OZ038501.1:83468765-83471265 GCA_964036315.1 Acanthosepion esculentum
AATATGAATATAGTAACTGAAAATTATGAAATGTTCATAACAACAAAGTTTTAAAATATCTAAATTGTAACAGAATGTTTTAAAGCACATAATTACAATTTTTAAAGAAGATTTTTACGATATAAATTTAGTTACCTCCCTTATATAGCGATAAATTTTTGAATTAACTGAGCATGTTCATGCACATGCATGACATTCATAAATGTCAATTACATCAATTCTATGTCTTAGCAATTCATCCCTAAAGATGATCTTGGATGAGATTGAAAGTACTTGTGAAAATAAAAACATATAAGAACAGCTATGCGTCTTTCTTAATCAGTTTTTTACCAACACTAAGAAATTGATCCACATCTTTGAGAGGATTAAAATTAAAATAAATAGACATATGTCTAGATTATTCAACCAAACATGCTTGAATGAATCTATGCTGCCTAAATATATATACATACATACTTAAATTATATATATATATATATATATATATATATATTAGTTTTATGGTATACTATAATTATCGGTAAGTGATGGAGTCAATATTGGGTATAGAGTGTATGTAAATATGAAAGTAGTCACTGAGGTCAACAGTGAGTGGCGACAGCCTGTTTCATGCTTGAATATAATCTTCAGTCTCTGTCTCTCATATATATATATATGTGTGTGTGTGTGTGTGTGTGTGTGTGTGTGTGAGAGAGAGAGAGAGCATCTATCAGTCTCACAAGAATATGCAGTCTAATAGGGTATCTAGATAATCACTATTGCAGAAGCCTGCTCACGGACATTTGTATTTCTTCAACAACCACACAGCCAACTTGTGCTTTATATGTCAATGATACTGAGCAGATCTTAATTACAATTTCTAAGAGAGAGTGCATAATCTGGCATGATCAGGAATTCAACAAGGTCAACACACTCAAACCCTCAATCATTTGGGCTTCTGAATAGTTTTGTCTAACCAATTCAATTCACAAGGTTTGCATCAGTCTGGGGTTTTCAGGCCCTTCACAATGATGACACATGCTGGGATTGTCTCCTCAGAACACTATAATAAAGAAGCCACCTCTCTGAGAAAAATAATTGACCCTGGTGATATTTGAACACTGATCTTATGGTTAGAACACTTGTATTCTAACCATTTAGATATATACCCAGTAAAGTAAAAATAAAAATGGGGCATCTATTTCAAATACAAGTATAATAACAGTTTGATGTAATAAAAATGTCAGATTAGAAATACATCCATTAATTCTTTAGGAATTGCTTTGTTTACATTCTGGATATGAAATTGAATATATATGAGTTTTCAAGAAAAATATCTTAGTGTGTTTTCCTGAAATGGGAAAATAAAGCTTTGCTGTACTGTGGTGCTCTTTGTAGCCCAGCAGTAAAAGAGACCAGATCAAACAGTGGTTTCTCCTACAAAGGTGGATGCAAGTCAGATTCTTGCTGAAGATTTCTCAAATACACAAACTGATAGATGTAATAAACACTGTTTAAAGTAAAAATAAAAAATGGGGTGTCTATTTCAAATACAAATATCCATACATGTGAAGTAATAAAAATGTTGTATGAAAAATAAATCCATTGAGATTATATTTATATATATATATATATATATATATATATATATATATGCGTGTGTATGTATAAAGACAAAAGGAAAACTTATTTTAGCAAACACATTTCATCCTCTGAGGAACTTTAACAAGGGAAATGTAGGATTTTATTTTGCGAAAAGTATTTATATAGAAGACCAAACATGTTATTGGTTTTTCAAATTTTTGGGGTTTAGGAGGCTAACCTGATGAATATTCATGAGCATTCCTATACCAAAAAATTTTGAAAATCAGAATAGTGGGAGTTTTGAAAATTTAACTACTGCCTTATATATGATATTATTCATTAAGCATTTCCTACCAAGAGGGTAATTTTCTCACTTCCAAAAGTTACAATTTAGTGTATCAGTAACTGGTTTACTGTTGAAAATTTGTCATTAAGCCATTTAATAATTCCCTCCATATTGAGCATGCAACAGTAACTTATATTCACAGTATTTGTATTGAAGGATTTTGTGAAATCCATTGTTGAGAGGGAAATACTTTTTCCATATGAAAGAATAAATTTTGCCAACTTTCAATTTTACTTGCAATTTGAAAGGCAGAATAAACCAAATACTTTTCTCTTTTGGCATTTCCTTATCTATTATAATTGATATAACATTCCAAAACTTTCATATCCTTCTTTTAATGATAGTTGATATTCATTTTGTTTTTATCATTTTCAAAAATATTGGCAGAAGATGAATTATGAAGCAATCAATACTACATACTCTTTGGTATTCTTTCAATGATGTGTCTCAGGGGAATTAATTTGATGTGAACATATTTTAAATCACCATCATTTTTATATGGTGCTATTGTGCTGTCATTAAGCTGAAGTTAGCATCCAGAACTTCAAGTGTTTTCAGGCTTTTAAAAAAAAAAATATCAAATCCCAAATC
>OZ038501.1:83476265-83506265 GCA_964036315.1 Acanthosepion esculentum
CCCCATCACCAAGTTGACCTAATCAGGAGAGATCAATCCCTGATCCCTCCCTCTTAATAAAACGCTAACAGCTACTCTGGCCTTTTAATGAATTAGACGAAAAAAGATCACTTTTTCCGCACACCTGATTGGATGTTTGTCACAACCAATCCGCTGCACAAACTATCTTTTAAATGGTCCACGGTGGGGACTGGCTTCTTTTTTTTTTTTTTTTTTTCGATGGATAGCCGTTTCAATGGATAACTGAGGAGGTAATCTTGTTCAACATGAAGCATCTTTAATTTTGTTTGTCTGGGACATGGACTTACTCAGCTGTTCACATTTTGAAGACACCCTGTACACACACACACACACACACATTTTAAAAATTTGACAAATGGAAACGTTTCATGAAAACAGATTTGATTATGCATTTCACCATTCAAGGTTTTATCAGATCCAAAAATGAAAGAAAGAAATGTATCTCTGTGGATTTGTGTGTATGCTTAAATAATGAATCTTAGTACCTTTTCCCCAAAGCTGGCATTTCTTGTGATTAAAGAAGAAAGAAAATGAGTGACTTTTAAAAAAGCCGTTAATATTTATTCTGTATCTTTTCTTAGTCCAAGTTGAAAGTTGATAATGTATTTTTCTTAGCTTTTTTTGTATTGAATTAAAGATAAATCCTCATCTCATTTTCAGAATGCATCGAAATCAAGTGATTCATTTAACCTTTTCTGAAATGAACCCAAGGCAAATCCTCATCAAATCCTTCAGAATGGGTTGAAAGTAAAAGATTTATATGTTCTTTGGTTTATAGATGCAATTTCTGCGTCGACAATGTTTTTAAATTAGGATATTATTTAAGCTTACACACGAATACACATACACACATTTCATTCTTTCTATTTGAATCTGATGAAGCCTTCAGTGGTGAAATGGATAATCAAATCTATTTTCATGAAACATTTCCATTTGTCAAATTTAAAAAACTTTGTTGGGATTTGTATATCCTAATTTAAAAACACACACACACACACACATATATATATATATATATATATATATATATATATATATATATATAAATACCGAGCAAAATAAAAATAAATAAAAAAAATAATAAAAAAATAATAAATAATAAATGAATAAATATATAAGATAAAAAATTAAAATTAAAATGAATAAAAACAAGCAAAACAATTTGACCCAAATAAATAAGCAAATAAACGACTTCCGGTAAAATAATGGCCATAATAGACTACCCACAATAAGCTATATGAACAAATTTTTACTACGTTAATAAAAACATCGATCAAAATAAAATAAATAAATATATAAGATAAAAAATAAAAATAAAATTAAATAAAAACAAGCAAAATAATTTGACACAAATAAATAAATAAACAAATAAACGACTTCCAGTAAAAATAACCGCCAAAATAGACTACCCACAATGCACCACTGACCTGTATATATAAATAGCCGAGAAAAATAACAGCACTAGTTGCCTGACGATTGCATCTAGCATGAAACAGACTATCGACTAAGTGTTGACTTCTATGTTCACTTTTATATTTATATACGCTCTATCTCTGATATTGAGCACTTTATCCCATAAATATAGCACACTTTAAGACTATATTTCTTCACACACACATATATATATATATATATATATATATATATATATATATATATATATACACACACACACAAGTGTTATAAATATTTCTTGTTTTTCCATCAATAAACAAACGTATCTCTAAAAAGACTATATATATATACATATACACATACACACACTATATATATATATACATATATATATATATACACACACACAGGGTGCCGCAAAAGTAACGGCGTCTTTTATTTATTAATGTTAAATATAGACAGTTATTAATGTTTATTGAACAGAAATAAATTACTGTAGTTTAATAAAATTTCTAAGTATTGTCACATCAAAACAACATGACTTGTTATGATTAACAAACTATTTAATATGTCGAAAATGCTCCCTTTCATGTTCCATACAAAGCTGAACCCTATCAGCAACACTTCCGTACATTTCGACATTGATTTCGGAAAATTTCTCAGGAATTGCTTGTTTTAATCAAGGATTGTTTTCAGTTTGCGACTCTAAACAAAATGTTTCATTACAACTCACAAGAAATGGTGGTATTAGGTCTGGTGATTGTGATGGCCACTAAATTGTTCCACATTCATCTTGGCTTGAAAAAAAAGGGGGCGTTATTTTCGCCGCACCCAGTATATGTGTGTATATTAATGGATTTATTTTTCATCTGACAATTTTATTACTTCAAATAGTTATAATAGTGGATACTCGTATTTGAAATAGATTCCCCATTTTCATATTAATCAGTCCTTATTATGTCTATTAGCCTGCATATTTGAGAAATATTAATAAAGAAAAGGTGCTCTCCAGCAGGAATTGAATCTGTGTTCCCTTTGTAGGAGAAACCACTGTTTGATCTGATGTTCTTTACCTCTAGGCTACAAAGAGCATTCCAGCAAAGCAAGGCTCTATTTTCTATTTTAAGGAAAGTACATTTCTCCATTCAGAGTATTTTTCTTGAAAGCCCATATCTGCTCAGTTTCGTATCTGAAATGTAAACAAAGCAATTTCTAAAGAATTAATGGATTTATTTTTGTGGCTCAGTGGATAAAAGCATTGGTTGAGTAATCCAAAAAGTGACTTGACACAAAAGAGTTGTGAGTTCAATACCTGGCCACGGTAGAGGTGAACAAAGATTTGGAGAGTTGAGTTACTAAAGAGAAATATCTGAAACTGAGATATCCAAAAATGGCATGGCATGTGGAATTGGAACAATTTTTTTTTTGAGCTTTTCACCCCAAGCAAGGCAAGAGTGCCACTAGCACTCAAGAGGTTACAGAGAGTGGGAACAAGAGTAAAGAGATGTGATTGAGGAAAAGATAAAGAGAAGGACGGGGAATTAGATCAAGGCATCGGAAGATGTTGATTGACATTACATTTGAATATTTGAAGACTATAACTGTCAGGGAAGCAAGTAAGAGGAAGGGAGTTCCACAGTCAGGAAGTGCAAGACATGAAGCTATTGGAATAGAAGAGACGGCTACATTTAACTATTTTGACAGTGAAAGGATGGGACTGAGATGCCAACTTAATAACACACTTAAATTCATGCAGTTTGGGAACCAGCGAAAATAGCTTGTCAGAGCAGTTACCGTGAAAGTACTTGTAGAAAAGACAGAGGGAAGCAACAGCACATCTGTGAGAAAGTGACTGTAGGTGAGATGCCAGACCAGGACCAACCACATTGCATATCCGTCTCTGGATTTTGTCAAGGACCTCATGACGTACAGCAGCGGCTCCAAACCATATATGGCAGCAGTATTCCATGCAAGAACAAAAATAGTAGATTTATAGATTTGAATGATGGACTCAGGCGAGAAAAGCTTTCTGGCACGACACAGTGAACCAACTTTCCTTGCAGTAGATGAAGCTATTGATTCAATGTATTTGTTCCATCTTAGGTCAGCGGACAGCATGAGACCAAGAAGCTACCTCCATGGATTAAATAAAGGGTTTGATTCAAAATTCCAACATATATCACCTGAAGAAGGCTGGAGCATAAAACTGCTGAAATGTTGTGAATATGGCAATAAAGATGAGGACAACAGTTCAAACAATGTAAATAGTGTAAATTATTTCTGTATCCCTGTTTATGTCAATGGATTTATTTTTAATCCAACATTTTTATTATTTCAAATGTTATTATAAATGGATACTTGGGATTTGAAATACATTGTTTAATATAATAATAATAAAAATGGGGTGTCTATTTCAAATACGAGTACCCACTATATTAATGTTTGAAATAATGAAAAAATATATAGATGCTTGTATATTTAAATATTTTACATTTTCTATTTTTCTCGTCAACAGATTCCAGATTTGCAAATTGAGAGAGAAAAAGGAAATGAAACAAAAAAAAAAATTCTTACAATGACCAAAGCTATGTGATACTGAACGTGGCCCTCTCCTGAAAAAAAAGTAGGTACCATTTGTGAATGTCAAGTCTGCAAAACAAATTGCACACCTGTTGAAGAGCTTGTCCTTAGAAAAGTCGGTCCAAAGCCCAGAGAAAGAGGTGGGTTGGGCAAATGACCAGAATTGAAATATTTATCTTTTTGCCAAAAAGTGTTAGAATTTTATAATTTTTCACTAAATTAACATTCTGAAGAAACGTGACATTAAAAAATAGTTTTTGTCTCTGAAATAATTTTGGTTATGTTTGTGTGAAGAGTGACACAGAATTTCAAAAATTAGGGCAGGCAGATGTCCTCATCCTAGGAAGGCCATCTGTTGAGATAAGGAAGCTTCAAAAACCAACCTTTGAATTCAATATCATCGTCTGATGTCAGTTCAAAGGCTGTAGACATTCATCTCATTGAATTAATTAATGGTAGAACAAGAACAAAGAGGGAGGATGGAGAGTAAAAATTACCTAGAGCAACAGGAAATTGTGGAGGGCCCATGATCGCCAACATTCTGAAAGGATATGGCATACAAAACCAGAAGTAATTCTAGGGGGATCAATTTATTACTTTGTAACATTAAAAAACTGACCCCTCACTTCATGATAAGTTGAATCATATTATCAGATGTCAGAACATTAGCTGTGTTCATTTGTGCAATAAGTCTGTTTTGAAAGGTATGAATATATCTCGCCCCCAACTATGGTTTAAATAGCAGGTTAGACTGGATTCTCTAGCATTGGTTTGCAACCAATCTAGGAGAAAAGAAACTTTAAATTTCAAACAAGCACAGAGGGCAATCTCTAGGTGTCACAGTAATTCTTACTTTTTTTCACAATAATGTTTACTCTGTACAAGGCCCAAGAGCCATTTGTGGTAGAGGGTTACAAAGTAAGAAGCACATTTTACGGGGATATGTGGGGAAGATGATGGTGAACCTTAGACTTGAATTCACAGAAAAAGAAAAGGACGCCGGAGAGTGTCATTGCTGTCTATGCCCTAATGGAACATGGCATTTAAAAAAATAAAATTCCAACTTTGAAATAATTCTGGTTATTTTTTGGAAATATAAAGATTTACACAGTATATCAAAAAATAAGGGAGACAGAGTTCTTATGCTTTGGAAGGCCATCTGTTTTAGATAAAGAAACTCTAAAAAAAAATAAAAATCTGACCTGAGGACTTTGCTATCATTGTTCTATATCAGTTGATTCTTGGATTCAAAAGCCAGACACAGTAACCATGTTATTGATTTCACTCAAAATTTAACCACAACAGCTTTGTAGACTTTTCTGTCTTATTTCTCCAGACACGGCTGAACAGTCTACCAATGTCGTTCTTTGCCTTCGGTGCTTTAGTGTTTCTCTTCTTGTCTATTTTGTTATCAGAAACCAAGACAGACACACCTCAAGTATTGTAAACATTTTGATCAGAATTGGTCCTATGATTGAAGAGGTGCTACACACTATTTCTAGAGCAAGTGGCATTACTCCAATTGGCAGTACCCATATTCTCACCAAGTAATAAGAAGAAGGAAAAATGTACCAGGGATGCAGGCTCATCAGAACAGATTCTGACCCAGAGCCTTTTCAGTCCTTAGAGAAACTTTTCCTGATTGACCATGTCTTCAGAGGGTGTAGCCATACCTATCACATTCGGCCAGTTGTGGGTTGGTGAGGCTATTTAACCTATAGTGGGAGGTTTTGAATTCAGAGTTGTCACCCAAGGTTATCGGACCCAGTGTGAGCTGCTATTTAACCCATAGCTGGATTTGCGAGATGGAGTCATAGTTTTCTCAAGGGAATTTGCATGAAAGAGAATGTAACTCTGTTGGAATTTGAACTCAGCTCCCTCTGATTCCCAGTCTGTCCTGCTATAGCTGGGGGCACAGGAAGAATAGATGGATTCATAAGTTTTCCAAGAGTATTTGTATGTAACAAACTTGACTGGAATTTGGACTCTATTCTCCTATTCCTCTATCTGAACCATCATCCATTAATTCCCCATGCCACTAGAAATAATATATCTAATAATATAAAAATAATATAAAATAATATAGCTAATATTGTTTAAATAGTTACAAATTCATATTATATATACTGTATATATATTCATGTAACGTACGATCACGCATATCGTGTGACCCCAAATTTTCACTTATAAAAATTATTTTATTATGTATTGCGTGTATCATGCAAGTTCCTTTTTTGAGAGACCAAATTACAATAGACTAATCTCTTCTCCTTTATCTTCTTATTCCATCTTCTAGTTAAATAAGTTAAAAAAGTAAAAGAGAATGATAAAAGTATCGTTAGTAATGCTATACTCATTATGTAAATGTATACAGCCATAAACAACCAAACAAGAAACAGCTAAACATTTTATAAACAATGGAAAAGATGCATATTTGCTATGTTTGAATTTTATAATACGATACAAATATGTGAATATTACATGCATTATTATTGGATGCAGTTAAGTAAAACACCAGTTTTATCAAAATCCTCTTTATTTTAAATACAGCTGTATTTTTGACTACAGTAAATGGATATATAGTTTAGTCAACGGGGTTGATAGGGCCAGCAGTACATATGCTAATTTTATATCTCATGTATGATGTGACCCCCTTAAATTAACTTCAAAAGTCCCATGATACGCTTATGTATATATATATATTATGAAATGGAGGATTAAGTCTGACAATTATTTAATATATTTTCGGTTTAAAAAAATATGTATATACAGAAAATATATTTCATATATATATATATATATATATATATATATATATATATATATGTTTTAATATATTTTCTGTTTATAGTTTTTTTTTATGGATACACTTATTTGAGTAATGGTCCTGTTTTTTAATTAAACAGTATTAATTGCATTTAGCAGTCGTTTCAGTGAAACAGAAAAAAGTTGCCAGTTTCAAATCTTTCCATTTATACCCACTTTTTAAAATAACGGGCAGCATTCATATTTGTGATTGTTATTGCAATATTTTGTTAAAGTTGTTAAGCTCAAATATTTAATGATAAGAATTATTGAAAAACCCTTCAAGTTATTAAGCTAGAAAGAGAACAGGTTAAAATCATTTTGGGTCAGCCCCACTATGTCTTCCCAACTGAACAATGGTGAGAGGAAAAACGATAATTCAGGCCTTCAGTAATGGTACCATCATTCATACTCTGGCTTTCATCTTCAAAGTCCATTCAAGAACCATCCAGAGAACAGTGAGTTTAAAAAAGAGGGAACAGTAGAGAGAAAAACTAGATCAAGAGGTCACAATAGCAAGAAAGATCATCATTTCAACTTAGAGCTAAATACATTCTCATTGTTCGAAGTAGAGTCCAACAGTGTTATAAAAACCTTGGAGAATCCCAGTAAGATATATTTAATCATTTCTAAGATGAAGCAATTCAAAGCTTAATTTAACAATTGGACAATTCTGCTGCTACATCCAGTGTGTATATATATATATATATATATATATATATGTGTGTGTGTGTGTGTGTGTGTAAAATGTGTATGTATGTATATATATAAATATAAAAAATGTGTGTGTGTGTATATATATATATTTTTTATATATATTATTTATATATTATATATGCGTGGTACTTATTGGAAAGTGCTCAATATGAGTGATAGAGCTAACATATTTAGTTGGATTGATGTAAGTTTGTGACCCTGGGTTTCAGGCTACTTGCAATTGTTAGACAACGCAAGTAGCATGAAACCCAGGGTCACAAACTCACACCAATCCAACTATATATATATATATATATATATATATATATATATATATATATATATATATATGTTGGAGTGCTGAAAGTTCTTGACTTGATCAAGAAGGAATTCCAAAATATATTTTGGCCATTTGGTTAGATTTTTGGGAGTAGGATTGGTTTGGTTGAGAACTTTACAACATCACTTTATACCCTGATATACACATGTAAAAATGTATTGAATGTGCACACACAGAGGAAGGCAGTAGTCTATATAGACCAACAAAGAAACCTTATGAACATTACTCCACCCATGGCCAGCCAGATGATTTCTTGATGGTCTCATACATTCAGTACATTTGCATTCAAAGAAAAAAAAACATACAATTGAAAATTCCTTTGCGATTTCTTTGTAGACCATTTGCAGAACAAATCAGTCATACTACTCAAACTAAATCTCTTGCCAGTGAATGTAATTCCCCTAATATTCACAGGGAAAACTATGTCATTTATAGCATGATGACATCAATGTAGGCCATTTCTTTCAGTGTTAAATAGTTTTTCAAAATTTATTCATCACAAGATTTTTTTTTTGTCCTTGATTGGCACTGAAGAATGAGAAGAGATAACCAGTTAGCCCTTTTTTTGTTGATATACTTTTTGGTTTCACCACTTTTCTTCAGAGCCAATCAAAGACAAAAATATGACTAAAAAAGAGGAGAAAGAAAAAATACTACCAAGGAATCAGCAATATAAATCACAGATAGATTTAGATCCAGCAGCCATTCCTTCTGCTGGCAGAGGGAAGGCTGCTAAGACTTAACATAAATTGTCTCAAGAATGGTAATCTGAATGCACTTTCCTGATTATTGTTAGAAAATCCCTAGAGAAGATTATTTATTGTTCTGCAGTCGCAGAACTGGAAGTATTCACAAGTGTATGCATTTTTCACATGGCCCTCAACAGATCTTAGCTGGCAAATGCTGATCAATACTTTGATTAGTTCTGCTAATATATTCAGAATGAATATTTGTAATTATAGATAATTGAACGAAAAAAATGACGGTGCAGAACATCTTTGTGAATAAATTTTTCACTATTCTTATGCTCCACATTTTGCATTGGCAGTTACTATATGACCATTGATAATTCTTTGACTGGGAGGGTGCAAGCCTGATTGAGGGACCCAGGCAGTGCTTTGTAAGCATCACTATCTTATCAACATCTGCTTTTTTTTCTTCTTACCTACATTAGTATATGTTACAAATTGAACTAAACCCAGATATTGACATCATTCTGTGTTTTTGGGGGTTTTTTTTGTCCAAATCCGTGAATTTGTTTCAGCTATACTAAGTCTAAAAAAAAACACTACATACAATTCACTATTTTTTATCCAGAATATAGAAAGTGTTAAAATTCTTCACCTTTTTAACAAGAAAAATTTCAAGTTTATATTAAAAATTGTTGTAAAACATTGATTTATTTAAGATGGAATGATCTATTATGACATGTCTCTAATTCGTATTTAGATACATTGTATATATTTTCAATTTTTCTAATTGAATTATTAATCTACATCACATGTGATCCATTATTGTAGATAATTAGGTTACAATAAAATTTCTATTTTATATGACTACTACATTATGAAAATTGAGATGTAGTAGAGTAGGGCGCTGAGTATCATAGATTTGTAGGGCCCACAACACCCTTCCACCAGTCCTGGTTTCTGAAATATGACATCAGCAAAATGATGACATATTTTAAACTTTATGCATTTGCAATAATTCTTGGTGTGCTTGCAATCCAAAGTGAGAGGTGGGGTTCTCTTATCCGAGACAAAAACATCTTGGATTTCTTTAGTGGAATTATCGAAAGCAGGTCATCAAGTAAAAGTGGACTTACTTCGAGAAGTAATCGAACAACATCAATTTTCCCGCAGAGTGCAGCAGCATGCAGACAGGTGCCTTGCAGTGTGCAGCGATTTATGTTGACACCAGATTGTAGCAGCAACCTGAAAAAAATTTAATAATTAGAAATAAAATGAAAAGAAGCATGAAAGAAATGATAAAAAATTTTTTTTTTAAATTTAAATTTTTAAAAATATAACCGCACTACTGTTTTTATCTTGATTGCTAAAGATGTTATAAAAATGCAACGTTTCAGCTAAATGTAATCTGGCCATCTTCAGGTGTCCATTGTTTTGGCTGATATGGGATATCTGTTGATTATTGTGTTATTTTGTCCCTGTGATGCTAGTTTTTGTCCGTTCCTGCTGAGCAAGTGTATATTCTGTCACTGCTTGATCCAGGGATTGAACTCATGACCAATAGATTACAGCCACACAA
The DNA here is from genome assembly GCA_964036315.1 of Acanthosepion esculentum. Lineage (NCBI taxonomy): Eukaryota > Metazoa > Mollusca > Cephalopoda > Sepiida > Sepiidae > Acanthosepion > Acanthosepion esculentum. Next base: position 83,486,371 of record OZ038501.1, read on the forward strand.
ATCAGTTTTAACCAACTCCTATATCGACTACGAAGGACATCAGTGATGTATTTTTGGAGCTTTTTAAATTCAGTGTCAAAATGTCAAATAGTTTTGACATTTGGTTATCATGACAGATTTGTACTACTTTTCATAATTTTATATTTCCTTTTTGAGATGAACTATTGTTGAAACTTGACTAATGCATGGAATAATAATGCAACACAAAATGTACTTAGAACAAAATGTATTGAAACAAGAAAGTGTACACAATATTACATATAGACTTTTGTATATTCCTGGGAAGACCGTTCCTGGAGAATGTGTTGACTAAGTCGCAGTCGGGCAGAGTCTCTAGTTGAATCTCTTGATTCGCCTCCCTGTCTTCCCGGTACCAACCATATTTATATAGTCGGTACTCCACTATGCAAATTAGGTGGATCCTACCACAACAACTATCAATATACTTTGTTCTTCTGTTCTCATTTTCATTGTTTTTTTTTAAAATCATTTCACCCCAAGCAGGGCAATAAAGCCACTAAGATGCAAGAGGTTATTATTGTGCAAAAGAATATGAGAAAAAGGAAAAACATTATTAAGGAGTGAAAACAATAAAAGAACAGGAATTGAGAAGACGGAAGATAATAAAGAAGTTAATCAGATAGCAGAGTTCCAGTCCCCGTTGGGTTATATTCACTTCACTTGGGAAAGTTATGAACCCACCTCTTCTTAATTAGTAAGACTAGTATTGCTAAAACCATTAACATCTAAAAGAAAAGAAAATTTTTGCAGTCTTAAAACATTTCCTGGCTTTAAATAACCAAAAAAGAGTTGATAATCTGTAGAAAATGAATGAGCCATGAATTAAAAGTGCGTTTATATCACACAGGGCCAGGACATAATACCACAGAAAGCTCTGTCCCCACCCCACCTCAAAAAGAAAAATTTGCTTAGAATCTAAAAATATTATTTAAATTTATTCTGCCACAAATAATTAGTAGTTCAGATGATATATTCGTCATTACAACTGGTTTCCAAAAATATAAATTACTTATCATTCGGCTTAATATTAAATCTATCTCTATTCTTCAATATTTGAAAAGACTCTGAAACAAAAACTCTGAAATTTTATTGCCCCCCCCCCCTTCAATAGGAGTAGGTAGGAGGCTTACTTATCATCTGGTTCATACTCCTCCCCAGTCTTTTGAAGAAGAAAAGAAGTTTATATCTTGTTTCCTATTTAGGATTGGGTTTCCGGTTCCTTCTAAAGTTTACTTCAACTCTATATGTTTAATGTCTCCACCTAAACACTGAAATTTTATTTACTATTTATTTTTTGTTTTTTTTCCTCAATAAGAGTAGACAGGTTTGCTTATCGCCCAGTTCACACTCCACCTGGGTCTTTTGAACAGGAATAGGGGTTTATCTTTTGTTTCCTGTTTAAGATTGGATTTCTGGTCCTATCTAATATCAAATTCAACTCTATACTTCTAATGTCTCTGCCTAAACTCTGAAATTTTATTTACTGTTTTTTTATTCCTCAATACAAGTAGATAGGTGAACCTATCGTCCGGTTCATACTCCTCCCCTGTTTTTTGAGCAGGAGTTCATGTTTATCCCATTTCTTGTTTAGGATTGGGTTTCCAATTCATTCTAAAGATTTTGCATTCTCTTTAACTCCCAGAAGCCCCTTATATCTTAGTGGCATTATCCCCTTACTTAGGGGATAATGCCACTTAGGTTTAATTAAAAAAAAAAAAAATGTTAATGGGCATGAAAAGGATCGGCTAAGATAAGTTTTCCTCTTGCCTTTATTCATATTGTCCCTTTACAGATATACTCTATTGGAAATTTTTACACGAAAGAAAGAATGTAAAAAATGAAGACACAGAAATCAAAGAGTAAAAAAGAGAGACATGGAAGAGAGAGAGACATGGAGAGAGAGGAACAGAAAATAAAGAATATAAAAAATAAAGAGACAGAAAGCAATGAGTAAAAAAGAGAGACATGGCAGAGAGAGACAGAAACAGAAATGAAAGAATGTAGAAAAGAGAGACACAAAAAGCAAAGAGAAAAAAGAGAGACATGAAAGAGAGAGAGAGAGATAGGAACAGAAAAGAAAGAATAATGGCAAATAGAGACACAAAATCAAAAAGTAAAAAAGAGAGACATGGAAGAGAGAGAGAGAGATAGGAATAGAAAAAAAAAGAATGTAAAAAAGAGAGACACAAAAATCAAAGAGTAAAAAGAGAGACATGAGAGAGAGAGAGATAGGAACAGAAAAGAAAGAATAATGGCAAATAGAGACACAGAAATCAAAAAGTAAAAAAGAGAGACATGGAAGAGAGAGAGAGAGATAGGAATAGAAAAAAAAAGAATGCAAAAGAGAGACACAAAAAGCAAAGAGTAAAAAGAGAGACATGGAAGAGAGAGAGAGAGATAGGAATAGAAAAAAAAGAATGTAAAAAAGAGAGACACAAAAAGCAAAGAGTAAAAAGAGACGTGGAAGAGAGAGAGAGAGAGAGATAGGAACAGAAAAGAAAGAATATGGCAAATAGAGACACAGAAATGAAAAAGTAAAAAAGAGAGACATGGAAGAGAGAGAGAGAGAGAGATAGAAAAAAAAAGAATGTAAAAAAGAGAGACACAAAAAGCAAAGAGTAAAAAGAGAGACATGAGAGAGAGAGAGAGAGAGAGAGATAGGAAAAGAAAAGAAATGAGACATGGAAAGGAAAAAGTGTAAAATGACAATCTTCCTCAGGTTTCGTTTGTCTTACTTTATCTTAGGTAGGACATATTCGGCATTATTTCTTGGCGAAAGCAAGAGAAAATGAGAGAACAGATGTCAACAGGTTGACCGCCTACTATCCTCTCCATCGGTGCAACCTGTCTCCATACTGAAATCACAAGTACACAAACAACCTGAGAGAGGAACGTCAGATGAGCATTAGAGCACACAATTTCCAGTTTTCTTTCTTAACTCAAATTTTAAACAAAACATCACTGTCATGATTGCCTGCTGTTGGGGTTCAAACCGCTGCCACTCATTTCATGTCATTTTGGACCAAAGTTCCGACATGTTTGGTAAGGTCTGGAAGTACATTAGCCACAAATATCTATGCTTCACATTCTGTAAGTCACCACCAATATCTGCCCACCTACCAGAAGTTCATATTTGCTTCCCATGATTTGTTTGCACCCCCAAGCTGAAATCGCTGTTGAAAGAGAGGGAAATTCAGACCAAGTAAACAAGAATCAAGGATGCAGCTGATGGCAATTCCAAAAGAGGACTTTGCAGTAGAAGATATACTAGCATAAGTTTGCGAGCTCCTATGTGTACTACTTTGAAGTGGACTAAGGTGCAATTATCTTTTCGAAATAAATTAGTTTATACAAATGTTGTGTCTAGTGCTGCAATGCTTATATATAGAAGATAACTTCCTTGGTTCTTAAAAAAATTAGTTTCAGACAGAGATACATTTATTTCATAAATCTGACACAAGGTCATGAAATTTCAGCAATTGTTACTGAAGATGAAATTACAGTGTGTGCTAACCACTGCTATGTGAAGAGAGTAGAAATAAAAAGAGGTAACAGGATAAGGGAAAGAGAGACATAGAGACGAAATAGAATGAGAGAGAAAAAGAGAACTAGAGACAGAGAGAAAGAGGGACAAAAAGCATGAGAGAGAAAGAGACAAAATAAAATGAAGGAAAAAGAAAGAGATGAAACAGTGAGCGGTAGAGAGAGAAATAGTGAGAGAGAGAGAGAAGTGAAATGGAAAAAGGAAAAATAGAGTAAGAAGGAAATATAATGAAGAGTGAGGAAGTATAAAGATGACAGAGAGAGAAAGAGAGAGAAAGAGAGAGAGAGAGAGAGAGAGAGAGAGAGAGAAGAAATAAATCAAAGGACAGAAACGAGAGATGGAAGGAAGGAAAAGACTGAAAAGAGAGTGTGTAAATGAGCGAGAGACAATGAGAAAGATAGATCAGTAAACAATGGGGTTGAGAGAGAGAGAGAGAGAGACATAAAAAGATGAGGGCAAGAAGGGAGATGAGAATAAACGAGGAAGAGTTTGAAAGATGGAAATGAAAAGGAGAAAGACAGAAAGAAAAAATGTACCAAAAGAGAGAGAAAGAGAGAGAGAAATAAAAGTGAGGATGACGTGAAAGAAAGAAAGTAAAACAAATAGAGAATGGAAGAATGATAGTGAAACAGGAGAGATGAAAACAATTGAAGGACAAAAAAAAGAGACAAAGGAATGAAGGCAAAAAGAGAGACTGGCAGTAAGAGAGAGAAAGGAAAGATTGTTAAAGAGAGAGAGAGGCAGGAAAGAAAAATGTTAAAAAGTAGAGAAACCAAAAAGGATTAAGGGTCAAAGTAAGATAAAAAGGAACGAGAGCAAAAAAGAGAGACAGAAAGGAACGAGAGAGAAATAGAGAGACAAGGAACGGGAGAGAAATAGAGAGACAGAAAGGAACGGGAGAGAAATAGAGAGACAGAAAGGAACGGGAGAGAAATAGAGAGACAGAAAGGAACGGGAGAGAAATAGAGAGACAGAAAGGAACGAGAGAGAAATAGAGAGACAGAAAGGAACGAGAGAGAAATAGAGAGACAGAAAGGAACGAGAGAGAAATAGAGAGACAGAAAGGAACGAGAGAGAAATAGAGAGACAGAAAGGAACGAGAGAGAAATAGAGAGACAGAAAGGAACGAGAGAGAAATAGAGAGACAGAAAGGAACGAGAGAGAAATAGAGAGACAGAAAGGAACAAGGACAAAATGAGAGAAAAAAAAGAGAAATGTAAAGAAACAAGAATGGAGAAGGACAAAAAGAGAGATGTAAAGAAACAAAGGAAAAGAGAGAGTCTGGGAATGAGAGAGAAATGAAAAGGAAAGAGTCAAAAAAAAAGAAAAAATGTAAAAAAAAAAGGAGAATGAAAAAGAGAGAAAGGAAAGAGAGTAAGAAAGAAGAGTATGGAAAAGAGAAAGAGATAGGAATGGAAAGGAAAGAGAACAAAAAAGGATACATACCAAAAAAAGAGTAAAAAAGAAAGACACAGAAAGGAGAGAGAGAGAGAGAGAGAGATGAATGAAAGGTAGTAAAAAAGAGAGACACAGAAAGGAAAGACTAAAAAAGAGAGGCATGAAAAGGGAAGGGAGTCAAAAAGAGAGACACGCGAAGGAAAGGGAGTCAAAAAGAGAGACACGCGAAGGGAAGGGAGTCAAAAAGAGAGACACGCAAAGGGAAGGGAGTCAAAAAGAGAGACACGCAAAGGGAAGGGAGTCAAAAAGAGAGACACGCAAAGGGAAGGGAGTCAAAAAGAGAGACACGCAAAGGGAAGGGAGTCAAAAAGAGAGACACGCAAAGGGAAGGGAGTCAAAAAGAGAGACACGCAAAGGGAAGGGAGTCAAAAAGAGAGACACGCAAAGGGAAGGGAGTCAAAAAGAGAGACACGCAAAGGGAAGGGAGTCAAAAAGAGAGACACGCAAAGGGAAGGGAGTCAAAAAGAGAGACACACGCAAATGGAAGGGAGTCAAAAAGAGAGACACGCAAAGGGAAGGGAGTCAAAAAGAGAGACACACGCAAATGGAAGGGAGTCAAAAAGAGAGACACGCAAAGGGAAGGGAGTCAAAAAGAGAGGCACGCAAAGGGAAGGGAGTCAAAAAGAGAGGCACGCAAAGGGAAGGGAGTCAAAAAGAGAGACACGCAAAGGGAAGGGAGTCAAAAAGAGAGACACGCAAAGGGAAGGGAGTCAAAAAGAGAGACACGCAAAGGGAAGGGAGTCAAAAAGAGAGACACGCAAAGGGAAGGGAGTCAAAAAGAGAGACACGCAAAGGGAAGGGAGTCAAAAAGAGAGACACGCAAAGGGAAGGGAGTCAAAAAGAGAGACACGCAAAGGGAAGGGAGTCAAAAAGAGAGACACGCAAAGGGAAGGGAGTCAAAAAGAGAGACACGCAAAGGGAAGGGAGTCAAAAAGAGAGACACGCAAAGGGAAGGGAGTCAAAAAGAGAGACACGCAAAGAGAAGGGAGTCAAAAAGAGAGGCACGCAAAGGGAAGGGAGTCAAAAAGAGAGGCACGCAAAGGGAAGGGAGTCAAAAAGAGAGACACGCAAAGGGAAGGGAGTCAAAAAGAGAGACACGCAAAGGGAAGGGAGTCAAAAAGAGAGACACGCAAAGGGAAGGGAGTCAAAAAGAGAGACACGCAAAGGGAAGGGAGTCAAAAAGAGAGACACGCAAAGGGAAGGGAGTCAAAAAGAGAGACACACGCAAAGGGAAGGGAGTCAAAAAGAGAGACACACGCAAATGGAAGGGAGTCAAAAAGAGAGACACGCAAAGGGAAGGGAGTCAAAAAGAGAGACACGCAAAGGGAAGGGAGTCAAAAAGAGAGACACGCAAAGGAAAGGGAGTCAAAAAGAGAGGCACGCAAAGGGAAGGGAGTAAGATTCAGAGATATGTAATAGCGAGTGAGAGAGAGGAACAGAAAGGAAAAGAGTCAGAAAGAGAGAAACAGAAGGGAGCGAAGGACTAAGAAAGCGAGAGGCATAAAGAGAGAAAGTAATTAGCAAGAGGGAAAATGTGAGAGATAAAAATGTAGAATCTTAGAAGGAAAATGTGTGTGCACGTGAGAGAGAGAGAGAGTGCAGAAGGAGCAGAGGAAATTCCCTAAAGAAAATTCAATGGTGTTAGATACCTGAACAGTAACCAATCAGATACCAGTAGATAGAGAGAAAGAGGGTAAGTAGGTTTCGGGCAGTTAAATTTTGGGCATAACAAAATTGGGTGTTCTGCCAACAAAGGTAAGAAAAAAAGAAAAAGAAAGAAAAGAAGCTGAAATCGGCCCAATTCCAACATCTGAAATGGAAGCCACATGACATTGAAGCTGCCTGGTGGAAAATGGAGACAAGATAGAAAGGTGAATACACACTATGTCAATTGCTGACATTTATCGAAATCTCTGAGGATGAAAAGAGAAAGAGATCCGAAGAATGTGATATTGGGGGGGGGGAATATTTCGGGAAGTCAGGATGGTAGTGAATGGAGTCAGGAAAGTCCTGGAGTGGATCTCTGTCAGCCAATAAGCATCGATGCGCAAACTAAAACACCCCAAATACAAGTCATAACACACACACATTTTAAAGTGCACGCATACAAAGAGAAATAACACACACACATTGGTTTAAAGAGGTTTTCTTTCATGTACTGTGTCCCTTCAGAACGTGGGCGATCATGGCCCTCCACAACTTCCTTTCTATATACTTCCAAGCAATGTTTGTCCCTTTACTATCCTCATTGTTCTTGTTCTTCCATCCATTTACACAAGCTCGTAATCCAAGTTATTTGACATTTCCCTGTAGCGCTCTTGCCTTCATTAGGTCTTGTGAGTGTCAAATTCTCCAAATGCTCTTTCCACATTGTGTCCCAGAAATTTTAACAGCCTCCAATTCTAAGTACATGCACACGTTTAAATAGAATATCTAATACATATACATACTTAAGAAAACATGTACATACAGATAAATAAATTGTGTGTGCATACACACACATGAACATTATTTTAACAGTAATGCTTGCATTAATTACTGACCACTGACAATCCCTTTCATTCAGATTTTCAATGTTTTTCTATCAAAGTTATTAGCAATGAATTTACATTATGCATAAATAACCCTATTCTGTTAGTTAATTATGTATTAATTCCTGACCACTGACAATACCTTTCTTTCTGGTTTCCAATACATTCTATAATTAAATCATTAACAATGTCTTTATATTAGACATATTGTAGCTGTATTTTTTCCAGTTCACCCGCCTCCCTGGTCTTTTGAAGAGGAGTAGAGGTTTATCCCTTGTTTCCTGTTTAGGATTGGGTTTCTGGTTCCTTCTAAAGTATACTTCAACTCTATACTTCTAACATCTCCACCTAAACTCTGAACTTTTATTTACTATTTATTTTTTTTTTTTCCTCGACAGTAGTAGATAGGTTCGCCTATCAACTGGTTCACACTCCTCCCTGGTCTTTCGAACAGGAGTAGCAGTTTATCCCTTGTTTTCTTGTTTGTGACCGATTTCCTTATAATTTTTTTTTCCTTTTCTTTCACTGGCAACTTGTGTCTTGGTGGTATTTGTCACCTTACTTGGGCTAGTGCCTCTTACTTTGTAATCCTTGAGTGGCTCTTGGGTCTTGTACAAGGTGAACATCATTATAAAAAAATAATATTTGCATTAATTACTGACCATGGACAATCAATTTCTTCCTTGTTTTCAATACACTACAGACTGAAAGCTGAAAATGGCTAAGATAATTTTTAGTATAAAACTGAAAGATTTACCAAGTTTTTGTGTTAAGATGCTAATTTGTTAATATAAAACATTTCTAAAGGTGTGCGATGGAGTGACTAAGCAGAGATAAAACCTGTGGTCAGAAGTAAGAAAAGCCCAAAACTGACCGATATATACCAGGTTGAACATACAGTCAGTATTAAAATACAAGTGAAGTTATTGTTTAATTCAAAATTGTCAGAATTTGCTGCCCCAATAAGGTTATCATTGGAATTAATAAAAGTTTTGACGTATTTAATAAATCCTACTTATAATCTACCTACCATAAGCACTTAGTATATTAGCTGACTCAACCATTTATGAATGTACCATTATTCAAAAGTACTTGAATTGAGAGAAATGCATAAGATTTTTGATAATTTAGTCCAAGGTCATTGAGTACTTGAACTGAGGAAATCAGGTGATGGTTTTTAAAAGATTTAGTTCATTATATATCATGTCAGAAAGGTTATATATAGCATTAATCTTTAGCACTCTGTAGGTGACTATTTTCGCCAAGCAAAATGTTAGTCCTGCCAATGCAAGTTGAATTTGAATTTCTTGGTTGTGTAGTCATATCCTTCTATGACAACACCTAAAACAATCTTGACTGAAAGTGAGAGCCAGACTACTGCAATTTCAAATATATAGAATTAATATATAAAACACTATATTTTGATGGGGTTTCCATATACAGTAGAAGAGGAAGAAATATTTATAAATGAATCAGTCGAATCAATGAAGGTGATAGCATCAATGTGAACTTGATCCCAAATTTGCAAGGCTAAAAATGGCTGATACACTGACAGTTTGGCACCAAAAGATACATTATGGAGAAAAATATGTTCTTTATTTAAATAAAGCTGTTTTGTGCAAGTACAAATCAAAGGGACTCTCATTAACCTTTGCCCTTTTTTTGTTCTTAATAGACACAACCACCAAAATTTATGAATGTGCCATTATTCAAAAGTATTTGAATTGAGAGAAATGCGTAATATTTTTGATAATTTAGTCCAAGGTCTTTGAGTACTTGAACTGACGAAAATCATGTGACGGTTTTTAAAAGATTTAATTCATTACACAAAGAAAAGAACACTGATCTTTTATGTAATATCGGCCCTCCTATATGGCAGTGAATGCTGGAGAATCTTTTCAAAGAATAAGCCTGGAAGCAACAGAAATGTGGTTCTACAGAAGGATGCTGAGAATATGATGAACCAAACATGTGAGTAATAACAAAGTCTTAGAGAAAATGGAAATATACAGGACACTTATGCTTAAGATCAGGAAGAGAGAATTGAAATTTCTAAGGCAAATAGTGAGGAAAGAGGGCTTGGAAAATCTGATACTCACAGAAAAGCTTGATGGCAAAAGGGACAGAGGAAAAAAATGCATAACCTACTTAGTGGGCTTGAGTGAATGAACAGATGAACAAGGTTTAGGAGAGATGACAAAAAGACAATTTATTAAAAGCTGCAAGGGACAGGAAGTTGTGGAGGGCCATTACCGCCAATCACCTGAAGTGTCACAGTACATAGAGAGAGCATTGTCAGAAAGGTTATATATAGCCAGTGCTAGATTTACATATGAGATAGTATGGACTGTAGTCAAGGGGCCCCAGAATTAGAGGGTCCCCCAAGGATACTCAGATAAAAATTAAAAAAAAATAAATATATACGAACAGAGGAGATTTGTTTATTTTCAGATTTAATGGAGGCTCCTTTGAACTAATTTAGAATATTTACCCCCCTCCTAGTTAGACTGGATCTTTTAAATTTGATGGGGTTCCTTGAAGGGGCCTCATTTAGATTCTCATGCATCTTTGTCATACACATATAGATTTTTAATGTAGCTTTTCTAGTTTTGCATAATTTTATCTACTTTGCTCAGTTTTTACTCAATTTTACACTTTATTACACATCTACAAATATATCTTTTTTTTGTAGACACAGAGGACAAATATACCTAATGAAGAGACCCCCAAATTCTATTAGTCCAACGGCCTCTTACAGCCTAAATCTGGTCGTGTATATTAAAAATTTATTCTCATCTAACTTCTCCAATATCATATACAACAGATACACCACCAAAAATGTTAATAATTATAGATTGTCGGTTTGATAAGGTCAAATCAGCAGCTGATCACAAAAATGACTTATAATCTGTTGTTAATTGGGGCAAGAAATGGCTTGTCAATTTTAATGCCTCCTAAACAAAACTGTTTAATTTTATTCATTTTAGAGAACCTTCTTTGCTTTTTATCAGCATGGCTTATGCTAGCCTCGAAGAGAGTGACTCACCATGCCTTCTCGGGTTAAGGTTTTCCACTGACATGTTGTGGAGAGATTGCTAGGTCTACTGCTAGGAAAGTTGGCTCACTGTGTTGGGCCAGACAATTTTTCTCATCAGAACTCATCTTGCACATTTATAAACTCTACTATTTGTCCATGTATTGAATATTACTACCAAATTCACTCTGATGCTCCTGCTATATATCTCAAGATTCTTGATAAAATCCAAAGCAGACTTATGTTATTGGTCTTGACCTGACATCTCAGATTCCTCACTACCATGTTCTTACTTTCCTCTGTCTTTTCTACAAATATTTTCCTGGCAATTGTTCTGATGAGCTTTGCCCCTTAGTGCCTTGACTGCATGAATTTAAATGTACAACTAGATTGGCAACTAGGTCTCACCATTTTACTATTGAACTAGCTAGATGCAGATGTATGTTCTATTTTAATAGTTTCTTTTCTTACAATTCTCGCCTGTGGAACTCTACTAGTTTCATGCTTCTCAGCCACTTACATCCTTCAAAGATTTTAAATGCAACACTAACAAAAAAAAAAACAAAAAAAACACACACTTCTTCTCTTCTTTGTGGAACAGATTCCTGAGAGTATGTTTTCCCAATCACTAGAATCTTAACTTCTTCAATTCTCGGGTTAAACATTATCTTACATAAACTCAAACTTCTTACCTCCTCTTATAATGCTCATGCAATATCATTCAGTAACTATCTACCTTGAGGGGCACTCGGGCCTGGTATTGAGTGAGCATAAAATGTTGAAAGCAAGAGAAAACAGCAAGTAACCTACTTAATGAGTTTGATTAAATGAATAACAGGCCGAAGAGAAAATGGTATAGAAAATGGGGTAAGGGCTATTTAGAGCAGCAACAAGGGACATGAAGTTGTGATAAACAATCTGAAAGGACATGACACATAAAAAGAATGTTTACCCAGACGCCGTACTTGTATTTTGCCTAAATCTATAATTTTATTATATAAATGCTGCTGTCATTTCCTTTTTTTTTTTGGTCTGTTACTTTCTTGCCACATTAAAGGAAACAGAAAGAAAAGAAATGGATACGGCGAACACACATGCACAAAATGGGCTTAACTGTGTTTTTTTGATCATTGGAGTTTTGGTGCCATTTTTTGGAGCGGGAGGGAAGAGGCTAAAATTTTGCTGGTCTCTATAAAATATACAAACATGCGTTTATTTACAATATTTACATTGTTCAAAATATTGTCCTCATCTTTACTGTCATATTCATGATGTTTCAGCCATTGTACGCTCCGGCTTCCAGGTAATATACATTGGAATTTCAAACCAAACCCATTATTTCATCCACTATTCTAGTTCTTGTTCTACGTGCCATGCCTTTTCTGGATATTTCAGTTATCTCTCTTTTGTAACTCAACTCTCCAAATTTTTGTTCATCTCTGGGTAGATTGATGGGCTTAACTGTGTTTTTTTGATCATTGGAGTTTAGTTGCCATTTTTTTTTTTTTTGGAAGAGGCTATTTTGCTGGTCTCTGTAAAATATACAAACGTGTTTATTTACAATATTTACATTGTTCAAAATATTGTTCTCATCTTTACTGTCATATTCATGATGTTTCGGCCATTGTACGCTTCGGCTTCCAGGTAATATACATTGGAATTTCAAACCAAACCCTTTATTTCATCCACTATTCTAGTTCTTGTTCTACGTGCCATGCCTTTTCTGGATATTTCAGTTTCAGTTATCTCTCTATTGTAACTCAACTCTCCAAGTTTTTGTTCATCTCTGGGTTGATTGAAATAATCCAGTGACTTGACCCAAAGAGTTGTGAATTCAATACCTGGCCACAGCAGAGGTGAACATAAACTTGGAGAGTTTAATTACTGAAGGGAAATTTCAATTTAATTTGAATGGACGTGTGCACATAAATATTTTAATTCAACGACTGACAGATAGAAAGCAAGTGGGACAGAGGAAAAGAACGTATGACCTACCTAATGAACCTAGAGAGCCGTGATTGCCAATGTCCTGAAGATGAGCAAACAAAAGCCCGCAAATAGCATCCGTTTGAGTACGGTCTGCGAATGCATTTCAAAGGAAAACATTTTTCGTGCATTACTTGATTTTCGTTTAATCAATTTTTTAAAAAAATTTTATTAAATGTGCAGTGGAAGTAAATGACAAATCCATAACAATTCATTTCATTGAATCCTCATTAAAAAAATTACCAAATCTGTAAAGATAATTAGGCTACTAGGTCATTTCTTACTAACGTATGCAAATTGTGTCAGTGTATTCAGTTTACTGTGGTATACATAAATCGTGGTTTTCATTACTTCAGTTATGATTTAAATGGTAAATTTCTTGTATGTTCATATACAGTTACTTCCAAAAATTTTGATAAAAAATGAGCATACCGTGATGAAAAAAAAAATGACCCAAACTTAATAAAAAACAAAGTTTTATCATCAAAATCTTTGTTATTATTAAGAGGAAAAACCAGTAACAAACCATAACTCAGGAATATATGAATTTTTTTTTGTGGTAAAAAACACAATTTGGAAATTCTTGCAAAAATCAAATAATTGTTGGAATTTAATGAAATTTCAGGACTTAATCACAAATGAATTAAATTATTATAGAAATATCTCCTTATTAGAACATCTTGGTAGAAACATATTTTTTACATTTGTTACTCACCTACTTATTTAATCTTATGAAATTTCAAGAATTGATGATGATGATGATAATAATAATTGGAAATACCTGTGAAAATTGAGGTGTTCTCATATTTTAGTTGGCTGATAGATCCTGAATCTTAAGTTAATGACTGAATAAGCCCATGGCATGTTCTACACTTGTAGAAATTCGCCAATCACATCATTAAATATTTGAGCTTAACAACTTTAACAAAATGTTACAATAACAATCATGAAAAGATTTGAAACTGACACCTTTTTCCATTTTACCTGAAACGGACTTTAAACACTTCTATCTTCCTTTCCTTTGTTACTAAAACCAAGTAGTGTCTTTGGTATGTCTTTACATACAATTAAAATGGAGGAGACAGTAAACGTCTTTCTTCCATTTTCTCACTGAAACTAAATAGCATCTCTGATATGTCATTTCTGCATTTTCATGCGGTCAAAACGGAATTCGATCTTCCACTGCTTTGAGATTAAGAACAGAGTTGGTGTGGATGAAAGCAGCCAACAACCAGCTTGGACCAGTATCAGCACTGTCCAGTGCAGAGTTAGCCCCATTATTAAAATATCATTGTAAGACTCTGAGGACCAGACCACTAAACATGGTTACAACACCAGATCTAGGCAGCGGTGAAAGGCGTTATATTAATTGGTGACCGTGACCAAGGATGTGATCCTGTTGGTAGGTGTTATACTGCCAAATGGGAATAATTTTTATTTTTTTTTTCTTTTAGAACAATGACCTTGACTTCTTTTTCTCACCAATCAAATTGACCTTTTGCACCCTTTTCTTTTCAAATTCAAGATGCACACTCACAAATTCAGCCGATCAATACAACAATGGAACAACTGTTGTCATTAAAAACATTAGCGTCAGGGAGTGCCTTGTTTGTATTGTTTTTTTCTAAGAAAACCAACCGAAATACAAGGAAAATAAAAATATCAATGTTATCTCTTTACTACCATCATTACCACAGCCCTTTTCAGCTCACTCCACTTTTTTGTGTGTATAAACATGACAATTTTTGGAAATACGGACATCCATACATAACATTACCAGAAAATAAGTTTGATAATTATAGAAAATTTAAAGCCAGTGTGCCTAAAATTCAATAAAACATTAGATTATGGAGAATATTTTCCTAAATTTTAAAAATTACTGGATGGTTAAAAATTTTATAAAAAATTATACAGCATAACCCGGATATAAGAGAGTTGTCGGGACCGTAGAAGAAGTATCTTATATCCGGGTTTCTCTTATATCCGGGTTTGGTCTATTTTGTTTAGGTAAGTATGGGAACACTTCATATAACGCTTTTTACGTACAGAACACTAGTTTATTTAACAGTTATTGACATAAAAAACACAAAAACACAGACAAAAATACATTTTCAATCAGTTTTCACAAATAAGTCAATCAAAAATTACTTTTTCTTAAAAAAGTCAGTCATTTTTGATTGTACAGAAATCTCTTTGTTAACATCATGAACACTTTCATACAGTCCGTAAATCATTTTCAATGCGCCATCAGGATTACTGCTTTTTGCTTCAAAGTAGGCTGTCAGAGTTTCAAGCGCATTCAATGCAGCCAGAGAATCTGGCACTGTTTTGCCACTTTCAGAAACTTCAGAACTTACGCTTTCAGCATCATCATCTTCGTCAAAATCTTGATCATCCGATTTTATACCACGTGTGATGTCCGTGTCAGTCAGTTCTCCATAACATTGTGTACGGTCATCGAAGCTGATAAATTTGTCAAAATCTGTTTGCTCCATGCCCGATAGTGGAGAAACTTGATCATTTTCGTCGAGTATTTCTTCCACTTCAGCCTGAGATTCAATGACAAAGCCGGCCTTTTTAAAACAATTCTGAATTGTTGATGGTTTGACCATGAAAAGTGCTCATTTCATCATGTGCATGGCCTTCAAAACAGTTATCTGCTTGGCTACTTTGGACAGCGGCACTGGGGGTGTAGCATCGATCGCTACGATGCTACACCATGTAGCATCGATCGACAAGCAAAGTCGGCATAAATGCGGGTAGCGCTACCCTTAGACACACAATGCAAAATCATAAGGTAGAGGGTGTCTTCTACAGACACAGATTGGACACACCGTGTCTCTAGACTAGTCAAGATTAAGTCATTGAACTTCACTCTCTAACTGACCTCTGTTTGACCGATTTACGACATCACACTGTCACTCAAAACGAACTCTCTTATATCGGGGAGGACGGGACCAGAGAAAATCTATCTTATATCCAAGTTTCTCTTATATCCGGGTCTCTTATATCCGGGTTACACTGTATATTTTTTGTTATATTCCTCAAGTAATTTTACAGATATGTCAACCCTAGAAAAAACAATTAGATAAATTTCTGTCAAGCTGTTAAAACCTTAAATAGACACCTACTGCTGTGTTAAAAGATACATTTTCTGTGATATTTTAAACTTAAAATAAGTAATATTTATTTCAAATCAGATTAAACTTTAAACCAGCTAATATTCCTCAAATAAAACTCCAGAAAAGTATATTTTATTTTTGAAAGATTTAATAAAGAGACTGACAGATTACTAAAAATGGTGTTAAAATCAGTGGTTTTTACAATTTCAAAACAAAAATTATTCCAGTCAATTTAAGTGTTTTGAAATACAGCAAAGTATTTTGCTTATTGGAAATATTAATTTTAATCTCTTAGCTTGAAATTAAAACTAAAATAAAAGCTTCAAGAAAGATTTTTCATTTTTAAAAACTTATTTTCATCCTTAAGTATCACATTTCTGTGGAGGTACTTATATATATATGTGTGTGTGTGTGTGTGTGTGTGTGTGTGTGTGTGTGTGTGTGCCTGAGAAATTATTAGGAGGATTTGAGATAATTATAATTAAGTAATTCATCGAGTGTAGAAGAAACCTCAACAGAATGCAGAAAGCACTGGACGGGCGTTTCTCGGTAGTGGATGCGCACTGCTGAGGAGTCCCAAATACAGGATGAAACGGCTGTCCAGTGCTTTCTGCATTCTGTTGAGGTTTCTTCTAGACTCGATGAATTACTTAAAAATATATATATATATATATATATATATATTTAAGTAATGAAATAATGAATCAAACAAATTCAAACATTCATAACATTAATGTGAAAACAGGGCTCAATACAATAGGAGAGCTATACTCTTTATTATAGGATATATTACATTAGAACATGTAAAACTGCTACATAAATGCACTCATGTTTCGATGCATATCATTGCATCTCATCAGGCAGTCTGATGAGATGCAATGATATGCAACAAAACATAAGTGTATTTATGTAACAGTTTTGCATATGTTCTAATGTAATATCCTATAATAAAATATATATATATATGTGTTTGTGTGTGTTTAATGATAAAAATATAGTTTTAAGGTATGCTATATCTTTGGGTAAAAGTACTCAATTAGAGGGATAGAGTGTATAAATATTAAAGTGACCAGCATTTCATACTTGAACACAGTCTTCAGGCCTGAAGATTGCATTATGAAAAACACTAGTCACTAAGTGCTGACCTCAGTGTCCAGTTATAAGTCAAAATTTATCATGACCTCTTGTATCTTTTACTTCATTTTATAGAAGGATTCATCTAAATGATGTAAACATGGTAAATACATTTTTTAGTGCATCGTCATCCCATTCAAGAGAATATCTTGATTTAATCTAAAACTGGGGTTCGTGGAGAGAAGTGTCTTGACCATAATTTTTTTTTTGCATCAGCACTTGAATTGATTTCATTTAATTTTCAAAGAAAAGGCAAAAATACAAGAAACTATTGACATTGACCAAAAACAGACCCAGAAGACAAGCCTATCACTGTTCCTGGCTTCTGCTTCCAACCTTTAGCCTGCAGTGTCCTCTATTAAAATGAGACAAGGGAGAGCACTCTTAGACAGGAAAGGAGACACTCAATGAATAATGATAGCTTCATAACCATGTTCAACTGACAAAGACGACAATGTTGTGTAAACTTATCGTACTTGCGCCATGACACAAGATACATTAATGGTGGTGAGAATTGGGCAGACAACCTCTTCCGCCTCCACCTACTATTCTAGCATGGCCGACCTGCTTACACCAAACTTTTTCCACTATCAACAACCATTGCATTGCGCTATATATTTGAATGATATAATCTTTTTTTTTCTCTTTTTTTTCAGGAGGGAGAGGACAGTAATTTAGTCAGAAATATCTCTGAGCTAACAGGCTTTTCTTCCCATGCCCAACCGCCCATCAGAGAAAATATTTATGAAACGTAAATATCTCTGGAGGTCTCCACTCATTTTTTTTTTATTTTACTTTATTTACAAGTTACCAGATGATGTCTCTGGAAGTCAGTAACGCTTCTCTGTAACATTAAAAAAAAAAAAAAAGACCCCAAAAAACAAGAAACACAAAAAGGAAATAAAGAGTGAAAAATATAAATAAAAATAGAACGGAAGAGAGGGTGGGAGAAGGAGGCTCAGAGAGAAAGAACAAACAGCCATATTTTGTTACCCCTCCCAACTCAGTTCCCTGCCACACTAAATCACACATATGTTTTTGATACAGATGCTCACACACACACAGAGTAGAGTCTCTTATGGATCAGTCAGTCAGTTATGTGCCATGTGTGATGCACGCTTAGGCGATCATGCATCTATCGATACATGACTGACAAGGCAGATTTTTTCCAGCAGTAGGTTGCCATTTCTTTCTGCAGTAGACCAGTTGCCATCGAAGGCTATGGAACCCAGTCTGTCCTGCTATTTACCCATAGCTGGGAGGAGAAGAAGAGAATTCATACCTTTCCTAAGAGTATTAACATGTAAGTGAATGTAGTAGATTCGAATGGAATTTGAACTTGGCTATCCAATTCCTCAATCCGAGCCACTAGCCATTACTCCACCGTGCATCTTTTGTATCAGCTGTGATACAGTGAAACAGTACTGTCTGTGAATGACATAATTTAGCTCTTGAAAATACATTTCAATTGAGCACTGTTGAGTAATAAGCTAATTCTATAAACAACAGCCACCTGCACTAATGCAAAGCTCTTCAGTAAAATGAATGGAGCACTTTGGCTGATTGGCATTTGTTTACGTTTGTAAAAACAATACGCTAGATTTAGTTGTGTAACTCTACCGAGTGAAGATAGCTCTGGCTGACAGCAAATTAGTTGAGTTTCAATCCTGGCTTGAGGCATTCGGAAGTCTAGTCACACTGAGGAGCTGTGATACAGCGAAACAGTACTGTCTGTGAATGACACACATATATATATTTTATCACTTTAAACATTATTTTTAGTGGATACCCATATTTGAGTAGATGCTCTGGTTATTTATTAAACAGTATATTTATTTTCATCTACCGGCCTGAATATTTGAGAAATCTTATTAAAGAAAAACATGTGCTCTATGGCAGGACTTGAACCTGCATCTCCCTTGGCAAGAGAAACTGTCATTAGATCTGACATGTTTTAAAGAAAGAAAGGGGGTACAGGTACTCCACTTATTTTACTGCAAAAATGTTTCAGAACTGTGTTAGATTATCCATATTACTGGACTAGAAATGCAGAAAACAATTGCTAGAATGGAAAAAGAAATGCCACAAAGCTAAGATATTAAGTAAGAAGCCATTGTCTCTGGTCTGTTTTTATCTGTTGCAAAGCAACTATGTCAGTATATCAGCAAATGGTGATTGTCTTTAAACAATTAGAATTAATAATTTTGTTACAGTTTACTATAATGCTATGAATGTTAAATGTCATTGGCCTATCTCTGAAAACTTCTTATCAGTGTGCCTCCATCGTCATTATTATTATTATTTGCTGGAAAAGGGACAAAAGGTCAATACTCGTATAGAATCACAAAGTGAATATATATGCTCCTACCTCTGACTCTTGCGGCTTCCACTTGAATAATGACAATATCAACCATTTTGAAAATGACTGCCATAAAAGGTTAGCGGAAGATGATGAAAGTTATTCTTTTTGTCTTTAGCTTAACTTTATAGTTTTCCGTAAAATTTTTTATAGTAAAATGCAAAATATCTGTCTAAAAGATTAATATTCTCGCAACATTTCAGCCAATGCATTCTTCGGTCATCTTCATTGTTTTAAATTCTGAAATTAATCATTATCCACATTCCACGATTAACATCATCATCCTTGTTAATGTTACAGCTCCTTTCTTTTCAACATCTGAGACGTTTTGGCCGAGAAATTCTACAGACTTCTGAACGTGTCCAATACATTTGTAAAGAGAGAGAAAAGCAGACTTTCTTCATGAAATGTCAACCAGGGAACATGAAAATGAAATTGTGGTAAATTAACGTAGTATAGTGTAGTGGCTGGCTGCTTGTATCTGAAAATACCTGTCTACTAGGGTAGCTAGACAATCCCTGTTGCAGATGCCTGCTCAGGAACATTTGTGGTTGTTCAACACCCACACAGCCTACCTGTGGTTTATGCTGAGTGGACCTTAATTATACCATCTGAGAAAGAGTTCATTATCTGCTGTGATCAACAGTTAAACCGAAGTCCCATGGTTGGAAAGTGAATGTCCTAACCACTCAGCCATGCACACATG
>OZ038501.1:83511265-83536265 GCA_964036315.1 Acanthosepion esculentum
AGTGGCTCCAACCAGGTTTTCACTCACATTGGCCAGTAAATATGAAAATTGATTTCTCCATGAATTCAAAAAATGAATCTGGAAGAATTCACAAATAAATAATTTTGGTGGTTCTTTAACTGCTAATTCTAAAATATATTTTCTCGCAACTTCATTTCTTTTTTATCAATATCTCTGGCTTAAAAATACACTTTTCCCAAAGGTACATGTTAAAAAAATGTTATATACCTATGTACCTATGAACACTAATGGATATATCCCAATCCTCATAAACACGTTGGACACTATTGTAAGTGGGGGTAATATGCTGCCTAAGTAGTCCACCACTAACAGTGGTTTACCTACTTCACACTGTTGGCGAGTATTGTATTTTGTTGATGTTATAAAGATTGATATTTCATTTTCAATCTCCATTTTGGTTATTCCCCATTCAGTAACCCTTTCTAGGTTACAAAAGAGAGAGAAAACAGACAGGGAAGGAGAAAGAGAGAGAGAAAATATATGAGAAGTTGAGAGAGAGAATGGCTGACAAGGCTTCATCTAATCGAAATTCAAGATAATATTACTACTAATACTAATAGATGAAAAGCAAACGAAATTAAGATGAAAGAAATACTAGTCAAAAATTAATAATGGCTGACAATGCTTCATGTAATCCAAATTCAAGATAATATTACTACTAATACTAATAGATGAAAAGCAAATGAAATTAAGATGAAAGAAATACTAGTAAAAAATTAATAATGGCTGACAATGCTTCATCTAATCCAAATTCAAGATAATATTACTACTAATACTAATAGATGAAAAGCAGGTAAAATTAAGATGAAAGAAATACTAGTCAAAAATTAATAATGGCTGACAATGCTTCATCTAATCCAAATTCAAGATAATATTACTACTAATACTACTAGATGAAAAGCAAGTGAAATTAAGATGAAAGAAATACTAGTCAAAAATTAATAATGGCTGACAATGCTTCATCTAATCCAAATTCAAGATAATATTACTACTAATACTACTAGATGAAAAGCAAGTGAAATTAAGATGCAAGAAATACTAGTCAAAAATTAATAATGGCTGACAATACTTCATCTAATCCAAATTCAAGATAATATTACTACTAATAGTACTAGACGAAAAGCAAGTGAAATTAAGATGAAAGAAGTACTAGTCAAAAATTAATAATGGCTGACAATGCTTCATCTAATCCAAATTCAAGATAATATTACTACTAATAGTACTAGATGAAAAGCAAGTGAAATTAAGATGAAAGAAGTACTAGTCAAAAATTAATAATGGCTGACAATGCTTCATCTAATCCAAATTCAAGATAATATTACTACTAATACTACTAGATGAAAAGCAATTGAAATTAAGATGAAAGAAATACTAGTCAAAAATTAATAATGGCTGGCAATGCTTCATCTAATCCAAATTCCAGATAATATTACTACTAATACTACTAGATGAAAAGCAAGTGAAATTAAGATGAAAGAAGTACTAGTCAAAAATTAATAATGGCTGACAATGCTTCATCTAATCCAAATTCAAGATAATATTACTACTAATACTACTAGATAAAAAGCAAGTGAAATTAAGATGAAAGAAATACTAGTCAAAAATTAATAATGGCTGACAATGCTTCATCTAATCCAAATTCAAGATAATATTACTACTAATAGTACTAGATGAAAAGCAAGTGAAATTAAGATGAAAGAAATACTAGTCAAAAATTAATAATGGCTGACAATGCTTCATCTAATCCAAATTCAAGATAATATTACTACTAATACTACTAGATAAAAAGCAAGTGAAATTAAGATGAAAGAAATACTAGTCAAAAATTAATAATGGCTGACAATGCTTCATCTAATCCAAATTCAAGATAATATTACTACTAATAGTACTAGATGAAAAGCAAGTGAAATTAAGATGAAAGAAATACTAGTCAAAAATTAATAATGGCTGACAATGCTTCATCTAATCCAAATTCAAGATAATATTACTACTAATACTACTAGATAAAAAGCAAGTGAAATTAAGATGAAAGAAATACTAGTCAAAAATTAATAATGGCTGACAATGCTTCATCTAATCCAAATTCAAGATAATATTACTACTAATAGTACTAGATAAAAAGCAAGTGAAATTAAGATGAAAGAAATACTAGTCAAAAATTAATAATGGCTGACAATGCTTCATCTAATCCAAATTCAAGATAATATTACTACTAATACTACTAGATAAAAAGCAAGTGAAATTAAGATGAAAGAAATACTAGTCAAAAATTAATAATGGCTGACAATTCTTCATCTAATCCAAATTCAAGATAATATTACTACTAATAGTACTAGATGAAAAGCAAGTGAAATTAAGATGAAAGAAATACTAGTCAAAAATTAATAATGGCTGACAATGCTTCATCTAATCCAAATTCAAGATAATATTACTACTAATACTACTAGATGAAAAGCAATTGAAATTAAGATGAAAGAAATACTAGTCAAAAATTAATAATGGCTGGCAATGCTTCATCTAATCCAAATTCAAGATAATATTACTACTAATAGTACTAGATGAAAAGCAAGTGAAATTAAGATGAAAGAAATACTAGTCAAAAATTAATAATGGCTGACAATGCTTCATCTAATCCAAATTCAAGATAATATTACTACTAATACTACTAGATGAAAAGCAAGTGAAATTAAGATGAAAGAAATACTAGTCAAAAATTAATAATGGCTGACAATGCTTCATCTAATCCAAATTCAAGATAATATTACTACTAATACTAATAGATGAAAAGCAAGTGAAATCAAGATGAAAGAAATACTAGTCAAAAATTAATAATGGCTGACAATGCTTCATCTAATCCAAATTCAAGATAATATTACTACTAATAGTACTAGATGAAAAGCAAGTGAAATTAAGATGAAAGAAATACTAGTCAAAAATTAATAATGGCTGACAATGCTTTATCTAATCCAAATTCAAGATAATATTACTACTAATAGTACTAGATAAAAAGCAAGTGAAATTAAGATGAAAGAAATACTAGTCAAAAATTAATAATGGCTGACAATGCTTCATCTAATCCAAATTCAAGATAATATTACTACTAATACTACTAGATGAAAAGCAAGTGAAATTAAGATGAAAGAAATACTAGTCAAAAATTAATAATGGCTGACAATGCTTCATCTAATCCAAATTCAAGATAATATTACTACTAATACTACTAGATAAAAAGCAAGTGAAATTAAGATGAAAGAAATACTAGTCAAAAATTAATAATGGCTGACAATGCTTCATCTAATCCAAATTCAAGATAATATTACTACTAATACTACTAGATGAAAAGCAAGTGAAATTAAGATGAAAGAAATACTAGTCAAAAATTAATAATGGCTGACAATGCTTCATCTAATCCAAATTCAAGATAATATTACTACTAATACTACTAGATGAAAAGCAAGTGAAATTAAGATGAAAGAAATACTAGTCAAAAATTAATAATGGCTGACAATGCTTCATCTAATTCAAATTCAAGATAATATTACTACTAATACTAATAGATGAAAAGCAAGTGAAATCAAGATGAAAGAAATACTAGTCAAAAATTAATAATGGCTGACAATGCTTCATCTAATCCAAATTCAAGATAATATTACTACTAATAGTACTAGATGAAAAGCAAGTGAAATTAAGATGAAAGAAATACTAGTCAAAAATTAATAATGGCTGACAATGCTTCATCTAATCCAAATTCAAGATAATATTACTACTAATACTAATAGATGAAAAGCAAGTGAAATCAAGATGAAAGAAATACTAGTCAAAAATTAATAATGGCTGACAATGCTTCATCTAATCCAAATTCAAGATAATATTACTACTAATACTACTAGATGAAAAGCAAGTGAAATTAAGATGAAAGAAATACTAGTCAAAAATTAATAATGGCTGACAATACTTCATCTAATCAATTTCCAAGATAATATTACTACTAATACTACTAGATGAAAAGCAAGTGAAATTAAGATGAAAGAAATACTAGTCAAAAATTAATAAACAAATATTTGACTGAAGAATTTATTGAATTCTGATATATGATATAGAATTATCATTCTTCTCCCCAAATATAGAATTTTTACCTAAGTTCTTTCTGAAGATTTTCTTTTAATCACCGAATGAACTGGATTTATATCTCAGTTTGAAAAGTAAGTGAAATTAAGATGAAAGAATGATGATAAAAGAATTTAAGCATTAAATCCAGATAACAATGTCAGAATCAGGACACAGGCCTGCTTCCCAATGTTTATAATGGTGAAGGAATGTGAAAATCTGGCCGTCAAATCTGATTTGACCAAACAATGCTTCTGCCACAAAGAAACCAGACAATAGGTGAAAATAATGTTTCCATAAAAACATGAGGTCAAATCCAACTTTGTTCCACTCAACAGGAATGTTTTTCAAAGAACTTATATTCTTTTGTTCATGTTTAAGTTGTTTTTAACTTACAGGTTGAAATGCTGGGCGTAAAAAGAAAATGATTTCATTTGAATATTTGACATCAAACAACCTTCAAGTCAAATTTTCTTTTTTGCTGTGTTATTATATTCAAATTGTGTCACTACCACTCTCCATACCTACAAAATATATTTTGTACTCCACCCAGATATTTTTTCATGCTTGAAGGATTTTTTTTTTGCAGTGTGTGAATTGTCAAAATCAAAAGAGATTCAGTTTTAAAAAATATGGTCAAAAACAAGAAATATTTAAAATATATTTTAACAAATCTTTTTTTTTTAATTTTTGTTTATTGATAAAATAAACTATAAGAATTATAAAATAAAACAACTCAAAAAAGTGGTATAGATCATGTGTTTCAGTTGTTATATGTTCCTGCCTTCTTCAGGAATCTGTCGCTCCAGGTAACCTTCAAGAAATTTAAAACTGAATGCTTTATTTAATCTATAAGGATAAATTGTTCTTGTTTCACTGTCCATGTCTAGGGGTATCTTGTGTTGTATTATCGAATACTAGTGTATCTGTGTTTCAAAAAATCATAGCAATTGTTAGAAAGTTTTAATAGTGAGATGCAATGTTAAAATAAATATTGAAACAATGAATTGAGATTCAATAAAGTGGAGATAAAGAATTCAGAATTAAAATAGACGCCAAGGAACCGTTTACTTAATCTGTTCCTTTTATATTTTTTAGATGATCAATGGTATCTGATTTATTGATTTCTCTTGGTATTATATAAATCACTTATTGCTCAGTATCTTTTCATCTTAAAAATTTTATGAGTTTAATATAACAGTGAAATGGAAATATCTCTTGAAAGAAAAAGATTAGCAACAGAACTACAAAGAGGGCAATGACAAAGCCTATTTCAAGGCCAAGTTGAAACAAAACAACCACTTAATATACAAAGGTATTGGAGTGCCTCATGTAAAAGTCTTGAACAAATATGACTGCAATCTAAGTAAAATAGGAGTAAAGGAACTGCTTAATGAAACAGTTCATTTTGCTCAGAAAGTAATTTTGTGTAAATGTAGATAAATATTTTCTTTGTATAAATTATTAAAATGACTAAAGGAAGTAATCACTTATTAATTTACTAACTTAAATTGATTTACCTCCCTTCCCACTACAGATGGCACAGGAAATATATAAATACACATTGACAATTATTATATGGTTTGATTATGAAGATTTTCTATAAATACTTTCATGGTAATTGTTTGGATGAGCTCTTCGCAACAATATTGCTGATTCTTCCTTGGATCTTATCAAGGAGCTCAAGGTAAATACCGGACCATATATGGCATCAATATTCTAAGGATGGACGAATGGCAGGTTTATAGATCAGGACCAATAATATTGATGATTCTTCCTTGGATCTTATCAAGGAGCACCAGGTAAATATCAGGGGCACCGGACCATATATGGCAACAATATTCTAAGGATGGACGAATGGCAGAATTAGAGATATGTAAGATAAATTCTGGAGAGAAAAATTGTCTTGCACAACACTGTGAACCGACTTTCTTAGCAGCTGACCTAGTAAGTGATTCAATATAATCTTTCAATTTCATGTCAGCTGAGAATGTTAGCCTGAGATGGCAGAACAAGTCACTTTTTTGGAGGTTAGCATTAGCCATATTGATAGAAGGTGGAGAGGTGTCTCTCAAATGATTAATAGAGAGAAGTTTAGTTTTGAAGGAAACTGCTAATATTATCCTTACCATTGTTCACTTGAAAAAGGGTCGAACAATAGCTCAGCCAAAACACTGTGATATTGTCAAAGAAGTATGAAATGAAAAGTCCATTAAGTTTTCAGAAGGCATGACTCATATTTCTTTGTGATTCCAATATGGCTGCTTTGTGGTGACACTTTTTAGAATGATGTGAAAAAAATTTTAAAAATATCTTCTATCTTTTCCTTATTAGTTAATTAAATATGCATTCTGTAATGTTTACATTTAATGTGATCTGAATCCAATACCCCTGACTTTCGATATAAACAAGATCTGAAAACTTGTTTTGACACCCATCTTTACATATCATTTGAACAATGCAATCATTATTGTGTTATTAAAAAACTGCCACAGATGTTCAGCTATCAAAATAAAAATAGGTCTTGCTAAAAACTTGTAAACAGATGTTAGCATACAGGTTAATGGCGTTCTCTTGTATTCCTTCCTTCAGTGCCATGTGTGCTTGGTTGATCATGTCTCTTTTTGATTCAGGATTGACTTATTCATGTAATATTCTACTGGACACAAAGTGAGGGATCGGTTTTCTATTGTAATTAAGTACTAAAGTGATCACCCCAAAATACTACATATTAATATACTTCCTTATGTGCCATGCATGATGCAAGCTTGGGCGATCATGTCACTTTTTGATTTATGATTGACTTGGCAGAAGATTTCTGCTATTTAACCCATAGCTGGGGGAAGAAGAGATGGATTCATACCTTTCCCAAGAATATTTGTATGCATGTGATTGTAACGCTCTCCGATTTCTCATTCCGAGTCGATGTCCATCACACCATCTGCACATCTATGTTTACAGCACCAAATGGTCACCCATGTAGGTACTGACCAGACTTAACATTGCTTAACTTTGGTGATCTGATGAGAACTGGTGTACAAAGGCAGTAATGCATTCATAGCAATTTATTTGCATTCCCTTCTATTACAAACCAAATTTTGTTAAAGTTCAAAGATCAACAAGTTCAAAGATCAACAAGTTCAAAGATCAAGTTTGGAATACAAAGAAATTTCTGCCTTTGTCAAACATTATTTTCATTTCAGCAAATCTTTTTCTTCTCTTCTGAAAAATTTTCTATTAAATTATCGCTGAAGAAAAAAAACAATTCGCAAAGAGAAAAAAAAGAAATAATTGTCCTTGAGATGTGAAGCGTTATTCTGACGTTATTCATACGGTTGACTGAGAAAGACAAAATATTTAAAAAAATAATATACACAAGGCACTAAACCTAAATCAAGAAAAAACAAAACAAATACAGTGCATTAAAAGGACAATTATTCTCTTGAAACTCTGCTATCACTGTATACACTGTTGAATTCCTCAGTAATGTTTATTGTTTTAAAAATCAATGACTAGAATTTTAATAAAACCCCAAAATATGAGAGTGAATTTATATATTTTCTTTATTCTTAAGAATTGGCAACAAAAGTATATTTTTTTAAATTGATTTCACCCTAAGCAAGGCAGTAAAGCCACAAAGAAACAAAGGGTTACTGGGTGTGGAAGAATTAGGAACAGAAACATTATTAATGAGTGGGAAGAGAAAAAGAGTAATCAGGAGGACAGTAGATAGCGATTGACATTGCATTTAAATTTTTGCAGATTAAAGTTAGCTGGAAAGCATGGAGCCGGAAAGGAGTTCCACAAGAATTATCAGATTGAACATAAAAACCTGTTTTAATAATTACTTATAAAAATGGTAAATAATAAATATTGCATTTTGGTTATTTTACATATTTTGATAATTTTTTTAATAAATTTTTCAATGAAAAGAATTCTTTTCAAACTTCTTTATAAAATGTACTTGGTTCACATAGGTTTTAAATCTTGTAAATAAGCATTGCTGAGAAAATCATAAGTATATCTATAGTAATAGCGGTGCCAGGAGAATAAACATCTTTTTGACACTTTTTTATGCAGGCTCTAATATTAGACATTGCTATAAAAAAACAAAAAAAAACTTTTTAAAATTCTTCAATAGTTTAAATAAGGGGAGATAACTAAATCAAGGGAGGTAATTCTAAAAACTTTTGTATAACAATTAAATCAGTATTTTGCTTGAGGTATTTACAGATAAGTTTGGGTCAAGACTGCAACTATGGAGCAAGCAGAATCAAACTCACAACAATAACGAATTAGCATTGAACCACCAAAATATTTACTAAGTTTAACATAGGCTATAAGCTTGAGGCGCTCAATCAGGTTTAAAATTAGTGAGTAGTTCTAGTTTAACATCATGCGAAAATATACTCTTTTTCTAAATTTTCAGTGAGTGCTCAGTAAAAGTTTTTTTTGTCAGTCTAAGCCGAGTTAAAATACTTTTCAACATAGTTTTTTTTTTCTACAGCAAAATTCTGCACGAATTAAAGAATTTTTAAAACCAAAATTATTATTTCCCAAGAAATTATATTATGTAACATTTATTGTTGAAAGACAATGAACCAAAATTTATATATGGTATAAATTGGGAGAGTGTGATATTTGAGTAGCGACTTCAGCTGTGCCTTATTGAGAGTTGATATTGAAAGAACACTGGAAAAACTGAATCAAAAATCTTGTAAAATTGCCCATCAATGAAATATCTATAGAACATCTATAAAAACAAGACTGCTGCCCAAATACATACATATATATATATATATATATATATATATATATATATATAGTCACCTGAAGATCATGAGAATGTGAAAATGAAGTAGCAACTTGATTAGACAGCTTAGGTATTGAGTACTCCAGTTTACTGCTTAGATATATCTTTGCCTTTTGGTCTTTTTCTTTCTTTTTTTAATTTGAAATTTTTTTCTTGTTTTAGGGTTTAGGTTGGTCTAAGAGTTTGTCAGGTAGTCTGTAGGTGATACCAATATTTTTGGATTCATATATATATATCTAGAATGCTCAAAAATGAAAAATAACAGCATATGTCTAGAAAACCATAAGTCAAAATGGCTACAATTGGAGGAAAAAGAGAGAAAAGTTTCAGGAGTAAGTGCAAAGTAAAAAAAAAAAAAAACGAAAAAGAAAAATAACACAGCATCCTACACATATACACATAGGTGCGAATGTGCACGCATAGACAAAAAAAAAAAAAGAACTTGCACCAATGAAAAGTGTATATCAAAAAGAAAAGTAGAGAAGTATAAACAGTCAATTGTTGATATCACCTGATGAGTGGATGGAGTGATCCTCAGAGTGTCTGTCTACAAAACTCTGGAGTTTGGGATGCTGAAGGAACCATCAATCAGTTAAGTGACATTTATTTATATTAATTCTCTCTCTCTCTATATATATATATATTAAGAAACAGATAACTTTAAGGGTTCATAGGATTATTATTTATTTTTGGTATTTTGGTCCTAATTCATCAAATTTCCATTTTCATACAAAAATATTGGTAACTAATTTTTCCAGGGTTAAAAACTTCCATATTCTTATTTTTAATTTATACACGTGTGTGTGAGGATGCAGCCTTAAGTTGGTATAAGGAGGTAGAGAGAGGAGGAAGAAGAGGATAGATATGTGATTGAAATTAGAGAGGGAAAGGAAAGATAGGAAGATGCTGATATCTATCTTTATTAAGATCCATATGGGAAACGAGGTGGGGTAAGAGACCAGACATGTTGACCTATTTATCAAGCCTTTTCACAGGAAAAAAGAAAGAGAAAATATTGAGCTCTCTGGATTACACCCTCCTTGGAATTATCCGTATAGATTAACAAATAACTTCATTAACTAATTAACTATATATATATATATATATATATGTTGGTAGCAGCTTTATCTACAAGAATTTAATTTCTTCTTTGTTGAATCACTTTTGAGATCTGCTGTAATCATCATATGGTTGTTCCACCATTGGGGTCTTTGGGGTTGGTCATGCTTAACTGGGTCCTTGTCTTAGACCTTGCTGGCAATATATATTGGGTTGGTGCATAATTATCAGGCGTTTTTGTAGGCGAGTTATTTGTTAATAAGAATTGCTGTTTTGTTTACTTTTTTTAATAAAAATATTTTATTTTCAGGTTATAAAAATGTGTGTCGATAATCATATTCATTTAAAAATGTTATTGTTGAATTGTCATGCTTCACTTTTCATAAGAAATATTGTTTAAAAACGCCTGATAATTATGCACCAACCCAATATTTAATCGTTTCATCCCGAGCAAAGCGATAAGGCTAGAATGCAGGGGATTACAGGGAGTAAAAGAGAAATTAGAAGACTTTAAGGGGGGGGGGGATGAAAAAAGGAAAAAAAAAAAAGTTCAGGAAGACAGAGGATGTCAGCTGATGTTCATTTAAATTTTTGAAGATTGTAGTTATCAGGGAAACAAGAAATTGGAAGGGAGTTCCACAGGTGGGAAGTGCGAGAAAAACTATTAGAGTAGAAGTGGTAGTTGCATGTAACTAGTTGAACAGTAAAATGGTGAGACCTAGTTGCCAATCTAGTAGCACACTTAAATTCATGTGGTCAGGGAGCCAGGGGGAAAAAACCCATCAGAACAATTGCAAATATTTATAGAGAAGATAAAGGGAAGACACATCATGTCAGTAAGAAAGTAACTAGGCATGATGGAGTGGTGGATAGTGGCTCGGATTGAGGAATCGGAGAGCAGAGTTCGAATTCCAGTTGAATCCATTACATTCACTTACGTGCTAATACCCTTGGGAAAGTTATGAATCTTCTTCTTCTCGCCCCAGCTATGGGTAAATGGCAGGACAGACTGGGTTCTATAGCTTTAGATGACAAATGATCCAGGAGAAGGACAACTCCGAATTCAAAACCTGCGAAGGGTCGTTTGGAGACCTCATAGCACCAGGTCACTATATTTGGCCCTTCAAAAAGTGTGGTTGATTCTGCACAAAGCCTTCACCACTATAATCAAATCATATGTGCTGGTATCTGGGCTGTCAGTTCCTAGGAACTGAGCAGCTTGACCCTTATACAGTGAATATGATGAGAGAGTCCACCACCATATATATATATATATATTTATTAAGACATATCTCATTAAATAATTTAGACAAGTTTAGTCTACTTATTTTAATAGAATCCTCTCGTGATTATGATTACTGACAAGTTTCTTAGTATCCTTATTAAAGGAAGAAAGAAAATTACCATGTTGATGCATATTCATTTTATTCTGAGTACTTTTGACATTAGCATAATGTCATCATCAGGGTCTTGTTTTTTCAAAGACAAAAATTGTTGTGGTCATCATTTTTCTAAGACAAAATTCTACAGTATATAACCGTAGCATTTTTCACTTCACATGTAAAAAAAATTAATTTTCAGATGAACACAGCAATTTTGTCTTAAAAAATATGTGATCCAAGTACAATTATTTATTTAACATTTTATAAAGAAATCTTTTGATTCCAAACAAAAAATTACAAAATATGTAAACCAACTAAAATGCAACATTTATATATATATATATATATATATATATATATACTTTGTTTTTTTTGTTGTTATACTTTGCATTGAGACCTCTTTTAAATTAAATGTTACGAACGTTGGAATTATACTCTAGTCGTTCTTATCTTACCTCTATATATATATATATATATATATATATATATATATATATATATATATATATATATATATATATATATATATATATATATATAATTATTCAAGTATTAAAAAAGGCACTGATATTCAGAGAACTTAAAACGACTACTTGGTTACTTATTTTAGTGTATCATTTTACTTACAATTATTTGTACATAACACAAACACCAGTCAATGCATTATTTAAGCAAATTAGTCATAAATATTCAACGGTGCCTTTTTATAATCACCTGTCGCTTATATTATTTCGAACTAAAAGGTTTTACATTTTATATAAGTAGCGAAGTAATCGATCTACGTAACAAGGTTAATCGAAATAAGTGCTGCTTAATTTATTTCGTTGAAGATACCTTCATGGAATCTAATGTTAACTATAACGTCTTTTGAAACAACATGGCTTAATGGAATGGTGTAATTACTTTTTATTGTAACTGTAATAAACATGATGAAATCGATAGAACAATTATTTACACAACAAAACGAAACAAATTATAAATCAGCTGTTACTAAGTTAATTTTGACAATATAAGGTAGATAACTCGAATATCCGATACCCTGGAGTTATTTCCCTTAGAAATTTTCTTGCCACTCATTTTGATGTGTCCACTGATTCGTTATTGCAAATTTATTGAAATTAATTTCACGTAAAATTAATGTAAGATATTTATCTTTCTTTATATCAGCCCAATATAAAGAGGAATAAACATGTTTTTTTTTTTTGTTTGAATCAACTGCAATATTCAATGTTTATATCTTGTATATGTAATAGCTGTATTTTTAATAGTCTCTTTTCTTGCCTGTGGAACTCTCTTCCGGTTCCTTGCTTCTCTGGGACCTAAAATCTTCAAAGATTTAAATTCAGCATTAATCACCATCTTCTGACTTTCTTAGATAAGTTTTTCTATGGTCCTAAACCTTTTATGACTAAAACATTACACTCTAAAAAAAAAAAAATATTACAATCTGAAAATATTTTCTGCCTTTAAATAACCTGCCAATGATTGATAGTGATTTTCTAAGCCCAGCTTAGATGTAGCACAAGGCCGAAAGTATGGGAGACTCAGTGAGGATCGAAATCACTTCTCAGTCGTAACTGATCTAGCAAGACAAACTTTCTAACCATTACATTTTTCACATTAGCAGATGCAGTGAGTGTGAAATAATGATAACTTCTTTCACTTACTCCCTTTAAATTCGAAGGACTGAGGAAAAGGAGGAAAGAAATTTGTGAGCCTATGTGAAATTTTCTTTGGATCAGTGAAAATTTTGCCTTCACATAAATTGACCAGTGAGCTAAGAAGAAGGAAAAGAATTTGTGAGCCTATGTGAAATTGTGCACATTTGTAAATCTCCTATTTCTTGGTGCATTGAATATTGCCGCCATATCTGGTCTGGAGATATGATTATATAGCACAACATTTTTGACAAAATTCAAAGAAAGGTCTGTTATCTAATCAATCCTGACATTGAAACTTCAGTCATTTTCTCACTGACTGACATTATATATATATATTATATATATATATATATAATTTCATGGCAATTGATCTGATGAGCTTTCTTACCTGGTGTATCAACTGCAGGAATTTAAATGTGCAACTAGATTGGCAACTAGGTCCCACTGTTTTACTGTTCAGCGGGCTAGATGAAAATGTATGTTATATTCTAATGGTTAAAATGTCTGTGAATGTGTATATGCATTTCTGTAAATTTAAAACATTTCAAATGTTTGTTTAACTGCATTATGCCACAGTCTAGATTTCAAAATTCATTTTTCCCACAGTATAAGGGAGGTAACGTTTACATTTTATTTATTCACTTTTATTCTTATATATATATATATATATATATATATATATATATATATATATATATATATATATATATAGGGTGACCCAAGAAAACGGGAACTTTTTAACAATCCAATAAAACCAAGAGTGATGGAAGAAAAATATTTAATTCATAGTAATTGAAACCTTAAAACATGCCATTTAAGAAACAATGATGGAATTTTCATTTTTTTTTTAAAATGACGTCCTGTAGATGGCGTCCTACTGTACGAATGCATTCTTGAAATCTGCTGTTGAGACCCCTATTTACTGATGCAACATCTCAGCTGGGATATTGTGAATTTCATTCTCGTCACTAAAATGGCGAAATGTTTACTTGCTCAAGGTCACTGGCTCGCAGTGTTGCCACTTGCTCATGTCTGGCAATACGCACTTCAAAAATCCCTGTTTTTTGAGGTCACCCTATATATATATATATATATATATATATATAGATATATATATATATATGCAATTTATATGCGTAGTACTTATTGGAAAGTGCTCAATATCAGTGATAGAGCTAATAGGGTTTGTCTGACAATCGCAAATAGCGTGAAACCCAGGTCACAAACTCACATCAATCCAACTCTCTCTCTTTATATATATATATATATATATATATATATATATATACACACACACACACACACACACACACACACACACACACACACACACACACACACGAAGGAAAAGAGAACGAATCCAATATAAATTCAAATATTCATAGCATTAATTTTAAAATAGTGCTCAATACAAAAGGAGAGCTATATTCTTTATTAAAGGATATTACATTAGAACATATGGAAACCACTACATAAATGTACTCAAGTTTCGATGCATATCATCGCATCTCATCAGGCGGTATTAAATCTATATATAAAAATATATTTAATACCACTTGATGAGATGCAATGATATGCATCAAAACACGAGTGCATTTATGTAGCAGTTTCCATATGTTCTAATGTAATATCCTATAATAAAGTGTGTGTGTATATATATATATATATATATATATATATATATATATATATATTTTGCTGCTACAAACATTTAAGAACTTTGTTGCTATACTCATAGTTGGCTTTAATTTAACCTCCTGAAGATGATCTCAGGTGAGACTGAAAGTACTTGGGAAAATAAAAACTATTTGAAAGAAAATTTTGATATTTTTTTTTAATCAATTTTCTAAGGCTACCAAGAAATGAATCCGTGAACTTAAAAGGATCACAACCCAAATAAATTGATATGTCTAAATTATTTAACCAAACCAGTTTGAGTGAAAATATGTGTGTCAATAAATTGTCATTTTCTTTTTAATCATTCCACTCCCCAAGTAAGGCGATAATGCAGGGGGTTACTATGAGTGGAAGGGAATGCAAAAGATGTTAGTGAGGAGAAAGGACCATAAAAGAACAAAATTTAATGAAGACAGAAGATGGCAATTGGCATTGTATTTAAATTTTTGAAGAGTGTAGGTTGCAGGGGAAGCAAGAAATTTTAAGAGAGTTCCCCAGATGAGAAAAGGAACTATTAGAATAGAACTGATGGTGGCATCTAGCGTTGAGTGGCTCTTATGCCTGCTGTTAGGTGAACAATTAGTATAAGAAAAATGGATGATTTGATGATCTTAAGCCAAGTAAAAAGAAAGATGGATAAAAATATAGAAAAAAAAAAGAAAAGCCCTTGCAGTCAGTCTTGTATGCAACATACTTTTAATCATGAGCAGAATCTATGTTTATGGAGCAAATGAAAAGGAATTATTTACTTTACTTATCTTAAAGACATGTCTTGTTTGACTACACCCTTTCACCTGAGAAAAAAAAAAAAAAAGAAAGAAAAAATAAACGGAAGAGGTTGTCCTATTTTTCGTACCCATGGACTGCATGATTCCACTCACAACTGCTTTCAAAAAAAAAAAAAAAAAAAAAAAAAAATCTATCGGGTCCTAATTGAGTAAATCTAGATTCTTTATTTTTCTATTCAGTCCCAAGAAAACAGATCACGGATTCATTCTCTACTGGCCAGGATTGAATAGAGTTTATTTTCATCCTGTGCAAAAAAGAAAGTTTGCCTCTTCATGCTAGCCTCCACCAAAAACAAACTTCAAATGTAATATTAATAACTAAAGTTAGCTCTTGTGGAGGGCTCTTGATTAGGCCTTCGTCACAATAGGGGAGAGAGGAGTAGATGCGATAGGCAACAATAAACTATAGAAAAACTCAAAATTGATGATTTTATGTAAGTATTGCATTAATATTTAAGCCTACCTTGTAAAATACCACCACACCTCAATGAAAAATAAAAATATATATATAACTAGCTTAAAAGCCGCCCTATCTGGGCCACATTTAAGCTAGCTCCTACGGAGGGCTCTTGATTAGGCCTTCATCACAATAGTAATGAGGAGTAGATTGATAGGCAACAATAAACTACAGAAGAACTCAAAATTGATCGATGCATTTAAGTATTCCATTAATACTCAAGCTTACCTTATAAAAGTTCAATGATAATTCTTCTGCCATCACTTAATTTAAAGATAATTTGATGTATGTAGGTCCTTACTTTCTGTACAAACAATTATTTTTATGTCATGGGTGACTTTCACTGGATTTTGTAATTAATTTCAATTATTCCCAAATTTATTTCCAAGTTATAAAAATTGTTATTGTACCAAAAAATTTATTGTAAAAAAAAAAAAAAAAAAAAAAAAAAAAAAAAAATCACCAAAAACAATTGCAGTAATGAAAACTTGAGAATCCAAAATTTCAGGATTGGGGGTCTGGATCCAGCCTGGAATGTTTTTAATTTGATAACAGAGTCAGCCTGATTCCAAAATGGTATGATATGTTGGGCTATGGCCTCTGAGAGTAAAGTTGAAAAAGCATGACATGCTGACACTCAGACATTCACATTTATTATTATAGATTAACTAAATTTTATTCTTTGTCTCTCTCTCATATATATATATATATATATATATATATATATAAGTTAATTCAAACCACGTTCACAACACAATGCTACTTCCGACATGAAATATATCAGTTTACCTTTCATTCTGTCATTTTTTAACAATCAAAAGCAAATGCTTTTAACACAATATTGAAAATCTGACATGCAATTACAAAAAAAAAAAAAAAAAATTGCAGAAACAATACCCTGTCCAGTGGCAAAAGCTGCTGGTGGCACCAGGTGTGGCAGTCCCACCTTAGCCACTGAAACTGTGTTATCTCCCCTGGATGGCAGCTGATGAGGGCAGAGTATTGCATGTGCTTCCACACATTGCGTGTAGAAAAAATATTATACAATATTACGTATATTATATCATACAATTATATATATATTTATATATATGTAATAATATCTGTGTCTATTGAGCAATCATTCTCACCACACTTCTTTATGGGTCAGAATCATGGATGCCATATAGGACACACATCAATCAACTTGATGCTTTTCATAAACGCTATCTTCGTTCAATATGCAGTTAAACACTGCAGGGCAAAATCTCTAACCCTGATCTTTTCATCAAATGTGGTGTGGCTGGTACCGAATCCTTTCTGATGCAATCACATTTCAGATGGTCTGGTCATGTCATAAGAATGAGTGATAATCGGATGCTGAAAATCCTCATGTATAGCCAACTTTTTCATGCTAAGCGTAATGTAGGCCGTCCTTGGTTAGGCTTGAAGGACAAACTCAAATACAATTTAAATGCTGCAGACACCCATATCGAAGAGTTGGAACTGCAGAAACACCTGTCCCCGAGGTATAACTGACTTTGAAATGGATTGTCTCAAGCATCTGAGAGAAGTAAGAACCAACACTAAATCTCAGGCTAATACATCAGCCCATATGACAGTGGACTTGTTTGCAAATCCCATGCAGGACTGATGTCTCATATGAAACATGAACATAAAGACGGAACTGAAAGACACTCTATGTTGACAATGACTGGAGAGTTCATCATGTAATAATATATATACAGTGTAACCCGGATATAAGAGAGTTCTCTTATATCCGGGTTTGGTCTATTTTGTTTTATTAACACAGGCTCTAATTTGGGACCAGAGAGAATCTCTCTTATATCCGGGTTACACTGTATATATATATCTTGTTGGAAGATCCACTCAGGAGGAAGTTCAAGATTTTCAACTGAAATCATTAAATTTGTTTACCAAATATTTTGATATCCTGCGGCATTCATTCTACCATCTTTTACTGATATGCTGCCAGTACCTTTGGCAGAAAAACATCCCCAAACCACGATTCTACCACCACGAAATTTCATCATTGAAAACTATGTTCTTTTGTTTGGAGGTATCACCATCTTTCCTCCATAGATGATTTCTAGAATTATGTCCAAACAACTCAATTTTGGTTTCATGTGTCCATAATACTCTTTCCCAATACGATTTTTCCTTATCCTTATGTTCACGAACGAATTTCAACCTGGCATCTCTGTGTCTTTTCAATAGCAGTGGAGTTTTCCGGGGCGTGCGTGACTTTAGATTGTTCCTATGAATTTCATTGCTTATTGTCCGTTTAGTGACACAGATTCCTGATGAAAACAAATCCTCCTGCAGCTCTTGATGAGTAACCATTGGATTTTGTTTAATTTGACACATTAATTTCCTCAAAGATCTTGAGGAAATCTTCTTTGGTTTTCAGCAGTTTTGAGATTTTATACCTTGCAATGAATGAACTAATGGCAGTAAATGGAATATTCGGGTTGTCTGAGATTTTCCTGTAACTTTTATCTTCTTTCCAGAGCTTAACAATCAGTTCTTTTTGCAAATTTATCAATTCTATACCTCATGCCATGATGATAACCTTCTAGCACAAATATCAATTACAGAATGTTCCATTTGTATTATTTAGACTAAAAATAACTACGGATAACATTATTGGAACATTCTAAAATATTCCACTTGAATAATCTAGAGTATTAAAATTTTAAAATCTGAAATTTTCATTGTATGAATACTTTTTTCACCCATTAAAATGGATAAATTGGAATTTATTTCTATTACCGTATTTTCCGGTTTGGAAGACACACCCTGATATTGGAAAGAAAAAAGTCATTCTCATACAACACATTCACCATGTGTCCCTCACATACTGGTGCCACGTATTGCTTATATTAATCACTCATCCAATTTTGTTTGTATGGCAATGACATACTAATCAAGAGCAGAAAGGCTTCCACTGCTGCTAGTAAACAGAGCATGTTTAAGATTGTGGCTTGGCTCTAGGAAGGTTTATAGTCTTGGAAATAATTGTACCAGCTAAGTACTGAGGTTACATCATATAAAAGGCTGAATTAGATAGAGATGTACCATTATAGTATAATGACTCAACATACAAATTCATATCCCTATCAGTCAAGCCAATTAGGTGACCATCCAAGCTTACTTGAGCCTTACATTTCTTCTTGGAAGACGCACACATTTTTCAGGGTATTTTTTGGGGAAAAAAGTGCATCTTGTAAGCCGGAAAAAAGAGTAAATCAAATTTTGTTCTGCTTTTTTTTTTTATGCTTATTTAGTTATTTTGTATCTGTGTACAGTTCATTATTTGAACAGTATGATCATTCTGAGTGTTGACTACAATGTTCACTTTTATATTTACATCTGCTCTATCTTTGATATTGAGCACTTTATCCCATAAATATAGCACACCTTAAAACAATATATATATATATATATATATATATATATATATATATATATATATATATATAATAAATTATTAATAATCAATTACAACTAGAAGTAAACTTATATTTGAAAATAAAATTTTTAGTGTTTTAATGTAAATTCTATATTTTTCTAATCGACTATTTCATATTAAATCCCCAAAATTTTTGTAATAACGTTTTAAAAAAAAACTTTAACTAACATATAATTAAATTCCTTACACTGTTTAAACATTCAAACTTATATAAAAAATTACAATATTTATGAACTCTCAAAGTAAAGCAAAAAACAGCGTCCATTCCAAAGAAAGTTAATGACACTTTATCACAACTTCTTTCTCTCTCTTTCTCTTTATGCCTTTTTGACCTATCCCCCTTCCATATCAATATATAACATCCGTTAACAGATTTAATGTGTCAATGTCTGCATTTCCTCTAAAAATTTAAATTTGAAAGAATAGAAATGTTACATCTAACTCAATCATGTCTCTCTACCCCCTTCACCCCCTTCACTCCCTCACCCCCCACTTCGTTAATTTACTTATTACTACCCGTCATAAATGTGTAAATTTCTTTTCATTTTTAGTTTCAACCTTTGGAAATAAAATCTGATGAGCCACTGTCCTTTAAAAGGGCTGTGGTGAAATAATTTATTACATGGAACCTTAAAGTGGTCTGTTTTTATTTAAATTATTAGCTCTGATTTACATTGAGCTCTCTGGATTTTATTCTCCTTGGGTCTACCCATACGGATTACCTAGTTTTTGCGTAAACTATATATATATATATATATATATATATATATATACACACACACACACACTTTGTATGGTGTGTATGGTTCGTACACGTGCGTGTGGTCCATCTAGCATTTGTTTTTGCCAGTATGTGTGTATATATATCCTTTATCCATACATATATATTATATTATTATAAAGAAATCTTTACATTAACTACATGTATTTTGTATTGTGTGTATGCGTATGGTCTGACTAATGTGTTTTGCCACTGTGTGTGTACAGTGTGTGTTTATGCATGTGGGGTTACGATTTCTTTAGTGTTGGCTTAAATTTGCCTATGAATTTTTCTTCTTGTATTTGTAAGTGTGTGTAGATCCAGAAATCAGATCTGAGAAAATCGCAGAAAGTGAGAGAAAGAAAAAAACATGACTAAAAGTGAAATGAAGAGAGAAAAGGACAAAAGAAAGGGAGAAAGAGGAAGCAAAATGAAACAGAAATGCAACGTAAAAAAAAAAAGGGGATAATAAAGAGGTAGAAATAAAAATGCCGTGAAAGAAAGTGTGTGTGTCTGTGTGTGTGTGGGGTTAGATCTGGGTCAATGAATCGTAACAAGAGGGGATGAGGAAAAAATTGTCAGGTTGTGTGCAAAAAATGCCAGAGTAAATAAAAGATTTCAGCAATCCATTCAATACCATGTTACCAAGAACTGCCACCCGCAACTTAAAAAAAAAAAAGAAGTGCTGGCGATTTTTGCACACACCTCATAAAAATAAAGAGAGGAAAGAAGAGAAAAGAAGTGAAACAAAAAAGAACAGACAACGAGAGAGAGAGAGAGCTGAAAAGTCAGAACGGCTGAATTCAGAGAATAAACTCATTAGTTACGCATGTCACGCCTTTTCTTAGATTACACCAAACCTGTAAGCGGCAGCTTGGGTGGGAATGGTGGGGGGTAGGGTGACACCCCAGGGGCTGAGAAGTGGGGGAGGCCATTAGGTACACGCCATCCACCCATCGCCAACTGCCAGCCTTCAGATGGTGGCTGATTCAAGTGACTGAATGCTAAGCAACAGTTCCGCTTAATTGGGTCCCCTCAAAACAAACCCATCAACCAAAGCAAAGAGGGAAGAGAATGAAGAGAATGGGGAGGACACAGCTAAGATTGTGCAGTCCAGTGTCAATCATTTACCCCTTCCCTCATCCACCCTACGACTGCACCCCAACACTCATCATTCAAATTTAGGTTAAACATAGAAAGAACTGGTGTCACTGCGAAGATCTGTTGTTGGGCACAGAGTTGATTTCAAGGAAACATTTGTTTCGATGATTCCACAACTCATCCAGATGACTGTCCGCATCCTTGTTTTTATCTTAATGTTTCAGCCGATATGAATTTGAGGATTATTTCTGATGATCTCCAAATGAATATCAGCACCTTCTTTGTTTTTATCACAAAACTTTGGTCAGTTATATTTTCATATGAATAAAATTGGAAAGCCAAACTTTGAGTTGAAACCACAAAGTCATACATGGCGGAACATCTTTAGGGAAGAAAGGGAACCTGATATCCCCTTTGGAAAGAAGTCAACGTCAGGGTTTGGGAAACTCTCTGGAGGGTGTGTCAAATTAAAATGCTGGGCAAAAAATTCAGGAGCATATTCAATGGAGAATTCAACTTTATGTAGAGCAAAAACAATCTAACACATTTTTCCACAAGTGATGGCTTTGCTACAAAGTGCATATATATATATATATATATATGTTACACAACAAAATCCAAAATGACCTCATTTGGGGATAGATCTATTTAAGCCAACATGAAGTGCATTGGTCTTATTCAACCCCAGTGAATGGACTGTATTCACCTCAGAATTAGAGACTTAAAATTTAACTTCGACAACAGTCAAAAATTTGCTACAGAACTTTTAAATCTCTAATTCCGAGGCAAATACAGTCCATTCACTGGGGTTGAATAAGACCAATGCACTTCATATTGGCTGAAACAGGTCTATCCCCAAATGAGGTAATTTTCGATTTTGATGTGTAATTTATATTCTCTGTTATAATAAATATATTGAGCTCTTTTTGTGGATCAGTCTTAATATTTGATATTATTAGGATCCTCTTGGATTATATACTAATGGATTTATTACTTGTACTATATATATATATATATATATATATATATATATCCACCATGCAAAATTCACTTAATTGAAAAAAATAGAAATAGAAAAGATAGCCTTAGAAAAATACTAGATGAACATGAAGAAAAATGTATTTTGCACCTCAAAACACTTTGTCCAGACAGACTTAACAATTTTAACAACACAGATAGAATATATAATCCCATAAATCAAATCCTACTCACATTTCTCACCCACACAAGACTGTCATGCTTGCAGAGGTGTTGAGGTCTACCACATATGTACACACTCACATAAATATATACACATACTCACATCATACACACTCCCAAAGAACTAAAAGATAACATACACTTCTGAGACTCAGGAATCTTCTGGCCTCTATCTTAAAAACAACTTGAAAGAGGCCATTTAACGAATACAAAGAATGACTAAAATTAATGATAAAAAACAAATGAAAACTGCAGCTAAAGTTTCACTTTCTGCAGAGACAGTCATTATACATATAAAAAGTCATTATGTATAAAAAGAATCATAGTTTTAAGGAATGCTATATTTATGGGATAAAGTGCTCAATATCAGAGATAGAGCATATGTAAATATAAAAGTGAACACTGAAGTCAACACTCAGAGGTGAAAGACTGTTTCAATGTTCACTTTTACATACATGTCGAATGACGAATATTTTCTATGAAAATTTCTTGGACATTCAGGACGGTAAATGTTATTTAATACTGTTTATTATAAACAGAGCATTTACTTAAATACTTGTATCTATAAAAAGAATGTTAAACATAAAAATGTCTTTAAATAATTGTCGGACTTTGTCCATTTCATAATATATATGAAGAAATATAGTCTTAAAGTGTGCTATATTTATGGGAGTGCTTATGAGCGCTCAATATCAGAGATAGAGCGTGTGTAAATAAAAAAGTGAACATAGAAATCAACACTTAGAGGCGACAGTCTGTTTCATGCTAGATGCAATCATCGGGCCGATGATTGCATTTAGCATGAAACAGACTGTCGCCTCTAAGTGTTGACTTTTATGTTCACTTTTATATTTTTATATATATATATATATATGCACACACATTATATATATATGCACACACATTATATATATATATATATATATATATATATATATATATATATATATATATATGCACACACATTATATATATATATATATATATGCACACACATTATATATATATATATATATGCACACACATTATATATATATATATATATGCACACACATTATATATATATATATATATATATATATATGCACACACATTATATATATATATATATATGCACACACATTATATATATATATATATATATATATATATGCACACACATTATATATATATATATATATATATATATATATATATATATATGCACACACATTATATATATATATATAT
This sequence comes from Acanthosepion esculentum, assembly GCA_964036315.1. Classification (NCBI taxonomy): domain Eukaryota; kingdom Metazoa; phylum Mollusca; class Cephalopoda; order Sepiida; family Sepiidae; genus Acanthosepion; species Acanthosepion esculentum. Next base: position 83,534,994 of record OZ038501.1, read on the forward strand.
ATATATATATATATATATATGCACACACATTATATATATATATATGCACACACATTATTTATATATATATATATATATATATATATATGCACACACATTATATATATATATATATGCACACACATTATATATTATATATGCACACACATTATATATTATATATATATATAATGTGGATGGTCTGTATTTGATTGTATAATGATTATCTGGAAAGCACTGAATAAAAATTGAGATCAGAAAGAAAAACATGGATTGAACATAAAAATGTCCTGTGGGCCAATGATGGTCTCTCCAAGTAAGCTAACTGAATTAATTTTCAAGTATTTAACTTAACTAGGAAGCCAAACCCAGGACATCTATGCTTGACTGCGCAGAGATGTATGCCGTTTTTAAATCTTGCTTGAATGGTCATTTCATTTGTTTTTCTTTGTCTCTTCCTCTCAGAGTTATTTACCATTGTTAATTTCCCGTTTGAATTTTTTGTTGTTGATGATTATATTGGAAGCAATTTGTTAGCATGCAGCTGAACTATTTTAATTTCAACTTTATAAGTTTATTTTAGCAGAAGATGTGGGTCTGCACTAACCTAATTTAAACCCACTTTGAAAAAAAAAAAAAAAGTTAAAACTGAAAAATGTAAAACCTAAATATCTACAAAAATATGTCAGAATTTTAAAAAATATTTTCTATTCTTCCACTGTTTACACTCACACTACCCCCACCACTGTAAAGCAAACAGATATCTTTGTACACACACTTTCCTCCACACATAACCTACCAAACAACTACTGGCTTTTAGATCCAGGAATAAAGTCTGTGAAAAATTTTGGATAAATAAGGCTGCTTAAAATACTTTGAAACTTAAAACACAAAATGACATCCTCAGGGAAAATTTTTAAAAAATTTAATTTACTGGAAGAGAATTCCAGAGAGGCATAAAATGTCCAGAGAGACAAGGGAAAAGCTTGACAAATTGCTGAAGCTGTTTAAGATCTGTATGTGGGCACGAATATATACATATAAGTTTAAAGACATTTATGATATGTTTAACGTTCTTTTTATAGATACAAGTATTTAAGCAAATTTGACTTGTATAGGAAAAGTTATCAAGATTGGTTAAGTTTAAAACTTAACAGAAATTAAACAAAAATAATGTTTAATACTTTGAGAAAAATATAACCAAGGACGAAGAACTGGAGTAAATCCAGGAATACAACTCTTTAGGACATGTGATAACAGTTAAGAAAAAACTGGAAATTAAATTAATGTATA
>OZ038501.1:83541265-83573765 GCA_964036315.1 Acanthosepion esculentum
ACTTTTAAAAGGTAATGCAATACTTAAATTCAGTGATCAATTTTGAGTTCTTCTGTAGTTTATTGTTGCCTATCACATATGGCATCAGTTTGCCTTGCAAAAAGAAATCTCTGCCAACAGAGGGCCAGATTGAGATCAAAAGAGCCAAGGCTGCAGCGAGGAAAAGAAAGTCCCGTGCAAATGAAAACCCAGATCAAACGGCAGCCAGGAGATCTTCTAATGCTGAGAATATGCAAAGACTTGGGACTCTCAAACTCCTGAATAAGTCAAAGGTCTAATCAAGGGCCTTCTGCACGAGCTAGCTTAAATGCTGTTTGATAAGGTGGCTTTTCAGCTAGTGTTTGTGTGTGTGTGTGTGTATATATATATATATATATATATATATATATATATATAAAAATATATGAATAAAATAAGCAGCCCCCTAAGAGAGCAAAGCCTTAATATATTTTAATATATATTCACTGGAAATTTAATCAAAACACACACACACACACACACAGAGACACACACACACACAGAGACACACACACACACACAGACAGACACACACACAGAGCTAAAATTCCTAGCATCCCTCATTTGTGCACATGTTTAGTTGCACCAACAAATTTTGTTCAATGAAGTCCTAAAGGATGAAATGGATCATGCAAAAGCTTTTTCCACTTTGTCATACATTTTCCCCCCAAGACCTCCCAGACTCCATCTGAAACATACTAGTAGAAAACACAAACAGAATAACCTCATCCACATGTAAAAAAAAAAAAAAAAAGATTCAAAATAATGGAAGTCTTAATAATAAAAAAGAAAAAGCCAACACTCAATAATATTAACTATGAACATGGCCACAATGTGCTGACTGTTATGAAAATAAAACATTCCTATAACTCTAGATACATACACACAATCCATACATTTAGTTAAAAAAAAAAAAAAAAAATCATCCTTGAAAAGTATAGCTGAAAGCACTTGGAAATGCAGAACATTTGCACAGTTTTATACACTTATATGAACACAAGAACAATTAAATAAAAACATTAATCCTATTACCTTGTCATTCATCTTTAACGAAACATGTATAAAGGTGGGATTTCTGCCTAAATACACAATATATTAATAAATGTACATAATACCCCATGCTAACAGTACGACTTGGAGATTACCGAGTGCAAGAAATTCTGAGTTGTACTGTTGGCATGTGGTGTCATATATATTTATTAATATATACTTAATAGGCGTGTTATATTGCAATGAGTGCTGTTTTATTTACATCAATATATATATATATATATATATATATATATATATATATATATATATGTATGTATTTAAAGACATTTATGATATGTTTAACGTTCTTTTTATAGATACATGTATTTAAGCAAATGCTCCATTTTATAATAAACAGTATTAAATAACATTTACCGGCCTGAATGTCCGAGAAATTTTCATAGAAAATTTTTGTTCTCCAACAGGAATCGAACCTGTATCCTATACGGAACCGTCATTTCGCGTGAAATTGTCCGACTTTGTCCAATTCAAATATATATATATATATATATATATATATATATATATATATATATATATACCCAAGTTTAGGATTGGTATATACGGAGTGAAATCCAATAACCAACAATTAATATTCTTTAAAGAGTGCTCAATACAGAGTAGAGCAGATATAATTATTTATTTGAATATTACAACATAAATATGTTATAAAATCACCTATATATATATATATATATATATATATATAAACGTACATTCAAATATATATATATATATATATATATATATATAAACATACATTCAAATATTCACATACATACATACATATATTTTTATTACTATAAACATTATACAGGGTGACCCCAAAAAACGTGAACTTTTTAACAATCCAATAAAACCAAGAGTGATGGAAGAAAAATATTTAATTCATAGTAATTGAAACCTTAAAACATGCCATTTAAGAAACAATGATGGAATTTTCATTTTTTAAAAATTAACTCCTGTAGATGGCGTCTTCCTGTACGAATGCATTCTTGAAATCTGCTGTTGAGATTCCTCATTGACTGCTGCAACATCTCAGCTGGGATACTGGGAATTTCATTCTCGTTAATAAAATGGCAAAATGTTTACTTGCTCAAGGTCACTGTCTCGCAGTGTTGCCACTTGCTTATGTCTGGCAATATGCTCTTCAAAAATTCCCGTTTTTTGGGGTCACCCTATATTTGGTGGGTACGCCTATCAGTGTTTTTAAGTACTGTATTTGATGGCATATAAGGTGCACTTTTTTTACTAAAAATATCTTTTAAAATTCTCCTGCGTCTTATATGCCATATGTAGGTTTAAAATTTGCGATGTCAGCCGAAATTAGCTACCTGGCAACTCCTATTAGCTTAGACTTTAGAGTACCTTTCATATACCTATTGTCATTATTTAAAAGGCTATTATTAGGCAGATTAAAAGTGTTATCATCGATAATATTCATTATATTAATTTCATCAGGTTTAATATTAGTACTTTGTTTCACTAAAATTATATGCAATAAATTCAAATTATATATTTGTAAAATATATTTGTTTCATTATTAGTTTTCTTGCAATAACTTCTGGTTGCATTGGTATAAATCAGAATTTTTATGTACTAATTAGTCCACTAAGACATTTACAGGACGCAGGTTGTACAGATCATATAAAGGATATAATAAAGTTTTTATAGGTTAGTGTTCTTTTTTCCTATTATTTTTTGTTTAACTATAATAATCATGGTTGGTTTAACCAAATTAATACCTCATAAATATAGCCTAGGCTGTACCATTTACTAATAATTTTACTAATTACTAATTTTTTCTTGATTTGCCCTGCTGAAATTGGGGTGCATATTATACGCCCGTGCGTCTTATATGCCGGTAAATATATATATTAATAGATGTATTTTACAGCAATAAAGAATAAAGAACAAAAAGGAAACGTTTATCAGTCTAGCATGATTAAGTTTTATTAAAGCTTCCATAAATTAACCCTTTAATAAACGTGAAACATGTTAGATTGATAAACGTTTACTATTTGTTCTTTATCTTATCATTATGTCAGATTCCGATCCATATTAAATCTGCATTTGATCTTAACTCAGCAATAAAAAATGAATGTCGGATAAAAAAATCTATCCCAAAATCCATCTGTCATTCACATTTTGAGGCATGAAACTTAAGCTAGCAGATATAGATTTGTAGATGTCGCAATGAGAAGAATTGTACTGAAATAGATAAATCAAACATTGCTCTATCAATGTTGTAACCAAATTGATAAAGGAATGTTTTGACTATAGATATGTTTCCCTGATGGAAAAAGGGATACAGGTTCGATTCCTGTTGAGAGGTATTTTCTTTTCTTCAGTAGGACTTCTCAATCTTGGCCAGTTGGTATTAATTTCACTGTTTAAGAAAACAGGGATAGCAGCTCAAATATGTTTATAGTAATAAACAAATAATGTTAGATAAATAATTCATCATATATATATATATATATGGTGGACTCTCCTGTTGTATTTGATGTATGAGGGTCAGGCAACTCAGTTCCTAGGAACCGACAGCCAGACACCAGCACATATGATTTGATTATAGTCATAAAGGTTTTGTGCAGAACCAACCCCACTTTTTGAAGGGCCGAATACTCAGACCGGGTGCAATATGTGCCACAAGGCCCCCAAATGACTCTCCGCAGGTTTTGAATGAAGAGTTGTCCTTCTTCTAGACCAGTTGCTATCTGAGGCTATAGAACCCAGTGGGTCCTGCTATGTACCCATAGCTGGAGGGAGAAGGAGAGGATTAATACCTTTGCCAAGAGTATTAGCACTGAAGTGAATGTAATGGATTCAACTGGAATTCAAACTCGGATTCCGATTCTGCAATCAAAGCCGCTATCCACTACTCTACATGCCTCCTATATATATATATATATATATATATATATATATATATATACATACATACATACATACATACATACATACATACAGGGTGAAATGATGAATAAATTGTTGATTAAATTATGTAAAAATTAAAATAACACTGACATCTCATTTAAACAGATATATTTACCAAAATTACACAAAAATATCTTGAAATACTAAAGAGTAAATTTATTCAATAAAATCACCATTGGCATTAACCACAGTCTCTAAAAAACTTTAGAATCTCCACCAACATTTCTGGATGGCCTCCTTTTTTATGTTGGTGAATACTGCCATAATCCTTGCCATCTTTGGTGTTATAAGGAGTTTTGTTGGTCTCTTGCTCAACTGCACCTCACACATGATAATCAAGGGGGTCACAGTCTGGGGAGTTAGGTGGCCAGATGTAAGGAACGATGTGGTCAAAATGGTATGATATGTTGGGCTACAGTCTCTAGGAGTAAAGTTGAAAAAGTGTGACACACTGACATTTGCATATAATATATGTGTATATATATATATATATATATGAAGTACTTCACTGCAGAGTAGTGTAGTGAGTAATTTTTGTGTGTAATTCTGCTGAGTAAGATATTTATACTGTACGTAGAATACATATGGAAAAACATATTTCATTAGGTGCACACATCCTTCGTACACAGAAAGAAAATTACCAATGCATACACATTCAAATATGTACATGTATTTTGGGAGAAATGTGTATCAGTAAAAATTCTAAGTAAAAAATAATCTTTAAGAAGAAAATACAGTGCAACCATACGTGTAAAAAAAATAGGATTTTGAACAGAAAATTTGAGATGAAAATGCCTCAGTTATCGAACAAAATTTTGGTTCCCGAACAACATTGCCGAACTGAGTTAACCTACACGGAATAATTTCTGGGTTGACTGCCGTGTTGTATACATTCATGTGTTGCGTTGTGCTTTTTATCTACATTGATTCCTATTGGAAAAATAGTTTCGGTTTATGAACGGATTTCAGGAATGAATTAAATTTGTGAACCAAGGTTCTACTGTAAGTTTTTTTTTTTTTTTTTTTTAGAGGAAAGACAGGCAGACAAACAGACAGAATAACATCACTCTTTTGCAATCTTTACTTCCAGTCAAACCTTCCACAGCCAGAGTTTATAGCTAGAAGCCAAAGAAACCATTTAAAGAATATTCTTTCAAATTCTGATGAGAATCTATTCAACTGCTCCGACAGGAATTTTTTGAAAAAAACTTTTTTTTGAAAATGAGAGCCATTTTTTAACTTTTTTTTTCTTTTCCACTCGGTTTCATATTGCTATCTTCCCCATTCTGTTGCATATTTTTACAAACACGATTCCTGTAATCCCTGAGGGTCATACGGACAACAAATCTACTGTAGCTATAACAGCATTAGTGTTTCATGGGCAAGAGAGAGCCTGATGGAGCTCAACTCTCTCCAGGCGGGTTTGAATTCAGAGTTCTCCATCTCATAGACTGGTTGCAAACCAAGGCTATAGGACGCAATATCTCCTGCTATTCTGCTATTCCTGGCTTCATGCCTTTCTCAAGTGTAATATCACATAAGTGATGGCAATGAACTCAACTGGAATTTGAACTCATCTCTGATTCCTCAGTCCAAGGAACACACACACATATATATATATATATATATATATATAAAAAAGTGAACATAGAAGTCAACACTTAGAGGCGACAGTCTGTTTCATGCTAGATGCAATCATCGGGCCCGATGATTGTATCTAGCATGAAACAGACTGTCGCCCATAAGTGTTAACTTCTATGTTCACTTTTATATTTACACACGCTCTATCTCTGATATTGAGCACTTTATCCCATAAATATAGCACACTTTAAGACTATATATATATATATATATATATATATATATGAGATTAGATTGAGATACATTTCCTACTTGTTGTTTATTTCATTTTATCATCTTGTTGGATTCCTATCCATATCTGATCTACATTTGATCTTCAACTTATACACACACACACACACACACACATAATAGCTGGCCACTCGTATTCGAGGATACCCATCTACTAGGGCGGCTAGCCAATCCCTATTGCAGACACTCACTCAGACACATTTGTGTTTGCTCAACACCCACCTGTGGCTTATACTGCAACTATGCTAAGCAGACCTTAGTTACAGTTTCTGGGAGAGAGTATGTTATCTAGTGTGATCAACAATCTGAACAAGGCCCGGATGCTCAAACCCTTGGTCATGATGACTTGTGTGCTTTGTGCTAGCCCTCAAGAGTTCCGTCTACTCACTTTCACTCACAAGGCTTGGGTCAACCTGTGGTATGGTTTCCAGGCACTTTCCAAAGGTGCCGCACGCTGGGATCAACCCGATAACATCAGGAAGTCGCATTCCAGACAAATCGAGCATGGTGAGATTTGAACCCGGGTCTCATGGTCAGAAAGTGAATGTTCTAACCACTTGGTCACATGCATGCATATATATATATATATATATATATATATATATATATATATATATATATATATATGAAAACATGAAACTCTATGAGGCAAAAAACACAGGATTCCATTTCTAACTCAAATTAATTTCTTGCAAAAGGCAATCATGTGCTATATAATGAAACTCTTTTGATCTCAAATATGTTAGATTGGACAAAATAAAATTTAATCACAGAGGTCACTGGAGGTAGAATTAGTTTGTGACCGTTATGATTTTTATTACAGCCAAATAATTACATTGTTGGGAGTAAAAGGTAAAATATGGGCTAGACAGAAAAAAAAAAGATGAAAAATAGGTGTAACACTACTTGGGATAAAAATATCTTTTTTTCCCTAGCCAAATGAAAGGGAAACTTTTTTTAAAATTTTTTTATTTGTAAAATATTGTGCAAAATATTTAAAATAAAAATTGAATATTTTCAAGATAAAACATTATTTTTTCTTCAGTTGTTTTAAATGACCCCCCCCCCCCCCCAAAAAAAAAAACAGGTGACCTGTGTTTGAATTTCAATATGCTTATTTTGTTAAAGAAATGACTTTTTGATAATATTGTGATCTGGGGAGATGAGCACAACAGGCATCAGAACTGGAAAATGTCTGGGGAAAAAAAAACACATACAACATATTACATCTGTAACAGCATTAGGTATTAATAATATATGAAAATGTACACTTTCCTCTTTACTAAGTGAGTGACAAAGAAAACACTCTCTCTCCCTCTCTTCTATATATGTCCTTTCCTTTCCTTCCTTCCTTCTATTGTTCCTATCCTTGGTAATGGACATGAACTCGGACTTAGTTTATGTGGGTCAGTGAAAGTCATGAAAAACAAAAATCAACCAATGACAACACATCCTACCAAAAATCAAATGGGTAACACAGATGTGTCAGCCCCAATAAAAAGAAGAAAACCACATACAAGATGAGAGATGCCACAGTGTAGAGGAGCTTGACTCAAGGTAGCAGTTCGAGATGCAAGGGTTGATGATTTATCAGTTGTGAGTTTGACCAGATGTACAACTCCAGAAAAGAAAGGATGAATGCACAAATTAATTTTTGTCACCTGGAAGGAACACGACCCTGTATGAACTCTCAAATCACAAAAAAGAACTATGACGATAGTCAACCATTTTAAACACTGTAACCAAATGGAGTCAACAATGAATGGTACTATAGATAGTAAATTTGACCGTTACTTCATTTCTATATACAATAACCCAAACCTTGTAAGTAAAGCTGTTCAGAAGTCATCAACAGTTGTGCCTGGAAAAGGTATGAATCTATCTCTTCTCCCCGCAGCTGTTGGTTCTGGCTGGCAACCGATCTAGAAGGACAACATTGAATTAAAAACCACCAACAATGGATCAAATAGCCTCACCAACCAAAAATTGCCCAAGCATGGTGAGCATGGCTAAATCCCTGAAGACATTTCAATCAGGGAAGGGTTCTTCCAACAGGAGTGACAAGTCCTGCCAATCGAATGCTCAGAGTTTTTTGGGGCCATCAGAAGAGAATATGCTGTCTTGGGCCTTACCTCTCAAAGAATTTCACTGTGAACTAGCCACCCACTTAATGATCCAAGGCTCCAAAAACCAGGTTTGACATGTTTACAGCCTGTTGTAGTGTTATGTTTTTTTAGAACCATTTTTCTAGCCAGCTGGTATCACTTCTTCTGAGATAAACTGAATCTGTTTTTCTTTTTTCTTCTTATTTAAAGATGAAATATATTAATGAACATATTTTTACATGTGTTGTAAAATTTGAAGTTATTTTCCCCCCAGGCAATGCCAGGTATCCCTGATAATATATACACATGTAAATGAAATATTGTTCCTTCTCTCATATTAGAGATCTTTAATTTTCTTTTGCCAAACATGTCTGAATCTTATGATCTTGGGCTTCAGAATCAGAAAGAACTTTGCCAAATAATGATGGTTGGTTGATTGGGTTTTATGGCATATCAATCACTGTAGGTCATTTAATGCCAAATTTAGTTTATATATATATATATATATATATATATAGGACTTGTATATAAGGTATATAAGCTAGAGCTTATTTGCTTGCACACTGCAAAATAATTCCAGGTATGACTGTCTTCGACAAGGATTTCCATTTAGTATAGACAATTTGTTTGCACAATGTTAAAAAGGTAGCATATATTAATAACACATCAGACTACATCCATGATAAAAGACCAATTCTTTTCAGGAAGTTTATTATATGACTTGGATCAATTTTTGTAAATAGTTCCTTTGTACTCTTAACCCCAAACAATGAAAAATCACATCACCTGAAAGACTTCCAACAGCAGCAATAACTAAAATGGATAGTGCATGTAACAAGAGGGGAAAATAATGATATAATCAAGATATTGAGCTTTCACATGACCTTAAACAAAAGGTTAGGAAGGAAACTCCCATTAATATTAGAAAGAGCGATAACAGTGAAGTTGAGAAACCTATTTTTATGTCAAACTGTTTTAGGAGAAAGATTTTAGGGATTTAAACTGACAGTAACACTAACTGTTTAGTCAATGACTGCCAAATGTTTGCTGTATGGAAATGGTTAATTATCATTACCATTGACACTAGAAAGAGGGATAACATTTAGTGGACTTAGGAAGTCTAACTTCATGAATAATTGCTTTTAGAAAAAGATTTTATAAATTTCAGGCAGCAGTAATGCTAACTGTTCAGTCAATGAATGCTGAATGTTTGCTGTATGGAAACGGTCAATCTCAATATTACCATAAAAATGTATAGTAAATGATTTTAATATAAGAATGCATTGTAAATGATTTTACTATAAGAATACATTTTAGTGTTAACTGTTTGATCAATGAATGCCCAATGTTTTTGGAGAGACAGCTAATATCACCATTGAGATTAAAGAAGACAGAAAAGAACTCAGGTGTGGCAAGATTTTGTTTAAAGAACTATGCAGTAAATAGAACTGGAGAATGGATATAAGTCACATGGGTCACATGACAGCTGTTTAGTGATGTCACTCCATACAGTGACGAAAGCGGATGTCAATTTCAGTTATTTACAGAAGCCAAACCTGTCAGGTTGCTTTCTTCAGCCCACACCTCACATGGCCCCAGCTGAAGTTATATCTGCCTCCCCAGCAGCTTACAAGTACATGGTGCCATTTCCCTTTGGGAATATGTCTTTCCCAGATATAGGAAGAAACCCCAGCTCATGGTCCTCAATTTGGTAAAACCCAAAATTCACCGTTTCACGTTCGTGGAATATGTCCTCACATGGGATATAGTAGATGAATCTGGCCCATTTGAATCTGCAGTCCTAAGCATGGCTTCTCCAGATACAGGAGTATCTCCATATTATATATAAGACCCTTCCTTTTTGTTTCTCCTTACACCTTGCTGTGCAGATATATGTGATATATTGTTCTCCATATGGGACACATGTAAATATGAATATATAGATTTGTGTATATCTTAGTAATATAAAAGTCTCTCTGAGAACAAAGCATGTTTGTCATTCCTTTTCCTTCCAGACATTCCATTCCATCTGTGAAGTATCTGTTATTATACAGACTTTCATTAAAATTACATATGTCATTAAAGAATTTAAAATTTTTGAGAATCATTTTTTAACAAAAACTGGGAGAAAATGTTAAAAGAAAAAAAAAAATAAAGTCAATTTATTAACTGGGTATGAGCCGTTTTTTTTTTTTTTTTTTTTTTTTTTTTAATATGACTTGATTTGTTACTCATGTTAAAGGATAGACTTCTAATTAAATACATTTATTTTTTTTCGATGAGTGTAGGGAAAGTTTTCTCCCCCTTTGCCCAAAGCTATCTCTGTTCAAATATTCAATTTAATTATCTAAGTTGCTCCATTTAACACAGCCAAATATTTTAAGTGGATTCATTTTCATTTAATTCCTTTAATTCTTGTGGAACGATAATTATTCTTTGTCACTTCTTTACTATCTTTGATTTGGATCCACCCATCCACCCAGCAATATGCATGTTCTTTTTGCATTTCTTACCTATATTTTCTCTTTCTTTCTTTCTATTCAGGTTGGTGATATTCTTTTTTTCTTCTTTTTGATGCCCTTTTAATGCAGAAATCTTTGAGCTTTTTTGTTCCCACTATCCACTCTCTTTTCCTCCCTAAATCTCTCTCTCTCTCTTGCTTTCTTTCCATTCAAATCCATCACTTTCCTTCACCATCTGTCTTCCTCCTTCTACACTCTCTTATTTACTTTCTTTCTCTTCAACTTATTAACCTTCCTTTTTTCGCATCCTGTCTCTGTTCCTCCTCCCTTTCCCTTTCCCCTCTTCTACTTCCTCTGTGAATATCAAATTCTTTCTCTCTCTCTCCCTACTACTCTTGTCCCAACTCCTTTCTTCCTCCTAATCTTTTCATACTCATTATTAAAATTTCTGTATTCTTTTCTCTTCATCCTATTTCTTTTCCTCCTCTTTTTCAACATTACAAGATTTTCCTATTCATTCTTTTTCCCCTCTGCTAATATCATGTCCTTTCCTCTTCCACCCTCACCCTTTTACTCTTATCCCATCTCCTTTCTTCCTCCTTTTCACTCTTTACTAACATTTCTGTATTCTTCTCTCCTCACCCTATTTCTTTTCCTCCCCCTTTTCACTCTCTTTACTAATGTTTTTGTATTCTTCTCTCCTCACCCTTTTCACTCTTTACTAATGTTTTTGTATTCTTCTCTCCTCACCCTATTTCTTTTACTCCCCCTTTTCACTCTCTTTACTAATGTTTTTGTATTCTTCTCTCCTCACCCTATTTCTTTTACTCCCCCCTTTTCACTCTCTTTACTAATGTTTTTGTATTCTTCTCTCCTCACCCTATTTCTTTTACTCCCCCCTTTTCACTCTCTTTACTAATGTTTTTGTATTCTTCTCTCCTCACCCTTTTCACTCTTTACTAATGTTTTTGTATTCTTCTCTCCTCACCCTATTTCTTTTACTCCCCCTTTTCACTCTCTTTACTAATGTTTTTGTATTCTTCTCTCCTCACCCTATTTCTTTTACTCCCCCCTTTTCACTCTCTTTACTAATGTTTTTGTATTCTTCTCTCCTCACCCTATTTCTTTTACTCCCCCCTTTTCACTCTCTTTACTAATGTTTTTGTATTCTTCTCTCCTCACCCTATTTCTTTTCCTTCCCCTTTTCAACACTACAAAGCTTTCCTACTCTTCACCCCCACTCTAATAATATCATGTTTTTCCTCTTCCGCCCTCACACTTTTACACTTATCCATCTCTTTTGTTCCTCCTACTGTTTCACTCTCTTTATGAACATTTCTGTATTCTTTTCTCCTCACCCTATTTCTTTTCCTCCCCCATTTCAATATTACAAGCCTTCCCTACTCCCCCTCATTCTCCTCTAATATCATATTCTCCTTTGACTCTTTCCCACCTCCTTTTTTCCTCTCACTCTTTTTACTATCTTTATTGACACTTCTATATATTCTCTTTCTCCTCACACTGTTTCTTTTCCTCCCCACTTTCAATATTATATAACTATCCTTCTGTTCTTCATCCTCTGCTAATATCATGTTCTTTCCTCTTCCATGCCCTCCCTTTTACTTTTGTCTCATCTCTTTTGCCACCCCCCCCCTCTTTTTTTCTACACTCATTCTTCTCTCCCTCTATTTTTATCCTCACTCTTCCCTTTTACTTCTCTGTCAATATCCTGTTCTTTCTGCAAGTAATCTTCCTTTCCAAAGTCTTTAAGATGGAGCCAAACTTAGAAAGCACCCCCACCTACTTCAGACAAATGGAGCCACATTGAAACTCCAAGAACTCTTGTATGTTTTTCCATTTATTGTCAAATAGAAATATCTAAATTTTTGGTTTGGAACTAAGCATTATATTAGTTTTTTTTATCAAAACCATAAAAACTGGCAGAATTGAGAGGGGAGGTTGGCAGGTCAGATAGGATGAAGAGAGAGGAGGAGATAATAAAGAAAGAGCAAAAGTGAGCCAAATGGTGACAGAAAGAAAATAAGTAAGGAGAGGAAAAGTGAAAGGAAGTGAGGAGGAAAAAGAAGAAAGAAAAAAAGAAAACAGAGAAAGAAAGCAAATAAGAAATTCAAATGGAGAAAGAGAGAAGGAAAGAAAGTGAAGAAAACAGAAAAAGAAAAGATGAAAGAAAGTGAAGAAGAGTGAGAAAGAATAAGAAAAACTCAGGAAATCAAGAAAATAAGAGATTAAGTGTAAAGTGAAAGAAAGGGGGAGAATTAAAGAAGAAGGGAAAAGGAGGATATATATATATATATATATATATATATATAGCACACCTTAAAACTATATTTCTTCATTATATATATATATATATATATAATGATTTCAGATAGAGTATATCTATAAAAGAGCAATATGAATAGAGACAAAAGGAAAACTTATCTGACTTGTTACAAAATAAAATCCTTACATTTGCATTGATAAAGTTCCTTAGAGGATGAAACCTGTCAGCTAAGATAAGTTTGCCTTTTAACTTTATATACATATATCTAATTAGAAAAACACCTGGTTAATATTAATAAATGGTTTTCGTACCGATTTCATTGGTACCCTTTTGTTTGACTTTGTTTTATTAACCAACTTATCTACTCTACTTTATATATGCCGCATATACTTGCGTACAAGCTTACTCGTTGTATTGTGTGATCCCTGAATTTTTCACATAGCGCTCGTTTATAATGCAACCCTAGCTTCTGAGCAATGCCTTCTTTCCTGTGTTTTTTTTTTTTAAATAAGCAGACAAGTTCATTTAAGTAATGGCAATGAGTGTGACAAATGTACTGGTGCAGATTTTACAAGTACCATATATGTCGGCATACAAGGCAACTTTTAACCTTAAAAAATCCCTCCCAAAATAGAGGGGGCATGTCTTATACTCCAGCTATAAAATGTGAACTTTAAATCCTGTGGTTTATGGTAAGTTGTTGGCATGGGAGAATTTTGACGGTAGGCTAACCCCAGCCTGGCCTCCCTTCTTCGGTGATGTTTAACCAAAACACAACTGGATGTGTGTCTCAACAAGCCATTTAAAGATCAGAAACAGTGGAACAAGCAGATGGTAAACAAGGGAGTGTCATCAGGCTACCATAATAGCCAACCGAGAAAACAGCACTCACTCATGAAGTATTGTAGATTGTGGTCGTTAATTGATAATATCTCCCCACTGTTTTTTCATTAGAATTTGAGTGAAAAGAAAGTATATACTGACTGATTTTATTTAATAAATTCAATACATTTTAAAATACTCTTGGGGGAGATCTAGTACGGCAAATATAGTCTGAAACCTACATGTTAACTTCAAAATTTGGTGGGGTGTCATCTTATATACCCAGTCACCTTGTATGACAGCATATACGTTAAGCAAATTTAAACCTAGTGTCTGAATAAAAAGTAATTAAACTTAAGAATAACCTAGATAGCCAAGCTGGGTGAGTTGGATTTTACTAGCATACTAGAAGTACCCTGGGGTTTAGTTTTTCTTGTGGATGAAAAAATAAAATATTTAATTACAATAAAATGAATTAGTACCTGGAATTGTCTGGGACTGAACTTGTGACTTAGCAGGGTTTTAGCTTGTAGGATCAAGTGGTGTGCTTGGGATGAAAAGGCGAGACATAGGAAGGTTTGAAAGCCTGTGACACGAAATAGGAAGAGGCATAAAAAGATCAGAGGCGGAGGAGACCACACGCACACACCTATACAGGAAGCCCCCATGCAGACAATGTCAAGCTTTTTATATCTTACAAGATCGTATAATTAGCCACCCACTCGTTGCAAAAAAGACGCAGATAAAGTTACATGCTCCTCGTAGCAAATTTACTTCATCCAGGTGCAAAGACAAGGGAAAAAAAAATCTTCCTTGTGCACAACAAGAAAGGAATGTCTGTTAACATCTTGAGTTGTTTTGTTTTTTTTATCTATTGCAATGGTATGGGATTTTTTTTTTTTTTTTTGGCTTGTCAAGGGAGATGCTATCGTAACTGACGAAAAAACAAGATTCAATATAAACACTGTTATGTGAAACATTTCATTGCTTTTAAATTTGGAACTGTTCTTCTCCAAGACTGGTTATCTACTAAGCCACCATAATATTTTGCTTTACCCATAGCTGAGGGGAAAACAGATAGAGCCAAGCTTTTCTCATGGGCATTAGTGCAAAGTAAATGCAAAAAGAAACATCGGTAATCATTGTGGAATCCACATTTTAAGTTGTGGACTAGTGTGTTGTCTTCACTTTCACACAAATGCTCCTTGGAAATGCATGAATTTATCTATTCTCCCTGTCCCCAGTTATGGATTAAATAGCAGTGTAGATTGAGCTCTCTAGCCTTGGGTCGCAGCCAGTCTAGGGGAAGGAAAACACTGAATTCAGAACTGTGGCGAAGGCAGTAGGGAAACACCAGAACGCATGGCAATTTGCAACTAAATTCAAGGAATCTGTGGAGAGTTATGATTGCCTGTATTTTGATGGGAGAAGGAAAACTCTGAAGTTCAAACTATGGAGAAGGTCTCGGTAAACCACACCACTATATTTCTCAAAAATTCATGGCAATTCACACAAAATAAAGAAAAGGAAGCTGTGGAGAGTCATAACTGAATACGCCTAGAAGGGAGAAAGAAAACTGAATTCTAAGCCATGGAGTAGGTAATGGAAAACAACACCAGTATACTTCTCAAAAATTCACGGCAATTCACACAAAATAAAGAAAAGGAAGCTGTGGAGAGTCATAACTGAATACGCCTAGAAGGGAGAAAGAAAACTGAATTCTAAGCCATGGAGTAGGTAATGGAAAACAACACCACTATACTTCTCAAAAATTCACGGCAATTCACACAAAATAAAGAAAAGGAAGCTGTGGAGAGTCATAACTGAATACGCCTAGAAGGGAGAAAGAAAACTGAATTCTAAGCCATGGAGAAGGTAATGGGAAACAACACCACTATATTTCTCAAAAATTCACGGCAATTCACACAAAATAAAGAAAAGGAAGCTGTGGAGAGTCAAACTGAATACGTCTGGAAGGGAGAAAGAAAACTGAATAAAGAAAAGGAAATGTTAATATAGGTCTTTAAAGTAAATGTAAGAGGCTTTAAAGCTGAGGATAACTGTGCCAAGATTTTGTGATGAATAAAAGCATTTATTAAAATCTGTGCTTATTTCAAATACAGACATCCCTCGATTAATGTGTTTCCAATTAGTGCGTCAACATTTTTATATAGCAAAATTCGATTAGTACATGCATGATACTCAATTATTGTATTAAAACATTCTTCAGTTTAACCATAGTAACTGAAAATCGATTCTTTTATAGTTGTGGATGTACACTTTAGCCGTACTAATCGAGGGATTCCTGTAATGCCTTTTGAACCGGCTTTGTTTAACGAACAGAAAAGTGTTTTATTGCCTTTTTATTTTTATTCTTGTCTTAGTGGGATCACTTGGAAACTTATCAAGGGAAACAAATCTTACTTTCCACAATATTGTTTCTGGTTATTAGTTTTTGTCTTCTTTGCTTTCTTTCATTGCTGGTGTTGCCTTTGGAGTTAAGCCGAAATTGGCAACTGTCCATTTTATGAACGTGTGGACTGACCCGGTCAGTATTGTTGACTGACTGGTAGCATTTAGAGGGAAGGTGGCTATGGTGTTAATGGAGGGTCCAGAAAGTGTTTCCTATACATAAATGTCAACATAAAGAACTTTCCATTCCATCCACAAAAAGAAAAAAAGAAAT
Organism: Acanthosepion esculentum; assembly: GCA_964036315.1. Lineage (NCBI taxonomy): Eukaryota > Metazoa > Mollusca > Cephalopoda > Sepiida > Sepiidae > Acanthosepion > Acanthosepion esculentum. The sequence continues at coordinate 83,557,487 of OZ038501.1, forward strand.
GGTTCTGAGTACACAAATAAAATTTGGAAAAAAACAAACAAAAAAAAAAACAGATTTTTTTTTTTTTTTTTAACCATTTGTCTGGAAAGGAAGATAAAAAACTGCATCTTCACATTTTCAATATTTGCCTCTTGTTTGCTTTCTCAATGGATGAAAGCCAACTCGGATTTGCCAAATAAAAGCATGGAAAAAAGGTAAATAATTGTAAATTGTAAGTAATTGTAAAACTGAAAGTGTTTCCTATTTTCAAGTGTCTTACATATATAGATTTTTCATATTGTTTTATATATCACACACACACACACACACACACACACACACATAACTAGCATTAAACTCCTGGGGAGGGCTCTTGATTGGGCCTCCATCACAATAGGTAGGGAGGTGTAGATGTGATATGCAACAATAAACTACAGAAGGACTCAAGATTGATCATTTTAATTATTGCATTAATATTTAAGCATCCCTTTTACAAGTTCAACAATAATTCTTCTGCTGCCACTTAATTTAAAGACTATTTTATGTATGTATGTCATTTCTTTCCCTACAAATAATTATTATTTCATGGCTGACTTTTGCTGGTTCTCGCAATTAATTTTTATTATTCTCAAATTGATTTCCAAGTTATAAAAATTGTTATCATACAAAAAAATTTTGCAAAAAATTCACAGGAAAAAAAAAAAAAAAAAAAAAAAATATTGCTGAAAATAATCGCAATAATGAAAACTTGGGCATTGACAAACAAAATATCAGAATTAGGGGTCTGGATTTGGCCTGGAATAATTTTTATTTGATCACGGAATCGGCCTGATTCCAAAATGGCAGGATATGTTGGGCCTCTGGGAGTAAAGTTGAAAAAGCGTGACATACTAACATTTACACTATTTACATTATTCGGACTAATTGTCCTCATCTTTGTCACCATATTTATTACATACATTTATTGCACGCTCCGGCCTTCTTCAGGTGTTTGGAATGTCGAACTGAACTCTTTATTTCGCTCACTGAGATACACTGTTCTAGTTCCATGTGCCATGTCTAATGGATGTCAGTTATCAGTTATCTCCTGTTAATTCTCCTCTCGAAGTTGTCCACCACCTTAACCAGGTATTGAACTCACACTCTTTGGGTCCTGAATGTACAACGGCTGAAATGTTGTAATAAATATGGCGACAATAGTCCAAATAATGTAAATAGTGTACATAATATCTCATCTCAGAAATATAGACAGATAATGACATTTGCATTTATTTTATATATATATATATATATATATATATATATATATATATATATTTGGATTATTTACCTAATGTGTTCTTTCCTATTTTTCTATATATTTGCACACACACACATATTTGTAAGTGAACATTGAAGTCAACACTCAGAGGCGATAGGCTGTTTCATGCTAGATGCAATCATCAGGCCGTGCAAGAGAAGAAACTGTTAGCATAGAACTTACAGCTACACCTATCCAGCCTAGTGCTGCACTTAAATTCACGAAGTCTAGGTGCCATAGTGAAGAGCTTATCCGAACAATTACCATGAAGGTACTTAGAGAAAAGGCACAGAGATGAGGCCGAGTCACCAGATCCAGACCAATAATATTGCGGATTCTTCTTTGGATCTTATCAAGGAGCTCAAGGTAAATAGCAGAGGCATCGGACCATATATGGCAGCAATATTCTAAGCATGGACAAATGGTAGACTTATAGATATGTCAGATAGATTCTGAGGAGAGAAATTGTCTTGCACAACACAGTGAGCCAAATTTCTTAGCAGCTGACCTAGCAATGAATTCAATATAGTCTTTCCACTTCATGTCAGCTGAGAACATTAGTCTGAGAAGGCGCAAGGAGTTGCTTTCCTGGAGGTTAGCATCAGCCATGATGATGGGAGGCAGGGAGGGGGTCTCTCAGATGATTAATGGAGAGAAGTTTAGTTTTGGAGGCATTAAAATTGACAAGCCATTCCTTGCCTCAGTTAACAACGGACTGGAGGTCATGTTGGATATTAGCTGCCCTTTTGACCTCATCAGATTAATCAGCCTTACTATTGAGGCAGGAGGAGTAAATGGTTGTGCCATCCTGCATAGATTCGAAGTTGAGAGCTGAGGTCATCAGGAAGGTCATTAATGAAAATTTAAAACAGATTAGGACCACGGATGGAGTCTCGTGGGACACCCATATTAGTACAAAAGGATATAGACAAGGGGCTCTTCAGGATAACTTTCATTTTGCAGTTTGATAGGAAAGACTGGATTAGTTCAAAAATATGTCTGGAGACACCATGACTTTTCAGCTTGTGGAGAAGACCTGTATGCAAAACCATAACAAAGGCTTTCGAGATGTTCAAAGCTATAGCCCAGGCGTCACTGTTTTTATCTAGAGCATGATAGACTCTTTCAGTACATCAGCAGTTGACCTGGAGAAAAGAAAGCCATATTGTCTGAGAAAAGGCCCTGCAATGAGAGATGATGAATCAATTCAGCATTGATTAGAGCCTCTAGGAGTTTTCCAAAAAGAGGTAGAAGGCTAATAGGCCAATAGTTGGATGGGTCAGACTGTTTACCAGAGTTCCTAAAATCTGGAACAACAGATGATGACTTCCAGCAGGTGGAAAAGCAGGAGGCAGTGAGGCACAGAGGTCAGTTCAGGAGCAACCTTCTTAAAGACTATTACAGGTATACCATCGGGTCGACATGATTTGTGGGGATCTAGGTTAGAGATGATAGTAGAAACCATGTAACTGCTTATATGCATATCACTCAGCAGAGAATCAGTTCTAAGTGGGAAGTTAGGCACAAGGATAACCCCAGATGAGTCAAAAGTAGGGTTTAAGGAGAATTTATGGACAAAACATTCGGCTTTATCAGTAGAGGATGATGATACCTCAAATCGATTGAAGAGAGGAAGAACAAAGACCATGCACTTATTTAATACCTATTATAGAGCCGTCAGTAATCATGAGAGCCAAAGTTGGTGGAGGCTATGCGGTGCCTCGTTCTCTCAGCAAGCAGGGACTTAGTTCTTTTGAGGACTTGCTTACATTTATTATAAACAGTAATGGATAAGTGCCTGTTGTGACAAGAGCTGTCATGCCGGTATAGCTGGAAATAGTGGTTCCTGTGGGCTATAGCAGCTGAGCATGCTGGTGTGAACCATGGAGAGGGTTATGGTTTCACCTGGTATTTCTGAAAGTGGATGAAAGCATCTATGCCAGCTTTGACCCAGAAAGAGACCTTGGTGGCGCAATTTTAAATTGGGAGTTTAAAGATGTCAATCCAAGTGGTGTCACCAAGAAAATCACGGAGTGAATCCCAGTCAGCATCCTGGTAACGAAGAGAGGTCTTCTGGATAGGGTGTTCCTGTTTAATGGATGATTGGAACGAAATGTCAATGGATACAACAGAGTGGTCTGAGTTACCAAGTGGGTAGTGTTGCAAAGCTCGGCAAGAGTGAGGAGAAGAGGTGAGAAATAAATCAAGTAGAGATGCCTGTTGCTAGGTTTTGCTAGGGAAACAATTAGTGAAGTTGACAATTTGAGTAAGGGATGGGCAATGGAAAAATTTAATGTCTGAATATTGGCAACATCAGCACATTTAGAATGTTTCAGCCATGTGTTTTGGTGAGCACCGAAGTCACCGAAGACAAAGATGTTAGCAGATGGATGGAGAGAAAGTGCCTTTTCTGTACTGTCAGCTATTGCACCTAATATACTGCAGTCTTTGGAAGAGTGGGGAGCGATGAAGGAAAAAGAGATGGCTGACAGAGTTGAGTAGCAAAAGATGGAAGCACATGAAAGAGTAATCAGCGGCCCCGAGAGACAATTCCCTGGACATTGGAACATCATCCCAGATCTAATCATCAAAGCCATGCATGTGAATGCCGGAATTTTTTTGGCAAAGGGGAGGATAGCCTGGAACCAAGAATTCATTGGTAGCTACACACACACACACATATATATATAATATACACACACACACACATATATATAATATACACACACACACACATATGTAATACACCCACACACACATATATAATATACACACACACACACACACATATGTAATACACCCACACACACATATATAATATACACACACACATATATGTAATATACACACACACACACACATATATGTAATATACACACACACATATATATAATATACACACACACACATATATATGTAATATACACACACACACACATGTAATATACACACACACACATATGTAATATACACACACACACACATATGTAATATACACACACACACATATGTAATATACACACACACACACACACATATATGTAATATACACACACACACACACATATATGTAATATACACACATATAATATACACACACATATAATACATACACACACACATATAATAGCTGGCTACTCGTATTCGAGTATACCCGTCTACTACGGCGGCTAGCCAATTCCTATTGCAGACCCTCACTCAGGCACATTTGTGTTTGTTCAATATCCAGAGTCCACCTGTAGTTTATACTGCAACTATGCTGTGCAGACCTTAGTTACAGTTTCTGGGAGAAAGCGTGTTATCTAGAATGATCAACAATCTGAACAACACCAGCACACTCAAACCCTTGGTCATTGTGACTTGTGACTCCGTGCAAGCACAGCTATCGACGGTCCAAAGTGTTCCATCTACACAATTTCACTCACAAGGCTTGGGTCAACCAATGGCATGGTTTTCAGGCACTATCCAAAGGTGATGCATGCTGGGATCATCCCCATTCCAGATCGCTAACATCAGGAAGTCTACTTCCTGACAAATCAACCATGGTGAGATTCAAATCCAAATGTCATGGTCAGAAAGCGAACGTTCTAACCACTTGGTCACACACACACACACATATATATATATATATATATATATATAATACACAGACACATACATATATGTATATATATATATATATATATATACACAAGCTCTCATGTATATATTTATAATAGAGGTGCCACCTATTGGCTTTCAAACTCAGGAAGGGAAAGTAGCCAAGAATAGTCATCTTCTCTTTGTTATTCAAAGATGATCAACACTTTTCCACATGATTTTTTATACTTGTGGATAAAATCTCAGATATAATTTGACTAGAAGTGCTCTCTGTACACCAGAATCCTCAATGATGCAGCTCACATGGCTGATGTGACAAGGGATACCTGTAAATCATTACCTTCAGTTTCCTCTTTCCTGACTGAAACAGAGAAAGACCTATCAACACAATTGATACAGTGTCTTACACAGGGAGAATGCATTCATGACTTAAAAGTAACCTGAAACTGTCACTGATATATTCAAAAATCCTGTTCACATTGAATCACAGTATTGCTTCTTTTAGAGGCATGAACTCTAAGTTTTCAGTATTTGACTCCTTAACCATTATCTTTAGTTTAGCAGGTTTGAGTGAATGAAAGAAACAAAAAAAAAAAAACAACACTTACTCTGAAACGTCCAAATTCACAGGCTAAGTCGATAGGGGTTCTGTAATTGTTGTTAAGGATTCGTGGGTCAGCATGTTGCTCCATTAATATTTCCACCTGAAAAGGAAAACAAGAAACTTTGTGAATCGCCAGAAATTCTTAAAAACCATTTGTATGGCTTGGATGCAACTAATCAGTAGGGACCTTACTGCACATGCATGAGCAGATACTCTCCCATGGGGTTATTCTGTTGGCAGTTAGACACCACTAATTGAAGTTGTGTAACATGTAACCAGTGCATTCTCAATGAGATCACTTTTTGTAATCATTTTATGCCAAACAAGGTGATAAAGCTACTAAGATGCAAGTGGTTACTGAGACAAAGGACAAAAAAAAAAAGAACAGGCTTAAAAGACAGATGATGATTGACACTGCATTTACATTTTTGTGGATCTTAGTTAACAGAAAGAGTTAGACAGGTGAGAAATGTGAGAGAAACTATTAAAATAGACTTATGATTACATCTAGCAATTTCAACACTAAAACGATGAGACCTAGTTGCCAATCTAGTATTACGCTTAAGTTCCTAAAGTCAAGGTAACAAAGAGGAAAGCTCATCAGAAAAATTGTTCACTATTTACATTATTCAGACTATTGTCCTCATCTTTGTCGCCATGTTTATCACAACGTTTCAGCCATTGTATGCTCTGGCCTTCTTCAGGTGGTTGGAATGTCGAACTGAACCCTTTTTTTCGCTCACTGGGGTAGACTGTTCTAGTTCCACATGCCATGTCTAATGGATGTCAGTTATCTCCTGTTAATTCCCCTCTGAAAGTTCTCTACTGCCTTAACCAGAACTCACACTCTTTGGGTCCCGTCACTGGATCTAACTAATGCCTTTATCCACTGTGCCATGTGTTTCAGAGGGGAATTAACAGAGTTGAAATGGCTGCTAGATGGAACCATAATGCTTACAGTTTCTTCTGATACTTCTCGTTTCTGGAATTTTTTTCTGGCTCTATGCTTCCCAGTCGAATTTGATGTTCAAAAGTTTAAATGCAATGTCAAACATTATCTACTGTCTTCTTAATTCTTGTTGATTTTATTGTTCTATCTTCTTAATAGTGTTTTCTCTAAAACTCAGTAACCCCTTGTGTCTTAGTGGTTTTATTACCTTGCTTGGGGTGAAATGATTAAAAAGAAAATATGTATGAGTGATAATTGTAGGCTTATATTATACGTCTGGTGTTTGTGATTTTTTTTTGTATCTCCTGACTGGTGTTCTTGTGAGTTGGCAAACTCTTCTCCACAATTTGGCTTTTTGGTGCTAAGACACAGAGTGCTTTTTGAAGGCATATTCCTGGACAGAAAATGTGTCTTGGCATAAAGAGAAATACAGTATGTGTGAAATTGTATGACTTCTTAGGAAAGATAGTGGCACGGTGTTCTGTTGACAGCTGCTTAATGAGGCCAGATTGATCTATTCCCGTTGTGCCCCAATTAACTTGTATATACATAAGACGAACTTGTTCTTATATGAGAACAACTAAACTCTGGAGATAAATTACAAATTATTTCTTGTTAGTGTTCAGTGATGAATAAAGAAGAATGTCAGACATCCCATTATCAAAGTCAAGTCTTTCCTGAACATTATTTCCATATGGTTAGTCAGATAAGATATCCATTCCAATTGGAATTGGCCCAGAAACTTTTCTCCCAAATCCCTATTCCTTCTTCTATGTGCTGTGTTCCTTCAGGACATAGGTGATCATAGCCCTCAACTAATTCCTGTCCTTTGTAGCTCTTTGTAAGGTTTGTCTTTTTACTATCTCTCCTAAACCCTTTTCTACCAAACATTTACACAAGCTGCTGCTGATTCTTTTACATGCCGTGTCTCTTTAGGATATGGGAAATTATGGCACTCCACTATTTCCTATCCTTTGTAGCTCTTAGTAAATTTTGCCATTTTGCTATATCTCCTAATCTGTTCTGACAACCATTTACACAAAATCATTCCTCCTCTTCTATGTGCCGTCTCCCTTCAAGATCTGGATGATCATGACTCTTCACTATTTCCTATTCTAATAGTTTCTTTTCTCCCACTTCTTGCCTGTGGAAGTCTTTTCTGGTTTCTTGCCTCCCTGCTGCCTACAATCTTCAAAAATTTAAATGCAACGTCAATCACTATCTTCTAATGTTTTTTCACTCTCAGTAACCCGTTCCGTCTTAGTGGCATTATCATCTTGCTTGGGGTGAACTGAACATAAAAATCACAATTTAAATAGATTTTCCATGAGTACAGGATCTGTTTTTTGTGTTTGAGGAATAAATTGTTAATGAGGTAGATTTTTATAACAAAGTCACTAATGAAAAACGAAATGACAGCAATTAAGATTAATTACTGCTTGTTGGCCAGATATACAGCACTTAATAGATGGTCCCCCACCCCTCGTCATCTCACAGACACAGTCTGATGACAACCATTGTTAAAGAATGGTTCTAATTTTGTCCACACACAAATCAAAATTAGAATATACAATTTCTCTTCCTCTCTTTTTTTCTTCTTATAATTCTTCTGAAAGTAACTATTTTTCCTTTTTTCTTACCCGATTCCAATGCAATCCAATTTTATTTTTGGAATTAGATAGGTTTGTTTCATTTCAAAAGAATATTAATTCTTCGAAATTTGAATAGAAGCCAATTAAAAGTGAACATACAATGCACCAAGTTGTTGCGGCCTGGCACAGTATTTAAAATTGTTGGAAAAAAAAAGCAACATGGCTGATGGTTTGAATCTCGAATCATCTTTTAACTAAGTCTTCAAAAAGTTAAATAAAAAAAGCAAACAAAATATAACAGCAGACAGATTCTTGAGATAAAAAAGGACATATTTAATAACTAGCTTAAGAGCTACCTTATCAGGCAGCATTTAAGCAAATTCCTGTGGAAAGCACTTGATTGGGTCTTCATCACAATAGGTAAGAAGGAGGAGATGAGATAGACAACAATAAACTACAGAAGAACCCAAAATTGATTGCTGCATGTAAGTATTGCATTAATATTTAAGCTTACCTTTTAAAAATTCAATGATAATTCTTCTGCTGCCACTTAGTTTAAAAGTTTAAAGACAGTTTGATGTATGTAAGTCCTTACTTTCTGTACAAACAATTATTTTTATTTCATGGGTGACTTTTGCTGGATTTTATAATTAATTTCAATTATTCCCAAATTGATTTTCAAGTTATAAAAGTTATGGTACAAAAAAATTTGTTGCAAAAATATCACATAAAAATAAAAAATTGCAGTAATTAAAATTTGGGAATCCAAAATTTCAGGATTGCAGCTCCGGATCCGGTCCAGAATGTTTTTAATTTTTTCATGTAGTCGGCTTGATTCCAAAATGGTATGATATGTTAGGCTACAGCCTCTAGGAGTAAAGGTGAAAAAGTGACACACAGTGACATTCACATTTATATATATATATAGATTTTACGACTGAATTTGTATCTCTTATGCTTATTAGATTATTTATTAAAGTTTGCTTGATTGTGAAAGTCTTCTGTGGCTGAGCAGGTTAAAAGCACACTGGTGATTTCTAAAAGCATAACATTGGTTTTTTCCTACAAAATGGGATGCACGTTTGAATCTTGCTGAAAGTGTAAACAGAATGAAACAAATCTAATTCCAAAAATAAAATTGAACAGCATTCGAATCAGGTAAGGAAAATTAGTTACTCTCAGAAGAATGAAAAACAAGAAATAAATTTTTTAAATTGTATATTCTAATTTTGATTTATATTTAGAGAAAATTAAAACCATTCACCAACAACAGCAGTCATTAGACTGCATCTGTTAATTGACTGATTCATCCATTTTCTACAGTTTATCAACCCTTTGCAGGTTATTTAAAGCCAGAAAATATTTTCAGGTGCTAAGAATGTTTTTCTTTAAATAAAAATGGTTTAGTGATACAAGTCTTACTAATTAACCCATAGCTGGGGGAAGAGGTGGATTCATATCTAATCAGAATTCGATGAACAAACAAGAAATTATGTGGATATAAAGTGGGGGGGTTAATTCTATATCACAATCGATATATGAACTGATCCCTCACTTTGTAGCCACAGTTGTTTCTATACATTTATATTCCGGAGACTGTAAATAAATCTAAAAAGACATGCCTGTGTAGCTAATCAGTATTTCATTGATTGAATCGTTTTCTATGGTTTATCAACCCTTTGCAGGTTATTTAAAGCCAGAAAATATTTTCACAATGTAAGAATGGGTGGGGGGTGTAACAACAGTTTAGTGATACAAGTCTCATTAAATGGCCCATATCTGGGCAGGGGGTGGGTGGGTTGAGAAGAGATGGATTCATACCATTCCCAAGGGTATTTGCCTGTAAGTGACGATAATGAATCCAGAAGGATTCCCAGCCATTATCTATTGCACAACTCACGCAATCAAACTTACAGCACTAGGTATTCCCAAACAATCACCCATCTAGGTACCGACCAGTTCCAACATTGCTTAACTTTGGTGATTGGACGAGAACTGGTGTTTCAACATGATATGGCTGTAAGCCCGAATGGAGGTAGAGGTTTGGGTGCTGTAAAATATGGTGGATAGAGATCAGAGTATAGAGAAAACAGATACTATACTCTGATCTCAGTCCGATGACAAAAGAGTGAAGAAAAGCGTTACTCGAGTGGTACTGGCTACTTGGTCAACGAATACCGAATGTTTCCATATAAGAAAACGGCTAATATTACCATTACCATTAGAAATTAGGAAAACAGATACTATACTCTGATCTCAGTCCGATGACAAAAGAGTGAAGAAAAGCGTTACTCCAGTGGTACTGGCTACTTGGTCAACAAATACCGAATGTTTCCATATAAGAAAATGGCTAATATTACCATTTTGTTGACAAAGGGTGATGGGGCTAAACATATCTGGTGTGTTGTGAGAGGCAAATTTAGCAGCTGAAGATATTTGGATTGGCAGTAGGATAATTACTTTATTCAAGCTGAAAGATTCTTACTACAATTTTTTCAGCAATTTCTGTCTGGATTTCTAGGATGGGGAGATACCATTATTTATATGTAGACTACTGTCCTCATCTTTGTTGTTATTATATCACAACATTTTGGCAGCTGTGTCCTCAAGTCTTCATCAGAACTGAACCTTTAATTCAATTTACATCTCGTTTTTATTTAGTGCTGCTCAATTAATGCTTGCCCGGTTTCCACTGAGTCCAAATATACACGGCTCATTGCAGTGATTGAACTCACAATCACAAGATCAGCAAATTCATGAACCAATGCTTTAATTTACTAGGACAATCTTAAGTGGAGAACTTGGAGTCTTAAACCTAACCTGCCTGATGATGTGTGTTGTTGTTGATCCACTTAACATAAATTACTATATATTACATCAGTCTCATGGATTAAAGTATTGGCTAATGAATTTGGTTGACATATTAATATGTCAACTTGATATAAAAAAGTCCCGATAACAGCAGCTTCATCAGTAGGCAGGTTAGGTTTACAGCTCCAAGTTCTATACTCAGTATTGTCCTATGGGACAATAGCATAGTGGATTAAAACATTGGTTCATGATTTTGGTGACATTATGAGTTTAACTGCTGGGATGGGTATGCAAACTTGGACTCAGTGGAAAAAAAAAATTGTATATTCTAATTTTGATTTGTGTTTGGAGAAAATCAGAACCATTCTCCAACAATAAGTATCATCAGACTGCATCTGTGAAGTGACTGATTCATTTATTCATTTTAAATGGTTTATCAACCCTTTGCAGGTTATTTAAAGACAAAAAATATTTTCACATTGTAAGAATTTAGGAGTGGCGGGGAGATAATAATAGTTTAGTGATAACAAGTCTTACTAATTAACCCATATCTGGGGAGAGAAGAGGTGGATTCATATCATTCCCAAGGTTATTTGCCCGTAAGTGAATATAACAAACCCAACAGCAGCAGTCACATCGGCAAGCAGGTTAGGTTGAACGCCCCAAGTTCTCCTCTCAGTATTGTTCTGTGGGACAAAAGACTAGTAGATTAAACCATTGGTTAATGAATTTGATGATATAATAGTTGTGAGTTTAATCCAGGGGATGGGCAGTGTGTGTTTGAACTCGCTGAAAACAGGTTGAGCAGTATTAAAAATAAGAACAATATATCCCTAGACATGGACAGTGGAACAAGAACAGTCTACCCCCAGTAGATTGAATAAAGGGTTCAGTTCATTATTCTCTGTAGGTTACCCAGATTGATATACACTTAATGAAAGCCCGGAGGAAACAACAGCCAAAATAGTGCGATAACAACAAAGATAATAGTCCGCATGTAAATAAAAATTTCTACTACTTACATTATTCCCTCTGCTGTGGCCAGGTATTGAACCCCAAACTCTTTGGGTAAAGTCACTTTTTGGATTACTGAACCAATGCTTTTATCCACTGGGCCATGTGTCCTTAGCAACATCAGTGAGTGAATTTTTGGGATTTATGGCTGAAGTTTTTTTTGTTTTACTTGAACAATGAAGTAATCCAAAATGTGATATGACACAAAGAGTTTTGAGTTCAATACCTGGCCACAGCAGAGGTGAACAAAAACTTGGAAAGTTAAGTTACTCAAGGGAATTAACTGAAACTGAGATACCCCCAAAAAGGTATGGCATGTGGAATTAGAACAATCTATCTCCATGGACTAAATAAAGGGTTCTGTTCAGTATTCCAACGTATATCACCTGAAGAAGGCTGGACGAAACATCGTGACTATGGCAATAAAATGAGGACAACTGTCAATAGTGCAAATAGTTACAGTAACTCATCTAAGAAATATAGGCAGATGTAAATAAAGAATTCAGAATAATATTTTTCTATGAAAAGCAAAATAAAATTTCCGGAAAAGCAATTAGTTATGAGTTCAAAATTTTATGGAACTGCCTACTAATTAACTGATTGATATCTCTGATCAAAATGGTTAATTTTAAACATTTTTTTCTCTCAAAACAATCTTGTTAAGCTAATTCTCTAACTTTTGATTGGGGCAAATGCAGAAATGATTCATTAAAAGATTAAAATAGATTAATTAAAATTTCTCAATCATTCACTCCAATTATAGACTATGGGGTCACAGTCTCAACATGGTAGGTGTTTCTGCTAATACCACGTAGGTTTTTTGTAGGATGCGATTGGTAGCCCCATTCCCAATTAGTCTTGAATTCAGCATTGTCCTTCTCCTAGACTGGCTGTCAACCAATATTGATGACCCAAATCTGTATTGGGGGGGGGGATAATAGATGGATTTATAACTGATAATCTGCATGAGTTGCTCGTCTTGGACACTCTCCTATCTGGGAAGGGATAATCTTACTCGGAAGGGCCATGCAGTCATCTTTCACTGCGAACTCATATAGAGAACGAAGCAATTCAAAATTTTTTCTTTTTATTCACTTCACCCCAAGCAAGGTGATAATGCCACCAAGACCCAAGGGGCTACTAGAAGGGAAAAAGGTGAAAATTTTAAAAGTAACCAGAAACCCAATAATGGTATAAATTTTATAGTTTAGATGAAATCGTTAGAAGTACAGACTTGAATTAGATTTTAGAAAAACCAGAAACCTAATCCTAAACAAGAAACAAGGGATAAACCTCTACTCCTGTTCAAAAAACCGAGGAAGAGTGTGAACTGGACAAGAGGTGAACCTATCTACTCATACCTTCTCTATCACTTGTCCGAGTTCCTTCATATAAATTTATATCTTTCTATTTGCATGAAAGTGAACATAAACGTGAATGTAATTTAAATTTATTTTTTCTTGTTCCAAGCCACTATCCAAGATTTTCACCTGAATTAAAAATTTTCTTGGCATTCATTTTCTGCCCAATATTAGAGACATCTTAGAAGTGCCTTCAAATTTACTCTACTCTTTATTGCTTGGGTCATTATCTCTTTGTTGACACAAAATGTTTAACTATAATTCTATTAATAAATTAGTCGGTCTGTTAGTTAAGTGCCATACAAGATACATGCTTGGGTGATCATGACTGACTAAGCAGAAGATTTCTGCAGTATACTGGCTGCCAAGCAAGGCTATAGGTCCCAGGTTTTCCTGGTATTTAACCCATAGCTGGGGTTGGGGAGAAGAGATGGATTTATAACTTTCTCAATGGTATTTGCAATATAAATCCTGGTCAGTACTTGGAAGTGTTATCACCAGGTACTGTAAGCTTGGATGTGTGGGTGGTGTAATGGATAATGGCTCAGAATTGTTAATCAGAGAACCAAGTTCCAATATGAGTTGGGTTCATTATATTCACCGAGGTGCAAATATCCTTCAGAAAGGTATGAATCCATTTCTTTTCCCCCAGCTGTGGGTAAATTAATAAGACTTGTATCACTAAAATAATCATAATTTTTACAATCTAAACATATTTTCTGTCTTTAAATAACCTGCAAAGTGTTGATAAGCTTTAAAAAACAAATCAATCAATCTTTTTGATTTTGAGCATACGTGTTCTTTTTGTTGCCATTTTCTTTGAGACTTTTTTGTTGCTTGCTCTGTTTACAGAATTCTCAGTATCCTTCAAAAGTATATTTTTGTAGCCTCTACTTTTCAGCTGGTGGAGGGGGGGTCACTCTTGCTCCTCTGCAACAACAGCATCATCTGTGTGGAACTGGTTCCCAGATAAATGTCATTTGAGAAGCCCAAACAGACGACAATAATCTTAAGGTGTAAAGTCATTCATATTGTTATGACTTTTTCTCATGTTGGCCATGTGTGGGGTTGGGTAGTTATTTAGCAGGATTTCACTCGCACACAAATGCCCTTGTTCCTTTCAATAAACAGTTCTTCTACCTCAATCTGTGGAGTGTTTCATGGCATATGTGTGGCATGTGGACAATAAATAGAGCACTCTACTATAAATGACAACACAGTCGCAAGAGTGTTGGGATAAAGAACAACAATAATAAGATGGATAAAAAACCTAGTAATAAAATAATAGTAATATTGAAGAATGTATTGTGCCAGAGTGTTGGGATAAAAAGTAACAATAATAAGATGTAATAACATAATAGTAATATTGAAGAATGTATTGTGCCAGAGTGTTGGGATAAAAAGTAACAATAATAAGATGTAATAAAATAATAGTAATATTGAAGAATGTATTGTGCCAGAGTGTTGGGATAAAAAGTAACAATAATAAGATGTAATAAAATAATAGTAATATTGAAGAATGTATTGTGCCAGAGTGTTGGGATAAAAAGTAACAATAATAAGATGTAATAACATAATAGTAATATTGAAGAATGTATTGTGCCAGAGTGTTGGGATAAAAAGTAACAATAATAAGATGTAATAAATAGTAATAATGAAGAGTGTATTGAGCCAGAGTGTTGACATAAAAAGTAACAATAATAAGATGTAATAACATAATAGTAATATTGAAGAATGTATTGTGCCAGAGTGTTGGGATAAAAAGTAACAATAATAAGATGTAATAAAATAATAGTAATATTGAAGAATGTATTGTGCCAGAGTGTTGGGATAAAAAGTAACAATAATAAGATGTAATAAAATAATAGTAATATTGAAGAATGTATTGTGCCAGAGTGTTGGGATAAAAAGTAACAATAATAAGATGTAATAACATAATAGTAATATTGAAGAATGTATTGTGCCAGAGTGTTGGGATAAAAAGTAACAATAATAAGATGTAATAACATAATAGTAATATTGTAGAATGTATTGTGCCAGAGTGTTGGGATAAAAAGTAACAATAATAAGATGTAATAACATAATAGTAATATTGAAGAATGTATTGTGCCAGAGTGTTGGCATAAAAAGTAACAATAATAAGATGTAATAAATAGTAATAATGAAGAGTGTATTGAGCCAGAGTGTTGGCATAAAAAGTAACAATAATAAGATGTAATAAATAGTAATAATGAAGAGTGTATTGAGCCAGAGTGTTGACATAAAAAGTAACAATAATAAGATGTAATAAAATAATAGTAATATTGAAGAATGTATTTTGCCAAAGTGTTGGGATAAAAAGTAACAATAATAAGATGTAATAAAATAATAGTAATATTGAAGAATGTATTGTGCCAGAGTGTTGGGATAAAAAGTAACAATAATAAGATGTAATAAATAGTAATAATGAAGAGTGTATTGAGCCAGAGTGTTGACATAAAAAGTAACAATAATAAGATGTAATAACATAATAGTAATATTGAAGAATGTATTGTGCCAGAGTGTTGGGATAAAAAGTAACAATAATAAGATGTAATAAAATAATAGTAATATTGAAGAATGTATTGTGCCAGAGTGTTGGGATAAAAAGTAACAATAATAAGATGTAATAACATAATAGTAATATTGAAGAATGTATTGTGCCAGAGTGTTGGGATAAAAAGTAACAATAATAAGATGTAATAACATAATAGTAATATTGAAGAATGTATTGTGCCAGAGTGTTGGGATAAAAAGTAACAATAATAAGATGTAATAACATAATAGTAATATTGAAGAATGTATTGTGCCAGAGTGTTGGGATAAAAAGTAACAATAATAAGATGTAATAAAATAATAGTAATATTGAAGAATGTATTGTGCCAGAGTGTTGGGATAAAAAGTAACAATAATAAGATGTAATAACATAATAGTAATATTGAAGAATGTATTGTGCCAGAGTGTTGGGATAAAAAGTAACAATAATAAGATGTAATAAAATAATAGTAATATTGAAGAATGTATTGTGCCAGAGTGTTGGGATAAAAAGTA
>OZ038501.1:83581265-83594965 GCA_964036315.1 Acanthosepion esculentum
GAGTTACCTTCTCCTAGACCAGTTGCCACCCAAGTCTATAGAACTCAGTCTGTTCTGCTATTTACCCTTGATTTGGTGGAGAAGAGAAGGTTTCATACCTTTCCCAAAGGTATTAGCACGTAAGTGAATGTAATGAATCTGACTGGAATTTGAAACTCGGCTCTCTGATTTCTCAATGCGAGACACTATCCAATACTTCACCATGTTTTAAATAATAACAAACAAATTAATAAAGAATAATAAAAATTCTCAGTAATTTCTGAAGAATAATTATAAGTTGTTAACTTCTCTTCTGGCAAAATGATTCCCATATTTGGATTAATGAAAAGAAACGGACCAGCAAATTACAGTGCTTAGTACTCATCCTAAGAGTCAATCTTCTCAAATAACTGACTGACAATATTAATCCCTGTCTTTCCTAGATTAGGCTATAAGAAGCTTTTTAAGAAACAAACATGAT
Source organism: Acanthosepion esculentum (assembly GCA_964036315.1). Classification (NCBI taxonomy): domain Eukaryota; kingdom Metazoa; phylum Mollusca; class Cephalopoda; order Sepiida; family Sepiidae; genus Acanthosepion; species Acanthosepion esculentum. Next base: position 83,581,726 of record OZ038501.1, read on the forward strand.
ACCTTAATAACACAGCAGATTTTTTAACCAAGCAGGCCACACGTACTCATATTAACCTTTCACACTTAAAAAAAAAAAACCTTCATGCAAAACCACTGCAGGATCAGTCACTCATTTTTTGACAATGAGCCTGAATTGTGAGTTTTAAGTTTCCATCTTACTGTCATTTTTCATCATGCCCGCAGCTGACCCCCCACCCCACAAATTTAACATTATAAAATCAGAATATGGAAGTAGTTTGTTTAGGCTTGAAACTGCATAGAATATTTTGAAAACTTGTTTTATATAATGTTTACCTTTCTGCTAGAGCAGGTAACCAATCTCTGTTGCAGACCCCACATCTGGCACATATGGGTTTGTTCAACAACCACAGAGTCCACCTGTGGTTTATACTGCAACAACTGTGAGCAGACCTTAGTTACAGTTTCTGGGAGAAAGCAATTAATCTGGCATGATCAACAGTCTGAGCAAAGCCATTAGACTCAAACCCTCGATCACAATGATGTGTGACTTTGTGCTAGCACAAACATCGATGGCTTTCCAAACAGTTCCATCTACCAGTTTCATTCACAAGGCTTGGGTCAAACTGTGATATGGTTTCCAGGCGCTTTCCAAACGCGCTGCACACTGGGTGCACCTCCTCATAACCTTCCTGGCAAATCGACCATAGTGAAATTCCAACCTGAGTCTCATAGTTGGAAAGTGAACGTTCTAACCACTTTGGGAGAGAGCGCATTATCTGGTGTGATCAATAGTCTTGAACAAGGTCAGTTACTCTCAAACCCTCGGTCACGATGTCTTGTGACTTTGCGCTAGCACAACCATCAATGTTTTTCCAAACAGTTCCATCTACCCAATTTTACTCACAAGGGTTGGGTCAACATGTGGTATGGTTTTTAGGCACTTTCCAAAGGTGCCACAGAGCTGGGATAGCCTCCCTATAACCTTCCTGGCAAACTGACCAATGGCGAGATCCAAACCTAGATCTCTTGGTTAGAAAGCAAACAATGTACACTATAATGTACCTACATTATTTCCTATTAACTGATTCAGTCATAGAAGTTAAACAATGTCTCTATCATTTGTGTATTGCCCAGTCTGATTGATCCTACTGGACAATAGACAAATGATATCTTATGGCCATCTTATGACTGAATTCTGAAATAAACATTTTCTGGAATTATCTATTATTTCAGAACACAGAAATGATGGCAAACATGGATGTTGGTGCCCGCAAAAAGACGGAGTGTCAAAAGGATGGTTTTTCCCTTGACACCCCTATTATTTTAATTACCTTCACTCTTTGGCAATGTTTATCGTTCTAAAAGGCGATGATTAGAACTGTAATAAAACCTAGTCACCTGATGAAAGGTAATTCATACATTTCCTTTGTTCTTGAGAATCAACAACAAAAATAATAAATCCTAATCAGGACCCACAATTATTCCCAACCAAAAGACCCCCTAGAATAATTCGAAACATAACCATTACCACCCACCAAAATAACCATTAGAAGAATACAACAGACAACCCAAAATGCATCACTGACCTATATATATATATATATGAATAGTTGAGCAAAAACACAACTCATATGGCCTAATGATTACATTCAAGCAGGAAACAGACGGTCGTCTCTGGGTGTTGACTTCAATGTCTGTTTAAATATTCACATAGGCTCTATCCCTGATGAGTAATTTAACCCATGAATATAGCATACCTCAAAATTATATTTTATCATATATATATATATATATATATGTGTGTGTGTGTGTGTGTATGTATGTGTGTATATATATATATATATATGTGTGTGTGTGTATGTATATATATGTGTGTGTATATATATATATATATGTGTGTGTGTGTGTGTGTGTGTATATATATATATATATGTGTGTGTGTGTATATATATATATATATATATATGTGTGTGTGTATATATATATATATATATATATGTGTGTGTGTGTGTGTGTGGTAGTCTGGAAGGCTCATGCCAATTTTTAAGGGAAATTAAAACACAAAACAAAAGTATGCCATTAAATATCAATTCAACTAAATATGAACCATTTTGTTGCATAACCTTTCTCCATTTTTTTTTTCAACTTAAAGATTCCATCTTCCCAGAATTTTAGTGGTTTCTCAACAAAGAACTCATTAAAGTGGGTTTTTTTTTATGTCATCCAAAGAATTAAAATTTTTTACCATTGACATTATTTTGCAAGGACTTGAATAAATGAAAATCTGATGGTGAAAAGTCTGGTGAATATAGGAGATGGGGTAACACAACCAGCCAAGCTGCAACAATTTTTGTCTTGTTTGACCAAAAAAAAATTTGGTCTGGCACTATCCTGATGGAAAACATCACCTTTCCTGTCTGCCAATTCTGGGCATTTTTCTTGAATTGCTGCCTTTTAATTCATCCGGTTGCGAGCAGTACTTTTCAGAATCAATTGAGTGCTTACTTGGCAAAAGCTCATATTACAGGATTCCTTTCCAATCCCACCAGACGCACAGCATGACTTTCTTAGGATGGAGGCCTACCTTTGAGGTGGCTAAAGTTGGTTCATGTCACTTACCCCAGCATCTTTTTCACTGAACATTGTTGTAAATGATCCATTTCTCATCACCCATCACAATTTGCTTCAAAAAGGTGCGTTTTCATTGTATTTGTACAGAAAATCCTGTATGATATACAATCCAAAAGATTCTTTTTTACTCGGATCATGTGGTACCCAAACATTGTAGCAATTTGAGTACCCAAGCTTCACTAAGTGCTCATGGATGGTGGATTTTGATAAATTTAGTGTTTCTGCCAATTCTATGTTGTGTAATGTGGGTTATTCTCAATCAATGTCTTGATTTGGTCATTATCTGTAGTGGGGGGGGATATACCTGAGCATTTTTCATCAATAAGGCTACAATCATCAAATTTAAACTTAACAAACCACTTCTGTACAGTTCTGTCAGCTAAAGCACTTTCACCATACATATCACACATCTTTTTTGTTACTTGCAAGGCATTTTTGACTTTACGGTGGAAAAAAAAAAAAAAAAAAAGCATCAAGTGTCTAAAATGCATCTTATAATCTTCCATTTTCATAGAGCTGCAAATTGACACAAATTAAGTAATTTTAAACTTTCTTTCTCAAGAGATCGTTTAAAGTGGGCTCTAGTCAGAAATGTACGCATATTATATCTGTCAATAAATTTGACGTGTTCTAACATGTTGGAACATGAATAATTAAAAATCTTCTAGAGCTTTGCGGAAAACCCAATATATATACATAGATAGGCACACATTCATACAGGTATATGCATTTTAATTCATACAAAAACATCTATACAAATCAGATTTATATGGGTGTGTTTGTATGAACTAAAATGCATACACCTGTATGTATTTGTGCCTAAGTATATTAGAGTATCATCCCAAATAAACAAGAAGAACCCCCCCCCCCACCACCACACACAAATAAGCATAAATAGATCGACTTTTTAAAAAAAGAAACCAATTTTTCTGATGATCATGAAACCATGAAGCCAAGGGTTACAAACTAATATCCATACAATTGAAAATTATATATATATATATATATATATATATATATATATATACTCATCCTTATTGCAAATATCTCACTTATTTTCTTAGTTTTATTATTATTATTATTATTGTGCCTGTATGTATATATATATATATATATATATATATATATATGTGTGTGTGTGTGTGTGTGCATGTGTGTGTATGCATATAGATATAGGTATGATAAAAAGGCATAATGTAACAAAGAGAGTTTGGGAACCACACACAAACACATATATTTTTTTTTTCATTGAAATTGGAGTAGATTTGAACAGCGAAATTAGATCAGAACAATTTTGTTTACTGATGGGAATCTGATCTAGCCCATTTGGAATTGGGTCATCAGGAAGACAATGGAAGATGATCGAGATAATTTTTATCGGTTAAAATTTGAAATAGAGCTTACTAAGGCTATGAGGAACTTTGAAATTCACATGATTTTGGTATGAAGGCAGCACTCGTGATAATCGCGTGCGGGCCAAGGTTCGATTTATGATCAGCCAGGTTTATCTATATAAACGCGCACAGAAATCTGTTGACAGAGTGGTTGCCTCGTCTGCCATCGAGTGCAGTCGAGCTGGGTAGAGAGAGGTCGGAGACTGAAAGCAACGTCAGAGATTGGAACCAAACACCTGCTAACATATTTTGTTGATATAAGCAAGAAAAAGCGAATTACTCCTCCAACAATCTAAGACTGCTACTGCTACTATTACTGCCACTGGAAACGGAAATGTCAAACAAGCTACAATAATCAAAAGGTTGTTTTTGGGCTCGTCTGTCATCAATTGCAGTCAAGATGGGTAGAGAGATATCGGAGACTGGAAATGACGTCAGAGATTGGAACAAAACCCTTGCTAACATGTACTGTTAATATAAGTACCGATGCATCTGCTACCACGAAGATTACTACTACTGTTACTACCGCCGAGGAGGAATGCGACTATAAACTTTAAGCTGCGCACAGAAATCTTTATTTCTCCATTGCAAGAGTCGTATATCGTTCTGAGACGATTTCACAACAAGCTAATCACGACCCACTGTCTAGAATCCAGGGTATGAGTTTTTACGTCAATTACTTTTCTTTTCTGTAACCCGTTTTTGTTTCTATAGCCAAACATGATCAGAATTACAGAACATTTGGACAGTTTTTAAATATTCTGTATCCAGAAAAGAAAATGCTTGTACGAACACAAGAAAAATTAAATAAAAGTCTTTAATGAAAATATATATATATATATATATATGGAGAGAGTTGAAAAGCTCAGCACACTTTACAGTAAATATTGTAAATAAATTTAATAAAAAATTTAGGGTGTTGAGAACTTTTCCGTATATATATATATATATATATAAAAGTGGACATGGAAGTCAGCACTTAGAGGCGACAGTCTGTTTCATGCTAGTGCAATCGTCAGGCGACTAGTGCTGTTATTTTTCTCGGCTATTTATATAAGGGTCAGTGGTGCATTATGGGTAGTCTATTTTGGCGGTTACTTTTACTGGAAGTGGCTTATTTGTTTATTTATTTATGTCAAATTGTTTTGCTTGTTTTTTGTTTGTTTTTTTATTTTTATTTTTTATCTTATATATTTATTTATTTATTCTTTTATTTTGATCGGTGTTTTTGGTTAACGTAGTAAAAATTTGTTTATATAGCTTATTGTTGGTAGTCTATAATGGCCGTCATTACCGGAAATCGCTTGTTCGCTTATTTATTTGGGTCAAATTGTTTTGCTTGTTTTTATTTATTTTCATTTTTATTTTTTATCTTATATATTTGTTTATTTGTCATTGATTAAATCTGTTTGTTGAATTTGTGGTTACTACCCATAATGCACCACTGACCCTTATATAAATAGCCGAGAAAAATAACAGCACTAGTCGCCTGACGATTGCACTAGCATGAAACAGACTGTCGCCTCTAAGTGCTGACTTCCATGTCCACTTTTATATTTACACACGCTCTATCTCTGATATTGAGCACTTTACCCCATAAATATAGCACACTTTAAGACTATATTTCTGCATATATATATATATATATATATATATAGATGAGAGCTGCTGATATGTTTTTGAGGAAGTTTTTTTTTCAGCTCTCCTACACATATATGTTAAGAGAAGGAGAAGTAAAAACAAAACATTTGTCTTATAGAGTAAGTTTTTCCAGTGCTGTATTCAGGTCAAGGACCAGACTTCATCAACCCTCCCCCAGTGACCCCCCACCAAACCCCCACCAGGGGCCCACCTAAGGCCATCTTCTTGCCATTCCTCATGAATCTGGCACATCTCAACTTTTTGTTTCTAAAACCCCTAAGTTCCTCAACTAGACCTCCTGCTCTTAATAGCCACCCACCATCCCCCCCCCCCCCCCGTTGTATTTTTGGGAGATATGCATTTACACACCAACCCAACCTGGTTACAGAAATGTTCAATTTTTTTTTTTTTCTATTTTGTTTATATTCTTGAGGCACAAACATCTGGCTTTACTCGAGGGAAAGAAATATGTAGGTTCTCACCCTCAAGTATCGGTATTTTGTGTTTATTATTATGAATATAAATATATTTCTTTTGGTTGTTTTGCTAAGAGATAACAGTTAGAGAACTAGTTGATAAGACTATAACGTTTTTTTTCAATATACAGTCCTTTCTTGATTATCAGATGATCCAGACACCATGAGAGAGGAGTTAAAAACAAAAACATGTTCAAAACCTAAATTATAATAAAGAGAAAAAATAATGTTTTGAATATAGATTTAAAATTTTTATCATCAAAATAAATTTTTTTTTTTTTTTTTTCAAACTCCTCCTTCAATATTTCCCCAATGTAAGGTAGACACAAGACATTACCGGGTGTGAGACACAAGACATTACCGGGTGTGAGAGAGTTAGAAAACAGGCATTTTTATGGTTGTTTGGTTGATTTGTTTTATGGCATATCAATCTCAGTGGGTCATTTAATGCCATCAAAATTTTTTTAATAGATACATAGCGATATTTTGGTAAAAAAGGTGTGTATGTATATATATATATATTTGAACCATTTTTCAATTACTTATATTTTTGAGTACAATCACATGTATTGCTGGTAATATATATATTTTTTTTCAAAAATGTTTTGCTGGTAATAGTTTTTTTTTTTTTTTTTTAAATTAATTTCTGGTAATAATTTTTTTCAAAGTAATTGTGGTATTAAAACCTATTTTTTCACTTTTATAATGCTTTTTATCTCAGTTTCGGGGGTTAACTATTTACCCATAGCTAGGACCTTAACAGCTGCTACCACCCCCGGTTCAGAGTGGACCTGGGAACACCAGCAACTAAGAGGTGGTTCCACGCTCCTCAAAACCTCCTGATTAGAGGCCTTGCTGTTGGACGTAGTTTATTGTCTTACCCTTGACGCAGATGTAATTTATCGTCATACCCAGGACAGGCCCATTGGAGGTGGGGTTCTTACCCCATTGGAGGTGGGGTTCTTACCCCATTGGAGGTGGGGTTCTTACCCCTCTGCAGAAGTGCAGTCAGTGTATTCTACAGCCCTAGCTGACAGGGCAGGCATTTTTAAGTAGTATGAACAAAAGAAACAGTAATTAGGAGATAATAGGTAGATAATGGCTGACACTGAATTTAAATCTTTGAAGATCAAACTTGTCTGGAAAGTAAGAAGTCAGAACTCCACAAGCAAGAAGTGCAAGAAAAAAACTGTTAGCATAGAATATACAGTTACATCTGGTGAACAGTAAACCAACAGGATTTTGCTGTTAATCTGTACACAAATTCATAAAGTCTAGGTACCATAGCAAGGAGCTCATCTGAACAATTACCATCAAAGTATTTATAGAAAAGGCCCAGGGAAGCAACTTTATAGTGGTGAGAAAGTAATTGAAGCCAAGATGCCAGGTCAGGACCAAAAATATTGCTGATTCTTTTGGGGATTTTATCAAGAATTTCTAAATATATAGCAGGAGCACAGGGCGATCACAGAACCATATGTGGCAACATATATTCTAAGCATGGGCGAATGGTAGACAATTATATCTGAGATAAATTCTAAAGAGAAAAATTGTCTAGCACGACAGTGAACCAACGTTTTAGGTGACAAATCTGGTAATGGATTCAATATAGACTTTCCACTTCATGTCAGCCAAGAATGTTAACCTGCAAAGGCACAACGAGTCACTCTCCAGGAGATTAGCATCGGCCATGTTGATAGAAGGCAGAAAGGTGTCTTGAAGATGATTAATAGAGAGAAGTTTTGTTTTGAAGGCATTAAAAGTAAACAAGCCATCCTTTGTCCCATTTAACAACAGACTGTAGGTTTTTTTTTTTTAGATCAGCTGCTAATATGACCTTATCGGTCTGATCAGACTTACTGTCGAGATAAGAGTAAATGTTTTGTATCATCAGTTGAGTTTTTTTGATGAAAGAAATACATCAATTTTTATCCATTCCTGGCTGGGCCTCATGTTTGCCTACCTGATTAATTTCCGAAACTGGATTACAGGTAGCTTCTGGTTGAAAGTGCAAACAGCATAAAAATAATCATTGCTTTGGGTGTTTGAAATGGTTCTAGGATAGTTACGTACTGGACATTTGTGTCCTAGACAACTGCATACCAGATAGTTGTGTCCCTAGACAAATGCACCTCGCATAATTATGTACCTCTGATAATTTTTTGAAGATTTTAAAGGCAATTATCATAAATTTTTAAAAAGAATAAAAAGAAAATTAAAAGTTTATTTTTGTTTAAAATGCAATGACAGATTAACAGCATTGCAAAATTGCTCTACACATCTCCAGTATGTTTTTGTTTCATGGGCGTTTTTCTTATGATAGTGGTAGCTGTAATTTTCCTCGTCCACAAGTATTTTTCCACCAGTGTTTCATTTTTGGAACTTAGCCACGGGTTCCAAATAAAAATATAATCTGTAAAATCCAGAATCTATTACATATTTGAAGTATATACTACTGGAGTGAAATGAAACTGCTAGCTTAATTTTTTCTTGTTTTAAAAAAATAAATTTTTCTCTTTTTTTATTTATGATAAATACCTTTCTGTTTGTTTAGAGTAAATAAAGATATTGGTGTCCAAATGTGTATATTAAACAACTTAAAAAATAAAAATAAAAAATACAATGGTAACTTCAAAAAATTATCAAAGGTACACTATTATCCAGGAACATATTTGTCTAAGGATGCAAATGTCCAGATATGCAATTGTCTGGGGCACAAATATCCAGCATGCAACTGTCTGTCCACCGTTTGAAACTGGCTATTGGGGTTGCTGAACTTCAAAATGAGTAATATCATTATCACCTGATTTTATCAATGTTTTTATTAAATGGTTTTGAGTATAGTTTTCTATAATTCCTAAACACTTGTTCAAGATGAAATAATAGAATGGGTTTAATTTGGATAATTTAAAAATGTCAGGATGAATTTCAGATTTTCTCTTTTTTTAATGTCCAGATAACCGAAGTCCAGTAAATCCAGGAAGTACTGCAGTTCATATGCTCTACATTGGATGCTCAATGCACATCACCTTATGTCAGACTTGATAAATACATCTGACATCTCATAATTAGACCATTTCTATTTGAAAAGCATTTAATCCTTATAGATTACTCAATGCTGTTTCATTTTGGGGGTGTTGCAATAGGGTTATATTTTTTCTTAAGAGTGAGTAGCAGACCATATCTAATATGTATTGAGACAGTGTCAGATCAGGGGCTTCCCTTTACTACTGGTATGATATAACCCAATAGTATCTGTCATATAGCGTTCTCAACACAGCATCACTGGGTGTACGACTTCTAGGATAGACTGAGATAAATGGAGCAGGCTGGAAGTCATTGAGGGTTGTGCTAGTAGCGTTAAAAGTCATCATGACCGAATAATAGTAGGTGAGTGAACTGGACTTGTTCAATCTGTTGATCATGCACCAATTATGTGCTGTCATCCAGAGACCATAACCAATGGCCACATGTTCATGATCAAAGCAAGCTACCTCGAGGGAAGAATTCAGCTGTAGTCATGTGTGAAATGGGAAGGGGTCTGGCACCCTGTCCAAGACATACTGAACAGCAACTTCATAAACATGTTAGGTTACAGGATCAGTAACAGTGAGTTAGAATGTCAGTGGCTGCTCCCCTCCAAACTTACCTGCTCTGGAAGATTGTACTAAGCTTTATTAACCCTAGAACACGAACTATCAATTAAAGTTACACCACTACTAACCATGGGTATATCATACCCGATTTTGAAAATATCAAAAAAAATATTAAATATAAATCTTTATTTGAAATATCTGCATGCAGGCACTTCAAACTTTGTACTTTGAGTTAACATTAATAGGAACTGAAAAACATTATTTAGGTAAGAAAATCAGGTACTTAAAACTGTAATTAAAAATAGGAAAATTTGCACTGGGTACTATATACCCATGGTTAGTGTTCTAGGGTTAACATATTCACTAGTGCATCATTATAGCATTTTTGCCTGGCTGTGCTGATCCATAGGGTATTGCCATTTAATGGAAAAAAATGATTACAAAGTGCCTGATGGTGATTTGTTATGTCATTATGGTTTTCAGCTGGAATGGCAGAACTAAAAGTGAAGCTAAATGAAGGCCCCAATACACGGTATAATAAAAATATGTCAGAAAACTCATATTGTATGCTACTATATGGCTATACACGTTTGGATATAGCACTAAGCTCTAATTTATTTATAATATAAATGCTAGGAGCTTACATTATGTTATGTCTTGAAAACACACATACATATGTGTCTATCTGTCTGTAAACAGCAGGCAGTGCAAGTTACTTGAAAATGTATATGCATGACAACAGTAGCCAATGCAAGTTTCTTGAAAATATATATTGCACATTGAGTGATGGTCTCTCTCTCTCTCTCTATATATATATATATGCATACACAACAACCTCCTGCAATGTTAGTTTCTTGAAACACACACACACAAAGTATATATGTGTGTGTGTGTGTCAACAGAAGGCAATGTAAGTTTCATAAATTTATGCTCAGCAGTAGAAGTGTGAAATATCAACTAAATATCTTTGTAGTTTAAGTAAAAAAGGAGGTGAGAATGGCAAACGTGAGAAAGATTGGGAATGAAGAACGAAGAAGAAATTGATCACCTGGAAAGTGGGGGTGAAATATTGTTTTTTTTAGTAAGTTCACAAGGCTTAGTAGCCACTCATGGTAGAGGTTTACTGAATGATCTATGTGATATGATGTGTATAATACGAGGTAGAAAGAAGTGAAAATTTTGAGGATAAGAAGGATAGATAGCAGCTGACACTTAACTTGAAGAGAGAGAAAATTGTAGTGTTCAACTTTGACCTTAAAAAAACAAGGAGAGGTAAGAACATAAATGGTTAAAAGAAAAAGAAAGGCTAGAGATGGTTAAAAGAAAGGCTAGAGATGGTTAAAAGAAAGGATAGAGATGGTTAAAAGAAAGGATAGAGATGGTTAAAAGAAAGGATAGAGATGGTTAAAAGAAAGGATAGAGATGGTTAAAAGAAAAAGAAAGGATAGAGATGGTTAAAAGAAAAAGAAAGGATAGAGATGGTTAAAAGAAAAAGAAAGGATAGAGATGGTTAAAAGAAAAAGAAAGGATAGAGATGGTTAAAAGAAAAAGAAAGGATAGAGATGGTTAAAGGAAAAAGAAAGGATAGAGATGGTTAAAAGAAAAAGAAAGGATAGAGATGGTTAAAAGAAAAAGAAAGGATAGAGATGGTTAAAGGAAAAAGAAAGGATAGAGATGGTTAAAAGAAAAAGAAAGGATAGAGATGGTTAAAAGAAAAAGAAAGGATAGAGATGGTTAAAAGAAAAAGAAAGGATAGAGATGGTTAAAAGAAAAAGAAAGGATAGAGATGGTTAAAAGAAAAAGAAAGGATAGAGATGGTTAAAGGAAAAAGAAAGGATAGAGATGGTTAAAAGAAAAAGAAAGGATAGAGATGGTTAAAAGAAAAAGAAAGGATAGAGATGGTTAAAAGAAAAAGAAAGGATAGAGATGGTTAAAGGAAAAAGAAAGGATAGAGATGGTGGCAAGAAGGGACAGAGATGGTGGTAAGAACAGGCAGAGATGGCGGTAAGAAAAGAAAAAAGATGGTGGCAAGAAGGACAGAGAGGACTGAAAGAAGAGGCAAGGACAAACCGTGGAAAGACAAAAGGACTAATATTGCTGTGAGCAGAGCAGAGAGAACAGTAAGAGATAAAGTTGACAAAAAAGGAGAAATTGCTGGAAGGTTGATTGTAAGTTATTTTGTAGAACCGAGTATGTATGCAAAATGCAGCTTTTTTACATCAGCAAAAATAGTCAAAAAGATAATCAAATTTTTAAAATGACCAAATCATTTCAGACGATGAATAAGAAAAATATACTGTGCTTGGAAGCACAGATGTTTAGCACAGATTACGGCTGTCATCAACAATATTCAATTACAAATTGATTTTTGCAGAAACTGATTTCTATCAATTTCAAATTCCCAACAGAGAAAATGTGAAAATTGTTTTTCCAATTGAATAAAAAAATGATGAATTGAATTATTGATATGAACAGTGTGACGTTTGGAGAAGCAAAACTCATAAATTATTTTTTTTTTAATAGGAATATGTCCAAGTCCATTTATAAATTCTCAGCCCAACCAACAAGCCCCTCTCCACAAAAACCTGATTTTTCTGAAGTGTGTTGGTCAAGGAATTTTCAGTACCCCTTTATATATAATGGCTTTGTATTCTGATTACACCCTTCTGTGAGGCTGGTTAATAAATCCTTGTTGTAGATGTCGGCTCTGGCACATTTGCATGTTTTTAACATTCACAGAGACCACTAGTGGATTATACTTCAAATATGCTGAATGGATCTTAGTTAGAATTTCTTGGACAGAGTGAACAATTTGGCATGATAATCCGTTTCAAGAAGTCCAGTATGTTGAAACCTAGAGAAATTATGACTTTTGATGGTTTAACATTTATTATCTTGTTGGCTTCATACCATTTTGGTAATTTCTGTTTGAGTTTTGAAATGAGGAATGGTAATTATACACTGATTTATTCAAAATGATTTCATCTTGGTTGTGATGTACAGACACAACATTGTGGCCATGTGATCGAAAAAAAACCCTGAGGATGGCCGGAGGGTAGATGATCGAAATGTTTCTATGCAAAACAAAGAAGATGATGGCGGAAAAGACTTCTAATGACAATTTTCAATTAAAAAAAAAAGACAGGAAAAAAAAAAAAAGAACAAAAAAAAAAAGACAGAAAAAAGAAAAAATTACAGAAAAAAAAGGACAGAAAAAAACTTTTTTGCGTATTCAAGATAATGGTAAAAGAATGAGAGAAAGAACATGAAAAAGGTAAAGAGAAAAGAGAAGAAAAGAGAGGAAATGAGAAAAAAGAGTAAAAGAGAAGAGATGGGTGAGGAAAAGAGAAGAGATGGGTGAGGAAAAGAGAAGAGATGGGTGAGGAAAAGAGAAGAGATGGGTGAGGAAAAGAGAAGAGATGGGTGAGGAAAAGAGAAGAGAGAGGGTGAAAAGAGGAGAGAGGAGGGAAAGAAGAGGAGAGAAGAGGGAAAGAGGAGAGAGGAGGGAAAGAGGAGAGAGGAGGAAAGAGAAACGAGAG
>OZ038501.1:83602665-83605165 GCA_964036315.1 Acanthosepion esculentum
GAGAAAAAGGGAGTGAAGAACAGAGAGAGAGAAGGGGGGAATAAAAAGAATGAAGAATGGACAGTGAGAAAATGGAATGAAGAAAGAGAAGGGGAAGGAAAAGAGAGAATGTGAGAAGAGGAATGGAGAGAGAGAATGCACAAAGATAAAGGGAGAGGAGAGAGAGAGTGTGAAGGGAATGAAGAAGAGAGAGAAAGTGAATGAAGGGAGAATGGGAAGGTGAATAATGAAGAGAGAAATAGAAGAGGAATGAAGAGAGAGAAATAGAAGAGGAATGAAGGGGAGAGAGAAAGAGAAAGGAGAATGAAGGGGAGAGAGAAAGAGAAAGGAGAATGAAGGGGAGAGAGAAAGAAAAGGGGAATGAGGGAAAGTGAGAGAGAGAAAAGAGGAATAAGAGAGACAAGAGGAATGAGAGAGAGGAAATGGAAGGGAAGAAAATTAAAAGGAAAAAGGTGATAGAAAGAGAAGAAGGGAATATGAGAGAGAGGGAGAAAAAAGAAAAAGTTGGAAGAGGTAAAAATGAAAGAAGGAGAGCGAGGAGAAAGGGAAGGAAAGAGAGCGAGGAGAAAGGGAAGGAAAGGGAGCGAGGAGAAAGGGAAGGAAAGGGAGCGTGGAGAAAGGGAAGGAAAGGGAGCGAGGAGAAAGGGAAGGAAAGGGAGCGAGGAGAAAGGGAAGGAAAGGGAGCGAGGAGAAAGGGAAGGAAAGGGAGCGTGGAGAAAGGGAAGGAAAGGGAGCGTGGAGAAAGGGAAGGAAAGGGAGCGAGGAGAAAGGGAAGGAAAGGGAGCGAGGAGAAAGGGAAGGAAAGAGAGCGAGGAGAAAGGGAAGGAAAGGGAGCGTGGAGAAAGGGAAGGAAAGGGAGCGAGGAGAAAGGGAAGGAAAGGGAGCGAGGAGAAAGGGAAGGAAAGAGAGCGAGGAGAAAGGGAAGGAAAGAAAATAGGAAGATGCAAGCTAGGAAGTGGGACCAAAGAGAGAGATGAATTTGGAAAGCCTTTAAAATCAGCCTATATGGAAAATATGTGGTTGTTGCTTTCTTTCACCCTAACTGTAACCGCCCCCATGACCCTTGAGATCCTAGGATGATAAAAGCAGATGCCATTTTTTAGATGAATAATGGGTAGAAGGCGCCAAAGGTCTGATGCCATTTTCTGGGACACACACACACACACACACACACACACACACACACACACAAAATTTGTGAATGAAACGACATAACATTCATCCAGTAAAAGAACCTACAAATCAGTAACTACAGGCATCAAGGAATGCCTTTATTTTAAAAGAAAGAAGAGTAACCATGAGAGAAAGAGAGAGAGAGAGAGAGAGTAGGAAAAAGTGAGGAAAGAGAAAATTTATAAGAGAGGAGAAAGGAATAGGTGTCATGAAAAAAGAGGGAGAGACAGTGAAAGACATGAAAACAGTTAAAGAAATAAGGAAAAAAACACAATGACAAGACAGTGAGAGGAAAAGAAGAGGAAAATAGAGAAAGATATGTGAGAAGGAAAGAATGCAGGACAGAGAGAGAGAGAGGGAAAGGTAGGAAACTGGGAAATATATAGAACAGAGAGAAGGGAAATGTAAAAGAGAGATTAGTCAGATTTTGGCAAATGGGCCAGGCTAAGAAATTTCCAGCACACAGAGAATATATATATATATATATATATATATATATATATATATATATATATATATATATAGAGAGAGAGAGAGAGAGATATTTAATGTACTGGACAATTTTTTTTTGCTCTGTTCAGATGTTTCTGGGGCTTTCTTTTTTTTCCATTTTTCCTCGGATGCCAATTTATTTGAAAATTGTGCTATCCAGGTTTTTTCACCCATCAAGTTTAAATAGATTTTTACACACACACACACACACACACACATTTCACCCCAAGCAAGGCAATAATACCACTAAGATGCAAGGGGTTACTGAGTGTTAGAGAATATGAGAAAAATATAATATTACGGTGAGAGGACACTAAAAGAACAAGAATTAACAATTGACATTGGATTTAAATTTTTGAACATCAAAGTTGGTTGAAAAGCAAGAAGCCAGAAGATGGTTCCACAAGCGAAAAGTGAAAGAGAAGAAACTGCTAGCATATAATTTATGGTTACATCTAGCAATTTCAACTGTAAAATGTTGAGACCTATGCTTAAATTGAGTACAACACTGAAATTCATGAAGTCGACATACCACAGAGGAAAATTTGTCAGAACAATTACCATGAATGTATTTATAGAAAAGTCAGAGGGAAGCTATGTTACAGCAGTGCGAAAGTGAGTGATGCCATGATGCAAAGATGCCAGGTCAGGACCAATAACATTGCAGATTCTTCTCTGGCTTATATCAAGAATCTCTAAATATATAGCATTTGTGTGTGCGTGTGTGTACGCACACACATAATTATGCGATTTAAAATTTGTTGAGTGTGGACATAAAAATCAATATTGAATAGTGACTTGCAATTTCACACTGTAAATGATCATCAGATCATTT
>OZ038501.1:83612665-83622665 GCA_964036315.1 Acanthosepion esculentum
ATATATCAGATCTGTCCCTCTTGCCTTTAGTATGTCTTGCGAGTGTCATTAACTTGACCACGTGAGTCATGTTCTGATATAGAGATGTTAGATTGAGACTTTCATATGGATGTCACGCATGGTGCCCAACCCATTCAGAAATATCTAAACTGTCAGCTGTATATAGCCGCTTTCTCAGATCAATGATTAAAAATGGCTTTGAGTGAATGAAGCCTGTAGATCTTTAAATTTTTCAAATTTTGTGGACTGGCGCTACTGAATTACAAAGAAAGAATTGTACTAAATGATAGAAATCACATCAGTTGAGGACTTTCAACAGCTTCAACAACTATAATGGATAGCTCAAAGAGAAAATAATGACATAACATGTTGATGTTGACATTTCATATTACTTTGAACAAAAGATTAGGAAGGAAATCCTCAACTGTACTGGAAAGAGCAATAACAGTTACTGGACTTGAATAAACTATTTTCCTGAGAAGTTGATTTCATAAACCCTGAAGTAAGTACAAGCTGTTTGGTCAATTAGATGACAACTGTTTCCGTATAAGGAATTGGCTAATATTACAATTACCATAGCCTGAGAGTTATTAAGCAAATTTTGATATGACATTTTTGTGATACAATGTACATGAAATGTATTTGACAGAGATTGTCAATGCACTTAATCATTTGGCTAAGATTCATAGAAGCTGTTGTACCAAATGGTGAGGAACAATATAATTTAATTTAAAGAAAAAACAGACCACTTTAAGGTTCCATTAGTTATAATTTATTTCACCAGAGATTTTATTTTTCTCTGGATCTTCAGACTTCACTTTCAAGGGCAAAAAAATGAATTTAAAATTTACACTTTTCAAGGGCAGTATTAAGCTTATATAAGGTGACATAGAGGGTGGTGAGGAATAGTGTGATATAATTTATTTCACCAGAGATGATAAATAAAATAAGAAAATTAAGAAAACAACTTAAAATGATATGGATTTTTAAGTTGTTTTCTTAATTTATCAATATTATATAAAAATATTGGTTACAATTTATTTTATGAATATTGTTATATTCATTTCTTCAGACCAAATGTTTTTTCTATATGGAAAAATATTCGGTCTGAAGAGATGAATATAACAATATTCATGAAATAAATTACAACCAATATGGATTTTTAAGGTGCTTTCGTTTTCTTCACATACTGCTCTGTAACTTACATTGAGTTCTCATTGGATTAAAGTCCTTCTTAGAATAATCCCTACCAATTACAAATTAGTATTATATATATATATATATATATATATATATATATATATATATATATATTATATATATATTTCATTAAAAACGACTGACAAGGTGCTTTTCTTTAGTTTTTTATACAATTTCTCATGCGATCTAATAATGTTTTTCTTTTCGGATGATAAATTATATAAAAACTGTCCAAATGTTCTTTTTATCCGAGCGCTTTCGGCTATACATTTAGCCATTTTCAAGGTTTATATTTTAACTGTTAGAATTAGAAATAGTTTGTTATATGTATGTTTTATAAAATGTTTCATTTTTTTGTTTCAAAACACGGTCAAGATATTATGTCCATGTTCAAAGTTAATATTATTAAGTGTTGGTTTGTTTGTTTGTTTTTATTAATAAGGCTTCAATTATTTTTAGCCTTTTTTTGCATGTGGATGATGCTATTATATTAGTGTTGTCGACAAGTATGTTCCAAATAGTGTCCGGTAGGTCTCCATGAATATTTAAATGAGATCTAATTGAGCTATTGTCAGAAAGGTGTAGAGTTAGTCTGCGTGTTAAACATGTAGTGTGGCCTATATAATTATTTACGAAAGTTGATTGTTGAGGACTACAATTCCTTAATGGGCAATTGAATTCGTAAATAATATCTGCTCTATTTAACTTTGTTCTAGGAGGTGAATTGTTATTTTTAACTATAAGGTTAGAGGTTTTAAATTTTTTATAATGAATAATTAATCTTAATTTTTTTGTTATTGTCAACTGTTTAATGTTTTAATTCTGCATTCATCATGTTTATAATTTTCGTTCATCTGATTTTTATAAAAAATATTAATATTATTGTTTATGTTTCTATTCTCGCCATTGCTATTAGTTACTTTGGACAAGAAATGCCTAATGTGGAAATCCAACAATTGATTAGGAAATCCGTTATTAATCAGCGTTTTCTTTATATTTTTTAATTCTTTAAAGAAAAGCATGCGAGAGGATGAGTTCTCGTGCGCTCTCAGGAAATTTTTAATAACACTTATTTTATATCTAAGATGGCATTCACTAGAGAAATTAAGATGGCAAGAGTCTTTACTAGGTGGTTTTTTATAAACAGAAATTTTAAAAGTATTATTACTAAACTCGACAAGAACATCTGAGAAAGAAAGCTTATTTTTTTTCACTAAGTTCATAAGTAAAATTTAGGACGGAATTTTGTTGAAATGTAGCTTTCAGATTTTCTATTTCTTGTTTTCAGCCAAAATAAAAATATCGTCAACATAATGAACATATATTTTAGTTTTAATAACTTTAGTAAAAACCTTATGAAGCATCTCCATAACCGCCAAAATAGACTACCCACAATGCCCCACTGACCCGTATATATAAATAGCCGAGAAAAATAACAGCATTCGTGGCCTGACGATTGCATCTAGCATGAAACAGACTGTCGCCTCTAAGTGTTGACTTCTATGTTCACTTTTATATATATATATATATATATATATATATATATATATATATATATATATAGAGAGAGAGAGAGAGAGAGAGAGAGAGAGAGAGATGGGGGGACTGGGATTGATAGATATGAACTGCTAAATTAAAACAAGTAAATGTATGAGAAATAAAGCATGCACAAATGTGTGTGTATGTATATATATATATATATATGTATATATATATATATATACACACATATATATATATATATTTGTGTATTTAGGCAGCACTCCTTCTTTCATGCACATTTCATTAAAAACGACATATATATATATATATATATATATATATATATATATGTGTGTGTGCGTGTATGTATGTATGTATGTATGTATGTATGTTTTTACAACAAAAATTGCTTAGCCTATAAGAGTTCTCAAACCGGATGATATGTGAGAATTGAGTTAGAAAGCATTCTAGACATGTGACCTGCCCAGCAAAGGTGATGTTGAAAGATGATAGCCTTGTTCATGGGTAGAGTTGACTGAGAGAGGTGATGCGGTCCTCCCATTCAGCTCCCACATATCTATTCTATTTGGATAACTTGCCAGTGGCAAGACGCTATGCGGAGACCCAAAACAACGCTTCAAGGATGAGTTGAAAACATCCCTGATACAGGCCAACATCGACACCCTGAGACCTGGGAAATTGTTGCTGCAAATCAAACTTCCTGGTATAGTACCATGCGAGGGGGGGATGAGACTTTTAAGTCCAAACGTCAACATGAAGAGTATCTTTGACATGCTGGCAGCAGGGCTCGACTCGCCTGGTTGCATCCACTACCCACAGTTCTCTGTGACTCCTGCTCATGACTCTTCAGGTGTAGGCTGGGCCTTCAAAGCCATCCCTGTTACAGCCGCCAGAGAGGAGAAAAGGGATAAGGAGAGAGAATGATGATTTTGATGCTCGGATGTGAGTGGGTGCTGACAATGAAGAGTTCTACTAACCTAGAGTAATTACAAATTTTTTTTGAAGAGTTTTAAATTGAGACAATGAAGTGCTTACAAATAAAATCCTGTCTAAAGAAACAATGTAAGAAAGCCCGGTGGACTTGCCAAAATCCGACCAAATGATCAAACATCCAAATTTTATTTTGAATCTATTCTTGGTCAAGCTGATGTGGTTTCAGCATATACTCATATTTAGTAATTATTGGTCGATCAGTTTATTACATAACAACAATATTTAACTGATTTTATATCCAGTAATGTTTTATATTAATATGAATGCTGAAAAGTTCTTGGCCCTCCTCCCTTTCCCAAATCAAGCTGAATGATAAAACATCAAAATTTGAGAGGAGTGGTACTGTTGGTAAGGTTGAAAACTTTTAGCACCTTCTCATTCGTATAAGTTTATCGGAGCTGTTCATTCTTTATGCACAAAGAAGGAAAGTGTATTTAATGAAAATTAAGTAAACTATATCCTGGAACCATGTTTTTGCAAGTATTATTTACTGCGAGCAATACACTTGTTGCCTTAAATGAGAAAAGGTGCAAACAACAAACAAACAAAAGCATTCAGAGATAAATACAAAGAAAAGATAAATAATTATTGATCCTTGAATTGAATAGGTTGGTTTGGTTTAGCGGTATATCAACACCTCTATGGGTTATTTAATATAAAATCTAAATATTTTGAACACAATTTTATGGCTTCAACTACAGATAAAATGTGTTGTTAGTCATTTTGCTATAAAATGTATTGTTGGTCATTCTACTATAAAATGTATTGTTGGTCATGTTGTTCTAAAAATGTATTGTTATTTTTACTGTAAATATGTATTGTTGGAATTTTTTTTATATAAAAGTGTATTGCTGGCATCTTTACCATAAAAATGTATTTTGAAACTTTCATAGTATTTTGTTTGAGGGGGTTCACTATTTGCCCATAGCTGGGACCCTAACAGGTGTTACCACACCAGGTTAGGGTGGAATGGGAACAACAGCAATTTAGAGATGTTTCCGCACTTCTCAAAACTTCCAATCTCCCGAATGGAAGCTATGCTGCCAGATGTCATTTATCAACATACCCAAGACTAGAATTGAATAGGTTAATATTGTGCTCTTCATAGAGGCCCACATGCAAAAGAGTGTTTCACAAAAAGGCGCTTCTTGTGAAAATTGGTTTGGTTGATTTTATTTAGTAGCATATCAACCTCTATAGGTTATTTAATGCCAAAATGTAAATATTTTAATGCAATTGCATGCCTTCAACTACAGATAAAATGCATTTTTTTTTTTGG
Source organism: Acanthosepion esculentum (assembly GCA_964036315.1). Classification (NCBI taxonomy): domain Eukaryota; kingdom Metazoa; phylum Mollusca; class Cephalopoda; order Sepiida; family Sepiidae; genus Acanthosepion; species Acanthosepion esculentum. Next base: position 83,617,641 of record OZ038501.1, read on the forward strand.
GGGGGGGGTTGCTATAAATATGTATTGCATGTCATTTTGCCATAAATATGTATGTTATACTTTCATCATGTTTTGTTTTTGTTTGGGGGGGGGGGGTTACTATTTGCCCATAGCTGGGACCCTAACAGGTGCTACCACCGTGGGTCAGGATGTACATAGGAACAACGGCAATTAAGAGGTGGATCCATGTTCATCAAAACCTCTAATCTTCCAATCAGGGGCTTTGCTGCCGAGTGAAGTTTATCGTCATACCCAGGACTTTTTGGGAAAAGAACACTGTCTAGCCTTGATATTTTGTTATCTGGCTGGTTATTAAAAAAAAAAAGAAAAGTTGTTTAATTAAAGTTCCTTTTGAAGAAAATATCAGAAAAAATTTAAATACAGAGGAACCTTACTCTCGAATGTCTCACATGTCGAAAAAATTGGTTTTTGTACAGAAAATTTGAGATGAAAATGCCTCAGTTATCGAACAAAATTTTGGTTCTCGAACAACATTGCCGAAGCAAGTTAACTCGAACAGAATAATTTCTGAGTCGACCACTGTGATGTATATATTCATATGTTGTGCTGTGCTTTTCTTTTCCAATTTTATTGTACTGTGACTTTTTTCTCTACATTGATTCCTATTGGAAAAATAGTTTTGGTTTATGAATATTTTGGATTATGAGCGCCTTTCGGGAATAAATTAAATTTGTGAACCGAGGTTCCACTGTATATGTGAGTTTTAAAAATATGGAAATCGGCTAGAAAAAAAAAATAATTATAAAACATGGCTGGGTAACAAACAAATGACTTATGCTAATTTTCTTTGTAATAGGATTTTCAAAATCCAGAGTCTCTTCCTGATGACATTCTGTTTATGCACTCCTTAAGATAGCCTTTCAATTTATTTCACTATTCAAAACCAATTCCTAAGTCTTTCTCAATATTGAGAACATTCTTTGTGGCCTGCACTTCAAATTCATGCACTGCAACCATGAATAAAGGCAGCAGACATACCAAACCACAAAATACTATGTTGTTTAGCATCCATTTTCTGATATAAGTAATCGTAGATCTTTCTCTCTCTCTCTGTGCCCCAAGTTGGCAGGTGAACATTTGTGGGTTGGGTAGGGAGATGGTCGCATCTTTCATTGCAATGGCCAAAGTCAGCCGTTATCGAATTGATTGATGAACAAGGCCCAGCCTGGACATTTGCTGACCTCAGAGCAGGGAATGTCCAAATTTGTTTGGCATGGAGGTCAGACAATAAACATGAAGAGTTTGGAACAAGAATGGAGATGGAAATATCAGGCAGTTTGGGGATAAATACCATTAGGGTAAAAAGGGGAGGGAGGGAGAGAGAGAGAGAGAGAGAGAGAAATGTAAGAACAGAATGGAAGGCAGAAGGTGAAAAGAAGAGAGAGGAAAACATTGGTGAGAAAAAAGCGAACCTTTCTGTAGAGCAATGATTAGCAAGCTAGACTCACAGACAAATAATATTGTTGTGATTTGAGACCTTACTGGTTGCCAAAATGTATGGTTAGTGTAACGGTTATCAGCACAGAAAAATATAATCAGCAAGCAAAGTTCAAATTTCCACAGTCTCTTCTGATCACTTTCATACGAATGCTCTTGGGAAAGGTAGGAATCCATCTTTCTTTCCATCGGCTGCAGGTTTAAAATAGCAAATTGTACTCTTTAGCTTCATGCGGAAGAGGGAGTACAAGACAGACGATGCAGAATTCATTAGTTCACTGGGCAGCCACAATTGCAGTGCCACATGTTTGTTTAGAACTTTTCACAGCAGCAAAATGTTTTGGTGATAGTCTTGCTCATTTCTCATATATAGCTGTATATTTACCCTTTCAGGATAGGAAGTTTGAAAATGACAGGCTGCAAAAGCTGGGAGAAAGCAGTATGGAAACAGTGATTCTTCAACCACCCAAGTAGTATGACCCATTTGTGGCTAAATTTGTGCTTCCAATTTGGGCCCTAGAGCTCACTGTAAGACACACTTGTCCAAATGAGCCAATACCTTGGCCATGTCAAATCAATTTGTGCTAGTTTGGGTCATCATTGATTCTCGATGGACTCCTTATATATATAGGGTGATTGAAAAGTAACTCCCTATTTTATGCATAAGTGGCCAGCCAGGAGTCCTGACTTAACACCCTGTGACTTTTTTCTTTGGGGTTGGTTAAAGAACGAAGTCTATTATAACAAACCAAGACCTTGGAAGAACTTGAAGGGTGAATACAAGAAGTTATGTCTTCCATACCACAAGAGTTCCTGGTGAAATCAGGTAAGCTGATTCCTGGAGAGCTTGCGAAGCTGGTAGCAAAATCTGGTGCAACATATCGAATTTTAAATAAAACCTCATGCTAAACATTTTTCTCTAAAATCCATTTCTCGTAAAAATTATAGTTAATAAATAAATTATAAGTATTTTAAAATGGGGATTTACTTTTCAGTCACCCACTAGTAAATATATACAGAAGAACCTCTGTTCTCAAATGTCTCGCATGTCGAAAAAATCATTTTTTGAACAGAAAATCTGAGATGAAAATGCCTTGCATATCAAACAAAATTTTAGTTCTCGAACAACATTGCCGAACCGAGTTAACCCGAACGGAATAATTTCTGAGCCGACCACCATGTTGTATACATTTGTGTGTTGTGCCGTGTTTTTCTTTTTCAATTTCATTGTACTGTGAATTTTTTTCTCTGCATTGATTCCTACTGGAAAAATAGTTTTGGTTTACGAACATTTCGAGTTACAAACGGCCTTCAGGAACAAATTAAGTTTGTGAACTGAGGTTCCACTGTATTATTATTTGGTTTTAGGCTTTTTATTAGCCTTTGTATTTGTCTATATTTCTGAGATGAGGTATTATGTACACTATTTACATTATTTGGACTATTGTCCTCATCTTTGTCGCCATATTTATTACAATGTTTTGGCTGTTGTATGCTACGGCCTTCTTCAGGTTGTTGGAATGTCAAACTGAACCATTTATTTCGCTCACTGAGGTACATGGCACAGTGGATAAAGGCGTTGGTTAGATCCAGTGACAGAACCCAAAGAGTGTGAGTTCAATACCTGGTTAAGGCAGTGGAGAACTTGGAGAGGTGAATTAACAGGAGCTAACTGATAACTTACATCCATTAAGCATGGCACATGGAACTAGAACAGTCTACCCCAGTGAGCGAAATAAAGGGTTAAGTTCAATATTCCAACCACCTGAAGAAGGCCGGAGCATTGTAATAAATATGCCGACAAAGATGAGGACAATAGTCGGAATAATGTAAATAGTGTAGCCTTTGTAGTGTCCGAAACAATAAAAATATTGTTTGGAAACATCAATGATTCTTTTATTTCTTGTTTTAAGCTTTTGTTCTACCTTTGATAGCATATGTGACTTGGCAGAGGGAGAAAAGCTACTAAGAGTCATAAAGGAGAAATGGATGGGAAGAGCCATATGATAACATATGTGGAATGAGCTGGCACAACTATATTAAAGTTGGGTTCTTTTTTTAGGAATGATTTCTGTCATCTGGGGTATTTTTTGCAGTCCAGCAGTGGGGCCTGATCCCAAGAGTACCAGATTAAAGAGGTAATACTGTATAATCTGTTTGATTACCACTCTTGCTTTAAAATTCTAACCTTGTGTCAGACTATAACTATCTACATGAGAATGTGTACAGATGATGTAATGGTTATTTATTGATGTGGGAAAGTGGAATCCACAAGCCAAGTTCAAATTTTCACACAGTCAGTTGCATTTAATTTCATACAAATGTGTTTGGGAAAGACAAATTCATCTGTTCTCCCTGTGACAATAGATGAAATAGCAGAGTAGACTAGGATCTCAAGCTCTGATTGGCAATTAGTCTAAGAGAAAGACAGTTTTGAGTTTGAAACCATAGAGAAGGTAAAACGCAATTCGGCAATCTTTCTCAAGAAGTCAAGACAATTCACAGATCATCATCTTCCATGTGACATGTCCCTTCAGGACGGGGACGATCATGGATTTCTATCTCTTGTGACCCTTAGCAGAAAATCTCTTTTTGCCAAGCATCTTGCACCCTGTTCTGCCATCTATTCACACAACCTTGTCATGTCTCTCCACAACTTTCTATTCCCTGTGGCCCTTAGCAATATGGCTCTCTTTGCCAAGCTTCCTGTTTTACAATCTATCTACACAATCTTGTCAGGCAGGTATAGGGAATCTATAGACATGTCTCTCCACTACTTTCTATCCCCTGTGGCCCTTAGCAATATGGCTCTCTTTGCCAAGCTTCCTGTTTTACAATCTATCTACACAATCTTGTCAGGCAGGTTCCATCAATCACAAAACTTATTATAGCAAATTGTTAAAATTGTTCAGTTTTATTATACATTTTTGCTATTCTTATGGTAATTTATCATGCACCCATGGTGTTATGGTGAAACACACCTAGTCTATAGATAATAGACTCTCCCACCTAATATAAGTAGGAGTCAGTTAGGGTTGACTGGGAGTCGAATATGAAAGTATTCAGCTACCACAACTAGATTACTCTGCGTAATACTTATTATAACAAGTTCCTAACGTTTTTGTACGTTGAAACTATTTAGGACCGAATTTAGTCTAAATACAGTTTCCACTGCGGAAAGTAACTCTACAACACATGGACTCTCCCAGTTATAAATAGGAGCAAGTACTACCTTTTGGAGAGGGAAGTTTCCAGCAATCAGCTCTCACAGTCATACTGAACATTCTTGCTGTAACACTCATGTGTGTATATGTTTGTATTACTGTTTCTGTTAATATATTTGTTTAACACAATTCCTCTCTTTGTGTCTTTATTTCTGGCCCTAACAAGGCCACAACAGCTATTAATCTGTTATTATGTCTAACAAGATCTACAGTAAGAATGAATTTTCTATCAGTCACATAACTTTTATTACAATATATTGTTCTATTTTATCATTAGTTAATGTTAATTTCTTGTATCTAATTTATAAATTAAACTTCATTAGGAAAAGAAAGAGTTACACAT
>OZ038501.1:83627665-83660165 GCA_964036315.1 Acanthosepion esculentum
TGGATTTTGATCTTGGAAGTCAGTCTCTAATGGATAAGAAGAAACCTCTACTGATATGGTCTTATAGCTACTGTGAGATTGGCAAAGCAGGTATACAGTTTTCTATTAGAAAGGTAAGCAATTTCTTGGAATTGTTTGATGATATATATGCCATCATTGCATCCCTTGTCAGAACAAAAACCAAACTAAAGCTAAAAACAGGGAATTCATCCTTGAGTATAATAGAATTGTATGATATTATCCATTAATGTCTTCTTGTACATATATTTCAATAAAATTTTTATTTTTTTCATATAAAAGAATATAAATGAACCAGATATTTAGCTATTTGTGTGTTTCTTCTAATTTCCGTTTCAAAACTTATTTTCAAATTTTTGGTGAAAGATGCTAACGAGACATACCTGGTAATACATTTTAAAGGTGTTAATTAATCTATCATACCACTCTTTTTGATATGACTTCATTATATTTCTATATATTAATAAGCTATAAATTAAATCTGTGAAATCAAAATCTTCACTTAATCCAAAATATTACGTCTTGTGTATAATATGACTTGAGTGTAATACGACCCCCGTGTTTCTGAAGCTAAAAACAGGGAATAAATTACATCCTTGAGTATAAATATGACCTTGTAGTCCAGCCATCTCTTTTTAAAATTATTTTTGAAAAATTGTAACATAACCTTTATAGTGTCAATGTCGTATCAACACAAATTATTGCAATGTTTTGTGATTTAAAATTACAAGTATCAGTGTGTATGTATGTATAGCTGGCTACTTGTATTCAAGGATACCTGTCTACTATGGCAACTAGCCAATCCCTGTTGTAGATGCTTGCACAGACGCATTTCTGTTTATTCAACACCCACAGAGCTCACCTTTGGTTTATACTGCAACTATGCTGAGCAGACCTTAGTTACAGTTTCTGGGAAAGAGTGTGTTATCTAGCGTGATCAACAATTTGAACAAAGTTAGCATGCTCAAGTCCTCGGCCACAATGACTTTTGACTTCGTGCTAGCAGAGCTATCAATGAGCCCAAGGGTTCCATCTAACCAATTTCACTCAACCTGTGGTATGGTTTTCAGGAACTTTCCAAAGGTGCTGCACACTGGGATTGCCTCCTCCAGGTTGATAACATCAGGACATCTGCTCTTCTCTCCATTCTTGCCAACTTATTTCACTTTTTTTGGATAGACTTGTGACTGGCGACGAAAAATGGATCTTTTATCGAAATGTTAAGCATCGTAGACAGTGGCTTGTAAAGGGGAAGGACCCCAGCCACAGCTGAGAAGGGAACTTCATGGGCAAAAGGTTCTTCTTTCAATCTGGTGGGATTACAAAGGAATAATCCACTTTGAATTCTTACCACCTAATGCAACAATTAATGCTCAAATATACTGTCAGCAATTAGAGCGTTTGAACCAAGCTTTGAGGAAAAAAAGACCCGCTCTAGTGAATTGAAAACGGGTGATGTTTCATCAGAACAATGCACGACCACACACAGCATGAAAAGACACAAAAGAACTTGGTTGGGAGAAAATTTCTCATCCACCTTATTCTCCTGACCTTGCTCCTTCAGACTACCATTTGTTTCGTAGCTTGCAGAATCATTTGAAATTAACAGCTTTTGTAATACAGGAAGAGGTTAAAACTGACATTTGTGAGTTCTTCGAATCAAGGCCAAAAGAATTTTACAGTAATGGAATTAGTAAGCTTGTTAATAGATGGAAGGAAGTCAAAGATAATCAGTGAAAATACATTGTTGATTGAATCTATAATTAAATGTAACATTTGGTCACTTGTTTCAAAATTCAAAATTCGGACAGAACTTATGGGATGACCTGATACCATGCAGGGTAACTATTGAACCAAGGCATTTCCATGATATGGCAGCCCAAACTATAACTGATCCACCTCCATGCTTCACTGTTGGAAGAAGGCAGTCAGGGTTGTAAGCTTCTTTGGGCTGCCTCCACACATAAACTGGACTCATTTGAGAATATGACTTGCTTCCATTGGTCTGCAGACCAGGCATTGTGATCTCTGCACCACTTCAACCTCTTCTGAATGTTGTGAGTGGAGAGAAGAGGTTTCCTTACAGCGGCACTTCCATGATATGCAGCCTTATGGAGCTCACGACGAACAGTTTTAGTAGAAACTGGACTATTCAGGTGATTATTCAACCCAGCAGTCACTTTGGCCACAGTAGTCCGATGATTTTTTGCCACAGTGTGTTTCAATGTATGTTGGTACCTGTCAGTACGTTTGCAAGTCCGGCCTGAATTGCTATGGTTGCTAGAGGTTTTGCCCTGTTTCTCGAATTGCATCATAGTTCTTGATATGGTAGCTCTTGAAAAACCAAACAGTTCAGCAACCTTAGTGATCAAGGCTCCTGTCATGCGAGCTCCAACAATTTGCCCTTTTTCGAACTTGGAGAGGTCACGCATTTAGCTTAAATTTTACTAAATTCTAAAAATAAATAAGACAAAGGGAGTAAATTAGATAAATAAACGTATTTACAATAGATATAAGCTGCAATTACAAAGTTTTAGTTAAAGTTCTTAATATAATAGGTCTTTGAAATATAGGAGTGGAATTTGCACTTGTTCCAATTATTTTGTCCAACCCCTATATATATATATATCTCGATTTTTTAGGTTGTTTATTGTATTGCATTGTTTGATTATTTTTTTAAAATCGTTTGAAGTTTTAAAACCGGATGCCTTGGTGTCAACAAACAGAGGAATATGAAACCATCTAACAGCATGCAAAATATTGCACCATTTTTCAAGCAAAAAAACAAAGAAAGTATATCGTTTATACAAAAGTAAGGCCTTTGTCGTAACATTAATGTGATCAAAATATGACATCTTGTATATTCTCTTTATTCATTTTTTTCCCTGTCTTTGAGACAAAAGACATTCAATTACACTGATTCTTAAGAAATAAATATTGCTGTAAATATCAAATACCTTTTGTAAACAATTATTATCAACACCACCTGCTGACTGTGTTTTATTATCTATTGTTTAAACTGACTGGATTTGCAATCTTGCCGATTCAAATGTGAGGTGTTTTCAGCCGAGCCGAGTAAAAATTTTGAAAACGTTTGTGTATATGTACCCACTTTTTTGCCTCTAATTTTTGTTCAAAATTCCGTGTATTATGTACGAGAAAAAACAGTATATGATTTGATTCTGTTCGGAATAATTTTTTCTTTGGGAAACAATTTACTTGTGTTCGGTCACAGGCAACTGCCTTCTCCTTAAATTCCATTAAACAAGGCATACACGGAAAAAAAATTTTTTTAAGAAGTGATTTTTTTTAAAAGAATTCCTTGGAAGAGCAGATTAGTTTTAATTTGCTTGGAGCTAATTGAAATAAAATTTGTTTTTAATTTTATTTTCCCCAAGTTTAGAATTTATTCATTTGTTTCTTGAGTTTCAGGCAAAAATCTTACTTTTGGGATATTTTCTCTTTCAGAATGATTTTAATTGCACGACAGAACGAAAGATGTTCTTTCACTGCTTTCTCACTAAAAGAAATTTGTTACTGTTTATTTTTCAGAGGAAGCATTACTGTTACAAGGGATTTTTTGGTTTTTCATTATTTTGTTCACAGAGTGAAATAATAACGGATATAAAAAGAAAGATTGAAAAAGAAGGAAAATGAAAGAAAGAAAGAAAAAGTGATGAAAGAGATAAATAGGAAGGAAGAAATGACAATAGAGAGAAAGAAATTTAAGAAAAGCTAAAGAGTGGTAAAGAGGAGGAGTAGAGGAAAGAGTGGTAAAGAGGAGGAGTAGAGGAAAGAGTGGTAAAGAGGAGGAGTAGAGGAAAGAGTGGCAAAGTGAAGGAGGAAAAGAAAGAGTGGTAAAGTGAAGGAGGAAAAGAAAGAGTGGTAAAGTGAAGGAGGAAAAGAAAGAGTGGTAAAGTGAAGGAGGAAAAGAAAGAGTGGTAAAGTGAAGGAGGAAAAGAAAGAGTGGTAAAGTGAAGGAGGAAAAGAAAGAGTGGTAAAAAGAAGGAGAAAAAGAGAGCAGGGTAAGGACAGAGAAAAAGAGAGAGGTAAAAAGAAAGAGAGGTAAGCAGAAGGAGAAAAAGAAAGGTAAGGAGAAGGAGAAAAAGAAAAGGAGAAAAAGAAGGGGGGAAGGTGAAAAGGGGATAAAAGAAAAGGAGAAAAGAAAGGGGGGAGGAGAAAAGAAGGGGGAAGAAAAAGAGAAAAGAAAGGAGGGAAAAGAAAAGGAGAAAAGAAAGGAGGAAAAAGAAGAGAACAACAAGGTTGATTTTCTTATAGTTGGTTCACATATTTTAATAATTTAGTAAATGTTTATAAATTTATGAATAAAAAAATTGTTTTCACATTTATTTCTTTATAAATTGGTAAGTGATAAATATTGAATTGTATTAGTTTTTAGTTTGTTGTAAATAAATACTGTTTAATATTTTTCTTGTTAATTCTCAAGAACAAAAAAAATGTATAAAATTCACTTTCATCATATGTTTTGGTTTTATTCCAATTCTAAACATTGCTTTTTAAAACAATGAGGAGTGAAGGTAGTTAAAAAAGCAAAGACATGGGGGGTGGAGAATCGTCCTTTTGACATTCTGTCTTATTGCGGGCATGAAGGTCCATGTTTGTCAAGATTTTCTTGTCTCTTAATACTTTACTTAACTTTTGGAAGGTATCTTTTGTTATTCTAATGTACCTTCGAATGTTGGTGTCCCATTTTCTGTCCACTGTTAGATCACTTCCCAGATATTAAAACTTCTGTATTTGTATTATTTTGCAAATCATTAGACAACAGAAGAGTGGAATCAATCAATATGCTTTGGAGACCTGAGAATAAATCTGCTGAAATGTGATCAAAACAACAAAGATGGTGGTATTAACCATAACAAACCCATGGAAAATAGTTGGCTCCTTGCACCAACCCAGAAAGTCTAACTTCACATGCCATGCTTTATCTGTGCAAGAACCAGATCAGACTTAAAATAGAGTATTGCCGCTGTAGCTGGGATAGCCCGACATTCTAACCTTATCTTCCACCTCTTTGCCACTGACACATCACACGCTTATTATTGCTCTACCTTTACTTCTGCGGCAAATGTCCAAATGAACACTATTGTCTGGTGCCACCACTTCAGATCTTTGCAGCCAAGATCTACCTTGCTGCATCCACATGTTTGAATCACCCTCATTTCCCCATCTATTCCCCCCCCGCCCTTTCTTTCTACCTTGTGGAACTGACTCGTGTGTATACTTTCCTGAACACTATGATCATAGCCTCTTTAAATCTTGGGTCAATTGTTATCTATCCTCCATAGCCTCATAATCTTTTTACTGGCACCTCATGTTCATATCCAACATCTAAATCAGTAATACCCTACTTTGAGGCTTACAGCCACATGACACTGAAACATTGGTTCTGCATATGATCACTGAAGTTAAGCAACATTGAGCCTGGTCATTACTAAGATGGGTGACTGCTTAGGAATAGCAGGTGCTGTAAGCATGGATGTGAAGGTGGTGTAATGGATAACAGCTTGGAATTGATAATCAGAGAGCCAAGTTCCAATTCCAGTTGAGTTCGTTATATTCACTTACGCACAAATACCCTTTGCAAAGTTATGAATCCACCTCTTCTTCCCTTAGCTATGGGTTAATTAGTAAGATCTGTATCCCTAAACCATAATTCAGTCAGTTATGTGCCATGTGTGATACACGCTTAGGCAATCATGTATCTTTCGATACATGAATGACAAGGCGGATTTTTTCACACAGTAGGTTGCCATTTCTTTCTGCAGTAGACCAGTTGCCATCCATGGCTATAGAACCCAGTCTTTTCTGCTACTTACCCATAGGTGGGGGGGGAGAGAAGAAAAGGATTCATACTTTTCCCAAGGGTATTAGCATGTAAGTGAATGTAATGAATTTGATAGGAATTTGAACTCGGCTCTCTGATTCCTCAATCCAAGCCGCTATCCATTATTCCACTGTGCCTCCATTATTAATTACTACAATCTAAGAATATTTTCTGGCTTTAAATAACCTTCAAAGTGTTGATATGGTGTAGAAAATGAATGAATTAATCAATGAAATACTGATTAGCTACATAGGTATGCCTTAGATTTATTTATATTTTCTGGAATATAAAATTGTATAGAAAATACCCTGACCATAAATTGAGTGATCAGTTTATATATTGATTGTAATATAGAACTGATCCCCCACTTTATAATTCCTTGTGTTAATTAGTAAAACATGTATTACTAAACTGTTTTTGTCTCCAAAAATAAAATTGTATACAAAATATTTAGATTTCAGCATTAAATACCTTAGAGGTTGATATGCTGCTAAACAATAACAACTAATCTCTATTGAGTGGCTCTTAGGCCTTGTATTGGGTAGAGGTTAGTCATTTTAAAAAAAGGAATTGTTCTTTTGTGCTAAAAGAGTTACAGTCTTCATCTGAAAAGTATTAAAAAAAATTAAATGTGAAAGAATTCTCAGCAAGCACTTTGGTTCTTAAAAGGCTTGTTGGTCTATAAAAGATTCTTAGATAATAAACAGAGATTCTTTGAATAAATGTCGGGAGTGGTTTGTCAGAGTTGAAAGAGAAATACCTGAAGCTGAAGGTAGGAAAAGGTAGAGGACAAATGTAGATGGACCAAAAAAAGAGAGAAGGAAAGAAAACCAAATGGGGGGGGAGAGAGAGAGAGAGAGAGGATTGGTGAAACAGACAGAGAAATAGAGAAGAAGTAGGAGAGAGAGAAGAGGAGAGGAAAGGAAATAAGGAGAAAGAAAAATAAAAGAAGAAGTATATAGAGAAAAAAGGAAAATAGAGAAAAGATGGTAGAGAAAGGGAGAAAGAAAAATGAGAGCAAAAAAGAAGAGAAGACGAGATGTTGTGAAAGAGGAAAGGAATGAAATAAAGAAAGAGTGGATAGAAGAGGGAGTAACAGGAAGAAAGAGAATAAAAAAGGTAGATAGATAAAGAGAATAGAAGCAGCAGGGAAAGAGATAAAATGGAAACCTGAGAGAGAGAAGGAAAAGAGAGAGACAGTAGAGAGTGTGAGAGAGAAGAGCAGGGACAGGAAAATAGAAAAGTCAGAGAGAAGAGGATGGATAAGGTGAGAGAAAGAAGACAGGGATATGAAGAAGGAGGAGGGAGAAAATAGATGAGAGAGAAGATAAAAAGAGAAGAGAAACGAGAGAGAGAGAGAGAAGGGTAAGGAAAAAGGGAAAAGTGGGGATAGAATAAAGAGGGAGTAAAAAAGAAAGAGTGGAAATGGAAAGAAAAAGAAAACATGCAATGGAGGGAAAAGAAAGAGGGGATAGTTAGAAATGCAGAGAAGAAAAAAGAGAAAATTAAAGAGACAGAATAAGAGAGAGAGAGAGAGAAAATTAAAGAAAGAATTAAAGAAAGAAAAATTAAAAGAAGTGAAATTAAAGGAAGTGAAAATAAAAAGAAAGAGAAAAAATAAAATAAAAAAGACGGAATTAAAGAGAGATGAAATTAAAAAGAGAATTAAAGAAGGAAATAGAGAGAGAATTAAAGAAGGAGAGAGAATTAAGTAAGGAGAGAGAATTAAAGAAGGAGAGAGAATTAAAGAAGGAGAGAGAATTAAAGAAGGAGAGAGAATTAAAGAAGGAGAGAGAATTAAAGAAGGAGAGAGAATTAAAGAAGGAGAGAGAATTAAAGAAGGAGAGAGAATTAAAGAAGGAGAGAGAATTAAAGAAGGAGAGAGAATTAAAGAAGGAGAGAGAATTAAAGAAGGAGAGAGAATTAAAGAAGGAGAGAGAATTAAAGAAGGAGAGAGAATTAAAGAAGGAGAGAGAATTAAAGAAGGAGAGAGAATTAAAGAAGGAGAGAGAATTAAAGAAGGAGAGAGAATTAAAGAAGGAGAGAGAATTAAAGAAGGAGAGAGAATTAAAGAAGGAGAGAGAATTAAAGAAGGAGAGAGAATTAAAGAAGGAGAGAGAATTAAAGAAGGAGAGAGAATTAAAGAAGGAGAGAGATTTAATGAAGGAGAGAGATTTAATGAAGGAGAGATATTTAATGAAGGAGAGAGAGAATTAAAGAAGAGATAGAAGAAAGAGCGATAGGAGAAAGAGCGATAGGAGAAAGAGCGATAGGAGAAAGAGCGATAGGAGAAAGAGCGATAGGAGAAAGAGCGATAGGAGAAAGAGCGATAGGAGAAAGAGCGATAGGAGAAAGAGCGATAGGAGAAAGAGCGATAGGAGAAAGAGAGAGAATATCTTTGTCTTCAGTTTTCTTTTTCCTTCTTGTCTAAATTGACAACAAGAAGCAATTTAAAAAAATGTTCTTTCAAGAAACTGAAGATTGTCTTTTTCTCTTCTTGATTTTATGAACTCTGACCTTATCACTCCACCCCGCCTCTGGATAACCTGACCTCCCCAACCCACAAATATTCATTTCCTGCAGCCAACAGCAGATGCAGAAGCTGTACCTCGCTGTGCAGCATGTGCTAATGACTCCTCCCCAAGAAGTTGAGGTTGTTTTCAAATGAAAAGTGAATAATTGGACCCTACTGAACCAGGCCAAAGACGTAAGACACTTAACTCTTTGACATTAAACAGCATCAACTAAATTTGTGTCTTTAAGTTTCTTTTCCGTTTTTCGTAAAGTTCTTGTTTAAAAAAAAAGAGAAGATTGTTATCCATACCTTGTGCACTGAATCAGCAAGTTGCATATGCTAGGTCATTGATAAAAGTAGTTGCATTGCGACTATGAAGAATATGCTATTCAAAACCCACTATTTAAGAACCGGTTCCTCTTAAAGCCTTTTTTGGGGGGGCAAATAAGAGTCAACAATTTAAAGATAATAATTGATTTTAATACACGATTTGATTCTGCAAATATTTTCATATATCTTGCAAGAGACAACTGGAGTCAAGTTCTTAAATAGCCTTGTTAGATCTACACTCTTATGCCATGCATGGTGTTCAGATTTTTCTCAAATATCTAAATCAGCATTTCTCAATTGATACGCCCAGGTGCACTAATGCGCCCTGAAAGGTAGCCAGGTGCACCCCAAGTTGACAGAAGAGTAATTTATGAGTTATTTTTATATTGAAAAATTTTTTTATTTTTTAACCTTTAGCAAGCTTGATACGAAAATTGCCGCCACAGAATTCTCTTCCTTTGCATGCTGTAGGTGCATTCTATCACCTTGAGCGAGTTGCTATAAATAAACACTTGCCAATTGTTATTTCCAGAAATAACAATTGACAAGTGTTTATTTATAGCAACCCTCTCGAGGTGACAGAATGTGCCTACAGGATGTAAAGGAAGAGAATTCTATGGCGACAATTTTTGAATCCAGTGTGCTATAAAAGTTAAAAAGTTAGAGACACCAAGCACATGGCTTCCATTTCTAAGTCAACTGATGTTTCAACTGATGATGTTGGCTTATCGTTAATGGAAGAGGAACTGTTCACTATATCTGCTGATTGTGGCTTATATACCAACTATAAAGAGTTATCAATTGATTCATTTTGGATTTCCATTGAACAAGAACATCCTTCAAGAGGAAGTAAAGCATTGAATATTTTATTGCAATATTCCACACGATTCCTCTGTGAATTAGGAGTTTCCGTACTTACCAACATTAAATGCAAAAAAATTCTGAAATTTTATTCACTGATTAAATCTTGACCTCTTCAAGTGTAGAATTAACTGTCTAGTTATCTTGCCCTTTCTTACACTAATACAACCCCACACAGTAACCCTCTACCTTGAGTGACCCTCGGGCCTTGTATTGGGGGAAACATACAGGGTTAGAGTTTATCCTGTTTAGGATTGGGTTCCTGGTTCCGTCTAAAGTCTACTTCAACTCTATACTTCTAACATCTCCACCTGAACACTGAAATTTTATTTGCTAATTAAATCTTGACTTCTTCATGTCTAGAATTAGCTGTCTATCTTTCCTGTTATCTTGACCTTTCTTCTGCTAATACAATTCCACACAGTAAGCCTTTATCTTGAGTGGCCCTCGGGCCTTGTATTGGGTGAATATTAGTAAAAAAAATAAAATAAAATAAAAGTACAGTAAGGAAAATAATGGATTCTTGACAATATTTCATTTCAAACCAAAACAGTAGCCAGAGAATAAATATTGAAACAGAGCAATCAAAATAACAAAAATAAAGATATTGAGAAGACTGGAGATTGCATCAGCCAGAATAGGTGGCTGAAAATAGAATAACAGAAGGAAATCGTACATAACAAATTGGCAGATTTCTCAAGAGCAATGCAGCCAGTTTATGTGAAATTCATCATGACGTCTCACATGCAAGCAGATTAAATTAATTCAATTATACATTTGCAATTAAAAATCTCATGAAAAAAACTCAGCGCACAGAAAAAAAGAATGTAAAAATATCCTAAATCTTGCACGACTTGTATTGATCAAATTTCAAAACTGTTTAACCTCTAAATAACAGAAAACATTCAACAGGTCATAAAAAGCCGTCTAAAATGTCTTCTGTAATCTTTGAACTTTTTCCAATGAAGAAGTTAGCCAAAGTTGAAAATTAGAGTCAGGTTGATGCCAAGCAGAGAAAAACCTGAAGTAGAAAAATAATAAAAATCTGGTAGGTATGCCATAAAAAAATGAATAATGGTGGCAAATTTGAGAAAATGTTGAAAAGTGTGGCTTTGGATATAACATGACATTTCAAGAAATGCACAAATAAAAATGAGGGACAAGTCAGCAGGGATATGATTTGCATGTATCAAGAAAGAATATGGGAAGAGATTTTGGAGGGTGGAATAACAGATTGAGGAATCAGAGAGCTGACTTTGAAGTCCAATTAACTTCCTTACATTTATGTTGTGGTGTTCTCCCTCTATAGAGTCTATGTTAGACTCTTCTGCCCACTATAAGATTAGTTGGAGAGAAGGCTTTGGGGAACAATGAATAGATTGAGCGCTAGTTCATTCGATACACTCTTGCTCGTCATGTAATACTCTTCTGGTGTACTTACTGTTTAATATACGATATATCTGCAAACCTAATTTTTGTTATTACTTAACCATTTACTTGGTCACAACATCTTGGCAACGAGGATGAGATAAGATGTTGTAATTTAAAGAAATTATTTGACTGTTCTTTAAACAAAGGGCTATAGTTTTTATTCATTTGGTATTGAAAATTAAATCCACAAATAAAAATGAGGGACAAGTCAGCAGGGATATGATTCGCATGTATCAAGAAAGAATATGGGAAGAGATTTTGGAGGGTGGAATAACAGATTGTAGCTCAGATTGAGGAACCAGAGAGCTGAGTTTGAAGTCCAATTGAGTTCATTACATTTACTTACGTGCCTTGGGAAAGGTATGAATCCATCTCTTCACCCACAACAGCTATGGGTAAATAGCAGGACAGACTGGGTTCTATAGCTTTGGATGGCAACCACTCTAAAAGAAAAGCTATAAATTCCAAACCTCCAACTATGGTTAAAGAGTAGGACTGTCTGGGCTCTATAGCCATGGTTGGCAACCAGACTAGGAACTCTGAATTCAAATCTGAAACCAAAGTCAGTTCAAAGTCATTCAATTTTGTTCTGCTAACTCTTGTAACAATGCCGGTGCTAATCTCTATTGGCCTCTGCCTTTCCCTTGGACAACATTGATAGCATGGAAAGAGGAAGTGAGCTGAATGGGCAAATGCTGATCTCTCTCAAAAGAAAAAAAAAACTGCACCCTGGAGAGGGCATAACTCTTTGGGTGCTGATCCATGATCTCTCGAGACAGACAGATGCCATACTATATATACATAGAACTAAAAAAATTAATATGTTTGTGTGATGGCTTGTGTATATTTACACACTGTTATGTGCACTTATGTACGCATAGGCATCTATATATGTACACGCTTCTCCTCTCAGTTCTTCATTTATTTTTCTTATTTTCTGTAGCCCCATTTTTTGTTAATAAAAGATTTCCAAAATATTTATTCATTTCTTTGTTCCTTCACTTTTTCTTTGAATTTCATTTTACTTAATAATATTTTATTTTTATATATTCCATTTTTTCCTCCTCTTTTATTTTTTTTTATCATGTCATATTCTAACCACAGCCAATCTTTCTGAACTTGACAACTTGGTCCAAAAACTTTGGCTACAATTTGTGAGACATCTTTCCTCTACCCCAACCTATAACTCTCTTCATCTATGTTTACAATCTCCCTCTCCCATGACATGCCCTAGTAATAATAAACCTGCCTAATGCTTTAATACTGATCAAAATTTTAAATTTAAGCTTATTTTAATAAAAAGTTTTGCACATTGAGGTATCAAACAGAGATTGGGTTTTTGCTAACAATACGATTTCTATTGGAAAATACCTCATCTACAAAAACACCTGTTGGTGAATAATTCTCATTTCTCTGTTTATTTCTCAATACATTGATGAAGGACACAGGTGTGTCTGAAAATTCCGAATTTAAAACCTTTCTCTCCATGCTTCATTTCTGTCATATGCTTAATAATTAATGTTTAATAAATGTGTATCATACTAATTATATATAATTTATATATATAATTCAGCTTGTGAAAATATATTTCAATTGAGCACTGTTCAGTGACAAGCTAATTCTATAAACAACAGCCCCCTGCACTAATGTAAAGCTCTTCAGTAAAATGAAGAGTGTCCTATGGCTGATTGGCATTTGTTTACATTTGTAAAAACAATATGCTAGATTTAGCTCCTTCACTGCGCTGAACAAAGATAGCTCAGTGCTAGAAACTCTGACTGACACTAAATCGGTTGGGTTTCAATCTTGAAACTTTCAAGCTTGAGGCATTTGTTTGTCTAGTCAAACTGAGGAGCTGTGACACAGCAAAACAGTACTGTCTGCAAATGATGTGTGTATGTATATATATATATATATATATACACACACACACAGTTGTGGACAGAAAAATTTGCCCATACTGAATATTTGTATATTTTTTAAGGAAATGTAAATATTTGCAAATACTTACTGAACTTACCATAAATAGTTGATTCCATATTTAGTTTTGAATAATTCATGAAATTTTTAGAAGTTTTGGCCTATTATATTCACAGTTATAGATTTTCCTAAAAATTGGTGCAATCCAAAATTATTTGCCCCTCCTTATGGAAATTCTGAATTATTATTGCTCTATGGCAATTGTAATGTTTTTGTTCTTAATTTGATATTCAATACAAACAACCTTTGAAAATGAAATAGTATTAACCTGATTCTAGAACATTCTAAAAGGTAACGAAAAAGACAATATGTGAATGCTATGTACTACAATAACTCATTCGTTCTGCAACCATGACAAAGATGGCTGAACTTGACAAGAAGCTCCGAATGAAGATAGTTGATGCGTACAAACAAGGTGACGGATATAAAACACTTTCCAAGTATTTAAATGTTCTTAGAGGGGCAATTCATAGCATTATCAAGAAATACAACAAAACTCGATGTTAAGTTCTGGCAGAAAACAGTTAATTTCTGAGAGAATGGAAAGGAAAATTGTTAAGAGATGTCTCAAAGAATCCTCATTTAATGACAAAGGACATTGTCAATGATGCAAAGACATCATGTTTGAATGTATTGATGATAACAGTCACTAGATTCTTACAACTAGCAGAACTTTGAGCTTATCGCACAAGGAAAACTCCCTTGCTTAAAGCTAAGCACCTAAAATGCAGATTAGCTTATACTAGACATCATCTAGAACAAGGGAGTGAATATTGAAACTGTTTTAGGGTCAGATGAAACCAAACTAACATTATTTGGTTACATGTACTCCTGTTATGCATGGAGGAAAGTGAATGAAGCTCACATGGAGGAAAGTGAATGAAGCTCACATGGAGGAAAGTGAATGAAGCTCACATGGAGGAAAGTGAATGAAGCTCACATGGAGGAAAGTGAATGAAGCTCACATGGAGGAAAGTGAATGAAGCTCACATGGAGGAAAGTGAACGAAGCTCACAAACCAAAAAATACTTTCCCTACATTTAAGAACAGTGGTGGGAGCATTCTGCTCAGGGGATGTTTTGCTGCTTCTGGACCTGGAGAACTAGTGGCAGTAAAGGGTATCATAAATAAAGAGCAGTATTTGGCTATTCTTAAAAATAATATAAAACAAATTGTATGAAAGTTCTCTTTGGGCATGACTGGATGTTTCAATACGACTATGATCCGAAACACATGGCACAAATTGTTACAAAATATTTAGATGACAGCAAAATTAAGGTATTGATGGACCTTGTACAAAGTCCTGACCTAAACCCCATTGAAAATTTATGGGCATACTTGAAGAAAAAAGTAAGAGAAAGAAGTCCTTTGACTTTAGAGGAAGCTACTGCCAAAGATGAATGGAGCAAAATACCTATCGGTATCTGTAGTGATCTTGTAAGGAACTATCAAAAATGATTATAGGCAATGATCAAGAATAAAGGTTACACAATTGATCATTGAGTCAAGAGGGCCAATAATTCTTGAACATTCAGGCCAATAATTTTGTCCTATGTTAAATGTTAAATTGGTGTTTTATATATATAAGAAAGAACAGTAAAATTTATGATCCGGTATTCTTAGCAGTTATTTTTATTTTAAAAAAAACAGTGCCCGACACAAATCAGTAGAGCAACATATATTGGATACATAAGCTGTCTAGGGAAATTAAAACCCAGCCACCCCTAAATTAAAATAGATTTTCCTTAACCTTGACAACTCATAATATCAATATTGTCTGTGCTTATAAATTAAGTAGATTTCTTTCAAAGTTTATTCCTATCATCGCTTGACAATAGAATGAGACTATGGATTTTAAGTTTAATTTTTATAATTAAATTTATAAATTTAGTTTCAGTTTTGAAACATGGAAATTTTTTGTGTTGCAATGGAATCATATTTTTAAAAAGAAAATAATTATTATATATATATATATATATAAATATATAAACATTTTTACTACATTAATAAAAACACCGATCAAAAAAATAAAAATAAAATTTAATAAATAAATAAAAAATAAATAAATATATAAGATAAAATATAAAAACAAAATTAAATAAAAACAAGCAAAATAATTTGACACAAATAAATAAATAAACGACTTCTGGTAAAATAACTGCCAAAGTAGACTACCCATAATGCACCACTGACCTGTATATATAAATAGCCGAGAAAAATAACAGCACTAGTTGCCTGACGATTGCATCTAGCATGAAACAGACTGTCGCCTCTAGGTGTTGACTTCTATGTTCACTTTATATATATATATATATATATATATATATATATAGAGAGAGAGAGAGATATATATATGGGGGACTGGGATTGATAGATATGAACTGCTAAATTAAAACAAGTAAATGTATGAGAAATAAAGCATGCACAAATGTGTGTGTGTGTGTGCTTATATATTTATATATGTGTGTTTATGTATAGATAGATGTCGAAAGACAGCTATACATAGGATATCTATGAAAGTAGTTCATAATCAGAAAAAGAAAATGAAAGCCCAATTTAAAAAAAAAAAAAAACCCAAAGAAGTGTAATCAGTTGGTCAATATCACGTGCGTCTGAACAAACAACTGAGACTTACTCCGTTTCACTTGAATGACAAACAGAAAATGTAGAAAGTGCAGAAAAAATAATTTCGTAACTAAGCCCATGAGTCACCAACAGATCCTGCCATGACTCTGGATATCTTGCCAAACAAAACTAGGCTTAGTAAACATTTCCATAAAGTACTTACTCTAGACAATGTTTTTTAAAAGCTAATCTCACAAGCAATAATTAAAGGATAGGGTCTTCAATGAGAAAATGATGAATTTTAGACCATTTAAGATGCTAAAGTATTCACTATTTAAAAAAAAATTGTTTCAGAATATTTTAAAAAATGCTTTTATCCCTTTTCATAAGAAGCTTAATTTCAGAATAGTTCATAAAAATTCTTAATTTTAAACTACTTTCTAAAATGCTTATATTGTATAATTGTAGACCATTTTAAAAAATGCATAATTTTAGAGCCTTTTGAAAATATGTAATTTTAGAAATTGCAATAAATGCATAATTTTAGAGCATTTTGCAAAATGCATAATTTTAGAGCATTTTGCAAAATGCATAATTTTAGAGCATTTTGCAAAATGCATAATTTTAGACCATTTTGCAAAATGCATAATTTTAGACCATTTTGCAAAATGCATAATTTTAGACCATTTTGCAAAATGCATAATTTTAGACCATTTTGCAAAATGCATAATTTTAGACCATTTTGCAAAATGCATAATTTTAGACCATTTTGCAAAATGCATAATTTTAGACCATTTTGCAAAATGCATAATTTTAGACCATTTTGCAAAATGCATAATTTTAGACCATTTTGGAAAATGCATAATTTTAGACCATTTTAGAAATTGCATAATTTTCAACCATTTTAGAAAATGCATAATTTTAGAACCTTTTATAAAATCTTAACATAGTTTAGAACATTGTTTTTGCGAAAAATTTTGCCGACTTTGTACACTTATCAAAATTTCACTAAACTTTCTCTGGCCTGAATGTTCAAGAAATCTCATAGAAAATATACGTTCTCCAACAGTAATCGAATTTGTGTGCATAATCTGGTGTCATCAACAGTTTGAATAAGGCCAGTATACTCAAACCCTCAGTCATGATAACTTGTGACTTCATGCTAACACAGTCTCCAAACAGTTCTGTCTACTTAATTTCACTCATAAGACTTGGGTCAATGTGTGCCTTTGGTTTCCAGACACTTTCCCAAAGGTGCTGTGCACTGGGATTGCCTCCTCAGGCTGTTAACATCAAAAAGTCACCTCCCTGACAAATCTTGATTATGGTGGACTTCAAACCCAGATCTCATGCTTGGAAAGCATTGTTTTAACTACTCAGAAATTGTTTTAACATGCCCATATATATATATATATATGAACCACATTTAAAATTTCATTTGTTCCTGAAGGCTGTTCATAAACCAAAATTATTTTCTCCATATGAATCAATGGACTAATCCGTTCTGTGGACCTGAGAATAACACTGATTAAGAGGTGTTTCCACACTCCTCAAAACCGCCAGCAGCCTTACTGTTGGATGCAGTTTATCATCATACCCAGGACTCAATAAAATGTACATAAATATATAATTTAATTTAACCATACATGTATGGAGGACAGTTGATGGCAGAAATGTAAAATGGTGAGCAAGGGGAAGGGGAGAAATGTTATTGCTTGTAAGGTGAGTCCGTATTCATAAAGACATCAGGTAACTGTCTTTCTGGGGGTTACTTCTCTTTTGTCACTGTTCATGAGCCAAGATACCATTGTGACTCAGGAGATTTTTTGTTCAGAAAATCTGTTTGCCAACAGAACTGCTCATGATGAGAGGTGTTCACGAAACACTCATTCATTTATTCAGTTTGCACTGCTGTAGTCTCCACTCCCCTCCATCTTATAATTGCGGTTCATGGTGGCATTTAATGCAGAATAGTGCAATGGCTTGCTGGTTTGTTTTGCATTGCCGTGATCAAGAACCCCGTCCATCACACAATTTGTGTTCATGGTGACATTCAAGGCATAATAGTGCAATGGATTGCTGGTTCCTTTTGTATCAAGGATGTTGACGTTAACTTGTCCCTCCTCTTAGAGGTTAAAGAGGCAAGACCTACAAAGCAGCAGGTAGTTTGAATTCAGGGTTTTCCTTCTAGACTGGTGATGGTATATGGAAGCTATGCACTGCCCAGACTACATGACCCCTCTCTCAGGTGTACAGACAAGATCCAAAAAAATACAGAGCATTATATTTTGGAGGGCGGACAGCCTGGCTGCAGGAGTTCCTGACAAGTTGTCAGTGTTGCCGGCCAACTGTGTTTAGGGCTCCACTTCTGTGATTTGGATATGACCACAAGGCAATGGAGGTTTAAAAATCAGGATTTTCCTTCCACTCAGTGGATTGCCTACTTTTGCTTTTGAGCACCATCTATCTTTTGTGATATCAACGAACACCCATTGCCACTTTTGTAATGTCAACAAATACTCATTGTCACTTGTAATGCTTGTTGTAGTAGAGACTTTGTAGTCACAGATACAGCTATAGTAACGCCGTTGAACAATGCTGGTGTCAGACACCTTCGAATAGCACTCACACTAATAGTACTTGTTCGATAATACTCACTCGGAAAGTAACTAGCGAATAGTAATCCATATAGAGAATAGTGTAGAGAAGAGAATAGCGATTCGTATAGTAATAGTGGATAGAATAGAAATACCAATCAAGTAGATGCCAAGCTAATTCCTACTTATGCATTTCCTCTATGGTCACATGGTCTACTTAATTCAATAATGGGATCGCCTGTGTTTGCTCCCTGGTGATCTATGTTCAAACCCAAGTGTCAGCAGCGACACATTATTCCTATAAAACACTATACAAAACAAGTACATGCAGCATTAAATGAAGACTTGCTGTACTTTAATAGGTTTGCTTTTGTACTTAATATAAGTACTGTCTGGAATTGTTATGCTGGTGGGAAATATTTTAACTTAGTATAAAAGTAAGCATGCTGATTCATATAAATTTGAGAGTGCATGTTTTCTGATGTAACATGATTCCAGGAACAGAATAATCATACCACAATTATGGTTTAGTGATACAAATCTTACTAATTAACCCATAGCTGGGGTGGGGAGAGAAGAGGCGGATTCATACCTAATCAGAATTTGATATTTCATATGTAATCAGTATTTTTATTGTATAAAGTGGGGGATCAATTTTATATTACAATCAATAAATAAACCGATCCCTCAATTTGTGGACATGGTAGTTTCTATACATTTATATTCCAGAAAATGTAAAATAAATCTAAAAGACATGCCTGTGTAAGCTAATCAATATTTCATTGATTGATTGATTCATTCGGTTTCTTCAGTTTATCAACCCTTTGCAGGTTATTTAAAGTCAGAAAATATTTTTACATTGTAAGATTTTTTTTGAGATTATAATGGTTTAGTGATACAACTCTTACTAATTAACCCATAGCTCAGAGGAGAAGTGGTGGGTTCATACTTTTCCGAAGGGTAATTGCATATAAGTGAATATAACGTACCCAATGTGAATTGGAACTTGGATCGCCAATAAATAATTCCAAGCTATTATCTACTATTGTCCACACATCGAAGCTTACAGCACCTGGATGGTGGAGTAATGGATAGCAGTGCGGATTGAGGAATCGGAGAGCCAAATTCAAATTCCAGTCGAATACATTGAATTCACTTACGTGCTAATACCCTTGGGGAAGGTATGAATCCTCTTCTCCGCCCAGCTATGGGTAAATAGCAGGACAGACCAGGTTCTATAAGCTAGGATGGCAACTGGTCTACTGCAGAAAGAAATAGCAACCTACAAAGGGAAAAAAAATCTGCCTCGTTAGTCATATATCGAAAGTTACATGATCGCCTAAGCATGTATCACACATGGCACATAACTGATTCCAAGTGGTCATTCATGTAGGTATTGACCAGGCTTGTTGTTGCTTAACTTCAGTGATTGTACAGTATCTGGTGTTGTGGTCGTAATCCAATCTTTATTTGGTACACAGGAGTACATTTAAGCATATATCATCAGTAAGTGCTTTTTTTAAAATCTTGTCCTAAACTCATTAATATGTTTCATTTCTGTCACTAATCTCATTTTAAAACAAATTTGGTTGGCCTCCATGATTAAGTAATGGAACCCCCCCAAAAAAACCTGTAAACTTTTTGCTAAAATATATTCTTCCCAAATGAGAAATAAACTGCTATCTTTTCTTATTTTCTTCTTTTTGGTTTTTTCTTCTTCCTCACTTTCTTTTTGTTTTACCTAATCCATTTGTTTTCCTTTTGTTTTTAACACTATCCCATAATGCTTTATTGTATGAGTCTTTATTGATGAAAGCCAAGAGAAGAACAAATTGCTCTGAAACAGAAGAGAGACAAAAAAACAAACAACATTCTTTTTGCCCTAAAATTCTAAAAGGAAAAGATTCAGGGTCAGTTAGCAAGTAATTTGCTTGTTTCGAAGAAAAAGCCGCCACTGTTATCTGCAAGAATAGTTTACTCAATTTTATTTGTAATCTAATAAAACTAAAAAAAAACAATTCAAATGGAGAAGTCTATGTGAAATGGGCTTCTTTAAGATAATCAATACAAACATGGCTGTTCTTACAATTTAAACAAAAAAGAAGAGAAAAGAAAACTGTTTAGGTAAGAGTAACAAAAAGAAGAAGAAAAAAATAGTTTAAAAATCAGTTTATAAACAAGATATTTTTTTAGTCTGTCTTTATAGTGTAGATACATTTTCTCAAACATCCGACAGTTTTAATAGAAAGAAATATTTTATAGTCAGAGAAAAACAAACAAACAAAAAAAAAAATAATGAAAGAATCCCCTCCCACTAAAAAGAAAAATTTTTCTATGGAAGTCAAAGTCCCAAACTATTTCCATGATGAAGTTTTTTTTTTTTTTTGTATGATTCTTTGTTATTTATATCCCATTATTTCAACAAATAGCTTCTTGAACATTTCTAAGAGGGTTAGTCAAAAAGTAATGCCTGTTCTTAATTTATAACAGATTTAATACTATGAACAAAAATCATAACAAAATGAAGAGAAATTTCTCAAGATTCCAAATCTAATTTTCAACATGATCTCTTTTCTTCTCAAATGCAGTAATCTACCTTTGAACAAAGACATGTATATCTGTCTCATAGAAGATTTTTGGCTGCATTCTTACATGTGTGAAACGCTTCTTTCATCCCATCCTCCTTGCAGAACTCTTGTTTTCTGTGTCTCTTTTTCATGGATCCAAACAGAGGCAAGTTTGAATATGTCAGATTAGGAATGTAAGGTGAATGATGCAAGACTGTCCTGCTATGATCTGTGATTGCTTGTCTGGTGTCTTCAAATGCAATGAGACCATGCATTGTTATGTTGTGAAAGCACATAACCCCAAAAGCTGCTGAATTAAAAAAATAAGCGTTCCTCTAAGTTTTGACAATGTGCTTAAACATTTTTTTTTACTAGTTCCAAAGATACAGTAGCCATCACTTTAACTGCTAAAAGTGAGAGCTTAAACTGTTTTCTGGTTGAGTTTGTTGGAGTTGTATCACTCCTCTGATCTTTTTTTTTTCTTGGCTCAGTGGTGAACCCAGATCTCATCTCCTGTGAAGATCAGGCTGAGGAAGATGATGCCCATATCATGCTCTTGCAGAAGCTCTTGAGCTGAAAACTACCAATATATTTCCACATATAAAGCAACCTATAGATAAGATGAGACCTAAAATCTAGGTAAACATTTGCGATTTTATCTGATATTTGTAGTGTAAGACAACCAAAATGTAGGATAGTCTACGTAAGGTTGGCTAGCATACAGAACCAGTAGCAATCAGGCCTATCATAGTGATTCCGATGAGTATAAAATAAAGCAGGTGTTATTACAAATGTTGTTATGCTTACCTTTATTGTTATCAAATCAAAAGGAATAAAATAATATAAAGTATTAACATGAATCTTTATGAAAATAAAAACAATTTCATTCTTATGACTGGTATGAATGAAAATAAAATAAAATAAAGGTTTTATGGCAACTTATTTGGTTTGTTGCTTAACATGGTAAAAAAATACTGTACAATATATGTGATTGAAAAATAAAAATTTATATACACTATTTACACTATTCGGACTATTGTCCTCATCTTTGTCATCATATTTATTACAACGTTTCGGCCGTTGTACATTCTGGCATTCTTCAGGTGGTTGGGTCCTGTCACTGGATCTAACAAATATCTTTATCTACTGTGCCACATGTCCTTGAATGTGAGTTCAATATCCGGTTAAGGTGGTGAAGAACTTGGAGAGAGTAATTAACAGGAGATAACTGATAACTGACATCCGTTAGACATGGCAGTTGGAACTAGAACAGTCTACCCCAGTGAACGAAATAAAGAGTTCAGTTCGACTGAAGAAGGTCGGAGTGTACAACGGCCGAAATGTTGTAATAAATATGGCAACAAAGATGAGGATAATAGTCCGAATAATGTAAATAGTATACATAATACCTCATCTCAGAAATATAGACAAAAATTTATATATTATACTAATTGTTGTTATCTAACACTACTATAAGAAATAATGATTGGTGTGAAAACATCGATAACTCTACAAATCATGGATGAAAAGATCTCTTTAAGTTACTAGTTACTTGTGAGTGTTGCTCAGAAATTTTGCAAATTGTTGTTTGTTTTGGTCTTACGACATATCAAAACTCAATGGGTCATTTAATGCTGACAAAAATTTTTATTGTTGGTAATATTATTTTTTCAATCTATTTCTGGTACTATTTTCCTTCCAAAAAATCTATTTCTGGTAAGAATTTTCCTTCAAAAAATCTATTTCTGGTAAAAAATTTTCCTTCAAAAAATCTATTTCTGGTAATGATTTTCTTTCAAATATGTATCACTGGTAATATTTTTCCTTTTTCGAAAAATATTTAGCTGTTAATTAATATATATATATATATATATATATATATATATATATATTTTTTTTTTTCAAAAATATATTGCTTATTTTTTCTAAAAATGTATAGCTGGTAATATTGTTTGTTATTTTTTTTTTAAAAAACAAAAAACATATAGCTGGTAATATTTTTCTTCTTTTTTTTAAACGTATAGCTGGTAATATTGTTTGTTATTTTTTTTTTAAAAACATATAGCTGGTAATATTTTTCTTCTTTTTTTTAAACGTATAGCTGGTAATATTGTTTGTTATTTTTTTTTTAAAAAACATATAGCTGGTAATATTTTTCTTCTTTTTTTTAAACGTATAGCTGGTAATATTGTTTGTTATTTTTTTTTTAAAAAACATATAGCTGGTAATATTTTTCTTCTTTTTTTTAAACGTATAGCTGGTAATATTATTTTTCCAAAAACGAATAGCTGGTAACATTATTATTTCAAAAACGTATAGCTGGTAATATCATTTTTCAAAAACGCACTGCTGACCACATCATTCTTTCGAAAACGTATAGCTGGTAATACTATTTTTCCAAAATTGTATAGCAGGCAACATTATTTTTTCAAAAACAGCCTTTCTGTTGGACGTAGTTTATCGCCATACCCAGAAGTGGATGTAGTTTATCGTCATACCCATGGACTCGGATGTAGTTTACCGTCATACCTATGGACGTGAATGTAGTTAACCGTCATACCCAGGACGAGCAAATTGTTGTGTAATTGCCTCTTGTATATTACATTTCAATGAGAAATCAAGAAGTTACTTTATCATATTTATAACTGTAGTTCAGCATTATAATGTGAACTGTTACAACTAAAAATATTTACATCAGGAATTACCATAGGCACGGTGGAGTAATGGATTGAGGAATCAGAGTCGAGTTCAAATTCCAGTTGAATCATTACATTCACTTATGTGTTAATACCCCTGGGAAAGGTATGAATTCTATTCTCCCCCCCCCCACCTAAGGCTAAATAGCAGGACAGACCGGGTTCTATAGACTTGGATGGCAACTGGTCTACTGTAGAAAGAAATGGCAACCTATTGCGGGAAAAATCTGCCTAGTCAGTCATGTATTGAAAGATACATGATCGCCTAAGTGTGTATCACTCATGGCAACTGAATTGCTGTAGTATCAATGCCATTTCCACAGACAAAACATTAGCCTCTTGCTACTCTCACAAACAGTGCAGACCTACCATGCCACAAAAATGGAGTCAACTTATTCTTTTTGTATTCCATTGCTAACTAGGAAAAAATAAGCCAAAACAAGTACATGTAGGATTAAATGAGGACTTGCTGTACTTTAATAGGTATGCTTTTGTACTTAATATAAGTACTGTCTAGAATTGTTATGCTTGTGTGAAATTTTTTAACTTATACAAGTAAGCATGCTGATTCAAATAGATTTGAAGAGTTTACAGTTGGATTCATACCTAATCAGAATTTTTATTGTGTATATATATATACCTCTTCAAGTCTCTGGTTAACGTTTATCTATCCTACATATCCTCATAATATGCACCTCTCGCTCCTTCCTTGTACACTCTTAGAACAATTTCATTCAGTGGCCCTCTACCTTGAGTGGCTCATTGGTCCTGTATTGAGTGAACAAATTTGGAAATCTTTCTATCTGCATGGAAATAACAAAATTAGCTGATAATTTTCCCCGCAAACTTCTCGCTGAATGGTAGGCATATGGGAAGAGTGATTGATAGATGGAGATGATCTCCTTAAAAAAAAAAAAAAAAAAAAATCCGGGACAGATTGCTGATTGAGTTGATAGGCAAAGAGGCAAATTGCAGGAATGTGTGATTGGCAGAAGATGGTGCCTTCAGGGTAAGCCAACCTGGAGCCATGAAGCTGAAATAAAAAGCTGAAGAAAGAGCCAACATAAAAGGCACCTGCAGACAGTCTGTAACCTATTCTACGAATGCACAATGGATTAAGTGAAGTACATCTAATGAGGAAAAACAAAAGGGAAGAAGAATAAAGGAGAAAGGGTAAGAAGGTCTTGGTATAGGAAGGGGGGTGAGACGAAATGCCAGTGTAAAAGAGTGAGAAGGAGAAGTGTAGAGGGCACTTCATTAATGATGTCAATGACAAAATGATGCTCATGAGAAGAGGAGTGTGATATGGAATTTAAAAGAAAAGGAGGGAATAAAGAGAGGAAGGAGAAACAAAAGGTTGAAAGGGAGGATTGGAAGGAAAAAAGAGAGAAAGGGTTGAGAGGCGAAGGAAGAGGAAAAAACAAGTTAAGAGAGTAGGGAATAAAACAATGGAAAGACTTAAAGAGGTGAAAGGAAAGAATAAAGAGAAAAAAGGGAGGAAGTGAGTATGAGCAACATGTAAGGAGAAAGGGAGTGAAAGAGAAGCATAAAGTGAGAGAAGTGTAAAGAGAGGGTAATGAGAGAGAAGTGTAAAGAGAGGGTAATGAGAGAGAAAGAGAGGGTAATGAGAGAGAAAGAGAGGGTAAAGAGAGAGAAAGAGAGGGTAAAGAGAGAGAAAGAGAGGGTAAAGAGAGAGAAAGAGAGGGTAAAGAGAGAGAAGTGTAAAGAGAGAGAAAGAGAGAGAAGTGTAAAGAGAGAGAAGTGTAAAGAGAGAGAAAGAGAGAGAAGTGTAAAGAGAGAGAAAGAGAGAGAAGTGTAAAGAGAGAGAAAGAGAGAGAAGTGTAAAGAGAGAGAAAGAGAGAGAAGTGTAAAGAGAGAGAAAGAGAGAGAAAGAGAGAGAAGTGTAAAGAGAGAGAAAGAGAGAGAAGTGTAAAGAGAGAGAAAGAGAGAGAAGTGTAAAGAGAGAGAAAGAGAGAGAAGTGTAAAGAGAGAGAAAGAGAGAGAAGTGTAAAGAGAGAGAAAGAGAGAGAAGTGTAAAGAGAGAGAAAGAGAGAGAAGTGTAAAGAGAGAGAAAGAGAGAGAAGTGTAAAGAGAGAGAAAGAGAGAGAAGTGTAAAGAGAGAGAAAGAGAGAGAAGTGTAAAGAGAGAGAAGTGTAAAGAGAGAGAAGTGTAAAGAGAGAGAAGTGTAAAGACAGAGAAGTGTAAAGAGAGAGAAGTGTAAAGACAGAGAAGTGTAAAGACAGAGAAGTGTAAAGAGAGAGAAGTGTAAAGAGAGAGAAAGAGAGAGAAGTGTAAAGAGAGAGAAGTGTAAAGAGAGAGAATGTGTAGTGAGAAAGAAAAAACACAAGCAAAATAGTGTGAGATGAAAGAGAAGAGAGACAAAGAGGTAAAAAGAAAAGCTGAAAGTAATAAGAAAAGAAAAAGTGAAGAGGGCATTTGAGACAAGATTTAAAAAATAGAAAAGAAAAAAGGTTGAAAGAGAAAACTATAAAGCAGGAAGTAAGAGCAAGAAAGGAGAAGAGAAAAGGAGAGCGAGAAATGCAAAAGGAAAAGGAAAGTAAGAGAGGACTATGGGTTAAATAGTCTCACCCACCTCTAATTAGTCAAGCATGGTGAGTATGGCTAAACCCTTGATGATATAGTTAAACAGGAATGAAAAGGAAATGGATTTGTTTATGTGTGCATATATATATATATATATATATATATATATATATATATATGAGATTAATTATTGTAACTACTTACATTGTTTGGACTGTTGTCCTCACCTTTATTGGCATATTCATGATGTTTCTGGCCTTCTTCAGGTGATATACATTGGAATTTCAAACCAAATCCTTTATTTAGTACACAGGGGTAGACTGTTCTAATTCCACATGCCATGCCTTGTTTTTTTATATCTCAATATCAATTAATTCCCTTTAGTAACTTGACTGTCCAACTTTTCGTTCCCTCCACTGTGGCCAGGGATTGAAATGACTTTTATCCACTGGGCACATCAGTGATTGAATTTTTGGGACTCATAAACCTAATGTCTCAATTATTTTTTTTACCAGAGTTCATATTAAAATTTTTTTTGTTGTTTTTGTTTTTCTCCAGCACTCTATATTACTGGTTCCCATATTGTATTCATGTCTATGCTTGGCTGGCTTAGATTTTTGTGGTCTATCATATATGCTGATTCCTTAAGTTTTGTATTTTCCAGTGATATCCTCTCTGTGTTATTTCAACTTCATCCAACAGTGGGTAGTGATCTACCTTTTCCCTCCATATATGGTCAGCCATGCCTGATTTTTCTATTTTCCCTTGTGTTACAGCTTTACCATGTTCCTGCAGTCTTACCTTAAGAGGGCAGCCTATTTCTCCTTTATATTTCTTGCCACATCTGCATCGGATGGTGTACACAGTCCTTAATCGTGTTAACCTCTATGGGTGGTCTTACTCAAAAGAGATGTCTGTGTAGTGTTGTATCACTCCTGAAGGTTGCCCTGATATTATATGTCATGAGGACAACAATCTGAATTATGTAAGTAATATATATATATATATATATTGCAGTTTTCCTATTGTCTTTTACCTTTATACATAGTCTTTTTCTACAAGTTAACTCTGAAAGTTTTTTCATATATATATATATATATATAGTAATGACAACAAATTTGTTGGGATGTAATCCAAGTAGATCCTAGTAACATAAAATATTAAAACTGATCCACAAAAAGAGTTCCATGTATCTATTATTACAGAGCAATATAATTAATAAACAATAAAATCCAAAATTACCTCATATAGGGATTAGCCTATTTCGGCAAAGATATTGGTCGTGTGTCTTATCAACCCCTGTGTGTTTTGAGTTCATGTCTATAAATATGGCAGTGGGGTGTGTTGGCAGGTAATAGAATTTAACTGTGAAAGCTTAAAAAAAAAAAAAATAACCAGTTAAAAAGCTAAACAGAATTTATCCATTTCAATGTTTAAATCAGATGAAAGGCACGAGACAGGGATCAGGGAAGGGTGGAAGGTATTTGTCTTAAAGGGAATAAGTTTTATAAAATTAAACCTGAATATTAATCTTATGACATTAATTTGGGGTTATATGAAGAATGCGATTAATGGAAAGAGTTGGATTTTTTTCTTTTAAGCATAAGTCACGCCTATCTCTAAAACTATTAGGAGAACATGCAGAACCTATAATAATAGTCTTAGAGATATGTGTGATTTAGGTTTAGAAGATAAAATTCAAAGAATAATAAAATACAATAATCAAAGCCAACTATTGAATCAGAGGAATGAATTAGTGTTAAAATGTTGACATAAAAACAAATTTCCATAATATAGGTTTAATTTAATTAGTTACTATATATCCATAATATTCACTCTCCTCTAACTCTTCAAATGTTGAATGTATAACTAATTCTAATTTCTATAATTCCCACCTCTATAACCTCTTTACTCTATATTAATCATAGTTTATAAACTTTCCCCTACTTTAAGATCTCCCCCCCAACTCTTTTTCCGTTAATCCCTTACATCCTTTTATCTATATATTTTAAAATTATTTTTAAACCCCCTTTTTATTCTTCTTTTAATTTTAAATTATTATTTCATTCTTCATATAACTCCAAATTCATGTCATAAGGTTAATACTCAGGTTTAATTTTATAAAACTTCTTCCTTTTAAGACAAATACCTCCCACCCTCCCCTGACTTCTTTTGATTGTACTTCTTCAGGCGATAAGTAACTGGTGAATCGCCAGTTACTTACCATCACCTGAAGAAGTACAATCAAAGTACTGAAGCATGAAAGCTTCTGTGTAGTTATTTCAACGTTTTTATTATAATCTCTTATAATAAAAATAATAATAATAATATATATCTGTGTGTATGTGTGAGAGAGAGATCCAGTGCTTATTATTCTGTTAGGCATAAAATACCTATTTAATATTTTGCATTCATAACAGCAAAAATATGTCCAAATAAAACTATATAATTCTGTTGCTTATCCCAGCAAGACAGGTACTAAAACATTCCAAGTTGGAGCAATCGACACAGAGTTTTGTTGATGCTTCAATAAATATCTTCTTTGAAATCTTAATTTGGGCCTTAATTACCAAATAACCTGAAATTAGTCATTAAAAATTTATTTCCGTGTATGTAAATCAAGTTTGAGACTGCTTTGAATGTCAATTCTTGTTGTCCTGAATTAACCTAGATTGCACCATGGCTGATGTGTGCCAAGAGGGAAAAAATTAATTCTGTAATTAGAAATCTTGCAAAAATAAAGTAGCCTTTATAAAAATAGGTGATACTTAGAAAATTAGTTAATAAGTGAATTTCAAAAATAATACATTTACTTAGAATAGATTGAAAAATATATTCATGGACAGTTTTTACAATCTATCAGTACTAGTTAATGAATAAGTTTTATTTATTCATATGAGACACAAGGTAACTTCAGTGTATGAGTGTCTCATAGAATGCATGAAGTGTGGAAGATGAAAAATGGCAAAACCTTATATTAGGAAAGCATGAACACACACATTTATATATATATATATATATATATATATATATATATATATTATGAAATGGACAAAGTTGGACAATTATTTTTAAGCCATTTTTATGTTTATACATTCTTTTTATAGATACAAATATTTAAGTAAATGCTCTGTTATATAATAAACACTATTAATAACATTTACCGACCTGGCTGTCCAAGAAATTTTCATAGAAAATATTTGTTCTCCGACAGGAATCGAACCTGTATCCTATTTGGAACCACCATTTAGCCTGATGTGCTTTAATTGATGAAGCCACGGAGAATTTCTCGAACATTCAAAATTTGTCATTAATATTCTAACATTACTATGGTATATAAAAAATTATATACCATTTTCTCATATATATATATATATATATATATATATATATATATATATATATATATATATATATATATTCCCCAAATGAAAACTCATGCATATTCCCCACTAAAGATGTTGGAAAAATAGTTGGTTCCTTGAAGTGTTCCAGTAAGCACCAGACTTCTCCTGTCATGCTCTCTCTTTACAAGAGCCATGTCAGATCAAAAATGGTCTACACAACCTTGTAAGTGATGAATTATTTCCACATGACAACTTCTTTCTCTTATGAAATATCATAAAACTCTCACTGCTATATCACTATTTCCATGGCAAATATATACATATATTATAAAAATAAAATTTTAAGGGATACTATATTTATGGTTTATCAGGGATATAGCATATATAAAAGTGGATACTGAAGTCAACATCGAGCAGTGACAGTCTGTTTCATGATTAAAGACAATCTTCTGGCCTGAAAATTTATATATTATCTTAAGACATTTATTATGTTTATACGTTCTTTTTATAGATACAAATATTTAAGTAAATGCTCTGTTTATAATAAAAAGTATTAACGACATTATAAATGTAGAAAATATGCGTCCTCTGACAGGAATCGAACCTGTACCCTATACGGAACTGTCATATAGCCTGATGTGATTTACCGATTTAGCTACAGAGGAGTGTTTCGGTTAGCAAGGTTGATCTTACTGTTTTTAAACTACAATTCTCCATGATTTTCTCTCGTACATTCATATCTGCTCGATGCATATCCAAATGTAAACAAATGACGTCACACATTATGAAATGGACAAGGTCCGACAATTATTTTAAGACATTTTTTATGTTTATAAAAAACACATAAAAAATGTTTTTTATAAACATATATTTATATAAACAAAATGTTCAAAAATTTTTTTATGTTTACACATTCTATAAAAAGAACATAAAAAATGTCTTAAAATAATTGTTGGACTTTGTTCATTCCATGTGTGACTATATATATATATATATATATATATATATATATATATATATATATATATATATAACTGGAAAGAAAATGTCTTAAAACACTAAAATAACCCTATCTTATTAAACAACAGAAATGAATTAAATTTTAATTTAAATGTTACAGACAATAGAATTATACTCCATTTGTTCTCATTCTACCTGGATATATATAATATATATATATATATATATATATATATATATATATAAGCACACTAGTAAACTCTGCCAGAGATACACTAAAAGCAAAGAGGAACAGCATGTACTTCAACTGATGTCTATATATATATATATATATATATATATATATATATATATGTGTGTGTATAATACACAAACACACACACACACATATATATATATATATATATATATATATATATATATATACACACACACACACACACACACACTTACATATCAATAGTTATATATGTCTGTGTGTGTGTGTGTATGTATGTCACTTTTTTATATATCTTGTAACCTTAGAAAGGTTTAATGAATAGAATAATAACACTATGGTTGATCATGATAATACTTAGGACAAGAACAATACATACAAGATTCGCCAGAAGCACATAGAAGAAGTAGTCAACTGCTAGGAGTCAAGTGAATTCCACAATCAATCTCCAACTGCAGATCAACATACAGTATTTACTACTGTATTTATGCGAATGGGGACATATCCATTATCGTCCATAGATATGCTACAAAACTATATATAAAGTTACATACATGCACATATATAAAATTGCATATATATATAAAGTTATATACATACACACACACACACATATAAAGTTACATACACAGGCATACATATAAAGTTACATACACACGCATGCATATAAAGTTACATACACACGCATGCATATAAAGTTACATACATATACATGCATATAAAGTTACATACACACACACATATATATAAAGTTACATACACACACACATATATATAAAGTTACATACACACACATATATATAAAGTTACATACACACACACATATATATAAAGTTACATACACACACACATATATATAAAGTTACATACACACACACATATATATAAAGTTACATACACACACACATATATATATATATATATATATCATAAGTTACATACATATACTCATTTTATTTATATATATATATATATATATATATATATATATATATGTATGTATGTATGTATGTATGCATGCATGTAACTTTTGATGTTGAGATTGACTTTAAAATCAATTTTTCTTACTTCTTTACTCTAAATTCGACTAAGCTCATCGAAGCACAAAGACAGTTGACTTATTTTAAAGCAACGATCAGCAAACCCATCAGCTGTGGAAGCCTAGCAGCCCTGCTTCAAATGCACAAAAATATCTCAGTGCTTCAAGTTAAACAAGGCATATTAAAACTCCACTTCCATACCCCATGATTAAAAACAGCTTTGCTTTCCTACTCTACCTCCAGTCTCATTCCTACTTTAGAAAGTCACTACTTCTCGACCCTAATGAACCTTACCATATATATATATATATATATATATATATATATGAATTGATTGATTTCCACTTAAGAGCATTTATGCTACTGCTAGAAGGCAAGGAGATGTCTTACAATCAAAGTGATGTGAATTTTAATTTTAATGGCTTAATATTGTGTTGTCCGACTCTTTGTACCAGATATGGTACTACTGAGAAGAAATAATTGAAGATAGCAAACCAGAGTGTCGACAGTATTTTTATATCATTTTTGACATTGTGGATAATATCATTTTTTGCCATTCTTAGTAACCCACACATCAGCTCTTTCATGAGATGAATGTAAATTTAAACCGGTTGTCATTCCATACGAAAAAAAAAAAAAAAGTTTTGTGCATTATACAGCAATGGACTGTGTGGAGTGAACATTTGGAACTTTTCAATTGTATGCAGTTAAATTATTTATATATAATAGTTTTGTTATTATTGTATCATCACCTGATTAAAAAAAAAAAAACAGTTTCATATATTAAGGTGAAATATGTCTAAAGGCTGGATTTGGAGAATTTGAAACATCTTCTTCCAGTGCTGTGTTCCCTCAGGACATATGTGATTATGGCTCTCCACAATTTCTTGCCCCTTGTTGCTATTAATAAATTTGGTCTTTCCTAAACCCAGTTCTGCAATCCATTTACTTAGAATCATTAAGTTTGTCATGTGTTGCTTTCCT
>OZ038501.1:83665165-83677665 GCA_964036315.1 Acanthosepion esculentum
TTCTTATATTGAGGTAAGAAAGGTTGTGGATGATTGAGACTGGTAAGAAAGCATAAGCAATTACCATATATCGAGACTGACCTGGTCTTTTTTTTCTGGTTTTCCTTTGACAGATAGCACAGGGAACTCATTTTTTATTTTATTTTATAGGTAAGACTTTATCTGTCTATATTTCCGAGATAATGTATTGTAATTATTTACATTATTCGGACTGTTATCTTCACTTTTATTGTTATGTTCACAATGTTTCAGCTGTTGTATGCTCCGGCCTTCTTCAGGTGATTGAAATTTCAAACTGAACCCTTTATTTCGTCCACTGGGGTAGATTGTTCTAGTCCCATGTGCCACATGAACAAAAACTTGGAGAAAAGGGAGATAACTGAGACATCCGGAAGAGGCATGGCACAATCTACTCTGGTGAATAAAATAAAGGGTTCAGTTCAAAATTCCAATCACCTGAAGAATATACAAGGCCTAAGAGCACCTCAAGGTAGAGAGTTACTGATGGAGGTTGCTGAGCAGTAAGAGTAAGAAGTGCAGTTTATGAGGATATTTGAAAAAGATAACTGTCAGAACAGAATAGAGTTATGGAAGGAAGGTTTATTCTCCCATTTTAATTTCCCCCATTATGGGCATTATTATATCTGTGATATAATAACACAGTAATTCATGGATGCATTTCAACTTCAATCATTTTCCCACCACCATAATGCAGCTTCCCTGTTCTTTTTCTATAAATACTCAGGGTAATTATACTGATAAGCTTTCCTCTTTAGTACATCGACTTTATGAATTTAAGCGTACTACCTAATTGCCGGCAAGGCCTCATCATTTTACAGTTAAAATGGTTAGACGTAACCACAAGTTCTATGCTAACAGTTTCTGTTCTTGCACTTCTCACTTGTGGAACTCTCTTCTGGCTTCTTGCTTTCCAGTTATGTCTGATCTTTAAATTTTTTTTTAATGCACTGTCAATCATTATCATCTGTTTTCTTCATTCCTGTTCTTTTATTGCTCTCTCTCTCTTTCTCTTTAATAATGTTTTCTTTTTCTCATATTTTTCACACTCAGTAACACCTTGCATCTTAGTGGCTTTATTGCCTTGTTTGGGGGTGAAAAAAAAAAAATATATATATATATATAGCGACGGATGCTACATATAAATATATATATATATAGCGACAGACGCTACTTGTAAACAAACTTCTGAATACAGTTATTTAATTTATTTCTGAAGAAAGATCGGGGCAGATCTGAAATATCAAATATATATATATATATATATATATATATATATATATATATATATATATATATATAATATAAATAAATAAATACTTTCACAAAAAAAAAATTCAATTTTTTTTAATTTGCAACTTTTCAGTTGTTTTCTCCATATTATATATATATATATATATATATATAGTTTACGAAAAACTAGGTAATCCGTATGGGAAGACCCAATGAGGATAGAATCGAGAGAGCTCAATGTAAATCAGAGCTAATAATTTAAATAAAAACAGATTGCTTTAAGGTTCCATATTTCAACATTTGGAAATAAATCTGATGATCCACTGTCCTTTAAAAGGGCTGTGGTGAAATAATTTATTATATGGAACCTTAAAGCAATCTGTTTTTATTTAAATTATATATATATATATATATATATATATATATATATATATATATATATATATATATAACAATTAAAGGTTAATTACCTTTAATCCAAACAAGCACAACTTTTGCTTCAAACTAATTAGTCTCTGTCATATATGTATTATATAACATTTTAGTCTTTGGTGTTCATTTTAATTGCTGTGTACATTTTCTTCCTCATTCCAGTTCCATAAAGAAAGAGGACCAAGAAAGCGGTTTAACTATTTTTTTTTCTTAATTTGAGGATTGCCTTCTTTTTAGCTGACAGAAGAATAGAAAGAAAGAGATAAGGGTTTTAAGGTAAAGTCAAATGCCTTATTTTAATTTTAATTCTTTTTATTTTTCTTTCTATATTTTATTTTTATATTTAATTGGGACTCACTACATCTATCTGCTGGGTTTCTGAGGATATAGGATATTAGTTTAAATATTGTTAGAGTTGGCATTGTTATTTCTGATGCAAAAAATTGTCTGGAAGGATCAACTACATGTTCTACAGTTTTTAATCTCTCAATCTTGACACTTGATCATTGCCGAAACAGAGAAAGTACAGTATTTTTAACAATTTTTATAACAATGTGGAAAATAAAACATTATCATTGAAATATAAATTATATTGAGTAATTGAATGATAGCATGAGAAAAAAAACACATTCAAGAAAGGATTTCTTCAAACATAGTCTTTCCTAGGAATTAAACTTGTAACATTTTTTTTTTCTATTTTGTCAATGAATTACTGTACACTGAAATGTATCCTACTTCCTTCAGAAACATATTTGGAACTGGGGTCAGAAGATGTGATGTATTTTATGGTTGGGGGAAAACATTTATGAAAATATTGCTAAAAGTAAAACCAATAAAATATCCAAGTTTGAAACCCAGCCGGAAATTTAACTGACCTTTTGAACTCTGAAGGGATCATCACTTGCCAACCGTGGTGCAATATCAGAGATTCAAGAGTAAATCCCCTGCCAGCAATGCTCATGGTGCACCACCTCCCCTCAAAAGTTCTCATTTTAATTCAATGCAACAGAAAAGACAAAAGAAAAGGCCTTATTGAAATATTTACAAATTTCAAAAAAATGTATAAAAAAACTCAGACCTAAGTTGTATACTTTTTTCTAATTTACATAGTTACACTACAGTTCAAAAGTCACCCCTAGTAAGTTTTTAAAATTGTCCCCAAAAGTAGTTGTTTTGGACTTTTAAGAGAAAATTATTATAAATGGTGAAAAAAAAGTGAGACATGATTTTTTATTAAAAATTTTATTATCACAAAAGAAGAAAAGTATTTTATGATTAAATTTTGCTCTCGTCAAAATATCCTCCTTTTGCCTTGATTACTGCTGCACAAATTAGTATTCATTGCAAAAGTTTCTCAAAGTTTGGTAAATGATTCCATTCTTTTTTCAATGACTCTAAGAGCTCTTTTTCATTTTTTACCCACTCTTACGTCAAGTCCATCACATGCTAATTCTGTGGGTGGCTTCAAACTTTTGAACTGTAGTGTACATTTTCTCTTCTTGTTTTTGCTGCTATTATTATTATTATTATTATTATTGTGTTTTGTCTTTGATTTGAGTGGTGGGAGTTATCCTGAAGTCTCAGTCAAAGACTTCACAAAACAACAGGTATATTTTGTATCAGAAGAGGCATAAGTAAATAGTGTTTAATATTGATGTAATGAAATAACCTGACACCCCCATGAGTGACTACACTACAGGTAGTAACTACCTATAAGTATCTGTAAGTCAACAGACTACAGAGACTAGCTGGGATCTGTTGAGTACAACTCAAACTTACACAAGAACTACTGACTTTTCAATAGTAGCACTCACTACTGGATTGACTTGCGACGACCTTGTGCATAACTGTTACCTTTATTCTTATTGTACTGGTTTGTTATAATAAACTTTTACTTATTTTATCCACCTTGTTTTTCAGGTATATATTCCTATTAGCATGGAATATAACAAATATTTTTGTTGTAAATTCTCAAGAAAAAAGAAAATGTATAAATTCACTTTCAGCATATGTTTAGGTTTTATTAAAATTCTAATCATCGCTTTTTAAAACAATAAACATTGCCAGGGGGAGTGAAGGTAGTTAAAAAAAATAGCAGCATCAAGGGGAAAAAAAACCCATCGTTTTAACACAGTGTTTTTTTGCAGGGATGAAGGGTTCAAGATTGCCAATTTTTTCCCCATTTTGTCATTCAATTACCCACAATTTATTATTCAATAAAAATGTCTAAATTTTTGTCTCTTTCTATGTTAAAAATGGAAGGCACAAAATGAAATTAGCCAAAATTCACTTAACGATAAACTCAGTGTGATTAACTTCAATGGCTGAAGAAAAATCTATAAGATTACATCTACTTGAGTTAGAGGTTTATGGATGTGTGTGTGTGTGTGTGTGTGTGTGTGTGTGTGTGTGTGTGTGTGTAGGAGTATACATGTCTGTGTATAGATGTGTAAGTGTTGACATGTATAGGAGTGTAGATTGTTGGCAGGTTGGGGAATGGGCATCTGTTCAGTCTTTTTGTGTGTATTTATATAATAAGAAAATAAAATCTATTTATCTATTTGGTAAATGTTCAAGGTGTGTTGTCCTGCCCCAATATTTGAGGAGATTATCATCATTTTCATTTATAGTTTGGCCCAAACTCAATACACACACAAATTCCTGAAGATGGTATGAAGACTATTTAAAGCAAATGCGGAGGTGCTGGAGTGGGGGAGTTACAGAGAAACTAAACAGCGAAAAAAATGAGATTAAGCAAGATTTTTTTTTTTTTTTTTTTTGGAAGGAGAGAAAAGTTTGGGAATGGGAGAAAAAGAGAAAAAATGAAAAAAT
The DNA here is from genome assembly GCA_964036315.1 of Acanthosepion esculentum. Taxonomy (NCBI): domain Eukaryota; kingdom Metazoa; phylum Mollusca; class Cephalopoda; order Sepiida; family Sepiidae; genus Acanthosepion; species Acanthosepion esculentum. The sequence continues at coordinate 83,669,681 of OZ038501.1, forward strand.
AATTAAAAATGAAAAAAATTTTTAAAAAGTAAAAAAAATTGTAAATAAAAGAAGTAGAAAAAGAGGGGGGAAGAAAAAGAGAATGAAGGTAAAAAAAATGAAGAGAAAAGTAAGAAAGAGGAAAAAGAAGTTGAATGAAAAGGTAGAAAGAGAAGTAAAAACAGCAAAGTAGAAAAAGTAAAAGAAAGTAAAAGAAAAAAGATAAAGAGATGGTGAATGAAAAGAAAGAAAAGGTAGAAAGAAAAAGAAGAATAAAAGAAAAAACGAAAATAAAAAGTATAAAAAAAGAAAAAAGGTAGAGAAAAGATAGAAAAAGGTAGATGATAAGGAAAAGAAAAAGAAAGAAACAATTGAAAGAAAAATATAAGAAAAAGGTGAATGAAAAGAAAGAAAATGTAGAAAGGAAAAGAAAATGTAGAAAGGAAAAGAAAAAAGGAAAAGAAAAAAGGAAAAGAAAAAAGGAAAAGAAAAAAGGAAAAGAAAAAAGGAAAAGAAAAAAGGAAAAGAAAAAAGTACAAAAAAGAAAAAGATAGGAAAAAGAGTAAAAAAAAATAGAAAAAGGAGAAGAAAAGGAAAAGAAAATGATAAAAGAAAAATGAAAAAATTTGTAAAGAAAGAAGATGAAAGAAAGCAAAAGAAAAAAACTATTAGAAAAAAAAGGAAGCTCACAAAAATAAAATAAAAATCCTTAAGAAACCTTATTAAATCCCTACAGTTATTGCTGCCACCACACATTTTAAAGAAATGTGTTTCCCTGATACAAAACATTTGCATACAAATCTACTTGTTGGCAATTGTCAATCAAGGTGTGCAGTGAATGATTCATAAGTAAAATTAATTCAAATATTTAATTACTAAAATTGAGCAAAAACAAAAAGTTTAGACTGGATTACAAGACAATGTTGTAAGAATTATTGTTCAGAAAAGTTGATGTGAAAGGATGAAGGAGAGACGTGCAGATTGAAGAGCAGTACACAGATGAAGAGACCTGCGGATTGAAGAGCAGGAAACAGAAGGGGAGACCTGCAGATTGGAGAGCAGGAAACAGATGAAGAGACCTGCGGATTGGAGAGCAGTACACAGATGAAGAGACCTGCGGATTGGAGAGCAGGAAACAGAAGGGGAGACCTGCAGATTGGAGAGCAGTACACAGATGAAGAGACCTGCGGATTGGAGAGCAGGAAACAGAAGGGGAGACCTGCGGATTGGAGAGCAGGAAACAGAAGGGGAAACCTGCGGATTGGAGAGGGGGAAACCTGTGGATTGGAGAGCAGGAAACAGAAGGGGAGACCTGCGGATTGGAGAGCAGGAAACAGAAGGGGAAACCTGCGGATTGGAGAGCAGGAAACAGAAGGGGAAACCTGCGGATTGGAGAGCAGGAACCGGAAGGGGAGACCTGCATACAGAAGGAGAGACCTGTGGATTGAAGAGAAAGAAAAAAAAGACCAGCAGAGTAAGTAGCTAGAAAAAGGAGTAACCTGCAGTTTGAAGTGAAGGTAAAAAGACCTGAAGATTTAAGTTCATAAAAGTGAGAGGAAATGCTATGCAAATTAGTGTGCCAAATAAGAGTGGAAGACCTGCTAAACAGAGAACCTAAGAGAAAAGATCGAGGAGGTCATAATTTATGAGTCAAAAGGGGCAGGAAAGACTGGCTGCTGAGAGAGACAAATATTTGAATCTATCTGACAAGAACTGGAATCCAAATATAATTCAGACGTATTGGAATGCAAACCATTTCCTAATTCTATGCATGTATAGATTTCCATGTCACATGTTCCACCATCTGTTACTACACTACTTAGATAAATATATTTCTGTACTTGCTTGACATGGCTCACACCTTGTACTGTCTCTTTTGCTGACAACCATAAATTCAGTCTTTTTACAGCTGATAGTTCCTTCTTCTCACTTTCCTTACAACACTACTCAGTTAAATGTCTGTCCCTGCTTGATTTTGATGTGCCCAATGTGTAGTACACACCTTGTACTGTCTCTTTTGCTGACAACCATAAATTCAGTCTTTTTACAGCTGATAGTTCTTTCTTTTTACTTTCCTTATAACACTACTCAGACAGTTAAATGTCTGTTCCTGCTTGAATTTGATGTCCCTAATGTGTAGCTCACACCCTGGGCTGCCTCTTCTGCTGACAACCATGCTTTCTGCTTTCTTAGACTCAATATTCCTTTCTTCTCAATTTCTTTACTAACTTGTCTAAGAGATCTTTCAGTTTTCCTTTTGAGTTTGCTATGAACACAGTTTTCTAACTATAATCAACGATTTTTCAAACCTAATTAGGGGCTCTGTTTGAAAATGATTATATTTTCTAAAAATAAACAATAAATCTCAAGTTTTGTGTGTATATCTCAAACAAATTTGGTTGTCAAGATAACCGGTTATTGAATTAATCATCTATGAAGAAAAACTTCCTGATGTTTACAAAGATCCAAGTGTCTTTAAATGATTCTAACGAGTAGGCAAAATGCTATTCTTTTGGCAGAATCATTCCTCCCCACATCAAAGGCATGGATAACATTGTCCGGTATGAAAATCAATAATAAACGATCGTTTGCAGAAAGGTGGATTGAAATTGTTGATAAAAGTTTTTAAATGGACTGACATTGAATGCTGATGAGGCTAATGTGAGGGTTGATTATGGAGAAACAGGTTCCTGTGGATTCAGAGAGATAAGATGGCTGGTAGTGTTTTCCTAAAATATGGAGAAAGAATAAAAAATATCTGTCTATATCTCTAAGATGAGGTATTATGATTACTTACATTATTCGGGGTGTTATCATCATCTTCATTGCCACATTCACAATGTTTCGGCCATTCTATGTTCTGATCTCCTTCAGGTGTTTGGAATTTTAAAACCGAACCCTCCAGATTGTTCTAGTCCTATGTGTTATGCCTCTTCAGTTATTTCCCGTTAATTCATCTCTCCAAGTTTTGGTTCACCACTGCTGTAGCCTAGTATTGAACTCACAACTTTTTGGGTCTAGTCACTGGACCTAACTAATGCCTTTATCCACTCAAGGAAACACAGTGCCCAGTGGATAAGGGTGTAAATAAAGGGAAATAAGTGAGACATCTGGAAAAGGCATGACACTAGAACAATCTAGAGGGTTCAGTTCAAAATTCCAATCTCCTGAAGAAGGCCAGAGCATACAATGGCTGAAACATTGTGAATATGGCAATGAAGATGAGGATAACGGTCTGAATAATGTAAATAACGTAAGTAGAATAAAAATAGTTTATCATTTGAACAAATCAATGTATAATTAAAAATGTATTGACCCCGTAGACTCATCATGCTAGATGTTGCTGCTTTTGCAGAATCCCCTGAGGAGTATAGAACCAAAGCCGTGTCATGCATCTGGTTATCAAGGTTAAATTACTGTTTTTAAACTACAAACTTCTCATGATTTCTCTCGAATACTCATATCTGCTTGAAGCATATCTTAATGTAAATACACAACATAATATATTATGAAATGGACTAAGTCCGACAATTATTTTGACCAGGTACTTCCTCTGTAGCTAAATGGCATAGCACGTCAGGCTATATGTCAGTTTTGTATATGATACAGGTTTGATTCCTGTTAGAGGACACATATTTTCTTTGAGATTTCTCGGACATTCAGGCTAGTAAATGTTGTTAATACTGTTTATTATAAACAGAGCATTTACATAAATATTTGTATCTATAAAAATAATGTAGAAACAGAAAATACATTAAAAATAATTGTCGGACTTAGTCTATTTCATAATATATTATATCATTTGTTTATGTTAAGATAAGCTTCGAGCTGATATGAGTGTTCAGGAGAAATCATGAGAAGTTTGTAGTTTAAAAACAGTAATTTAACCTTGCTAACCAAATGCTTCCTCTGTAGCGAAATGCTATAGAACGTCAGGCTATATGACGGTTCCGTGTAGGATACATGTGCGATTCCTGTCAGGGGGCACATATTTTCTTTGAGATTTCTCTGACATTCAGGCCAGTAAATGTTGTTAATACTGTTTATTATAAACAGAGCACTTACCTAAATATTTGTATCTATAAAAAGAACGGATAAACAAAAAATATATTAAAATATTTGTCAGACTTTGTCCATTTCATAATATGTGTGTGTGTGTGTGTGTGTGTGTGTGTGTGTGTATGATAGTATAAAGAACAAGTAGGAAACAGGTCTCGATCTAACATGTTACACTTTATTAAAGCTTCGTCAGAGATCAAGAAAGAAGTGATAAAAAAATGATAAAAAGCAAAGAGACGCGGATTAATGGTATGTTGTGTTTGGTTATTTCTTATTGCTTAGATACATGCCACATGCAATTAAGTACAGTGTAACCCGGGTACAAGAGAAACCCGGGTACAAGAGAAACCCGGGTACAAGAGAAACCCGGGTACAAGAGAAACCCGGGTACAAGAGAAACCCGGGTACAAGAGAAACCCGGGTACAAGAGAAACCCGGGTACAAGAGAAACCCGGGTACAAGAGAAACCCGGGTACAAGAGAAACCCGGGTACAAGAGAAACCCGGGTACAAGAGAAACCCGGGTACAAGAGAAACCCGGGTACAAGAGAAACCCGGGTACAAGAGAAACCCGGGTACAAGAGAAACCCGGGTACAAGAGAAACCCGGGTACAAGAGAAACCCGGGTACAAGAGAAACCCGGGTACAAGAGAAACCCGGGTACAAGAGAAACCCGGGTACAAGAGAAACCCGGGTACAAGAGAAACCCGGGTACAAGATAGATTTTCTCTGGTCCCAAATTAGAGCCTGTGTTAAAAAAACAAAATAGACCAAACCTGGATATAAGAGAAACCCGGATATAAGATACTTCTTCTCCAGTCCCGACAACTCTCTTATATCCGGGTTACACTGTATTAGATAATATTCAGATATGTGTGAGAAACATTCTGGATGCTAAAGTGTGTAAAAGTTAGACACTGAAGGATGTTTTTAAAAATTTGTTTTGATTTGATTTTTCATTAAAGCATATTTTGCATATATCTTTATTGATTTTTATATATTCAGAAGAGATAAGCTAGATTCATGAATAATGGATCCATAGAAAAATGGCGACATAATGTAGTTATTTTTAACATGTGTTAATAGTTGATAGTATTGCTATAAAGATTTTTCATAATATTTTGTCTTTAAAGGGTTATGTACTACCAACTATTAACACACGTTTAAAAACCTACATTACACTGCCAGTTTTCTTGGATGAAAACTACTGCACAAGCCATGATCACTGATGGAATCTCTGTGGTGTGGTGAGACAACCACACTCTACACATTTTCCTTCCAAGCACTGCTATAAACAACAGAAGTGAGCAAGAAGATTATAACTTAGTCTCTATGTGTGATAGATTTCAAGGTCAGTCAGTGCCAAGTAGCTTCACTGTGTACATTAGCTATGTTAATATAGCAACAGTACTGATACTTTTTGCTCAAACCTTATATATATATATATATATATATATACTGTGTGTAACAGTAAAATTGTCCAAATTGTGTTAGAGCATAAGTGTCCATCCCAAGTAATATTTAATATCTAAAAAACCACTGAACTAATTGAGTTTCTTTTGCCAGGTTTTCAGATAAGACACTTAGCCATCTTGACACCATTTGTCGTAAGAATCACTGAAAAACCCTTTGAGTTATTCAGTTAGAAATAGAACAGGTGGAAATCATTCTGTCAGCCCGACTATGTCTTCCCAAAATGAGCAATGGTGAGAGAAAAAAAAGATCATTCGGGCCTTCAGTAATGGTACCAACATTCATACTCTTATTTCCATCGTCAAAGTCCATTCAAGAACCATCAAGAGAATGGTGAATAAGTATAAAAAAGAGGGAACAGTAGAGAGGAAAACTGGATCAGAAGGTCAGATCAAGAAGAGGGATCATCATTAGCAAAAATCCAACTCAATTCATAAGATGTTTGGCATGTGAGAGAATAGTTTCACCTATGACAGTCCAAAAGGCAGTGAAAAAAAGACTTAAAAATGAAATTGTATGTGGAACCTGTGAGGCATCTTGTTACACCAAGACAGAAAGTTAGAAGATGGTTAGAAAGGGTAAAGAATAAAGAAGAAGTTTGAAAATGCTCCTGGAATAATATATATATATATATGGTACAGGTAATCGATCCATTGGTATATAATCCGGGTGGATCGTAGTAACATTAATTATTAAAACTGATCCACAGAGAGCTTGATGTTTTTATTTTAACAGAGCATATGTATTTTTTACAGCAAAAAAACAAAAATTACCTCAACATAGAGATAGTCTATTTCAAGCTGTTCTGTGTGCAGCTATCATCAGCCCTAAGTGTCCAATGTTGAGGTAGTTTTTGGTTTGTGTTGTAAACACGCACACACATATTATATATATATATATATATATATATATATATATATTTGAATTTAATTTCTATCCTTCATGAGCTTCCAATCCTTACCTATGATTAATTAATGATGAACATGTCATTTTCATTTATGATCGATTTCATCACAATTCTTCTGTAAAACTTAGGGAGTAATTATAAATTCTTATTGTTCAAAGTAGAGTCCAGTAGTGTTATAAAAACCATAGAGAATTCCAGTAAGATATTTTTAATCATTTCTAAAATACAACAGTTCAAATTTTAATCTAAGAAATAGACAATTTTGCTGTTACATGTGGGGTGTATGTGTATATATATATATATATATATATATATATATATATATATTAACCACAACAGTAAATATATATTTCTAACACTGTTATATGAAGGGCAAGGCAATAGTATATTAATATATTTAAGTCTGTTACTGGCTCCACCCTCCCTGGTGGCTTTTATCCATAAATCTGATGCGATATGAAGAATATCTGATAGCCAAGTGAAGAAAGTGCAAGACAAAGATGTTATGTAATTTCGATTAATGTTCAGGCAGGGGTTACAATGACTGGAGGGGGGTTGTTGTGGTTTCAGTTTTTAAAGGGAAAAGGAAAAATAAGAAGAATGAAGAGACTAAAAATATAAAGTGAATAACGAGGAGAAGAAAATAAAGAGAATGAAGAGAAAAACAAAAAAGAAAAATGAAAAAAGAAAGAACGAAAAAAAGACAGAAAAATAAAAATGAAAGAAAGAAAGAAAAATGGAAGAAAGTGCCATAAAAGAAAAAGAAACAAAAGGAAAAGAAGAAAGGCAAGAGAAAGTAAAATTAAAAAAGAAAAAATAATAGAAAAAGAAATGAAAGAGGAAAAATGAAAAAGATGCAAAAAAGTAAGAGATACACATGAAAAACTAAGAAAAAAGAAAACAAAAAAACAGCAAAAAATGGAGAAGGTGAAAAAGGGAAAAAAACGCAGGAGAAAGAAAGAGAGAGAGATAAAGAAAAAAAGAAAGCTCAAATACAAAGAAAGGAAGAAGAAAAACAAAAATGAAAAGCAATAAGAAAGAAAAAAGCAAATAAAAGATATTAAAAAGAAAAGAAAGATGAAAAAGAGAAGACAAAGAAAAGGAAGAATAAGAGAAAAGATGAAATGAAAAAGAATAAACAAAAATGAAAAAAGAATGTCATGAAAAAGAAAGAAATGGTGAAAACTAAAGGAAAAAACAAAGAAAGAGAGAATAAAAGAAAAAAGAAGAAACAGCTAACAAAGTAAAAAAGAAAATGAAAAAAAGAGAAAAATTGATGAGAAGATTGAAAACGATAAAGAAAAAGAAAAATGTAAAAAGAAAAGGTTGAAAAGGAAAGAGAAAAAGTTGAAAAGGAAAGAGAAAAAGTTGAAAAAGAAAGAGAAAAAGTTGAAAAGGAAAGAGAAAAAGTTGAAAAAGAAAGAGAAAAAGTTGAAAGAGAAAGAGAAAAGTTGAAAGAGAAAGAGAAAAAGTTGAAAGAGAAAAAGTTGAAAAGGAAAGAGAAAGAGAAAAAGTTGAAAAAGAAAGAGAAAGAGAAAAAGTAGAAAGAGAAAGAGAAAGAGAAAAAG
>OZ038501.1:83680165-83685165 GCA_964036315.1 Acanthosepion esculentum
CGTGTGTGTGTGTGTGTGCATGCACCAATTCCAGATATGATTATTGTCCTGCTTACATCAACCAAAATGTAGTGTACCATTCAAAGTATTGGATCAAGTCAATGAAGAACTAAACAGATTTGAAAAAATAGGTGCAATTGAAAAGATTGACCATTCAGCAAAATGGACAGCACCAGTCGTGTATGTAAAGAAAAAAAATAATAAAATTCATGTTTGTGCTGATTTTTTTGACAGGATTAAACAAATGTTTATAATCTTATAACTACCCATTTCCAAGTCGAGAGGAAATTTTTGCAAATTTAAACAGTGGAAATTTTTTTTCAGAGCTGGATATTTCTGAATCCTATTTGTAAACAGAGGTTAAAAAAGGATGTTCATAGCTAATAACTATAAACACGTGCAAGGGATTGTTAAAAGTTTCACAGACTTCCTTTTTGGATAAAAAGTGGCTCTAGCTACATTTCAACAAGTAATGAATACTATGCTTGCAGATTGTGATTTCGCAGTTGCTTATCTGGATGATATATTAATTAAAAGTCTATCTAAGGAACAACATATTGAACATGTGAAAAAAGTTTTTGAAAAAATACAGGTTTAAATTCAGTGAGGAAAAGTGTGAATTGTTTTTGGTTAAAATGAAGTACCTAGGACAAATCATTGACAAAAATGGTCGTCAACCAGATCCGTCGAGGGCAAGGGCAATTAAGAATATGCCTACTCCAACAAATGTTACTAGGTTACAAGCATTTCTGGGAATAGCAAACTCTTATCAAAGCTATATACCTAATATGCAGAATTTGAGAGCTCCACTGAACAAGTTGCTTAAAAATGGCATAAAGTGGAACTGAACTGAAAAGTGTCAGGAGGCATTTGAAGAAATCAAGAAAATACTAATGTCAGACTTATCATTAGTGCTCTATGATCCAAAAGCAGAAATCATACTGATTACAGATACTGGTGACTATGGTATAGGAGCAGTAATTCTATATAAATGTGGGTGTTGACTTCAATGTCCAATTTTATCCATACATCTAAAAACTATATTTTATCATATATAGTTCATAGAAAATATATGTAATATTAAAGCTATCAAGAATTTTTAGGTTCTGCAAATGCTTTCAGTTTGAGGTGTCATCTAAGTAACGGAAAAAGATATATTTTCCTTTGATGTTAGAAACAGTATATCCTGATGCAATATGACAAGTAGCAGCCTCTGAAGATGAGACAATATTCCATGATCTCAAACTGAAACAAAGACAGAAACAGAAAAATAGAAACAATTTACCTTTATTATCCTTGAGGTCCACAGCAATTCCAGTCTCCAGTAAGAGAGACATGATATCTGTTGAGCCCATAAGAGCGGCTTCATGTAAGTAAGACATTCTGAAAGAAGACAGAGGAAAATATATCAATGGCTAATCTCAGGGAAAAAAAAGAGAGAATATTATGATTTCTTGTTATCATTGCATCAAAAGAAGCCAAATCATACATCGCACAATCTTGTGAGAGAAAACAAGCAGGATTTGCTAGTATCCTACAACAACCTGGACAAAATGCAAAGAATAATCTGTAATATTATTGGTCCTAATCTGGCATCTCAGCTTCAGTCATTTTCCCACTGCTGTAACATAGCTTCCTGGCGACGTTTCTATAAATGTTAACATTTTCTTTTCTCACACTTCCTGCTTGCGGAACTCCTTTCCAGCTCCATACTCTCTGACTAATATTAATTTCCAAAAATTTAAATGCAATATCAATCACTATTGACTGTCCATCTGATTACTTTTTTCTCTTCTTACTCATTATTAATGTTTCTGTTCCTAATTCTTCCACACTCAGTAACCTGTTGTGTCTTAGTGGCTTTAATGTCTTGCTTGGGGTAAAAACAAATTAAAAAAAAAAAAAAATCATGAACTTTTGATTTTGGTACCAAGACTTTGTGAATTTATTCACAAGGTATCGGTACCAAAGTCAAAAGTGAATCAGAACAATTACCATGATTTTTTTTTATTAGTATAGTAAGAAATTTTTTTAGCATAGTAAGAGATTTTATTGATTTTTATTAATCACTTGACCCAATGTAAGGCAATAATGCCACTAAGATGCACATGGCTACTTTGTTAACCTTTAAAATGTGGAAGATATTTTTATCGTACCCTTTATAAATGCTCAGTGATATGTGGGTGGTAAAATGAATAGTGGCTCGGAATCAGAAAGCGGAGATCAGAGTTCAAATTCCAATTGAGTTTGTTACATTCAGTTATGCATTCACTTATATTCTTTATTCTCCCTTTATGGGTTAAATAGTATTTGTATTTGGAAAAATCATTGAAAAATCATTAAATAATATTTGTATTTGGAAAAATCATTGTTAAAATTTTTGAATGCAAAGTTTATTTGCAAAAGTAAAAAAAATAATTCTTACAATCTAAAATATATTTTAGCTTCAAATAACCCAGGATTGATAAACCATAAAAAGAACAAATCAATATTTATGCATTATATAATATTAAACACTCTGCCAATAGATATAGCTAATTTTAAGATATATATATATATATATATATATATATATATATATATATAAATAAAAAGGAAAGCACAGTAAGATATAAAATCCGGTGTTCTTATAGATATTTTTATTTTTACACAATAGTGCTCTATGTAAATTTAAATTTACAGAGCATTAATATTATAAATTAATAGATTTAAAATATGGTTTTACCGCTACACAGTGATAACCATGTTTCAGAAATGGAAGCTAAAGCCCCTGAATTTAATTTTGTTATTAAACCAAAGACATTAGTTCCATTTGTAACCTCCAAAATTCGCTTGATGAGGAAATGGAACTAATGTCTTTGGTTTAATAACAAAATTAAATTCAGGGGCTTTAGCTTCCATTTCTGAAACATGGTTATCACTGTGTAGCGGTAAAACCATATTTTAAATCTATTAATTTATAATATATATATATATATATATATATATATATACTGGGTGCGATGGGTAAATTGTCACCGTTATATATTTTTCATTTCGGGCAAGTATGTTTTTTGTTGTTAATTTTGAAGACTACACAGTTTAGTAGGGTCAGTTGGGCACCATGTGTAAGAAAAAGAGCACTATGATGTAATTCACTCCACCAGAAATTAAAAAAACGCCATGCTGTACTGCTTGGCGCTTGCACTGGAAGCTTCAATATGAACATTTTAGAGTGTTTGGGTGTCAATGGTTAAGAGGATTTGGAAAGAGTTGGATGAGTCTAATTGTGATTAGGAAGGTGTTTGGTGTGATCACTAATAATGGTGACATCATCCATCTTCCCACAGGACTTCAGACTCAATCCTGAGGCCTATATCAATTGCCTTGTAAAGGTAGTGCTGCCCTGGGTCAAGAGGGTGGCTGCTTGAAGACTATGTCTAACAACAGGACTCTGCACCATGCCACACAACCAGGAGACCCTATGACCACATCACCCCTTACATCTGATCACTTAACTCTTCCACTTCAGAATGTTTAGGTGTCAATCTGAGGACAGTGCAGAGGATTCAGAAAGAGTTGGATGAGTCTAATGGTGATTACGAAGGTGTTCGCAGTGATCTCAAGTGATGGTGACATAATGCCTCCATTCATCTTCCCACAGCACCTCAAAGTCAATACGGAGGCCTACATCAAGTGCCCTGAAGTAGTGCTGCCCTGGGTCAAGAGGGTGGCTGCTGGAAGACCCTATGTTTGGCAACAGGACTCTGCACCATACCACATAAGCAGAAGAACCCAGTCACGGTTGTCAGACAATTTCTGCGGCCATATCCCCTCTTACATTTGACCACCTAACTCTCCAGACTGCAACCCCCTTGATCATTATATGTGGGGCGCAGTTGAGCAGGAGACCAACAAAACTCCTGGTAACACCAAAGATGAACTGAAGGCAAGGATTATAGCAGCATTCAACAACTTAAACAAGCCTAGAAGAGTTGCAAGAGATTCCAAAGTCATCTGAGGGCCATAGGTGAAGCCAATGGTGATTTTATTGAGTAGATTTACACTTTAGTATTTGAAGATATTTTTGTTCAATTTTGGTAAATATACTTGTTAAAAAATATGTCATTTTAATTTTTGTGTAACTTAGTCAACAATTTAACTATTGCACCCTCTGTGTGTGTGTGTGTGTGTGTGTGTGTGTGTGTATATATATATATATATATATATATATATATATATATATATGAATTGGGATCAAATACAGATCAAAATCTGCTATAAAAATAGGATAAAGGACAAATAGCAAATATTTATCAATCTGACATGTTTCACTTTCATAATATTATATATATATATATATATATATATATATATATTACCATATGTATCAGCAATATTCTAAGTATTGACAAATGGTAATCTTATAGTTATGTAGAATAGATTCTAGAGAAAATTTGTTTCGCACAACTTTTTTTAGCAGTGGAAAGAACAATATCAACTCTTGAACTTGAAAGACCAACTTTCCTGAAAATTGTTTTAAGAAAAAGATTTTATAAATTTCAATTGAAAGCAGTAGTGGCAGCTGTGTGACTGAAGGCTAAAAGTTTCTTTGTAGGGAAATGGCTAATATTGCCATTACCTGAAACATTTTCAGTAATTGTGTTGGACTTGCGACTTTGGAATTGAAATTATTTGGAATCCAGACTTTCCAATCATATAATTAATATCAAAAGCAACAAAAATGTTGTGGAGTAGCTGAACACCCCCTACCCCAAGACCTACTGGTCTAAGACTATTTAAACAGCACTCTCTCTTACTGATGGAGAGGAGTTAACGATTAACTGTTTATTACATTAGTCTGTGTTCCCAACTGTGTTCCATATTATTCTCCGGAATAAACTATTTCTTACTTTCTCTATGTGTGTCAAACGTTCCTATTTATGACACAACAAAAAAGAATGGGTCAATCGTACTGTAGTGAGTCCCGATAAAAATAAAATATACAAACAAAAAATCAG
>OZ038501.1:83690165-83702665 GCA_964036315.1 Acanthosepion esculentum
AAACTTGTCTTGTGAATTGAATAGGAATGTCCATTGCTGAAAACATTTGACAGCTTAAGAGGAGACACAAACCACAAATTACAAAGAGGGTAGGGAAAGAAACTAATTAGAAAAAGTGATTAATTGCATTGATTTTGTCAGAAATTCTATCATCAATTGAAACTGGCAATCGTCCATTAATAGAGAAAATGGAAAGAAAGAAAAATGGAACCATTAGGAAGACAAACTGTTTTTGTAAAGGCATTTAAAATTGAAAAATTAATTATTATTTATTAATTATATATTGTGATTAAAGGATTAGGATTAAGATGTACAAGCAGAAGTCAAATAAATTAAATAATCTGGATACTGTAGGTGTCTCAAAGTACTTATTTTCTATGTATGTATTTTCATCTAAATATTGATGGCTACAAATTCTAAATGCTCTTAAAGAGAAGCCAATTATTATTGCAGATTTTATTTTGTTGTTGTGGTGGGAATAGAAGTTTATGAGATCATTTTTATTAGTGGTGGTGGATATTGTAGTATAAACATAGAATAGTAGTATACTGTTTATTTCCATTTCTCACTCTCTGCTCTATTCTTCACTTTTATTTTTATGTATTATTTTTAGGCTGATTCCATCAATAAAACCATCATAAGCCTGAAGAAAGTTCCTTCTTGGAATGAAACATGTCATTAACAAATTTCTCTTCCCCTTTGTCATTCATTTACCGACTATTCATCTTATATATATATAGATATAGATATATATATATATATATATATATATATGCGTGTATGTCATCCACAAACAAACTGTTTCACTGTATCACAGCTCATCAGTGTGGCTAGACATCCAATTGTTTCAAGCCAGGATTGAAACCCAACTGATTTGGCATCACTATCTAGAGTTTTGATTGGCTGCCAAGTTGCATCAATACTGCTCAACCAGCTCTTGAGATATTCAAAATGTCCAGATATGTTTGTGAAAGGCCACACAAGACAGCATTGCAGATTTTGTTCATATCTGAATCTTTATTCGCATCATCAAATTTGTTACTTGCACTGTGCAACAGCTATACTGCAGGTAGCAGCAGTCTGGCAAAAAGAACATTAGATCTAAGACTCCTAGTTCTAGATTCAGGATTGCCCCACAGGACAATAGATTATAGGATGAAAATATTGATTTGTGGATTTGGGTGGTACAGTATTGTACCCCAGGGAAGGTTACTGAATAGAATAATCAAATGAAGGTTGGTAATGAATGATAATACTTAGGACAAGAGTAACACATTTAAGATTCGCTAGCAGCGAGTAGAAGTAGTCGACTGCTAGAAGTGAGTCAAGTGAATTCCACAATGAATCTCCAACTGCAGACCAACATACAGTATTTACTACTGTATTTTTGTGAATGGGGACATACCCATCATCGTCCGTAGGTATGATACAACACATAGTATTTGTGATTTCAATCCCCATGGCAGAGTAGTAAAGACTCGGATTCATTAGAAACAGGGCAAACAATAAGTGAATAGTTCTACAAAAAAGAGCAAGATGTGGACAGCAGAACAAGAAGATAGAGGTCTTTTTTAATACTATTGTTAATGCAACACAAGGCCCAAGATCCACTCAAAGTAGAGGCTTATTGGATGGGCTTTTATAGATGTAAGAACTGTAGATTATGAGAGATGAAGGGAATTAGGATGGTTCGCCATTGTGTCTATGGCATAGTGGGTCTTAGCTGTAAAGGCTTGAACTAGTAAAATTAGAGAATTTAGTTAGAACACTTTCCATGGAAATACTGACAAATTAGTGACTGGCTTGCAATGTTGTGCCTGTGGGAAAGAGGTTGTATGGTGGAAAATAATTTGTCATTCATTTCTGAAGGTTACCTGGACTGACAGACACCTGAAGAAGGTCAGAGGACACAGTGAAATGTTATGATTGTTACAAAGATTTTGTTTGGCTGTAAATAAAGTAAAAGAAGAGACCAAGAAGAACAAGAAGAATGCACAGCCATCAACAAAAAGATGAGCCCGAAATGCAATTTACAGGTCAGGGACACTAAAATCAAGCACTTGCAAAAATTTAAATATCTGGGAAATGTTCTGACAGAGGACGGTAAGTGCGACTCTGACATCTGAAGACGTATTGGGATGGCCAAAGATGCATTCCAAAAGCTAGGCAGAGTATTACAAGACAGGAGAGTTTTGTTGGTAACAAAGAAGAGAGTACTGAATTGCTACATGATATCTGTCCTCCTTTACGGCAGCGAATGTTGGAAAGTCTCCTCAAATATGAAGAAGAGACTTGTGGCAACGGAGGTATGGTTCTGCAGAAGGATGCTGAGTATATCATGGACCGAGCGTGTGAGCAACGATGAAGTTTTAGAGAGGAAGCAAACAAGGAGGAAGCTTATACTTAACATCAGGAAGAGGCAGCTGAAATTTCTGGGACATGTAATGAGAAAGGAGGCCTTGGAAAATTTGATACTCACAAGGCAGATATCAGGAATGAAGGACAAGGGAAAGCAATGTGTGATATACTTAATGGGCTTAAGCAAGTGAATGGCAGAACAGGGTCTGGGAGAAATAACAAAAAGACAAAACTTATTGAGAGCTACAAGGGATAGGAAGAAATGGAGAGACATGATCACCTAGGTCGTGAAGGGACACAACATATAAAAGAAGATATCTTTGATATTTGTTCTGTGGAGACATTTCCATGATATTGCCAAGAAGTAGGCATGTCTTAATACATAATGATAATAATCAATTTTTTTTTTGTTGGTTTCATATGTTTTGGTGTTCATTTTGGTGTTCATTTTGGGTGTTCATTTTGGGTGTTCATTTTATCATTGCAAGACACACAAGTGACCCAGAAAGGTCAGAAGGGTGGGCCCACTTATGCTTGAGGGAGAGTAAAGACTGCACTATAGACAGGCATTAGAGGGAGCATGAAGAGTGAAAGACAGGTGTCAAGACTATAGAACACACAATGGTGTGGGAACTGCAAAACCCATAAGAGTGCAAAAGCTGCAGCACAATTGGGTGATCTTGGGCAGGTGAAATCTGGTAGTGACACAGGCGGTAAAGTGAGGGTAAAGACTGCAAAACTGCAATTTGAGGTGGGGAGATGATGGCAAGACACACAAGGAGTCAAGGAAAAGTGAAGAATGCAAGTTTCATTTTTCAATTCCAATTGTTTTGTTTTTTTTAGGGGGAAAGTGTTTTTGGATTGAACCTAGAGCTTTTTATCATCTCACTTATACTAGATAAAATATCAGTCTGCATCAAGTAAGAGATCAAGTCTTGATTTACAAGTAGTTATTTTTTATATAATTTCACCCCAAGAAAGGTAGGAATGCCACTAGTACGCACGGGAGTTACAGGGAGTGTAAGTGAGAGAAAAGACTGAGTATAGGGAGGATTGAGGAAAGGACAAAAGATGAATGGGATTCAAGAAGACAGATGATGCTGATTGATGTTGCATTTAAATTTCTGAAGATTGTACTTATCAGGGAAGCAAGTAAACAAAAGAGTTCCACAGGTGGGAAGTGTGAGAAAAGAGTACAATTGGTTGTTGAATTTACCCATTTTAAAAGTAAATGGGTTGGACCTAGTTGCCAATCAAGTAGCAAGCTTTAACTCATGTATTTGGGGCTCCAGGCAAAAAAAGCTGGTCAGAGCAGTTGCCATGAAAATATTTGTAGAATAGACAGAGGGGGGGGGGGATGTCACATCTGTGAGAAAGTGACTGAAGCCGAGATGCAAAGTCAGGATCTATTATATTGCAGATCCTTCTTTGGATTTTGTCAAGAATCTCGGGATGAATGGTAAGAGTACCAAACCAGATATGGCAACGGTATTCAATTTATAAATGAATGGTAGATTTGTAAATGTACAAGACAGAGGAGAAAAATTCTCTATGAGAGTAAAATGATTCATTTTTACTGATGAAGGCAAAGATTCAGGTTTGGTATTACAGATTTAATTCTTCATACAGATATAACTTTATATGTTTTAAATTCATTCCGTATATCTTCTTATACCAAGGCGAAAGAAATGAAATTGAAAAGGGTGTTCCAATAACTTGGACCGATTTTAAATGTGAATTAAGTTTAAGCATCTAATGATTTTTTTCTTTTTCTTTCAGATTTAACAACTTAAGTCTTTGGCAATTTCAACCATGGAAAGATTAACAATCAAACAACGTGTGAAAGTTTCAAGAGTGCAGTTGGAAAAATTGTTCGTAAATTCAAACAAACTGGCTCGGTGGCAGATGTGAAAACACCATTGCGTGCTTGTTTACGCCGTCCAGCTGAAAACATTGTTGCAGTGCACGAGAATGTGGCTGAAAATCCAGACCCCTCTATTCGTCATCGTACGAAGGAATTGAACCTCTCTACAACAATGTTACATTGTTTTCAATTATACTCTCGGTTGGTCAATTATGTTAACCAAAAAAATTGTGAAGTGAGCGAAATGCATTTCTGTTTGAGTGTCCATTTTCATAATAAGCTTCAATAACTTTAACATGTTTGATTGTTAATCTTTCTGTGGTTGAAATTGCCAAAGACTTAAGTTGTTAAATCTGAAAGAAAAATAAAAAAAATTATTAGATTCTTAAACTTAATTGACATTTAAAATCGGTCCAAGTTATTGGAACACCCTTTATAACAATACAACATCTAGTCTATTGCACAATATTTGTTGTCAATTAAAAGCTCACAATTTCATTTTCAGTGGCACTAGTGATGTACTGGGTAATAATAATTGGTAGTGTAAAAGGAAATGAAAACAGATTGCATTCTGGGTGCATTTCCAATGAAGAAATAATAAAAATTATGAAATACATTTGGGAGCTAGGAGAAATTTTTCTGGGAAAATTGCTTTTACAAACCAAACAAACAGTTTTTGTGTCTGGAGATTAATAATGAAAGATAAATTATAGCCTAACACCGAAATGTTGCAAATGGTCCATTTTTCTCTGCGAGAAAACACGAAAATAATAAATGACTGTACCAAATTGGAAGATTCCATAGTAAATCGTTGAGCTGTTTATAGTGAACAGATCAGAAACTCTTCGCAATTTTATATATGACATGTGAAAGTAAACAAAATAGATTTCACTTGTTTCTGGCACAATTCCAATAGAGAAATACCATAAAAAGTTTAATATATATTTTGGGAGAGAGATATATTTCTCTATCTTGAGAAAATTTAGTCAATATGTTATACAGATTAAATGAAAACTGCGATAAAAGCAATATATTTTCACATAATGGAAAAAAGGGTCTAGCCCTTCTCCTGAAGCAAGGAGCAATTATAATATTTTTATTTTAAGACCTTCTGCTGGAACCAATAAATCTGCATACCAAATCTGAAGGCTGTACATGAAGTTCCTTGCGTGTGTATAGGGAGTCAATAAAAACTTATACAGGGTGTAACAGCAAAATTGTTCAAATCATGTAACAGCATAATTGTCCATCCCACAAAATGTTTAATATCTAAAAAAAAACAACCCCCCCCAAAAAAAACAAAAATAACCCAAAACAAAACAAAAAAACAAAAACAAAAAAAAAACACTAAACTAATTGAGTTTCTTTATTCCAGGTTTTCAGATAAGACATTTAGCCATCTTGACTCCATTTGTTATAAGAATCACTGAAAAACCCTTTGAGATATTAAGCTAAAAAGAGAATGGCTTAAAATCATTTTGTGTCAGCTCCACTATATTTTCCTGACTGAGCAATGGTGAGGGGAAAAGATAATTCAGGCCTTCAGTAATGGTACCAACATTCATACTCTGGCTTCCATGTTCAAAATCTATTCAAGAACCATCAAGAATGGTGAATAAGATTTAAAAAGAGGGAACAGTGGAGAAGTAAACTGAATCAGGAGTTTACAACAGGAATATGGATTATCACTTCAACTTAGAGCTAAATACATTCTTATTGTTCAATGTAGAGCCCAATAGTGTTACAAAAACTGTGGAGAATTCCAGTAAGATATTTTTAATCATTTCTAAGATGCAATGGTTCAAATCTTAATTTAACAGATAATTTTGTTGTTACACCCAGCGCACACCCACACACGTTTGTTCCATTGTCCATGTAAGCATTCAATGATATGCATTCTTTAAACTTCTGAAGCCATAAGGATCTGATATATTTGAGACATTCCGATCAAGAAGGAAAAATTGAAACATTCTACTAAACCAGTGTTTCTCAACCTTTTTTGCCCTTGTGTAACCCTTAAAATAAATTACATGTCTCGAGGAACCCCTGTGCAAAAACAAAATCATAAACCACATCTTTCTCATTTTATTTTCATTGTAGTTCACATGGTAAATATCAGTATATATTTTGGAAAAACTGGTTCAAGGAAAAACTAATACTTCATTCTTTCAAATGTCAAAAATGATGTACGAGATTTTGTTAAATTTTTCGGTAATTCTAAATAAAATTAATACTGATAATTTATAATACTTCAAGGAGTTTTCCTAACATAATAGGTTAGATAGGATGATGTCTATATTACAATATTACAATAACCAAGTATATATTGTGTGTGTTTAGTAATATTATGTATATGAAATTAAATAAAAAGTCAAAAGCTTATTGCATAACCATCTGTATCTTTAATTTAATGTCTGGCTGCTGTTGGCAGATAACTCTTGGGTCATAACCCATTTCTAAGAAACTTTAAATTTTTTTCTTTTTCGCTTAGTTTGAATTAAATGTGAGTCATATTCAACTGGTTGATCAATGTAAAGAACTCAAACCTATATATTTTCTTTTCGACAAAAGAGGATGTATTTTGCTTTTGAAACCAAATTAATCATTCACTCGCCAGTAATCCAGATTTTGGATTGATTATTGTAGGCTGGTGTTCTTTTCATTATTTTCCATACTTTTGGTGTGATTTGGTTTCTATTTTTAATCTCCCAGATATGTTTAGAAAGCATCGTACTGTTTGTGTATTTGTTATCTGTAAACAATGTTTTGTGTGTGTAGTTTCTTTGTTTCCAGGGTCCTTCAGTTAGTTCTAAGTATATTTTTCTTCATTATCTGCTTATTCTACAGTGGCTTGGTATATTACATTGTTCTGCAAGCAATTGCCACTTAAGGAACATTCGTTCTTTGTTCTTCAGTTACACATGAGTTTAATTTGTTCAGGTGGTTTGTTGGTTGTTTTCCTGTTGTACTTTTCTATTATTTGAGTCATGTTCTCAGTGCAACTATAGCTGATTTTGATTGTGTTTTTGTTAAAAATCTTGTGGAGAGTGCTTGATGCAGGGAAATGTTTGTGTATGAGAAATTAATATTTTTCCTAAGTTTTCATTTTCTTGTGTCAGCAGGTGGGCCAAAGATCAATCTTAGGGAATTTAGTATCTGTTTTGTGGTAAAAAGCACATTGGTTTTTTAAATTCTTGCAAAAATCAATTTGAATTAAATTTTCAGGATTTATTCACAAACTAGCTTAAAACTTGCCCAATCAGGCAGCATTTAAGCTAGCTCCTGCAAAGGGTTCTTGATTGGGCCTTCATCACAATAGGTAGGGAGAAGATGTGATAGGCAACAATACACTACAAAAGAACTCAAAATTGGTCGATGAATTTAAGTATTGCATTAATATTTCAGCTCACCTTTTAAAAGTTCAATGATAATTCTTCTGCCACCATTCAATTTAAAGACAATTTGATGTACATAGGTCTTTACTTTCTGTACAAATAATTATTTTTATTTAATGATGTTCATGGGATTTCACAGTTAATTTTAATTATTCCCAAATTTATTTCCAAGTTATAAGATTTGTTATCATACAAAAATTTGTTACAAAAAATCACATAAAACAAAAAGGTTGCCAAAATCAAATGCAGTAATGAAAACTTGGGAATCCAAAATTTCCGGATTGCAGATTTGGATCTGGCCCAGAATGCTCTTAGTTTGCTCAAAGAGTCAGTTTGATTAAAAAAATGGTATGATATGTTGGGCTACGGCCACTAGGAGTAAAGTTGAAAAAGTGTCACACAATGACGGACCGACATTCGCTTTTATTATTTATTTATATATATATATATATATATATAAATAAAAGATTGACGCAGTCATAGGTCAAACACAGTCAAGATTATAGAGCTATTGTCAACTTTTTAACCTTGTTGATAGTCGTATAGTATGTGCGTTGTCCTTTTCCTTAAATAGTTACTAACCATAGCTAGAGAGTCCTATCTATCCTACTATTTAATCCATCAATGAGGGGATATATGTGCAAAAACAAATATAATGAACTAGACAGGAATTCAAACCTGGCTCTGATTTCTCATTTGCACCACTCGCTAAAAACAATTAAGATGAGGATGTTCACCAAAAGATAGTTGTATGTAGTTATATTAAGCAATGAATGGGAGATTGATTGTAGTGTGATGGTTAACAAGCTCATCTCACAGACCAGGTTGTTATAGACAAGGTGTTAAAAATTGGTTTCACAATGCATAAAGTTTTATTCTAGCTGAGTGTCCACTCTCTGGTTGTGCCCTTCAAGGGCATCTTAACATGGAGTAGTCTCCAGTAAGTCTGATCCTTACTAAGTGCTCCACACTTTTGGCCTTGTGCCATACTATGACAAGACTAATGAGTATAAATAGCAGTACTTTTCTGTGAGTGGGTTGGGTTCCATAAACCCAAGAGAAGCACCCAGGTAATTGGGTTGGAGGACCACACCCTGCATTATGAGTCATGTTGCTAAACCTGGGTCAGCAATAATCTCGTACATCATTTTTGACACTTGAAAGAATGAAATAAAATTTTTCAATTAACTGAAGTTTCTTTTAAAACGGCTCTTTTGGAAAGATAAGCAGTTGAAAAAATTATAAACTGGGACAATTCTGAATAAAAGACAAGATTTATTTATTTGAGTTGTAAATTAATCATCAACTTAAAAAAATGTATGTGACAATTTCATTTTAAATTTGTGTCTTTGCAAAATAAAATGAAATATTTGTCAATATTATTTTCATTATAAAAACCAAGTGGGGAAAACTACAATTTATTAGGCTTGCCTGAATCTGGCACAAGGCTATAAAAACGTGGGGGATAGAATTATATAATGCAACCAATGCAACCAGAAATAATTTTTTTCACTTTCTTTTCATATTATACATAAACTAAGCCCTCCAGGTCACAAATACACTGACCCCCCACCCAAAAAAAAAAACAGAAAATGAAAGAAAAAATAAAAAATTTATGAAGTTCTATAAAAGTTAATAGTGAGGGTCGTCCACTTTATGATGCAAGTTCATAAGATATTTAAAATAAAAGGACAAAAATGCAGTTTAGAGATCCGGTAAATCAAAGATTTCAAAAGGTGATATTTAAGAATTGTAGACACTGTTCCAATTAAATGTTTATCAGAACACAGCCATTTACTCCTAATTCCTTGTCCCATAAATATTTAATATAAATAAATGTCCTTGTAAAATATTTACAGGCACATCAATTTGGATTTTAATCAGAGTAACTTTTGTATTGTGTTCATAAATTGGCAACATCCTTTTTTAAATTTATGATACTCTACTGCATCTCAATTTTCATAAAGTAGTATTCATATAAAATAGAAATTTTATAGTAACCTAATTATGTAGAATAATGAATCATATACAATATAGGTGAATGATTCAAACAGAAAAATTGAAAATAAATACAATGTATCTAAATACAAATTAGAGACATATAATAAATCATTCCATCTTAAATCAACAATGATTTGTGGCAATTTTTAACATCATCCTGAAATTTTTCTTGTTAAAAAGTTGAATAATTTTGACACATTTAACATTAGTGATGAAAAATAGTGCGTTTTATATTGTGCTTTTTCAAGGCCTAGTATGAGGAAAACAAATTTACACATTTGGACAAAAAAAAGACGGCATATATATATATATATATATATATATATGTATATATATATATATATATATATATATATGTATGTACACAGTAGCAAGCATAAAGATCAGAACGATGTTAAGAAAAAGTCTAAATGTGAAATAACTTTATTTTAAAGCTTCATAAAACATTTTATCAAGGAAAAATAAGGATATAAATGTAAATTATATAATTCCAAAATATAAAGCTCAAACTTATTTTGATAAAGTTATAAGAATAATTATATAACATTCGAAAAAAATAGATGATCAAAAACATCAGAATGATTAACAAAATCATACTATTATAATAGATACAACATACCCAAATGAAAATAGTGTTCATAATTCATTAGTACTTGATGTGTAGACCTTTACTTGCAATAACAGCTTGACATCTTTTGCTACATGAGCGAATTAATGTCTTGCATTCATTAACGAATATTTTCTCCCATTCTCCTTTCAAATTAGTTCATAGTTCTTTAACGTTTGTTGGATTCTTTTCCTCAGCGCTTTCATTTAGTAACTTCCAAACATTCTCAATAGGATTCATGTCTGGGCTTTGAGCAGGCCACTCCATAACAGTAAAGTCCGCCTCAGAAGGAAATGTCTTAACAGACTTCGCTGTGTGACAAGGTGCATTATCTTGCATAAATACAGCTGGTTGATTAATTGCAGTTCTCAAATTAGGTACAATATGTTTCTTCAATATCGCTTTGTATACAGTTGCGTTAATTTTACCGTGTAGCCTTGTAGGTCCAGCAGCTGAAATCATGCTAAACACCATCACACTTCCTCCACCAAATTTAACGCTGCTTTTAGTGTACTGAGGCAAATATTGTTCCTTAGGACTGCGTCGAACGAACCTTCTCCCGTCACAACTGAACATGTTAAACTTTGACTTATCGCTGAAATGAACACAATCCCACTGTTCTTCTGTCCATATGACGTGTTCAGTGGCAAATTTCAATCAATCCTTTTAGAAATGTAAGGCTTCGTAGAGGCTACTCAACTGTTCAGATTTATTTCATTAAGTCTTCAGGAAATAGTGTGCCTTGACATTTTAATGCCAAGGTGAGCATTAGCTCTTTTAGAGATAGCTGTTGATGTCACAAATCGATCCTTTTTTTTATTCATTACCAATCCATCTGTCTTCCCTTGCAGTAGTTTTCCTAGGCCTGCCAGGTGGTTTCTTGGCTTCACATGACCCAGTTTCCTCAAATTTTCTTAAAATACTATAACACTTTTAGATTTCCCCATACTCTTTGAAATATCCCCAATCGAGAGTTTATCTTCATTACATAACTTGACTATCAGTTTTCTAAGTTCCAATGACGTCACAGATTTTTTCGCCATGTTTACAATGCAAGAGCCAGTGTAATTTAGTAAAATACCCGATTTTATATTCTTACCCTAAAAAGTTTTCAATAATGCAAAATAATTATTAAATTTTATGGATTTATTTAATCGTTCTGATGTTTTTGATCATCTATTTTTTTCGAATGTTATATAATTATTCTTATAACTTTATCAAAATAAGTTTATTGAGCTTTATATTTTGGAATTATATAATTTACCTTTATATCCTTATTTTTCCTTGATAAAATATTCATTGAAGCTTTAAAATAAAAAAGTTATTTCACATTTAGACTTTTTCTTAACATAATTCTGATCTTTATGCTCGCTACTCATATATATGTGTGTGTGTGTGTGTGTGTGGACATTAAGTCAACACCCGGAAGCAACAGTTTCATGCTAAATGGATTGTCAGGCCTAACAATTGCATTTAGTATGAAAGACTGTCCACTTTTATATTATGCGGAAGACGCATATTTTTCTGACAAGATTTCTCAAACATTCAGGCTGGTAAATGTAGTTGGATAAAAAATAGTTTAATTAAAAAACAGAGCTTCTACTGGAATAAGAGTATCCATGAAAAATAATGTTTGAACAAAATAAATTAAAAATGACTATATATATATATATATATATATATATATATATATATATAGTGGACTATTTAACGTATGAGGGTCAAGCAGCTCAGTTCCTAGGAACCGACAGCCAGACACCAGCACATATGATTTGATTATAGTGGTGAAGGCTTTGTGCAGAACCAACCACACTTTTTGAAGGGCAAAATACAGAGACCTGGTGCACTACGTGCCACAAGGTCCCCAAATGACCCTCCACAGGTTTTGAATCAAGAGTTGTTCTTCTCCTAGGCCAGCTGCCATCCAAAGCTATAGAACCAAGTCTGTCCTTCTATTTACCCATAGCTGGGGAGAGAAGAAAAAGAAATAATACCTTTCCTAAACGTAAGGGAATGCAATGGATTCAACTGGAATTTGAACTCGGCACTCCGATTCCTCAATTGGAGCCACTCCACCATGCCTTTCTCTCTCTTATATATATATATATTTCAGAAAAAGATACCTCTCTCTCAGTATACAATCACACCCATGAAGGCAAGTTTCTATGATAATGTTTTTAGAAAGGCAAACAAACATTTCTCCTGCTTCTGTAAACCAGTTAAGCTCATTGTCATATGATCAACATTGGGAATTTGCCGACTGAAATACAGACAG
>OZ038501.1:83707665-83767665 GCA_964036315.1 Acanthosepion esculentum
CAAAAACTTAGAGAGTTGAGTTACTAAAGGGAAGAAACTGAAACTGGGATAGAAAAGGCATGGCATGTGGAACTAGATCAATCTACCCCCGTTGGACTAAATAAATGATTAGGTTCAAAATTTCAGTGTATATTACCTAAAGAATGCCAGAGCGTAGGATGACTGAAATGCCATGAATATGGCAATAAAGATGAGGACAACAGTCCGAATGAGGTTAATGATGATATTTTTTTTCTAATCCAAGCAAGGCAATAATGCCACCAAGATGCCAGGGATTACTGGGAATGAAAGAGAATGAGAAGACTTTAGAAGGTACCGGAACCCAATTTTAAACAGGGAACATGGGATAAACCTCTACTCCTGTTCAGAAGATGAGAAAGGATTGTATTGTAACATAGAAAGGGTTACTGAATGAGGAATAACCAAAACAGAGGTTGGGAATGAAATGTTAATCTTTATAACATCAACAAAATACAATACTCACCAGCATTGTGAAGTAGGTAAACCACTGCTAGTAGTGGACTACTTAGACAACATATTATAACCTCCCACACTCACAATAGTGTCCAATGTATTTATGAGGATTGGGACATATCCATTAGTGTTCATAGGTATGTTATATAACAGATTTTTAACTGGGCAATAGACAAACCTATCTACTCCTATTTAAGCTATATATTCATTTTGATTCTATTGTATATTTAGCTATTTGATAATTATAAAGATATAAAAAACGAAATTTTTATAAACCAAATATGAAAGCACACTGCAATCCTAGGTATATTTTTAGTTTTCCCTTTTATTTATACTAAATTTCACCCATTACAAGGCTCAAGAGCCACTCAGGTTAGAGGGTTACTGAATGAGGTGTAGTATGTGAATGTAAGAGGAGACAGTTATCAACTATAGTTGGAATCATCAAGTCAATGTGAACGATCCTTTCCTTAGCTACATAGTATGTGCTTCACCGAGGCTACATAGTTTTGAATTCAGAGTTTCTTTCTCCTAGGCTGGTTACCACCCAAGGCTATAAAACCTAGTTTCTCCTGTTGTTTACCCATATCTTGGGTGGGGGGAGAGATGGATTCATATTTTTCCATCATGGTATTAGCATGTAATTGAATGTAATGAACTCAACTGGTATTTGAACTCAGATCTCTGATTCCTCAATCCAAGCTGCAATCCATTGCAACACCATAACAGCAGAAAGTGAAAATTATGAGGATATGGGGGATAAATAACGATTGACCTTGAAGAGGTTAAGATTGAAATTTCCAGGGAAGCATCCATGGGAAAGTCTGTCCCACAAGAAAGTGGTTCTTGGGGGGAAAAGCTGTCCGAGATGGAGGAAACAAGAGCAGTTCAACTCATGCAGGCATACCATGATGGATCTTGGTTGTAAAGGTTTGAACTGGTGGAACTAAAGAACTGTAAAAGGTTTCGCATCTTTAGTAGAAAAATAGAATCTTTACATTGTGCAAACTCATTGTTTTTTACACAGAGAGGTATTAGTTTCAAAGATAGCACAAAATGAACTAAAAAGAGGTGATGAATCAAGTGATTGAAATGGTAAATTTCATAAAAACTTGGCCTTTGAAGTCCAGAATTTTTGAGTTGCTGTGCAAGGATATGAATTCTCATTATGTTCGTTTACTATTGCACAAAGAAGTAAGATGGTTATCGAATGGAAACGTGCTATCTCACATAATTGAGCTTCAGAAAGAACTTTTTATTTTTTTTGAAAATGAAAAACTTGATAGATTATGTAAATACGTTAAAAATGAATTGTGGATGTCTAAAATAGAGTACTTAAATGAGATATTTAGACATCTCAATAGTCTGGACAGCAATATGCAAGGCAGAAATGAAAATATTCTTACGGCAGCAGATAAATTAGTTGCTTTTAAGAAAAAAGTTGCAATATGGAAGAATAGAATGAAGGTAGATGATTTGGATATATTTCCCTTAGTTCGCAAAACCTGCGTTACCGAGATGATTCCCATTATTAGTGAGCATTTGACATGTTTAGAAAATAAAATTGAAGAATATTTTCCATCAATCAGCATTGAAGAATTTGATTGGATTCGCAACCTTTTCAATTTTGAGTTATGTGAAGAGGAAGAATTAGCAAGCCATTCCAGTGATCGTGGTCTCAAATTGAAGTACGCACAACTGGCATTGGACGCCTTTTGGATTTCTGTTATGGAAGAGTATCCAACTCTAAGTAAAAAAGCCATCAAAATTTTACTGCAATTCTCAACTTCGTACCTATGTAAACTGGGATTTTCTTACCTAAACAAAATTAAAAATAAAAAACGTGAAAGACTTAAAAATATTGAAGAAGACTTAAGATTGTGTCTCTCTCACATTCGCCCAAATATTGCAGCAGTAGACAAGAAGCACCAGGCACAACTGTCCCACTGACATTCACCAATATTATTTTATACCCAATATTGAATACAGGATATGTTGATTTATGTGAATAAAAATTCTTCTTATATAATATTCTTTGTTTTTTTTATTATTTTATTGCAAAAAGGCTTTATGAGTGGAAAATATGTATTTTTTGTGATAGGTGTGCCGTGAAAATTTAAAGAACTCAATAGTGTGCCGCCATGTAAAAAAGGTTGGGAACCACTGACTTAGAGTTATAACTCCATTACACCTGTCAGGAAGCAAATTTTGCTTCTGTCAGACTTCCTGATCTCTAGGCCGGTTGATATTAATTTCACTGTTTAAAATAACTGGGATGGCATCTCAAACACTGTACCCACTAACATTAATGCTTGACCAATTAGACCATGTGAAACCATGATAAGGCAAAGAATATAATGGAAATATTGTTTTTCAAAACAGAGAATTAGAAGTCTTACCAGGATTTATTATTTAATCTCAGCAACATTAGATATGTATATGATACAGTGTTGATAGCATACACAAAAAGGAAACGATAAGAATTCCTACAGAAGATAGAAAAAGGAAGGATGGTAGAAGGCTTAGAAAATTTGATATACACAGGACATAATGAAGGTAAGAGGGACAGGGGAGAGCAATCTAGAAACCTACCTAACAAGTTTGTGAAAATGGTTGGCAGAACAAGGATTCGGAGAGAGAACAAAAAGACAAACTTTAGTAAGAGCTACAAAGAGGAGAAATTGTGGAGAGCCATGATCACCCAGGTCCTGAAGGGACAAGGCACTCTGAAGAAGAAGTAATAAGAAAACCTGAGTTGAAATATACTGAAGTTTTTATGTAATTACATGAGTCTATATACAAATACTGGCTGCCTTTATACTTGAGTCAATATGCAAATACTGGTTGTCTTTATACTTGAGACTATTAGTAAGCATTCATTGGGTTTATACTGGAATCTGGTGAAAATGTGATCTGAAAGTGGTCTATTTTGAGTGGGTGCCTTAAACATTTTTCAGGGGATACAGTTGGTATATCTTATGCCTGCCAACAGGGCAGTCATTAACAAGTGCTTCTACAAGTATGTACAGATTGGTTACCTGTACCACTCCAGTAAATACCTGAATCCTCCTGCTGTGTTCTATCTTTACAAGAGTCAGATCAGGCTGAAAATGGTGTACCGCTGCCATATATAGGTAGGGGTTGCCCAGTCTTCACTTTCCACTTTCGATAGAGTCCAAAAGCATCACTACATCCTTGTGGGTGATGAATTATTTTGCACCCTACAACCCCTTTTCCACAGACAAAATGTTACAAGTCTCACTGCTCTATTGCTATTTCCATGGAAAGTGTTCAGATGAACTTTATTCCTAAGTTCCACCATTTCTAACCTTCATTGCTAAGACTCACCATACCACACCCATTTTAGGGAACTACCCCCATGTAATCCATTGGCGAGAAGTAAGATCCACTCAAGCAGCTTCTTCCAACGAACTGCTGTCTTTTGGAACTGACTCCCAATTTGATGCTTCCCTGATCACTACAATCTTAGACTGTTCAAATCTAAGGTTAATTGTTATCTTTCCCACATATATACATAAACTGTGCCTTTTACTCTGTAACTTGAGTGGCTCTGGAGCCTTGTACAGGTGAACATCATTATGGGAAAAAAAAATGGAAAAAAGGGTTCCACCATTATTGTGATAGCAGATTTGATCCTCACCGAGTCATCCATAGACACAAATCCTTGTGCCAGACCAAGGAAATATTCTTTCAGGCTTGTTTTCTATCTGCTCCATCCATCTTAATAGTTAAAATGTCCAAGATAATATTGTATTTAATATCTTTTTCCATTCCTTTCTAACACTTTTAACATTAACTCATCTTGCAAACATAAAAGGAAAAAATTCCAAAAAATTAATAAAACTCACCCATCGGCATCTTGATGATTAATGTTGAATTTAGATTTCGAATTAATGAGTTCTGAAAAAGAAAAAAAAAAGGGTCAGAATTATTTTGTCAGTTTTGAGTTCATTAAAGTTCAAAGGGTAATGACATTCATTGCAGATAAGAGGGTTGGCAAACTCTAGCCCTGCAGGCCTAGTTTCAGCCAATCACCCAGAGAAACTATCTCGTCCTTAGTCTTCAAAAGATATGTAATATCCACTTCAACTGCACAGGTTCTAAAATCCAAGTTTCTAATTATCTAAACTCTGATGACAAAATGCACAATTTGGACAAGTTTAAATACTTCAGGTATAATGTAATATAAATCAAACACCTACCGTATTTTCTGGCTTACAAAACATTTTTTTCCCTGAAAAAAAAAAACAAAAACAAAAACATGTGCATCTTCCAAAACAAATTTAAGGCAATGCCCAGGCTCAAGTAAGTTTGGACTGTCACTTAATTGGCTTGACTGATAGGGACGTGGATTTGTATATTGAGTCATTACACTACAATGTTAGCTATCTAATTCAGCCTTTTATATGATGTAACCTCAGTACTTAGCTGTTACAAGTATTTCCAAGACTATAAACCTTCCTGGAGCCGAGCCACAAGCTTAAACATGCTCTGTTTACTAGCAGTAGTAGGAGCCGTTCTGCTCTTGACTAGTATGTTATTGCCATACAAACAAAATCAGATGAGTGATTAATGTAAACAATACGTGGCACCAGTATGTGAGGGACACATGGTGAATGTGTTGTTGTATGAGAATGACATTTTTTTTTCCTTAAAAATTTCTTTCCAATATCAGGGTGGATCTTCCAAGCTGCAATGTCTTGTATGCCAGAAAATACGGTATTTGAAAACACACTTGTAAAACATGGTGCTCAAAATAGCTTATAACTCACATAAAAAGTAACAACACTTACATATGATTATTCTATCTGTAATACCTGCCTTCATTCTCGATAACTGCAATCCTTTATTGATCATTTTCAATACATTTTACTCAAATTATTAACCAAGGTCATGGCTCTCCACTATTCCCTATTCTTTGTAGATCTAAATAAATTTTGTCTTTTTGTTATCTTTCCTAAATTTTATTCTGTCATCCATTTATTCAAGCTCCCTAGGTAGGTTATGCATTGTTTTCCTGTCACTCTTGCCTTCAGTCTATCTGGTGAGTATCAAATTTTCCAAGCTCCCTTTCCTCATTATGTGCCCTAAAAATTTCAGCTGTCACTTTTTGATGTTTAGTATAAGCATCCTCACTGTTGTCATTTTCTCTAAAACTTCTTTGTTGCTCACATGTTTGTTCCATGGTATTCTCAGCATCCTTCTGTAGAACCACATTTCTGTTGCTTCAAGTCTCTTTTTTATCTTGTTCAGCATTCCCTACCGTATAGGAGGACTGATATTACATAACAGTTCAGTACTCTTTTCTTTATACTAACGAAATTTTTCTGTTTATGCTTTGCTTAGCTTTTAGGTTTCTTTTACTACCCAAATGTGCCTTTGGATTTCAGTGTCATACTTTATGTCCTTTGTTGAAACACTTCCCAGATATTTAAATCATTGTACTTGTGTAATATGGTATCTCCAATTTGTAATTTGTATGTTATACTGTTCCTTCAGCTAAGAACAATGCATTCTATATGCTGAATCCAAATTCATCAGTAATGCCTACATTAATTCCTGACTATTAACAACAATCCCTTTCTTCCTGATTTTACAAGCATTTTGATAGTAAAATCATTAGCAATGCATTTACATTTTATATATATATATAAAAGGTCTACTATTTACATCATTCAAACTATTGTCCTCATCTTTGTCATCATATTTATGACAATGTTTCGGCCGTTGTACGCTCCGTCCTTCTTCAGGTGCTTGGAATGTTGAACTGAACCCTTTATTTCCCTCAAGGACACACGGCACAGTGGATAAAGTTAGATCCAGTGACAGGACCCAAAGAGTGTGAGTTCAATACCCAGTTAAGGCAGTGGAAAACTTGGAGAGGGGAATTAACAGGAGATAACTGATAACTGACATCCATTAAACATGGCACGTGGAACTAGAACAGTCTACCCCAGTGAGCGTAATAAAGGGTTCAGTTCGACATTCCAGCCACCTGAAGAAGGCTGGAGCGTACAATGGCCAAAATGTTGTAATAAATATGGCGACAAAGATGAGGACAATAGTCTGAATAATGTAAATAGTGTACATAATACCTCATCTCAGAAATATAGACAGATATAATAGGTCTATTCCATTAGTAATGCTTGCCTTAATTCCTGACCCATGACAATCCTCATCTTCATAATTTCCATTACATTTCTATAGTAAAACTTATTAGCAATTGATTTCCATTACACATACTAAAGCCCAGTTCAATCTGAAATGCTTGCATTAATTCCTGAATACTGATAATCTCTTTCTGATTTTCATTGGATTTACAATAATTCTTGACCACAGATAATCCCATTCTTCCTGATTCTCAAGGCATTCCTGAAGTAAAAGCACTAGCAATGTATTTACATAATAGTCCGATTCTGTAACATTTGTGATGACTGACCACATTTTTCCTACATAATTATTATTAGATTTAGAAGACAAAACCTTTTTATTATTAATTTTAACTCGATTTTCTTTGTCTTAGTGTTGTATTTTAAGAACGATTTTCTCAATTGAATACCCTCCAACCATTAACCCTTTCCCCAGCATAGATGTGCTTATAAGTTTTTACCAAAAGTGTCTTTTTCAGACACGGACAAATAAATGCATCCAAAAACCAGCTACAGACGTGTTTATATTATTTACATTATTCGGACTATTGTCCTCATCTTTGTCGCCAGTTTTATTACGTTTCGGCCGTTGTACGCTCCGGCCTTCTTCAGGTGGTTGAAATGTCGAACTGAACCCTTTATTTCGCTCACTGGGGTAGACTGTTCTAGTTCCACATGCCATGTTTAATGGACGTCAGTTATCAGTTATCTCCTGTTAATTTTTCCCTCTGAAAGTTCTCCACTGCCTTAACTGGGTATTGAACTCACACTCTTTGGGTCCTGTTACTGGATCTAACCAACGCCTTTATCCACTGTACGATATATCTACCCCAGTGAGTGAAATAAAGGTTTCAGTTAAAAATTCCAACCACCGAAGAAGGCTGGAGTGTACAACGGCTGATACGTTGTAATAAATATGGCGACAAAGATGAGGACAATAGTCCGAATAATGTAAATAACGTACATAATACCATATCTCAGAAATATAGACAGATACTGAAAGGCCAAAACGTTGTAATAAATATGGCAACAAAGATGATGACAATAGTCCGAATAATGTAAAAATAATGTACATAATACCTCATCTCAGAAATATAGACAGAGACATGTTTATATATTGATCTTGATTCTTTTTATGGTCTTCTGTGCTTGAAACATGTCCAATTGTCAACACATATGTCTGGTTAGCCACTGAGGTGCCTCAGTTTCTTTGTTACTACTATATTAAAAACAAATAAAAACTATTCATCTGAAAATGAAACATTTTCCCCAAAATAATTGGAAGGAGTTAATGTCAGTAGCGTGAAATCAGAATAACATTATAGCTTTTGAGAAAGCAAGAATTTACATCCCATATCACTGGAGTTTTTCTTCCTTGGGTAACACTGTTACTGATTTTTTTCTTTTATTTACAGCAGTTACTGAATGTTTATCTTTTATTTACAAAAAAAATTAAAAAAAAAAAAAAAAGAACTACAAAAATACCTCAATTGTAAGGTGTTTTTTAAAGAAATGCAGGGTGGCCCCAAACTTTGTGTCTGTTTGTTAAAGTTTGCTATATTTATAGAAGAGTGCTCAGTATAAGAGGGTTTATAGATATCAGAAGTGTGGACACAAGAATCAACACTACATGATGACAATCAGTTTCATGTTCCAATGTGATCTTCAGACCAAGATCACATAAGTGTGAAACTATCACCATGCAGTATTGATTCCTATATCCACACACACACACACACACACACACACACACACACACACACACACACACACACACACACACACACACACAAAATGAAGAAATCAGGATTGAAGATGAGAATGCTGTTGAGCAGATTTTTACTATCTTAGATAAGTCGTTTAAGAAGATGATCTGTTATAAGCGAGTGTTCATGTAAAAATCTTTTGGAGAAAGAGTCGGATGCCATGGATCAGTTTCTCAATTCTTATGAGAAGAATGTCAAAGAGCTAAAAAAAGCAAGTCGTCATCATTTTACCTGAGGTAGTTCTGCCTATGCAACTTATTAATGGCACTGAATTGGATAAAAAAAGGCAAACAAATTGTTCTTATAGTGGTTGATTATACAAAAAAAAAAAAGAGGAAATATATGAACAAATGAAGAATGCCCTGAGAAAATTCTTTGGGAAACAAGGAATGTCATATAGACAGAGATTGGTTGAGATAGCCATCAAAGAAGAACCTGTGTACACAGCAAATTCAGAGAAAACATGTTTCTGGAAGTAAAAATAATAGCCGAGTACAAGATTCAAAGGATACAGTTATGGTGATTCGTGGTCAGGATACAGTGGCAGGCAGATGTCTAAACTGGATGAAGCACAATTTAGGTGTATAGATTTTCAAAGAGGTAGAAGGTCAGGGAGAGGAGCATACTGAGGAGGAATAAGTGCAGCTTACGTTTATAGAAATCCGTATGATGAATCAGGTAATTATCTTAAATGCTCGGTGTGCAAATCAATTATGGATTTCAAAAAGGATTGTTCACATAGAAAAAGAAATCAAGAAGCAAGTGCTCTTGAAACATCAAAAGTGCAGGAAAATGCTGAAGTTAGCAAAGCTTACAAAGTAGGTGCTTACTCACGAGAATAAACAGGTCCTAATGAGTGAAACAGTCAATTCTGCCTTTCTGGAGAGTGCTTGCAGCAAAACAGTTGCTGGTCGTGAATGGAAGGAGATATATTTAGCTTCATTATCAGCAAGCAAAAGAAAAGAACTTAAACTTCTACCAGTTGGGACAACATTCAAGTTTGGTGCAGACGGCAAAATACAGTCAGATGAAGGAATGGAGATTCCTTGTATTATCAGTCGTCAAAAGACAACCTTAAGAAAAGAAGTAGTCGATAGTGATTGTAATGACAAAAGTATGCAGATGTAGGCTTTAAGAAAGCTTTATTCAACTGAGAATACAAGGTTCATGTATAGTGTCCTTTTATAGTCCCAGTAAACAGAAATAACTCTCTCAAAGAGGAGAGTAACAAAAGAAGGAGAGACTACTCTTGATTATTCATAACAGTGATATTCCCCTACTACTAAGCAAACCAGACATGAAAAGAATGGGATTCAAATAAAACATGGAAGTTAATGGAAGATCTCTTGGAAGTTAATGGAAGATCTCTTGGAAGTTAATGGAAGATCTCTTGGAAGTTAATGGAAGATCTCTTGGAAGTTAATGGAAGATCTCTTGGAAGTTAATGGAAGATCCCTTGAACTGGATACAACATCATCTGGACATGGCTATATTCCACTGAATGAATGTGAAGTAAAAATTGAGAAAGTGCACATGATGGCTGAACAGAAATCATACAAAGAAAAGAAGATTATGATCCATAAACTACATCACCAGTTTGCACACCCTTCAATTAAAATCCTGAAAGTTTTCATAAAAAATGCTGATGCAATGGATAAAGATTGGTTTAGTTTATTTTGTTTTACGGCATATCAACCTCAATGGGTTATTTAATGCCGACAACATTTTTAGGATAGATCTGTATGAATAGAATATGTATTCTTTGGTTTAGATTGGTTTCGTTTATTGTTTCATGGCATATCAACCTCAATGGATTATTTAATGCTGACAAAATTTTTTATTGCTGGTAATATTGTTTTGCCAAAAATCTGTTTCTGGTAATATTTTTCCTTCAAAATTGTATTGCTGGTAATAATTTTTTTCAAAAAAATATTGCTGGTAATAGTTAACTATTTGCCCATAGCTGGCACCCTAACAGGTGCTACCACCACGGGTCAGGTAATTGAAGATATTAGCAATAAGTGTGAAGTTTGTAAGAGATTCAAGAAATCTCCTGCACGACCAATGGTATCTCTTTTCTTGGGTAGGAAATTTATTGATGTCGTGGCAATGGATTTAAAGCAATATAAAGATGTTTACTTTTTACATTTAAGATTTGTAACACTGCTGCATACTCACTATGGTCAAATGTTTTATGTGAGAGAAACCACTATGTCATTTATGTGTGCATACAGTAAAATGATGGAAGATCCCGAAGATCTCTTGCCTGGCCAGTCAATGCAAAAAACTATGTAAAACCACCTTGGATACAGTACAATTCAGCTTGTGCCTGGCAACCACCCTAATTTATCATCAATTATGGAGAATTAACTCCCAGGCTTAGAAAAGACAGAAATAAGAGATACAGTTATTAAACATCTCAATGCATTGCATGAAGAAAGAAGAGCTGACACAAAGGCAGAATTATTAGACAGAATCAGAAGAGCGTTGAGCTACAATGTCAGAACATCCAATTTTGCTGGCAGGAGATCATGTATTTTACAAGAGAGCTGACAACAACAGATGGTATAGTCCAGGTAAAGTTATTGGCCAGAATGGAAAAGTTATTTTCATCAGGCATGGAAGTCAGTTGGTCTGAATTGCAACATGTAGGATGATTAAGGCAACATGTAGGATGATTAAGGCAAATGTGATAGAATTAAGGGCTGACAAAAAAGAAATTGATGTCTTATGGTGAAGATAAAGATATCAACCATCCTGAAGAAGATAAAGATGAGCTAATAATTTTGGAAGAATATATGTCAGAATTATATAGCAAAGTGAATAATAAAAGACAGGAAGAGCAAGTTTCAGAACCATCTTGGATATAGTCCAATTCAGCTTGTGTTGGGCAACCACTTTAATTTACCATCAATTTTTTTTTTTCTAAGCGTTTCACCCCAAGCAAGGCAGGAAGCCACTAGCACGCAAGGGGTTACAGAGAGTAGGAGTGAGAGCAAAGAGGAGTGACAGAGGAAAGGATGAAGAGAAGGATAGGGGATAGATCAAGGCATCTGGAGATGTCAACTGACATTACATTTGAATAGTTGGAGATTATAGCTATCAGGGAAACAGGAAAAGGGGAGGGAGTTCCACAGGTGAGAAGTGCAAAGAATGAAGCTATTGGAGTAGAAGAGACAGCTACATTTAACAGTTTTGTCAGTGAAAGGGTGAGAGTGAGATGCCAGTCTCGTTGAACACTTATGGAGAATTAACCCCCAGCCTTAGAAGAGGCAGAAATAAGTGATACAGTTTGGGGGTTAACTATTTGCCCATAACTGGGACCCTAACAAGTGCTACCATCCCAGGTCAGGGTGGACCTGGGAACACCAGCAGAGGTGGTTTCATGCGCCTCAAAACCTCCTGATCAGAGGCCTTGCTGTTGGACGTAGTTTACTGTCTTACTCTGGGTGCGGATGTAGTTTATCGTCATACCGAGGATGGCAAAATATTATGTGAATGTAATGAATGAAAAAGATAAAGACATGATGGGAGTACATTTGAATAAATCAGAATATGAAATAGTGAAAAATGATAAAGAAATTGATGACAGTAGAAAAGACAATGGGCCTACATGAGTGAGATTGAGTAATCAGGATGAAGCAAATGTGATTTTTGTGTCAATTGGCAGTCACTGGAAAACTGGAGTGTTTTTGATGTCTCCAAAGAAATACAGGACAGGGGCCAGAAGACTATCAACACGCTGGTTGGTGACAGAGAAGCCTTTAGCTGGAGGAAAGAAACAAGTGAAAGCCAGATTGGTCATGAGAGGTTGTGAAGAAGAAGAGAGTGTTCAATCAGATCTTTCAACTGCTAGTAAGTCTACACTTAGAATAGGCACGGTTGGTTTGTTTGGTTTGTTGTGTTTTACGGCATATCAACATCTCAATGGGTTATTTAATGCCGACAAAGGTTTTATTGCTGGTAATATTTTGTTTTGTTAATATCTATTTCTGGTAATAATTTTTTCCTTCAAAAATGTATTGCCAGGAATAATTTTTTTTCAAAAAAGTATTGCAGGTAACATTTTTTTCCTCAAAAATGTATAGCTGGTAATATTTTTTCAAAATGTATTGTTGGTAATATTTTTTTTTTTTTTCAAAAAAATGTATTGCTGGTAATAGTTTTTTTCTTCAAAAATTTATTGCTGATGATAATTTTCTTTTTCTTTTTGACAAAGTATTCCTGGTATTAAAACCCATTTTACCCCAGTTTTGGGGTTAACTATTTGCCCAT
The DNA here is from genome assembly GCA_964036315.1 of Acanthosepion esculentum. Taxonomy (NCBI): domain Eukaryota; kingdom Metazoa; phylum Mollusca; class Cephalopoda; order Sepiida; family Sepiidae; genus Acanthosepion; species Acanthosepion esculentum. Next base: position 83,720,351 of record OZ038501.1, read on the forward strand.
AGCTGGGACTCTAACAGGTGCTACCACCCCGGGTCAGAGTGGACCTGGGAACACCAGCAATTAAGAGGTAGTTCCACGCTCCTCAAAACCTCCTGATCAAAAGCCTTGCTGTCAGTTGTAGTTTATCGTCTTACCCAGGACAGATTATGCATGGTAGTAGTGTCAAGTAAGTGATGGAAATGTGAAACAATTGATATGAAAGCAGCATTTTAAAAGGGCACACAACTCGATAGAGATATATTTATTATGCTACCTATAGAGATAAAAGAAAATTTGTGTAATATGAAAGTCAAACACAGCAGCATATGGCCTTGATGATGCATCCCAAAATTGGTACTAAAAGATGATTGGGTTGTAAAAAATCTGAGTTGAACAAATACCTCTTTAAGTGGTATGACAATGAGAAATTAGAAGGAATATTATTATTATGACAATGAGAAATTAGAAGGAATATTATTATTATGACAAGATATTATTATTATGACAATGAGAAATTAGGAGGAATATTATTATTATGACAAGATATTATTATGACAATGAGAAATTAGAAGGAATATTTGTGATGCACATGGATGATTTCTTGTTTGCTGGAACTAATAATTTTAACAAGAGTGGCATTGATCCCATTGCCAGAAGCTGGAAAGAGATCCATAGAAAATGTCTGCTACGTTGGTTTCAATGTGTCACAAAATAAAAGCAACCCCATTCTAGTAAGCCAAAATGAAGGAAATTACAATTTCTGCAAACAGAAAAAAATGATAGAACATCCGCACTGAACAGAAATGAAATGGATGCCTTACAAACAACAGCTGGTCGGCCAAATTGGTTGACGACAAAACACGATCAGATTTGAGTTTCAATGCATTGGAACTCAATATGTCAAGGCAGCATCCAACAGTTGAGCAGTTACTGAGTGCCAACAAAGCAGTCTACCAAAGAAAGCAAGCTCAAATAAATACCTGTCTCCCCAATCTTGGTAGCTTCAGAGAATCAAAAATGGATGTCTTCTGTAATGCATTATGTAGTAATCTTCCAGACGGGGTCTCAAGTGCTCAGGGACATGTAATATTTCTAACTGGTAAAGAGCAGAAAAGTTGTCTACCATCTTGGACATCCAACAAAATTAAACACAAGGTGTCCTGCACTTTAGCATCTGAAACACTTTCATTGCATGATGCAGTTGATGAAGCCATCTGTCTAGGCAGTCTCCTAACAGAGGTGTACTGTAACAGCTATACCACACATAAAATACCCATTACTATATATACAGACAATAGATCTTTACATGAAAATATTCATTCCGCAAAGCAAGTTCATGAAAAACGACTGTGAATTAACATTGCTGAGATCTGAAGAATGATCACTCAGGAAGAGATACGGTCTATAAAAGTGGGTCCACACCAACTTTCGACTTGCAGATGTAATGACAAAGAGAGGAACAGATTCTAGCAGGTTTTATTAAAAAAACGAAAAGAAAAAAACAAATAGGAGGAATATATTATATCTGTTATTGTTCTGTTGCTATTTGATTAAGTTCTCTCCTAATAAATTGGTAGTTTCTTGCTAGCAGCATGTTTGTCTCCCCACAGTTCTTAATGGACTCAACCTCTCAGCTGCATATAAACTGTGCCCATTTCTCACTGAGTCAGTTAACCCTTGTCAGTCTGAACCAGTGGTTATTAAATGTTTGCGAAAATACGGACAATTTTTGCATTCCCTTACTCCCACCAAGCAGAAGAATGTTGGAAAAACTAAAAAAAAAACATTAATCAAATTTTCCTTGTCTGTCATATTCAACAAAACACACACACATATATCTCAATTATACATTGAATGCTGGTGCTAGAAAATAGTGCCCGATATAATATAACAGAGCTATTAACAACTACACATTTTTTTCGTTATCAGTGTTACAACTCAGATGCAGGACCTGAAGATTGGGTTGTGCATGAAACACTGAGTTATGCTCCTGGCGACAAAAGAAAATATATATGTGGAAAGGTCAATAGAGCCGAGTTCTTCAAGAACAAAAAAATAAGAATCAACCCTCTCCCTCCCAAATCCACTTCACAAGTCTATTCCATCAGCCACTTTTTAAAGCCCAGGTTTCCTCTTGCAACCTTGCTAGTTTTTTCTCCGTCCCAGCCAAAAATAAAATGCCCCATTTCTCTCTGGGGAGATACTGCAGCTTAGAAGCTTTGTGGCTTTAAATTGGAAGCTGCAGTCGAACAACAAGGAACCAGATGCTGCGTGGTGGAGTTGAATAATGAAGATTCAAGAAAGAGGAAAGATGTCAGCTTGGATTCCTCTACAGACCATTGTGCAGTGCATTTCAAAGATTCATTCAAGCCCAATGAGGCTGCACAATTCTCAATGCCACGGGAGAAAATGAATTCTACGTCCCCCAACGAACCCAGTCAATCAATACTCAGAAATGCAAAAATCAGAATCTTTCCTACAGATCACACGAGGATGACTGTGCATTAAATAATGCTTCAGACATACTTGGAATGAGCAGCTTGCATGCAGATAAAAAATGAAATGGATCAAGAACACAAAAATAGAAAAATGTGGAAGACAAAGAGGAGTTTATTTACATTGTTCGGACTGTTGTCCTCATCTTTATTGTCATGTTCACAATGTTTCAGCCATTGTATGCTCTGGCCTTCTTCAGGTGATTGGAATTTTGAACAGAATCTTATTTCATCCACCGGGTTAGATTGTTCTAATTCCATGTGTCATGCCTCTTTTGGATTCAGTTCAAAATTCCAATCACCTGATGAAGGCCAGAGGATACAACAGCTGAAACGCTGTGAACATGACAATAAAGACAAACAGTCTGAACAATGTAAATAATTACAATACCTCATCTCTGAACTATAGACAGAACCTGAAGAAAGATGGAGTGTACAATGGACGAAACGTCATGAACAGGGCAATAAAGATGAGGACAACAGTCTGAACAATGTAAATAATTACAATACATCATCTCTGAACTATAGACAGATAAGGAGAAGTTTCTTGTCAGATTTATATAATCTATACAGAGAGATGATCTTAAGAGAATTCTAACAGGATTTACTACTGGTGGGCACACTATTAAGAGTAAGATACACAGATGACACCATATGAAATGGAAGACTTAAAAGGATTTTAGATTGATTTGTTTTTATGGATTATCAGCCTTTTGCAGTTTCAGATGTACTGGGGGGAAAAACAGCCTGTATACGAATAGAAAAATAATTGTGCAAGTTATTCCAGAAGAGTGACTTATGTTTTCTCATGCTAAAGTTTTCTGCTGACAAAGTGGAAAGATTATATTGAATCAATTGCTAGGTTTGCTATGAGGAAAGTTGATTCACTGTGTCAGGCCAGACAATTTTTTTTTGCCAGAATCTATCTTACACATTTATAAGTCTACCATATATCCATGCATTGAATATTGTTGCTAGATCTGGTTTGGTCCTTCTACTATGTATTTCGAGATTCTTGATAAAATAAGAAGAGGAATCTGCAATGTTATCGGTCATGGCCTGGCATTTTGTCTTCAGTCACTTTCCCATCACCATAATTAAACTTGCTTGTGCAATAATATATAAATATATATAAATTAAATATTTTCATAGTAATTGTTCTGATTAGCTTTCTTCTTTGGTACCTAAAATTGATGAATTTAAGTGCAGTATTAGATTGGCAGTTAGGTTTCATCATTTTATAGTTGAAATGGTTAGATGTAACTAAGTTCTATGCTAATAGTTTCCTCTTTTGCACTTTTCACTTGTATAACTGTATTTCAGCTTCTGGACTCTGTCAACTTTGATCTTCCAAGATTTAAATGCAATGTCAATCATTATCTTCTGTTTTCTTAGTTCCTGTTCTTTTTTGTTCTCTCTCCTTCATAATGTTTTCTTTTTCTTATATTCTCACCTCATTCATTAACTCCTTGCATCTTAGTGGCTTTATTGCCTTGTCTGAGGTGAAATGGTTAAAATAAAAGTACATAAAAATAGAAAGGGGTCTAAGACAAACGTGTTTTCTCACAAGATTTATTTAACCTATACAGAGAGGTGATCATAAGAGAACTAGTAGTTCTACCAGGATTTATTACTGGTAGGCACAATCCTAACAACATGACATATACAGGTGACATTGTATTGATTGGAAGATCGAGCAGGATTTATGATTGATTTTTTTGTTCTTTATGGGTTATCAACCTTGTACAGTTTATTTATAGCCAGAAAATGTGCCCATCTTGTCTGGTTTTCGCATGTCCACACATTGAGAGTGCTTGTCTCGACTGAGAAAAACACTGGTGTTATATAGCTCTCCCAGGCCAAGACCCATGCTGACTATTGGCTAATACCTGCCCAGTATCGCTCATATCTAAGTAGGTTTTTTCTCAACAGCCCATTGTGGAAGGGGACGCAACTCCTGTTGCTTACAGCACCACATACAACCAACCGTGAGTCTTTTATCAAGCTGACCTGATTCTCTGTTACAATTTTTAGATTCTAAGACTTTTTTTTTTTTTAATGATAACAATGCTTTAGTGATACAAGTCTAATTATTTAACCCATAGCTGGGAAAAGAGGAGGTGAATTCATACCTTTCCCAAGGGCATTTACGTGTGAGTAAATATAATGAACCTGACTGGAATTGGTACCCGGCTCTTCAATTAACAATTCTGAGCCATTATCCAATTCATCACCTGCACATTTAAGCTAACAACACCTGGTATTTCCAAAGCGTTTACCCATGTAGGTACTGACCAGACTTGAAGAGAGGGGAGACTGTTTTCGAATAATGATGATATTTTATCATTCTAAAAATAACCTTGTTATCAGTGATGTTAGAAAAGAAGGATATTTCATCATCCTAACCCTCATCATTATAAAGACGACCTTTCAACCACAATAGTGTAGACAAGGGTACTGATAGTAGTAGGCTAGTAGACAAGTAGTAGTAGTCAGTAGAAACACAGATCTGCAAGCTCCCCCCTCCCCCCAAAATCAAAAACAGACGATTTCAAACATTTCTACTCCAATAGCTTCATGTCTCGCACATCTCGCCTGTGGAACTCCCTTCCTTATTCCTGTTTCCCTGACAAATACAATCTCCAACTATTTAAGTTTAACGTCAATCGACATCTCCAGTTGCCTTGATCTATCCACTTCCCTTCTCCACATCCTTTCACCTTTCATTCCTATCTGCTCTCGCTCCAAATCTTCTGTAACCCCCTTGCCTTGATTGATCCACTATCTTTCTCCACATCCTCTCCTTTACCACTCCTATCTGCTCTTCCTTCAAACCTTCTGTAACCCCTTGTGTGCTAGTGGCTTCCAGCCTTGCTTGGGGTGATAAGCTTAAAAAAAAAAAAAAAAATTCTCGAAACCAAAGCAAGTAAGCACCGACATTCAAACAAAAGAGTCACCGAGAACTTTTTTTTCTGACATACACCATACCAATATTCTGTAATTCACATGACAAAAATTCTTGCTATTTATGTCAACACGTGCCTCAAGTTTTTATTGTTTATATCATTGTTGTACGTTTTAATTCATTTCGTTTTTAATATAAAAAAGAGAAAAGGATTCTTCCTACACTACAAATACATATAGCAACGGGGTAATAAATTTAACACTCAAATTATTGATTCCAATGTCAGGATTACGACTACGTCAACCCTAACTTACCTACCCTGTTACAAGAGCTTGGAGAACTTGACACCCAGAAGACATATTGAATGCAAGTGGGACAAAAGGAAACACTAACCAACTTAATGAGTTGGTGTAAAAATGGATGACAAAACAATAAGTGGAAAGCATAGAAAAAATATTGCCAAGAGATACAAAGAATAGGAAGCTGTGGAAAGCTACGTTCGACCATGTCCTGAAGGGTCGCAACATATAGAAGAAAGTTGGTTAATATTCTATTTTTTCTGTGAAATCATTGACTTGAATAATAAACGTCTGACGGCTGTGAACCGAATTTGAGTACAAGAAGTCCGTCTGTTACACTTTAGTTCTTTGTCCGCTTTTTACCGGAAGTGTTGAGTAGCACAGAAGTGAGAGGAAGTCCTTAGAAACCTTTTCACCTGATTTTAAAGTGTTGCAACAAGAAGTGTGAGAAAAGGTCGGAACACGAACGGAACAACCGAAGAAAAACAAGCAGTATCACCTAATAAATGGAAATAAAAAGAGAAAAGGCTATCTTGCAAACAATCGTCTTTTTTGTTTCGTTTCTCAGAGGAAGCAATAATCTGTGTGTGTGATAAAATTTAAATTATGTTATATTTATCGGATATAGTGCTGGATATCAAGGATATGTAATATAAAAGTGGACATTGAGGTTAAAAAAAAAAACGCAGCGATGACAGTCTGTTACTCGCTTAAACGCAATCGCTATATATATTAAATTAAAAAATAGAGCGCTAATGATATTATATGAAAAAAATTACTTAAATATCAATTTTACCCAGACATCAATGTTTCCTAAAATCTACAGTTTACTAAGAAACATCGATGTCGGGATAAAATTGATATTTAAAAATTAAGTAATCTTTTCATATAATATCATTAACGCTCGATTTTTGATATCATTTCAATATCCTTAATACAGAGCACTATATATATAAAAATCTGATGTTTCTTAAATCACTCTCTCTCATATATATATATATATATATATATATATATATACTCAAAATAATGATAACTCCTCATCATAAAAACGACATATACATAAAATATGCACACAGCACATAAAAGAAGACAGTTCCAAGGGGGCGCATCCCTCTAAACTGCGCTTTCATTATCGCATCTAAAGACCAGGGGGGTAGGTTTCAATCTGACGTCTGAGGCTTCCAAAGTGGGAAAGTGCCGAAGAAATGGAAAAGTTTATGACGACACTCGCATCTGCACATACAGGGCTCCATTTTGTATCAAACCCCCTCATCGTCGAGCGGTAATTAAACAAGGTCTATTACCCAAAATAACCTTGTGTCAGACCAAGCTCTCAGGTTTGTGCAGTGAATATCTATCTAACGTCTAATGTAGGCAATGTTACATTTATACACTTTGCTGAAATAGATTTGTAATCTCACTTGAAGCATATATATCATTTCTTTTTTTTTTATCAGATAATGACCCCGAGGCCAGGCACGTTTCAGCTGTGAAAGATCAAAATATATGAAAGTGCAACATTCAACCTTGATAAGAAATACATGACTTTGCTCGCTATTTCTTTCACATTTCACCTGGGGGAGGGTTTCTGATTGTTGAAAGACTCGAAACACTCATTGATTCCTGGAAGCACAACTGACAATGTGGCCAGGTGTACGCTAATGTAATGTATATGAAAAGCAGTTTCTTTTTTTTAATCTTTGTATTATATTGAGCCATAAGGGATCTTCGTTTTTGTGAACCAATTGTAATGACGAATGTAATTTCTAAACGAAATAATGGATTTTATTTTTAATCTGACATTATTTCTTATGCTTAATGTTATTTTTGTGGATACACGTGTTTGAATAGACGCCCTGTTTTGTTTTTTTCATTTTAAATGGTGTGAATTACGTCTACCAACCTTCGCATTCGAGAGACTTAATAAAGAAAATCAGCCACACCGGATCAGCAAAATGCTGGTACAAACTGCCGGAGATCACGTTATTTTTATTTTTTTTAATTAAGTCTTTTGAATGTGCAGGCCGGTAGACACAATTCAGACTGTTAAAACACACAAAATATAAATAAATAAAAACAGGGTGCCTACTCAAACATGTGAATCTACAAATATAAGGGGTTGTCAACCGGGGGGTGGGGGGCTGGAATTCTACCCCCAGTGGTATTTTAGGGTTTTAGTGAGGGAAATCTTACTTTTTCACAAGTTTCTCATTAGCTGTAATCTTCGTCAAAATAAAATAGATTTTTAAATACCCTGACTTTTTGTTTATTGAATTACAACACCCTAGCATTCTTTTGAACTTTTTGTCTCTTGAAGTCTGCTTCAGTTTATTTATTTAATAATTATGAATTAAAAACAAATTTCTATACATGTATTCAAGTTTAAAATTTCATCAACATTTTCCATTGCTATTAAATTTGCAAAACTCTTCTATAAAAAAAATAATCCATGTAAATGTAGATGTAGTAATATGGAAAAGAATGAAGATTTTCAATAATATATGCATATAATTCGGAATGCTATTTTTGAGTGAAACAATCTTGGAAAGGGTGGGGAATGGGTATTTGGACATGGTGAAAAGGGTGCGTTAGGCAAAAAAGGTTGAGAACCACTAGTTTAATGAGAAATGCAGTTTTCATCATTTTAACTACTATTTAATAATAACCCTCTACCTTGAGTGGCTCTTAAGGCTTGTATTTAGTCAATTTTAGTATTATAGAATTCTATAGATAAAACACTTCGCTTATCCAGGACCCCAATAAAACCAAAGTAATTGCAAAATTATTTCTATCCTCGTGTAAGTAAATTACTAATAAAAATATTGTGTTGAATTCTAAGTTTTGGGGAATCAATTTTAAGGACCAATGTATCATCCTAAATACTAATCATACGTGGTAGTTAAGAATAAATACGTTAAATTTTGCACGGCAAAATTTTGCATGGATTAAAAGAAAATGATGTTCTCCTCCATGACAATGCAATATCGTACACAACAAGAATAACACAGGAAAATAGTTTGGAACTCGGTTAGTCTGTTCTACCCCCTTCGCTCATATTCACCTGACCAACAGACTGTTATCTCTTTTTTTCGATCGCTGCAAAACGCTTTGATGGAGAAGAGTTTCTCTAAGAAAAAACAGATTCAAGAGTTTGTTGGAAATTTTTCACTTCAAAAACTGCCGAATTTTACGCAAGAGAAATCGAAGGGTTGCCTGATAAGCGACAAGTCGCTGCAGATAAGTTGTACCTCATTTTTTTTTTTAAAGAATAATTTTGATAAACAAAAATAGAAATAATTTATGACTCGACAGACGATTTTTCAAAGCCTCATTCAGAAACCATTGTATTTTGTCTTTGAAAGGAATCCTTATTTCCACATCTGTATTTTTTTTTTGTTCTTTTAATTAATTACATAATCTGACAATAAAGACCTTGATTATCAATTTAGGACAATATGCATTTGTGAAGGAAAAAAACAAGGAACCATCTGTTAAAACAGCCATTTTTGACATAAGGACAGCTTCATGTGTATAAAAATTTTAAAATGTCTCGTCACACGATATTTCATTTATTCCTTTTTTTTTTTTAAGTTAAATTGTTTTTTTTTTTTTAAAGAAAACCTTTAAGAAATCTATATAAATTAAGATTTGGTAAAATGAACTAATTACACAGATTCAAATTATAGCGGATACATTATTAGAACACATATGCAATTGACTAAACTATCTGACAAAATAGAAACATTTTTATTCAAAATTATTAATGATACGATATCCCTGCTGAGTGGATACAAACTTAAAATAACATTTAATTAACACACGCAATTAACTTTGTGTGCAGATTCTCACAACCAACTAACTTCATATCTATTTAATTTTGGTGGGGGATTTCATGTGGACACGCGCACGCACACATAATTATCAAATATAGGTAACAATAAAATTATATATATATATATATATATATATATATATATATAATCATTTATTTAAATATTATAACATAAATGATGATGTTGAATGTAGGTTCTACATTCAACATCACTTGATATGACACTGGAAGTGTCGAAACGAAATGGCTATTTTTGTAGTGATTTTATAACATATTTATGTTATAATATTTAAATAAATGATTATATCTGCTCTACTCTGTATTGAGCACTCTTTAAAGAATAATAATTGTTGGTTATTGGAATTTACTCCGTATATACCAATCCCACACTTGGGTATATATATATATATATATATATATATATATATATATATATATATAATTTTATTGTTTTCAACGTCTTTTTTAGTTGATACCTATATTTGAGTAGGTGCTATGTTTTTATTTACTAAACAGTATATTTAATTATTTCCTTTTAACGCCTTGAGGGACAGAGGAAAACCGGCACATGACATGCTTAGTGAGTCTGAGTAAATGGATGGCAGAACAGGGTTTTGGTTGAAAAAACAAAAAGGCAAAATTACAAAAGGACAGGAAGTTGTGGAGAGCCATGATCGCCTACGTCCTGAAGGGACACGACACAAAGAGAAGTTTTTTATTTTGAAAAATCGTTTAAATACATTTGTTCCTTTCCTAACTTTAATTAATTATCAACCTTATTGTCTCAACCTTTTTTTTTTAAATCATGCATCTGTTTCTGACTGAAGATATGTATCGATCAGTTGTAACAAATTTAGTACAGAAGATAAGGAAACTACACATAAAGGTAGTTTCGCTACACACCGCACGTTGCTACAAAACCAAAACATCAACCTGAAAACTAGAGCCATGACCTTAAATAGTTTCATCAGATCGAGACTTTCACATGGAAGTCATGCATGGCGCCAAACACGTTCAGAAATATCTCAACTGTCAGCTGTATACAACCGCTTTCTCAGATCAATAGTTAAAAATGATCTTTGAACAAGTGAAGTCTAGGCAATAATCACGGATCTTCGAACTTTGTGGACTAGGACCACAGAATCACAACAACAACAACAACAAAAGAGCTGTACCAAATAAAAGAAACCACATCATTTGATGACTTTCAACACCTAAAATGAATGGAGATAGGAATTCATTAATCTCTCAAGTTAAGCAACCTTAAAGAAATTTGAACTTGGCTCGTATAGTTGTTAAAGAAGAGTAGTTTATCTCAGTGAATCCCTATTCTCTGTTAACCATCCAGCGAGGCATTTTCTCAAGTAATCACATGTAACTCAAGAGAAAATAATGGTATAATCAAGATGCTGACGTTCAACTCTTCTTCAAACAAAAGGTTAGCAAGGAAACCCCCATCTATACTGGAAAGAGCGATAACAGTTACTGGACTTGAGAAACCTATTTTCCTGAAAAAAAAAGTTAAGAGAAATATTTTATAAATTTCAACTAACAGCAGCACTGGCTACTCGGTCAACGAATGCCGAATGTTTCCTTATAAGGAAACGTCTATTATCCTTTTCAATATTCTCAAAGCAGAGAGTTCAGAGCTGAAAGCCCCTGTCTTGCCAACATTCAGATCGTTTAGATGAGAAAATAAATATCACGAAGATAAAGCAGCCCCTCTCTTCTCCTTAGTGAGGGGTTTTTTTTTTTTTAATCTCAGCCCGCTTAAAAATATTTCGACGATTTGGAACAGCAGGTAACTATTTGTGGCCCAACCTGGATGGCTTTATCAGCACTGAAGATCGCCTGTGAGGCCCACAAAAGATGCCAGAAAGAACAAAGCACCTGTTGGTAATCTATTTCTTGTTTCTGTGCCAAATTTCAGAACTAAATTAGGTGATCAAACGTCTTCTGTCTCTCTGGAAATGTATTTTAGAGATAAGCAAAAGAGACGGGAGACAACAAGGCGTCTACCTTGAATTCAAGGAGACTAACGGTTTGAAACTGAAAATTAAATTCGAGTTAAAAAGAAAAGCATTATGACAATTTCTCTCTTGAAAGTTGTTGAACTTCGGTGATCGCATGAAAACCGATGTTGCAAAGTGATATGGCCCTAAGTCTCTCATGTCCAGGGATATCACATATACAGGGGTTGCAAAAAGTAGGTATATACTAATGAAAAGCAAAACGTATTGTATTGATTACACACGTTCACTATTCCCTCTCATCCAGTACTGATCGAGCTTAGAAAACGGCAACGATAATTTTGAAGAAATAATTTTGAATTCCTCAGGTCACTCCATCTAACTTCAAAACCTCACTTTAAAACCGATTTGGGCTATAAGTCCAATTCCAGCCAAAACTTCGATTTCGGACGAAGTCCCAATCCAAGCTGAAAATTGAGTGGAATTTCAATTGTGTCGTGTTCTTCAAATCACAAACTCCGCGGAACTTTAAAACCTCATGTCAGGAAACCTCCCAGTTTAACTCTGATTCCTTGGCATTTTGAAGAAATAAAATCGATTTCCTCAATTTACAAAGTTTTGGAGATCTTTTAAACTTAATTTAAAACAAAACTCACAAAAAAAAAAAAAAAAAAAAAAAAAAAAAAATCACAGAATTCTTGCGTTACTTTTAAAAACTCAATATGAATTAAAAACTTTTAAAAATAATTAATTCTTTTTAGTTAATTTAAAATTTGAATTTTTAAGCGTTTCCTCCTCACCTGGACAACAATCCCCAATACTGCATATTCAAGCACCAGATGAAGGGCAGATTTCCAACCCTGGAATCATTCTGATCCCTAAAAGGTATAATATGTCTATGTAGAGCAAGTGTGGCCTGAGTTAGAGGCGGTTTCAGAGACACGGATGAACAGACAGAATTTGCCGTTTATTTATTTACAAAATAGATGGTTTTATTGAATTCTAGTGTTAAATGAATCCAAGAACCACTGTTAAAATACAGGTATAACACTTACTGTGTATATATTTTGCAGCACCCTTGTTATCATTTTCGTTCTGTTCAGACGGCCGGGTAATGGATAGCCGCTCGAATTGAGTGGTGGTGGTAAAAGAAGAGGATTCATACCTTTCCCAAGTAAGTGAATGTAATGGATTCGAATGGAATTCGAACTCGGCTCTCACATTTCTCAATTCGAGCCGCTAACCATTACTCTACCATGCCACACACACAATTATACAAAAGAGATAGAATTGTGTTTTTCAATTGTTAGAGTTCAACAAGCACCCATATGAAAAACTGAACAAATAAAAATATGTAATGACTTCCTTTTTTTTAAATTGAAAAAGAAAGAGCGTAAATAAAAAGAAAGTTTCTTTGATCATTCAAGACTTCCTTCCGTCACTCTTCAAAATCTTCAATTACTTACAGGGTTGTATTTTCTGGCCTTATAACTTTTACTCTTCAAGTGCCTTCCTGAGTTTGAACGTGGAAACTGGGACGACAGTGGTCCCCATTGCCGCGTCAAAAGTGCATGCTAATTGCATGCTTCTGTGAATAATTGTCTAGGACGAGGGGAGAGGAAGACTAAAATAACAAAAGGATCACATTCCCTTTTAAAGAGTTCACTTTTGGAGTTTGGATTGAATTTGTATTTCACTAAAAATCGGACGACCAGGTTAATTTTGGAAGATCACGTATTTAAAGCAAGCAGTCTATGCACTTGATATTATGAGATTAATAATAAGTAAAATAAAGAAGTTCATGGTGAACTATAAAATCTCCTGAAGAGTGGACGTAATTCCATGAAACTCCAAGGAGAAATATTCAACAGCTAACTGAACAAATTTATTTTGCTTCTTCTCTCTCTTGACACATATACAGTCCCTCTCGTTCCACATGGAACGTTGAGGGGGGTTCTTTTAAAACCGCATGTATTCACACACACACACACACACACACACACACACAATAAGAGATGGTGAGCAATTAGAATGAGAGAAATAGATAAAATCCTTTGTAACGCGTTTCATCCCTCAAAAGAACTTCTTCAGAATAAATGGTTTTATTGATGGCATTATGTATATATATATATATATGTATATATATATATATATATATATATGGCGGTTGCCAACTCGTTTCCGAGTACGGCCATTACTACATATCTTTTTGGAGAATATCTACAGATGTACTGAACGAATGTGGCTCTTTAGCCCAGCAAGAGACCTACATACTCTGGCACAAACAGGGCACTTAAGAGGTGCAACAGCGAGTGTTACATTATCATGCAATTTAAAATATCGCATGACACCGCTTCTGAACCCGCATGTCTTACCGCAAATATCACATTTCAGTTGCTGGACGTCTACGGCTTTATAGTCAATTGCCACTTTCAGTCGGTGCGCTCTCAAGTGACTCCTTAGACCATCCATCGACAAACACACTTTGCCACAATCTGTACACGTCAGATCGAGCTGCGTGTGTCTTCAGGAAGTTCAACGGGGACGCCTTTTATGCACATCTCTTTTAAGCCTTGCGTGCCTCCTCTTTTCCTCCTGAGAGTGACACCTTCCACTCCGAGCAGCCTCATTCCAATTCTTGCGATCAGATGCACATTCTTCACAGTGCTCACAAGGAATGTTGCATTTCTTCAGCGCATCCTTGATGCAGTCCTTAAAGCGCATCTTAGCTTTGACGGCATTTCCCTTCCCTGTTCGCAGTTCACCATAAAACAACTGCTTTGGAATACGGCTGCCATCCATTCGGACAAGGTGGCTATATATATATATATATATATATATATATATATATATATATATATATTAAAATCTCCAGAAGATTAACTATGCATCTAAATAATTCTAGCTCCATTAAACAACATATTATGTCACATACTGTTTCCCTTCTGCAATCTGATATACGTAAAATACTTATAGATAATACTAAAATTATAGATAAACATACAGACATTAGACGCCTTAAAATCTTAGAAGCATTACATATTAAAAGCAAAAGACCTCTTATTAATCGTATAGATTACAATATTTCTGGAAACATCCTACAATGTTTATAATATATTTAAATTTTATAACGTATTCTTCGATCTTTTGGCTTGTATAATAAAAATCTTTTTCACGCCGTCACATGATTACAAATCTTCGCCATGCACGTGATAACATCATCGCGTCTTTTGAAATTAATAAGGATTTTAACGTTTATTTAGTTTGTAAAAAAAATGTAGCAACAGGATTCCGCTACAAGACAATTGGCAAATGTTTTTAAAAAATTTTGACTAAGAATTTTGACCCTGAAGATGAACAATGATGTTCGAAAGTACTAGGTTATCGTACGGACAATATTTATTTCGATATAATTTTTAAATAAAAAGTCTCATTAGAAAATATAAGAAAATTCAAAAGAAAATATGCAGGACGATGTTGTCTTTAACATTCAACACAACATCTTTAAAAGAAAAGTTGCTGCCAAATTACACACACATATATATATATATATATATTTTCATTCAAGCGGGGTAATAAATCAACTAAAAGGCAAGGTGTTCCCGAGTGCGAAAGAAAAAGAGAGAACAATAAAAGAGGAAGAATCAAGAACGTAGTAGATAACGAGAGAAATTGTATTTAAATCTTGAGAACAAGAAAAAAAAAAGTTGGTTGAAAAGCAAGATGCCGGAAGAGAGTTCCTCCGTCGAGAAGTGCGAGAAAAGAAACTGTTAGCAATGAACTTACGGTTACATGTAGCCAATTCAACTGTAAAATTATGAGGCCTGCGTTTAAATTCATAAAGTCCAGATGCCGTAGAGTAAAGTTGATCAGGACAATTACCATAAAAGTATTTATATAAAAAGTACAGGAAAGCTACATTACGCCGGAGGTAGGGGAGGTAACTGAAGCCGAGATGCCAGGTCAAAACCAATGACATTGCAGATTCTTTGGATATTATCAAGAATCTCTAAATATATATAGCAGGAAAAACAGACCATATGTGGCAGCAATATTCAAAGCATGGATGAATGGTAGACTTATAAATACGTAAGATATAGTCTGGAGAGAAAAAATTGTCTTGCATGACACAGTGAAACAATTTTCTTAGCAGCTGACCTAGCAATTGATTCGATATAATCTTTTCATTTCATGTCGGTAGATAACGTTAGTCCGGAAGGTGCAACAGGTCACGCTCCAGAAGGTTAGCATTAGCCATGCTGATGGAAGGCAGACAGAGTTCTATGGGGGAGGGACACAATCTTTTAAAGAATTACAAAGAACAAGGAACTTATATAGAGTCATGATCGCCCACGCCCTGAAGGGACACGATAAATAAACGAACAAGTGTTTATTAATATCACATTCTGAATTTTTATGAACGATTCAGGTTAAGTATTTTTTAATCATTTCAATCAAGGCAATAACGCCACTAAGAAACAAGGGGGGCTATTGATTGTGGGAGAATCTGAGCAAAGGAAAACATTATTAAGGAGAGAGAACAGTAAACGAATATGAATTAAGAAAGACGCTAACGACTGACATTTGCATTTAAATTTTTGAAGATCAAAGTTGACTGGAAAGCAAGAAGCCGGAAGAGAGTTCTACAAGCAAGAAGTGAGATAGAAGAAACTGTGAGCATAGAACTTGCGGTTACATCTAGCCATTTCAACTTGAAATGATTAGACCTTGCTGCCAATCCACACGGTGTTCAGTAAAAAAGCTGTAAATTTATTCTTCAAGAAAATACACCAGTTCCAATTGGTCCATCTCAGTGACCCTCTAAAAGACCAGATCTAAATGTTATGGATGACTGTATCTGGAGTATACTCTTAACTCACTTGCAAAACCGTTGTCGTGACATCATCAATATTGATTCATTGAAGTGGAACTTAACTGAATCTTGGAATGAAATTCCTCTTGACACTATCCACAAAGTTACTGCTTCCTGGTTACCACGCTTACCATTTTGTGTTCAACATGCAGGCAAACATTTCAAATATCTACGATGATTGTTCAGTTTGCGCATGAATCATGATAGCTAAATAAATTTATTTCTGGATTTACCACTTTTTTTTATTGACACCCTGTAGTACTGCGCTTAAATTCGTAAATTGCCTACTCACATTTCAATTCCAGTTCAGAGTTTCTGTTTTGGAAAGGTCGAACTTATGCTTCTGGGAACACTTGGTATAGAATGTTGAAGCAGTTTTATTCCGAAAAGGATTTTTTAAAAGTACTGTAGCGAATTAAGGCTAAACATAATGGAAACAATCAGAGTGTTACTGTCTAGCGTTGTGATCATTTTTTTTCTTTTGAAAATAGACGAACTTTTATTTTCAACAAAAGATACCCCAACTACATGAATTTAAGCGCGCTACTAAATTGGCATTTAGGTCCCACCGTTTTACTGTTAAAATGGATAAATGTAACCACCATTTCTACCCCAACAGTTTTTCACGCACTTCTCGCTTGTGGAACTCACTTTCGTTTATTTTCTTCCCTGATAACTACAATCTTCAAAGATTTAAATGCAACATCAATCGACATCTTCTTGAATATCGTTCATCTTTTGTTTTTCCTCAATCCACCCTATACTCAATCTTTTCTATCACTTTCACTCCATGTATACTAGTGGCATTCCCACCTAGCTAGGGGTGAAATGATAAAAAAAAAAAAAAAAACCCAAAGAACAAAAAAAACACCATTCGTAATATTGTGAATTAATCATTAACTTTAGATAATTTATTTAAAATCCATTTTTAATCAGATTCTATTCGAAATATTCCCAACAAGCGGTGTTCTTTTTTCATTCTTCTGTTTCTATCGAATTTTTAAGCCCCCTCCTTTTTGTATTTGTTACCTCGGATAATTATTCGTTCAATTACCTTTTTCTCTTCTACCTTAGATCTGCATTTACAAATTATTCTAAATGTACATTGTTCCTGGAAGTCGTTCTACGCAAAAAAAAAAACATCATTCAAATAATGGTAACCTATTATCAGATGACATTTTTTATTATTACTTGTAGTAATTTCTTTAAAGACATTAATTTGTCTTTTGTGAGGAGTTTTTCTTGGTAGTTGGGAGCTTTTCTTTCCAGTGGACAGTATTATCTTCATTCGAGTAATAGCAATTATTTAAAAACCAGCTTCGGTTTATTTTTATTTTAATTTCATTTAAAAACCAGTCAAAATGGGACATAATATATAAATCGATAATGGCAGACATTTCTTCAGACATATTTCCCATACTTAGTATGGTACAAGACAATGTATAAGAGATACCTTAAACATCATCTATGAACAGTGTGACATTCTGGCGGGGGTGGGGACTCTTCAGAGCCGTTAACATGAAAATATTTGTAGAAAAGACAGAGGGGGGGGGGCAAATCGCATTGATGAGAAAGTGACTGAAGTTAAGATATCAGGTCAGGATTGATTACATTTTAGATCCTTCTTTGGATTTTTCGGAGAAAAAGAACAAGTTTGGAAATACTGAGGATAGAAAGAAGAAAGAAACTATGTTGGGATGAACTTTTGTTGAAAATAGAAGTTCGTCTATTTTCAGAAGAAAAAAAAAACGATCACAACGCCATTACAGTAACACTCTGATGGCTTCCAATACGTTTAGCCTCAATTTGCTACAGTACTGTCCGTGGAGTAATGGATAGCGGCTCGGATTGAGGAATCCGAGAGCCGATTTCGAATTTCAATCGAAACCATTATATTCATTTACGTGCTAATACCCTTGGGTATGGTATGAATCCTCCTCTTCTCTCCCCAAGCTATGGGTAAATAGCAGGACAGACCGGGTTCTATAGCCTTGGATGGTAAATGGTCTCTCGCAGAAAGAATTGGCAACCTACTGCGGGAAAAAATCTGCCTCGTCAGTCATGTATTGAAAGATACATGATTGCCTAAGTGTGTATCACGCATGGCACATCACTGACTGACTGTCCGTAACAATAGACCCTCTCTTTGCCTGTTAACTATTATCAACCTCGGTTCATTAATTCGATATAAAATCCATTTTTATGGTAACACCAGATATGCTCAAACACACATATACACGCACTATACTCAAGTCCCGTAGACTCCCTGGGGAGAATGGGGCCATAGGTCTCAACAAAGTAGGCGTCGCTGCTACGGTTTCCATATGAACTAGTAGGCTTTTACGGGATGGAGATGCTAGCCTCATGATCAACTGGTTTTGAATTTCAGAGTTGTCCTTCTCCTATACTGTTTATGAGCCATGGCTAAAGAGCCCTGTATGTCCTACTATTTAACCCACAGCTAGGGGGAGATGGATTCATATCTTTCCCAAGGGTATATGCATCTCATCATTTTACAGCTGAAATGGCTAGATGTAACCGTAAGTTCTATGCTGATAGTTTCTTCTCTCGCACTTCTCGCTTGTGGAACTCATTTCCTGCTTCTTGTTTTTTTTCTATTCAACATTGATCTTCAAAACTTCAATGTCATCTTTTATCGTCTGTCTTTTTAAATTCCCAATGTTTTATTTTTCTCTCTCTCTCTTTAATAATGTTTTCCTTTTTCTCATATTCTCACGCACTCAGTAACCCCTTGCCTCTTAGTGGCTTTACTGACTTGCTTGGGGAGAGGATTAAAATATGACATTTATACCCCCCATATATATCAAAATAAATATATTTTATATGCACAAAAGAGGATTAACGCACACATAAAAATTCAGTTTTATCGTTGTAAAAAAATGTCGCCTCCAATGACTTGAAATTCATTCCAGCAAACGAAGAAATGGTGAAATTAGCTAAAAACAGTTTGAAATTAAAACTAAAATGAAAGATTTGAGAAAAATTTTTCATTTTTTTAAATTAATTTTAAACGTTATGTATTGCGTTTCTTTGGCGGTACATAAATATAAGTGTTTGGTGTACAATGTCTCATAAGCGGCATAATAACAAAGTCTTATCTCACCAGTGACGGGAAGATGTAGAATATAAAACCTGAAATACTGACAAACAAATATATATAATAAATTGGCCTGTCAGTTGTGTCATAGAAAGTTTAAAAGCCTTTTATAATTTTAAGAGTCATTGCAGTGCTCATATACGGGCAGCAGGAGTGTTGCGGTCATATATTAGCTCACTAAAAGCAATTTCAAATTTTAATTACAAACTAACATTTCCCTGTTTAAAAATAAAAAAGAAATATATTCTCACAAAAAATTACAATTTTTGGAAACAGTAAGCGTGTAAATGTGGTTCTAAGAAATGGTAATGACAATATCAGCCGTTTCCCTCTAAGGAAACATTTGGCATTCATTGACCGAGTATCCATTACTGTTTTCGGTTGAAAATGATAAACTCTTTCTCTTAAAACAATTAAAAAAAAAAGAAAAAAACAGGTTTCTCAAATCCACTAACTTTTATCACTCTTTCCGCTATTAATGGATGTTTCCTTCCTAAACTCATTTGAAGTATAGAATGTTAACATCTTGATTATGTCATTATTTTCTCTTCTAATTCCATGTGCTATTCATTTTTGTTGTTGCTGATGTTGGCAAGTCCAGATGCTGAGAATACCATAGATTGAAAATGTGAGCAACGACGAAGTTTTAAAGAAAACGGAAACAAAAAAGACACTTATACGTAGCACCAGGAAAGGTAGTTGAAACTTCTCAGGGTGCATAATGAGGAAAGAGGGCTTGGAAAATTTGATACTCACAGGGCAAATTAAAGGCAAGAGAGACAGAATAATACCTAGTGAGCTTGAGTGGCGAAACAAAGTTTAGGAGAGATAACAAAAAGACCAAAGTACAGGAGATTGTGGCGAGCCATGATCGCCAACATCCTGAAGGAACACGGCATACAGAAGAAAGAAAAAAATTGTGGGAGTGTATGCTTGGGTGTGTGTAGGAGTGCTTGTAAGTACAGTGTAACCCGGATATAAGAGAGATTTTAACTGGTCCCAAATTAGAGCCTGTGTTAATGTATATAAATTAGACCAAACCCGGATATAAAAGAGACCCGGATATAAGAGACTTCTTCTCCGGTCCCGGCAACTCTCTTATATCCGGGTTACACTGTACTTGACAGCTGTGGCAAAATTACATGGGCAGTAGCTGTTCAGGTAACAGAAAAATGGGAAAGCGCGAGATTTTTTAAAGTGCGCTGATTTTTATACTAATACCACATTATCCTAATCACATGACGATATGCACAGGGTACGATGGGTAAATTGTTGCCATTTTATATTTTTGAATTCGCGCTGCGCGTAGTTTGTTTTTGTCGACTGCACAGTATAGTAGGGTCAGTTGGGCACCGTCTCTTAGAAAATGAGCACTATGACGCAATTCACTCTGCCAGAAATTTGGAAAGAGCATACTGTACTGCTTGGCATTCGCCCCGGAAGCCCCAGTACGTACGTTTCAGAGTGTTTGGTCGTCTATCTGAGGACAGTGCATATGATTCAGAAAGAGTTGGCTGATATATCCAGTCAACATCTTAATGTTTAGAGTGATCACTAGTGATGGCTACGTTATGCCACCATTCATTTTCCCCACAGGGCCTCAGATTCAACACGGATGCCTACATCAAGTGCCTTGAGCAGGTAGTGCTGCTGGAAAACCTTATGTCTGGCAACAAGACTCTGCACCATGCTACACAAGCAGAAGAACCATTTCATGGCTGTCATTCAAATTCTGCGACCACATCACTCACCACATCTGGCCACCTAACTCACCAGACTGCAACTCCCCTTGATTATTATGCGTGGGGAGCAGTTGAGCGAAAGACCAAAAAAAAAAAAACACTCCTTGTAACACCAAAGGTGAAGGCAAAGCCAAAGATTATTGCAGCATTCACAAACTTAAACAGGGAGACCGTCCAGAAGAGCTGCAGGAGATTCCGAAGTCGTCTGGAGGCCGTGGTTGAATATATTTACCCTTTTAGTATTTCAAGATATTCTTGTGTAATTTTAGTAAATATATCTGTTAAAATGAGATGTCATTTTTTTTTTTTTTTTTTGCGTAATTTAGACGACAATTTATCGATCGCACCATATATAATTGAGATAATCCGCTCCCGCCACATATATTCTTATTTATTTAATTATTTTATTGTTTATGATTTTGGTTCTCGCAGCAGACACGTACGTAGTTATATAATGTACACGTTTTCCCTCGTAGTCAAGTGGACAGCCGTCAGTCAGAAACACTGCCTGATATAATTTAATTGTTAAAAGTATTAATCAGAATTCTTTGGAGTTTCTTTCAGTATTATAAAGAATAAAAGCCAAGGAGGGAAAATGTTGTGCAGTTATATTTTTTCCTGCTCATAATCCTCTTTCAAAATGGCTGCCTTTCTGGACACACGGAGAAAGCAAAGAGCGGTAAAGATCTAAACAAGAACTCCTATTTTTATTGGTCATATGACCCGAGCTAATAGGCACTCCGTCCGAGAGAGAAGTTAGTCAGAGTCTTAGACACGAGGTCTACAGGATGTGCTACCCACCGACTCGATCATGAAGCTGTCTCTTGAAAAGACATCTTTTTTTTTTGCGAATTTATACGCTTTCCTTGCTTGCTTGAGAGGGGAAACAGAGAGAGAGAGAGTAAAGAGAGAGAGAGAGAGGCTTAGACAGACAAAAAGAGAGTGAGGCACAGAGAGGGATTGGAGAGGGTCATTTTAGATTTATGGCAGTTATTTGTAATGAGGGGTTAATTCATGTTTCGTGACCTAATGATCTGTTGAAGACAAATTCACATTGAACTATAACCTTTTGAAATTGAAATCTTTCATATTTTTTAAAAAATTTTATCTTTGCGAATTTGATTTCAAAAATGTTTATTTCATTATGGTTTGTCCGGATCCTTAAAATTCAAGTTTTCTTAGAATAAAACTCAAATAGGGATATATGCGTACTATTTGAATTTTATTTCAAGATACTCTAAATTTTATTGAATATATAGTTTAAGAATTATTAAAACTTATTTTAGAAAAAGTTTATTAAAAAAAAAAAAATATTAAAGTCGATCGTAACCTTGTGATGAAAACTGAATTTTACGGAACGGACAAATAACAAATACGCAGGAAATGAAAATAAATTCGCAAAGGTAAGTTATTTATATTGAGGTTTTTCTTACTTTGCTCAGGAATTTTTTAAATACAGTGTAACCCGGATATAAGAGAGTTGTCAGGACCGGAGAAGAAGTCTCTTATATCCGGGTTTGGTCTATTATATATACATTAACACCGGCTCTAATTTGGGACCAGATAAAATCTCTTATATCCGGGTTTCTCCTATATCAGGGTCTCTTATATCCGGGTTACACTGTATAAATATTGTAGATTTGGTGTTTAACCGTGACACACACAACCAGTTTTCCCAGTCCTGGGATGATTACAAACGATCTGTTCAGAACAAATTCACTCCGAACTGCAAATGAATATTGAAATTATAATCTTTATTTTTTTTTTTAAATCTTATCTTCGCAAATTTGTTACATACTGATGGAACACAGACTGTTGAGACAATCCAAGCATGAAGAACCTGAAAGTCATACCACAGGCTGATCCAAGGTTTCTGTATGAAATTGGGTAGACAAAACAACTCGGAAGTGGTTGATGGTTGTGCTAGCAAAAAGTCACAAGTCAACATGATCAAAAGTTTTGAGTCTAATAGCTTTGTT
This sequence comes from Acanthosepion esculentum, assembly GCA_964036315.1. Classification (NCBI taxonomy): domain Eukaryota; kingdom Metazoa; phylum Mollusca; class Cephalopoda; order Sepiida; family Sepiidae; genus Acanthosepion; species Acanthosepion esculentum. The sequence continues at coordinate 83,743,546 of OZ038501.1, forward strand.
AAAAACTCTTGATCATGCCAGATTTTATGCGGTCACTCACAAACTAACTGAAGTCTATTCAACATAGCTGCAGTATAAATGATTGGTTGGCTCTATGGCTGTTGACGAAACACATATGTACCTGAGCAAACATCTGCAACAGGGATTAGCTAACCACCAAAGCATACTAGTTTAATTGGAAATAAATATAATAACTGGCCATCTATATATCAATACGCTTGGTCGATTGGCAAATAGAAAGTGAGGGATTCAGAATTAATTTCAACATCACCCACCGCGACGCGAATGAGTCCGAAATTTTATTGTCGATGTCTTCAAAACGGTAGATATTATCAAAATTTCTTTGTTAATTTCGAATTAAACATGTTCATTTACACCTAAATCGAACTATTCGGGAAATTTTTATTAGAAACCGAGCGCGAGGCTTGAACTGTAAATTACCCTTTTGAGGTTCCAAGTTGAAATTAGTTCTGTCATCCGAAAGTGAGAATCAAATAGAAAGTAAAACAGAAAGAAGGAAAGGAATGTAGAAAGAGAAAAATACAGATCGACACAAAGAGTGGTCACCTTCTTAGATCAAAATAGGAACCTCCACAAAAAAGAAAAAGAAAAAAAAGCGATACCTAAGGTTTAAAACGAATCTTTAAATACAAAAATCTTTCCTGAAGCTTTTATCTTAGTTTTAATTTCAAGCTCATAAATTAAATGTAATATTTTCAATAATCAAAATACTTTGCCGTATTTCAAAAACTAATTTAAATTGACTGGAGGGAAGGCTTCGTTTTCTAAAATAGTTGATTTAGTCATCTTTCATCGCAATGTAATTCTCTTTATTAAAAAATCTTCCAAAAATAAAATATACTTTTCTGAAACTTTATTTGAGGAAGATTAGCCGAGTTAAAGTATAATTAATCAGATTTGAAAGAAATATTATTTACTTTAAATTTAAAATAACGCAGAAATGCATTTTTAAACTGAAGTGTAGCTGTGTTTTTAACTGCCAGTAGCCATGTTTACGTGTTTGATGAGTGATGACAGATTCATTGTTGTTCGATGGAGACTATCTGTAAAACATAATTTAAGAAATGACGTAAGCGATTTCTTTATATAATTTTTAAGTACTCAGTAATCTTTAACACTTTGGAAAATATTCTCCGTAATCTAATTTTAGGAATGTTGACTTTAAATTTACGATGATCATCTCTCTTATTTCTTGATGATCTCATGCATGATCGCCCATACTATCAAAAATGGGCACGTTTGTGTACATACAAAAATTCAAAGTTCTTTTAAAAATCTTGGTGTTTGGAGACTGGTATTAAGCTTTACCATTTATGATTAGTAAATATAGTTTTCACTTAATAATAATAATATAATATAATCTAATCTAAAAGGCTGAAATTAATACAGAATTTTAAAATATTTAAAACTTCATAATTTTTATAATTAAAATGAAAACAATTCTTTTAAAAATTCATTATTCATCCAAAAAAGTTTTCTTTAGAAAAATGTCCTTAATATATTTTATTTACTGTTCGGCCTTTTTAATCCGGTAATTCCTGTGGTTCGGCATGATTTTTTGTTTTTTTAATCAGCCACCATTAGTTCGTTGAACGGCTACGAGAGCAGTGTCCCAAGTTTCCACTGCAGCCGTCAGCAGCAGAGTGTTTTGATGATACGGTCTTGTTCATTTCTTATATATTGTTGCTTATTTACCCATTCAGGATAGTATGTAGTACGTATATATATTACTTCGTTTTAGGCTTTTTATGCATTGTACTGCTTGAAACAATAAAAAAACTTTGTTTGGAAGCATAAATGATTCTTTTATTTCCTGTTTTAAGCTTTGTTCTATCTTTGATAACATGACTAAATTTGTGGAATGAGCTGGCAAGACTTTTTTTCTTCTTCTATATAGCTGTATATAGTATATTTACCTATTCAGGATTCAACCCAAGAGGGTAAGAGGTGCAGAAAGAAATGTCTGTAGAGACTTTGTGTGAGTACGATAACATCGGATCATCCAATGTGCATGACTTAAAGGAACAGATTTTTAAGTTCTTTACTGAAAATAAAAGCCATAAAGGTTTGAATTGCTTGAAACAATAAAAACTTTGTTTGGAAGCATAAATGATTCTTTTATTTCCTGTTTTAAGCTTTGTTCTACCTTTGATAACATGACTAAATTTGTGGAATGAGCTGGCAAGACTTTTTTTTGTCATCCAACATATACTTTGGTTTGGCAGAGGCCTGTCTTCCAAGATTAAATGTATTGAATATTATGGAACAGTAGTATTATTTTTACTACTTCTACCAAATAATAATGATTAGATTTGTATATATATTTCAGATGCTAAAAGTATCGCGTACTATAGGACAGCAGTAATATTTTTACTATTTCTGTCCTATAATAGTTGGTACATCTGTGTGTGTATTATCAGGGGATAAAGGCGTTAGTTAGATCCAGTGACAGGACCCAAAGAGTGTGAGTTCAATACCCAGTTAAGGCAGTGGAGAACTTGGACAGGGGAATTAACAGGAGATAACTGACATCCATTAAACATGGCACGTGGAACTAGAACAGTCTACTCTAGTAAGCGAAATAAAGGGTTCAGTTCGACATTCCAACCACCTGAAGAAGGCCGGAGCGTACAATGGCCGAAACGTTGTAATAAATATGGCGACAAAGATGAGGACAATAGTCTGAATAATGTAAATAGTGTAGCCTTTGTATTGCCTGAAACAATAAAAATATTGTTTGGAAACATTAATGATTCTTTTATTTCCTGTTTTAAGCTTTTGTTCTACCTTTGATAACACAGCAAAATACATGTGGAATGAGCTGGCAAGACTCTGCTTACAGAGCGGCAATTTCTGTTAACCGGCATTTTCTATGATGTCAGTGGCTTGGTTCCAAGGATCCCGGATTAAAGAGGTCGGACTGTATAAGTATAACACGCATTTTTTTAAAACTGCAATTATATGCAATCTGTACGCATAATAGCGGACAAATAACAACGCCTTTCTCTAACCTTATCTTCTTATTCATATGCCTACACTAGCATCTTGCGTTGTGTGGGTGGTCAGCTGTTCCTGACTTTTTGGAATCAGAGCTGCTCCAAAAGGCCAAAACGAGGCTCTTTCAGAGAATCACACATTGCATTCAGCGTTTACCCTGGTCTTTTTCTAAAGATTCTGAGAGTAAATTGTTTGTAAATTCAGAGGTCCTCTTTGTGAGATAAAGGGCAAAGGGTAAACATGTACAGTTTTGGCACCAGGTATTTTTTCGTGATGTCAACATGTTCTAAGAAGCGAACTCAAATTTTGTTATGAATTTAACCTTGCGTTAGTCGCAGATTTCCAAAAAATGGATAGTCCCCTGCGGTGTTTTACACGCCCCAATACAAAAATTCTTATAATGTTACAATTATGTAAAAAAAACTGCCATACTGCTGAAAAAATAGCATAACTGGCAATCACTGTTAAAATAGACATTAATTCAAAACTTGAAGATATAATTATCAATTGAAATGAATATAATAATAAATTTGTAAATTATAGGTGAAATCTGCCAATACAATAATAGAGAAAAGTTTTGTCATAAAAAATAACCACAGTATATTTCCATGAATAGAAAAATATTACAAGACTGAAATAGTAATATATATATATATATATATATATATATATATATATATAAAATTGTTGCCATTTTATATTTTAATTTCGCTCAAGCGCGTTATTTTTATTTTGTCGACTGCACAGTATAGTAGGGTCAGTTGGGCACTGTAGGTAGGAAAAAGAGCACCATGATTCAATTCACTGCGCCATAAATTTAGAAATTGTATACTGTATTGCTTAAAGCTACAATACAAACATTTCAAAGTGTTTGGGTGTCAATCTGAGGAGAGCACAGAGGATTCGGAAAGAGTTCGATGAGTCTAATGGTGATTACAAAGGTACAGTAGCTTGGAAAACTCACTCTGATTGTTCTGATAGAAAAGAACTCCTGAATTTGTTTTAAGGGCCACAAACTCGAAAACAGAGGCCTACATCATGTACCTTGAGGAGGTAGTGTTGCCCTGGGTCAAGAGGTTGGTTTCTGGAAGACCCTATATCTGGTAACAGGACTCTGCAACAGAAGCAGAACAACCCAGTCATGGCTGTCTGACCATTTCTGCAATTATATCTACCGGTTACCGGATGTTTGCGAGATTTATGTCAGGGGAAAATAACTGTAGTAAAATTACATGACAAATACAACGTAAAAGCCTTTTTTTCTTTTTTTTCTAGATAATTTTTTTTTTTAACTACTCAGTAATTTTAGAAATTGAAACATCTTAAACATTCTAATATTTTATTGAATTTTAGGTACATTGGCTTTATAGTTTTTCTTTCAAAGACGCTTATTGAGGAAAAGTTATAAAATTACCAATAAATTATAAATTTACTATAGTTACTGCTCTTATTTTCTGATAATGCTGTGTATGGACGTCTGTAATTACAAAAAATTGCATGTTTATACACACACAATCAAAATTCTTTTTGAAATACTTGAAGCGTTGAATTGCACCAAGCTTTTCGATTTATGATTAGTAAATATAGTTTTACTTAACAATATCACCTGACCGTACAAATCAATACAAAATTTTAAAAGTTTATAAATTATTCTTACCAAAATTAAAAGCAAATGAAAACCATTCTTGTAAAAATTAATTATTCATCAGAAAATATTTTTAAGACAATAATGCCTATAATATATTTTATTTATAAAACAATTAAATGCTTTCTAATAAATAATCTCTTAGTTTTACTTCATTTTTTATTTCACAATTCAGAGCAGATTTTCCATAACTGGAGTCCTGTTTGACCAAAAGCATTTGAGGATTTAAATTCTCCAAAGACTTGTCCTTATAACTAATATAAACATTAAGTGCTACAAAAATGAATTTCTCAAAATGTCTTACAATTAAATAAGTGTGAGGTAACATATATATATATATATATATATATATATATATGTATGTATGTATGTATGTAGTATTGAATGTTAAAGACAACATAGTCTTGCATATTTTTTTTTGAATTTTCTCATTCTCTAATGAGACTTTTTATTTGAAAATGATTTCGAAATAAGTATTGTCCATACGATAACCTAGCGCTTTCGAACATCATTGTTCATCTTCAGGGTCAATATTTTTAGTCAAAATTTTTTTTAGCAAACATTTGCCAATTATCTTGTAGCGTAATCAGGTTGCTACTTTTTTTAAAAGAAAAGTTGCTGCCAAATTACACACACACACACACATTATATATATATATATATATATATATATATATATTTACCAAGATTTTCTAAAAAAAAAGAAACGTTTCAAAAATAATTTAATTCATTTGTGAATAAGTTCTGAAAGGTTCATTAAGATCCGACAATCACTGGATTTTGCAAGAATTTCCAAAACAATGTGTTTTTCCCCGCAAAAAAAAAAAAAAACAGTAAAATTCCATGTACTAATTCATAGTTTTATTTTGACGTTAAAGAAACAAGATTTTTTTAACCAAAATTTTGGAGTTGCTAAAAAGGATAAAAAAAAACAACAACAAATTTTGCTCTTTTCTTTTAATAATAACAAATTCTTTTACAATAAAACTTAATTATTAAATTTTGGGCATTTTTTCATCATGTATGCTCATTTAGCAAATCTTTGAAGGTACCTTTATAACTTAATAAAAAATATCAAGGACACATAATTTAGAGGACATTTTGTATAAGTGCCGATTTAAAAACGCATACAGATTGGCCTTTTTCATATGATAATGATTCAACCGAAAAAGCCAAACTTACGTAGATGAAAGGAGTGAAAAAAAGATGATATGGCCGGCAGGGAAACTTGCAGACCCCCAGTGACAGGTAGATGATAAATTTAAAAATAACTTGAAACCCACACAAAGCTTGCTTGTTATGTAACTTTGGATCTAAGAGGAAGGATATTGCAAAAAAAAAAAAAAAAAAAAAAAATGAGTGGGACACAAATCCGAGACAGGCAGAGGTATGATGAGTCAGATAAATGCGAGCAAAAGATAAAAAACGAAGTAAAAACAGAAAGTAGAACTCCAAAAATAATGAAGTTGTAAGTAAGAAACATAACATTTTCTTTCTACCAAACTATATATATATATATATATATATATATATATATATAAAGAAGTAATCATACAAAGAAATAATCAGTAAAATTAATGTAATTAATGGCGAAATCTCTTCGCTAACAAATTTAACAAAGCATTAACCTTGTAATCATTCGTTGAATAACGCGATCCTTATGTTTAAAATTGTAAGCTGGATTTGATGTTCCGGTGATAATTCTTTCGAAAATCTTCACATTTTAATAATAGCACTTTAAATATTTTCTATTTCAGGTAAACTCCAAAACGAAATTAATGTATTGTAGACAGAAATTAAATTTTTTTTTTAAAGAATGTGTTATTTATTAACAGTTACATGATTTTGAAACGTGCAGCGTCGCGTCGCAACGCTAGAGTTGCATTTTGAATATTTCAAGTGAGAATATATATTTTTCAATAGTATAGTAATGAGATAAATCCATGTTTTTTTTTTCTTTTGTAAGTGTGTTTTACCTGACATTACATGGACAAAATGGTTCAATTATTAAAGTAATGTCTTGGTAATTTTTCCAGAATTTTTTTTTTTTACTGCGGATCAGTTTTTCATACATATATTAAATAGTGCAGTATATATATTTGCGACGCTGCACGTTCATACATTATAACCGTTAATAAATTCGGTCTACAATACATTTATTTCGTCCTGGAAAAAATATTAAAGCCTGATGATGAAAATGTGAAGATTTTTTAAAATACTAGCAGCGGAACATCAAATTCAGCTTACAAGGTTAATGCTTTATTACATTTGTTAGAGATTTCGCCATAAATTACATTAACTTTACTTATTAACTTTGTATGATTACCTCTTTATAATATATATACTGCAGTATTTAATATATATATATATATATATATATTAGTCAAAACTAATGAGCCAGAAAAACCTACCAAGGTTTCACTTCGTCAGATCGATACGTTTGTATCGAGCTCTTTAGTTAGTTGTTTACTCGTATCGGGTTTTTTTCTTTGGGCCTTGAACCTGTATCTGTGCGATTATTTTCGACAGACTTTCATGTTCCTGGCTCTTTCTTTTTTTAAACCTTTTTTCCCCCCCTTCGAGATTGATTTGGCTATTGTTAAATCAAGAATTCGAAGGTTTTTCGACACGAGTATAGTTACATACACACACACACACACACACACACACACACACACACACATATATATATATATATATATATATATATGTGTGTGTGTGTGTTATAAACTGAACAGATATAAAGATTTCGAGAAAATAATCTAGGTTAGGTGAAGAGGATTTGCTTTCCTTAAAAAGGGAAAAAACGAACCTTGCTGTGTAGTTCTTCGTGGATGAACGTTAAAGCACAGGGGATCAAACGGTGGTTTCTTCTTTAAAGAGGGGACGCAGGTTCGATCTCTGCTTGGGAACATTTTTCTTCACTAAGATTTCTCTAATACGCAGGACGATAGAACAAGGTCTCATGGTCCAGTGGATAAAGGCGTTGGCTGATTTCAGTGACATGACGCAAAGAGTTGTGAGTTCAATACCTGGCAACAACAGAGGTGAACAAAAAACTTGTACAGTGGATTTAAAAGGAGATAACTGATACGGAGACATCCGGGAAGAGGCACTGGACGTGGAACTAGAACAATCTACCCCCGGTGGATGAAATAAAGGGACCAGTTCGAAATTTCAATCACCTGACGAAGGCCGGAGCGTACAATGTGAATATGACAATAAGGATGGGGATAACAGCCCGAACAATGTAAATAATTAAAATACCTCATCTCAGAAATATAGACAGATATAGAAATGTAGACCTAATACACACATTTTTATAAACGAAACTGGAGCCCCTATTTCCTCTATACCAAGTATACACTTTGAAGTAATAAAAAAAATGTCAATGTCTGGAACTTTCCTGTTGTAACCCATTACCAATGGATCACTCAGGAATGGTCCAACTCATGTCACATTCAGAAAAAATTTGTCAACATCTATTAAAGTCAAAAGGACTACCTTGGTGATAAGGCAAGTCGCACAGGCCAATAGTAAAGTGTTGGGTTTTTCTCGGTACTCCATCTTTATAGCCTTGTGCCAGATTCAGTCAAGCCTAATAAATACCAGTTTTCATCCAATCAGGTTTTCATGATGTCAAACCTTTTATGTCGTCTTTCTTTTGGAAAGACACAAATTTAAAATGAAACTGTCATGTTCTTTTTTAAGTTGATTAATTTACGACTCAAATAAATCTTGTCTTTAATTCAGAATTGTCTTAGTTTATATAAAATTTATAATTTTTTCAACTGCTTATCTTTCCAAAAGAGCCGTTTTAAAAGAAACTTCAGTTAATTGAAAAAATTTATTTAATTCTTTCATGTGTCAAAAATGATGTACGAGATTATTGCTGACCCAGGTTTAGCAACATGACTCATAATGCAGGGTGTGGCCCTCCAACCCAATAACCGGGGTGCTTCTCTTGGGTTTATGAAACCCAACCCACTCATAGAAAAGCACCGGTATTTATACTTATTAGCCTTATCTTAGTATGACACAAGGTCAAAAGACTCACTGAAGACTTTTCAATGATAAGATGCCCTGAAATTTGTACAGCAGAAAAAGTGTACGACATTCAGTGAGGATCATAATTACTACGGTATTAATAAACTGCGAGATTAACATGGTATACTTTGCCAATAAGGTAAGGCAACTCATTTAATTCTGGCAACCTATGGATTAAAAAAGCATAAGGGATAAGGAAAAGAATAAGAAGATACAGGCAAAGGGTGAGAGAAGTGCAGAGGCATTAGATATTGGATGTTTTTATCGAGTTGATGCGGAAACTACGAAATAGATTTCTTTTCTCATAGTACTTTTTTTGTCAATAATATGCTTAAAATACTGCCATGTAGCTCTGAGATTGGGCTAAGCAAGATATTCTTATCTTCACAAGTCATTATCAGCACAGGTTGACATGCTGGCTAACGAAAGATGGACAACGATGGAAGATAGAGAATAAGAGAAAACAGCGGGGAAGAAAAGAGCGAGAGAGAAAACAGCGGGGAAGAAAAGAGCGAGAGAGAAAACAGCGGGGAAGAAAAGAGCGAGAGAGAAAACAGCGGGGAAGAAAAGAGCGAGAGAGAAAACAGCGGGGAAGAAAAGAGCGAGAGAGAAAACAGCGGGGAAGAAAAGAGCGAGAGAGAAAACAGCGGGGAAGAAAAGAGCGAGAGAGAAAACAGCGGGGAAGAAAAGAGCGAGAGAGAGAGAGAGAGACAAAACAGCGGGGAAGAAAAGAGCGAGAGAGACAAAACAGGGGGGAAGAAAAGAGCGAGCGAGAGAGAGACAAAACAGCGGGGAAGAAAAGAGCGAGACAAAAAACAGACGGAGAGGAAATGAGAAGGCGAGAGAGGAATGAAAATGAGAAGAGAAAAACAAAAAGAAGAGAGAGAGGGACAGAAAAAGGATGGGGAAGAGAGAGGGGGACAGAAAAAGGATGGGGAAGAGAGAGGGGGACAGAAAAAGGATGGGGAAGAGAGAGGGGGACAGAAAAAGGATGGGGAAGAGAGAGGGGGACAGAAAAAGGATGGGGAAGAGAGAGGGGGACAGAAAAAGGATGGGGAAGAGAGAGGGGGACAGAAAAAGGATGGGGAAGAGAGAGGGGGACAGAAAAAGGATGGGGAAGAGAGAGGGGGACAGAAAAAGGATGGGGAAGAGAGAGAGGGACAGAAAAAGGATGGGGAAGAGAGAGGGGGACAGAAAAAGGATGGGGAAGAGAGAGGGGGAAGAGAGAGGGGGACAGAAAAAGGATGGGGAAGAGAGAGGGGGACAGAAAAAGGATGGGGAAGAGAGAGGGGGACAGAAAAAGGATGGGGGACAGAAAAAGGATGGGGAAGAGAGAGGGGGACAGAAAAAGGATGGGGAAGAGAGAGGGGGACAGAAAAAGGATGGGGAAGAGAGAGGGGGACAGAAAAAGGATGGGGAAGAGAGAGGGGGACAGAAAAAGGATGGGGAAGAGAGAGGGGGACAGAAAAAGGATGGGGAAGAGAGAGGGGGACAGAAAAAGGATGGGGAAGAGAGAGGGGGGACAGAAAAAGGATGGGGAAGAGAGAGGGGGGACAGAAAAAGGATGGGGAAGAGAGAGGGGGACAGAAAAAGGATGGGGAAGAGAGAGGGGGACAGAAAAAGGATGGGGGACAGAAAAAGGATGGGGAAGAGAGAGGGGGACAGAAAAAGGATGGGGAAGAGAGAGAGGGACAGAAAAAGGATGGGGAAGAGAGAGGGGGACAGAAAAAGGATGGGGAAGAGAGAGGGGGACAGAAAAAGGATGGGGAAGAGAGAGGGGGACAGAAAAAGGATGGGGAAGAGAGAGAGGGACAGAAAAAGGATGGGGGTGGAGTGACAGAGAAAAGATGCGTAGGAGTGACAGAGAAAAGATGCGTAGGAGTGACAGAGAAAAGATGCGTAGGAGTGACAGAGAAAAGATGCGTAGGAGTGACAGAGAAAAGATGCGTAGGAGTGACAGAGAAAAGATGCGTAGGAGTGACAGAGAGAAAGAGAGAGCAAAAAAGATGATTAGGAGATAGAGAGAATGATGGGAAGGAGAGTGTAAAGTGAACAAGGTTGATGAAACGAATTACAAAATTGACTATGCAACCCAATTTCCTAAATCCACCTTTTTATTCATGGATTTTGACAAGTATGAACTTCATTTGAAATGATTTTTTTGAAAATTTTACTTACGATTAAATTGGAAGAAATCCAGACGACTTTGCGTTTGTCGTCGTCGTCGTCGTTTCTTCTTTTTTCTTCGACCAAAGAAGGAATCAAAATGTAGAAGACTCAAGACGATCCCCATAGCATTTATACCGATACGTTCTCGCAGGATTTCCCTCTTCTTGATGCAAAGTTAATGCTTGGATTACACGCCTAACAAATGAACGGACGGGCAGATTAAAGCCACTGGCGGTTTTGGAAAAGTGTACACCCCAGATCTTGTTAATACGGCACATATATTTCATTCGAGTAAGAGAAGAAGATATAAGAATGAGAAGGAGGTGGTTCAAAGAGGTCAGGGTGGATATGGTGGCAGTGTGGCAAAAGAAATCGAACTACTTGGAAACAGTAGAATGGATAGGGAATACTACTACTACTACTACTAATAAAGAGTTTTAGACGCGAACAATTGCAAATAGTAGTAACAAGTAATATCAGGTCAGATTTGTGACATTTAACAAATTAGATAAAAGCAAGGAAAAATAACGAGATAACACAGACATTTTTCTATCACGTGGGTCGACACATACAAAAGGAATTATTAGTTCGTTCAGTTTCATCATCACCATGGAAATGGGAGACCACTCTCCTCTATTTCCTAAAACTCGTCACGTCAATGGAGTCATGATTGCCTACCTCCCGAAGGAGAAAAAACCATTAATCAAATGGGGATTTTCGCTAATGCAATTAAAATTTGGCTATCCCGGTCTCTGTCATGGCTGATAGATACATGAGCATTTGATGAAACCACTCTCCCATAAGCTCGAAGCAACAGTAAAAAACAGTTAAATCCCTTGACAACAGAATCTTCTATGGATATCGTCGTAAATGAGAGAAGCAAAAATGGTGTTTATGGCCGGAAAATAATGTCATATTAAGAAACAATGATATTTAAAAAAAAAAAAGAAAAAATGAGATCGGCTAAGCTGTACGTCCAGATACGGCGGACGCCAATTTTTAAAAAAATTATACCTGTTAAAACTTGATAAAAAAACAAATGAAGAAATCGAAAATTAAATACAGTGTAACCCGGATATAAGAGAGATTTTCTCTGGTCCCAAATTAGAGCCTGTGTTAATGTATATATAATAGACAAAACCCGGATATAAGATACTTCTTCTCCGGTCCCGATAACTCTCTTATATCCGGGTTACACTGTACTGCTAAATAAAACCGACCAATATGAAAGAACTTTTTCATGACATTAATCCATATAAATGATACTTCCTCTTTATTCCTCCAAGACATTACTTTATTTGGATAGCATGCGATTTCGAATTGTTTACCACCCTTTTTAAGTTTGACCACAGCAACATTAGCCAGACGTTTCTGGTTAGTAGGAGTAAAAATAGACACAGATACCGAAAAAAGACACAAAGTAGAAAGTTAAATTAAAACGCCAGATGTGCACAATTTCTTTTCTTTCAAGTACAGTGTAACCCGGATATAAGAGACCCTGATATAAGAGAAGCCCGGATATAAGAGAGTTTTCTCTGGTCCCAAATTAGAGCCTGTGTTAATGTATATATAATAGACCAAACCCGGATATAAGAGACTTCTTCTCCGGTCCCGACAACTCTCTTATATCCGGGTTACACTGTACTGCTTCTTCTCAGTGTACAGTAATATTTTTCTCAACTCATATGCGCTTACCGGAAGTTGAATGTGTATCTTTTAGATTAACTATCTCTTCTGCGTGAAAAATAAAAACAAAGTAACTAATAATAACAAAACAAAAGTCAATGAAACAAAGCAAGATCAGTCGACCATTGATGACAATTCCAGAACAACGTAACAATAAAAAACCAAAACAAAACAAAAAACAACATAAAACATACATATCACTGCCTCTAGTAATTCTGTTCCACGCAAACATGTATATGCAGAAAAGCTGAGTATCATCTACCATGTATTCAATTGTGAAAGCAAAATAACATGTATGATATTTTTATTAATTTCAAGCTCCCAAGAAGAATAAATTTCGGCATTAAATGACCAATAAGTTGTTGATATGCCGTTAAACAAACAAAACAAACTAATTTACATAAATAATAAACAAGTCCGTATAAACAAACTCCTAAATACATTAGTTTCTAAAAGTGAGTGGGCTAAAGTCGGCAGAAAATATCTACCGTATATTTCCGCGTATAAGACTACCTTTAAATCCCCCAAATCACCCTTAAAAATTGGGGGTCATCTTATACTACTATACTAAAAAAGAAACCCTAAATTCTGAATGATGTTTGTCGACATGCTAACCTCAACCTCGGTGCGATAACCAATAACGTACATGAAAAGAGTCACATTATCAAATAAACTGATAATAAAAGTAATAAAACCATTTCTACCTAATATATTGCTGGCATAACTTCATAATAAATTGTCTATTCGAAGAATAATTCCATATCAATGAAATCAACTTGTTTCCATGCAAAGCTCAGCTGAGAAAATGTAAACATCGAGTTATGATTGCCTTCACAGCAACCTTTAACTTTCGCTAAACTTTCAATAATCAACTGGCTTAGACAGAAGTTGGAACAGACTGAATAAAAAAAAATGTTGAAAGCGGAATGTACTATAATTGTCGATGAAGTATAAGTAAATGGCCATTATTATACCAGGCTGTTCGTAACTGTTTAGATATAGAAAAAGAAGTCTTCGCAAGAGATCACGCGATGAAACGTAAACAAAATAATGGTTTCCCTTGTAAGGGACGTGTGCAGAGAAAATATAATATACAATCGATTTCGTTATTTCGTTTATTTTGAATTTCTAAGGATACAGTAAGTACCAACATTTCCAATAACATCATCTTTATATAATAAATAAGCAGTCGTCTTATACTACAGGTATAGAATGAATTCATAAAAATGACCTCGTCTTATCTAAAGGTCACCTTATACGCTGAAATATACGGCAATTACAAGTTTATCCAAATTCAGACCATCGAATACACAACTGGAAGCTCTTAGACTCGGTTTAAAATTTGCCACCAGATTTCTGAAAAATGATATTACGGATTTCATTATTAAAAAATACCAATGCAATTACTCGGATTTCAGCAAAGGATACATTCAGGATCTCATTACAGCCTCATTTGGGAAGAAAACAGTAAAACCATACTTCCCTGCAGATATATGAAAGCTCTCTAAGAAATATCAAATAACAAAAACATTCCGATAAAGGCGTGGGGTGGGGGATTATAATTATGGACATACACGCATATCGCAAAAAAAAAAAAAAAAAATTAAAATCCTTCTTGGAGACGGCACTATTTATAGAAAAATAAACGAAGCCAAGGTCAGAAAAGAGACACAAAGATTTAAAAAAACAAACTCAGAAATTACTTAAAAATATTATTTAAAAAAAAAACAGTCTCTGGCTTAAAACTCGTCGATCACCAGAAAACGCCTATACTCTACGAATGACCAAAAGTACATAAACTAGTTATCCCGATGAGCCTCATTATATCAGGAATAGGTAGCGCCACCACAGAAACTAGCCAGCACACTAGCAAAAGATTTTACCCCAATCTTGGCACAATTGGCTCCTCGCATAAAAAAAAAAAATTGTTTATAGTTACTTTGTTCAAACTTTTTTCAATAAATAATTGTCGTTCTAAAATAAAATAAAATTTTAAAAAATTATAGAAAAACCCAAATATATATCCAGTTTAGATGTAAAATCTTTATATACAAATGTTCCCGCAAAGAAATGCCTAAATTTACTAAAACACATTTAAGAAAAATTAATCGAACCTGTATCCTCTTTTCCATCAGGGAAACCACTTCTATAGTCGATAATTTTATAGTAATAAGAGAAAATGTCGGATAAAATATACATAAATGGATGTGTGATGTTCGCGATTATATGAACATATATATCGGAGGATGCAGGTTCGATTACTGTTGAACGCATAATTTTTGTTTAGTAAGACTTCTCAATCTAGGCCGGTTGTTATTAAGTTTAAGAATATAAAAATATAGGGATAGCAACTTTTATCAACAAAAGATGGCCTTCTTCTGGAAATAAGTAACAGTTATATATATATATATATATATATATATATATATAATTAAGCAAGATCAACCTTGAACATACTGACAGTTTGTTTATAAGAAATAAATGTATGAGAAAGGTACACCCTCACACACACATTCAGCGCGAAATCTCTGGTTGCCACGGTTAGTGTCTCCTGACCCTTTAACGGCTGGTTCAACACGATAAGAAGTGAAACAAACAAATCAAATCTGTCGACCTGTACAACATCAACAACGAAATTATGCAAGCCTTCCAGAAATTTGGGGATGGGTGGGCAGGTAGAAAGGAGACGACACCTCTTTCCACATCCGTTACCCAGGACCCAAATCATTCTTGCATGAATCACAAACTACAGGTCAAATGATCTATTCAGTATGACATTTGGAATTTATTATTTATATAAATATATTGTTCCATACACAAACCTCTCCTCCATAACTATGGTCCAGGCAGTAAGGACTATAAAAAAAATGGTTTGCAGCAATGTTTGAGAGAATCAGACAATTTCTGAATGACCTACCAGAAAATGAGCATTTGGATTGTGTACCGATTCGGGTCTCCCTCATATTAAAAAATATATATGACTATATCTAATATTTTAACACTATGTAAAAGGAAACTTGTTCACCTCACTCCCTTTCCTCTTCCTCCGTTCACCTCACTCTCTTTCCTCTTCTTCCGTTCACCTCACTCCCTTTCCTCTTCCTCCGTTCACCTCACTCCCTTTCCTCTTCCTCCGTTCACCTCACTCCCTTTCCTCTTCCTCCGTTCACCTCACTCCCTTTCCTCTTCCTCCGTTCACCTCACTCCCTTTCCTCTTCCTCCGTTCACCTCACTCCCTTTACCGCTATATCACGTTGCAACACCGGTTCCAGTACGATCACCAAAGTTAAGCAACGTCCAACCTGGTCAATGCCTAGATGGGTGACCACTTGGGAACACTAGTTGCTGTAAACTTGGGAGAGCGAGTGGGGTGATGCATAATCGCTCGAAAGTATTATTAATCGGATAGCGGAGTACAAATTCCAGTCGGGTTCGTTATATTCACTTAGGCGCAAATACCCTTGGAAAAGGTATGAATCCTCCTCTTCACCCCCAGGTATGGGCTAATTAGTAAGACAAATCAATATTATCTCAAAGAAAAAATTCTTACAATCTAAAAAATATTTTCTGGCTTTAAATAACCTGCAAAATGTTGATAAGCTGTAAAAAACGAATCAGTCTTCCCTCTTTCGCTAGTCAGTTCATTCTCTTTCCTTCTCCGGTCACTTCACTCCCAACCCCCCGTCACTTCCCCTACATTAAATCTATTCTCTTTCCTCTGGCCACTTCAGTTTTATTTTCTCCTCCGCTCACCGTTCAATTCATTCTCTTCAAGCATAGAAACGTAGGTAGGTAGGTATTTGATCGCTTTTCCTTCAAGATAAGTAACACTTTCCTTGGAAATATTATAAGACAAAGAATTTTCTTTCTAGTTATTTGCCATAAATTGGTCTGTCTTTAAGCAGTTTTTCTTTCGTGCTGTAGTCAAATTGCTGAGCTGATTGAAGCAAACGCATTGTCTTGGAAATTTTCTGCAAGAGAAAATCGGCGATAGGGATGGAATTGGAAAGGGAAGATGATGTGGAGGGCAGAAGAAAAGGGGCGAAAAACGAGAGGGTAAGATGGAAAGGAAGGAAGGAAGGAAAGGAGAGAAAGCAGACAGAATGGTGAAGGCGGAAAAAGAGTGGAGGAGAGGCGGAAGGAGAATATGATAGTAAAAAAAAAAAGAGTAAATGAAGAGGGCGAAAGAGAAGAGAAAAAGAGGGCGAAGAGAACGGAGAAGGAGCAAGAAAGAGAGCAAACGAAGCAACAGAAAAAGAGAGCGAAGCAAATGGGGAGGCGAAAAGAGAAAGAAGGAGTAGGCGAAAAGAGAAAGAACGAAAAGGAGCAAGCGAAAAGAAAACGTGGGGGGAGGGGGACGCGGAGGAAGAAAATAGAGGATAGAGAGAGGCAGAGGAAGAAAACATGCAAGAGAGAAAGAGCCATGGATTGAGGAAAAATGAGAAGGGATTAAGTAATATGAAAGAGCGAGAGAGAGCGAGAGAGCTGGAGAAAACGCTGTCCAAAAAAAATCGAGAGAAAAGAAAGAATAGAAACAAAAACACTAAAACAGATAAGAAGTGAAATTAGGCAAAAAAAAAATCCAACATGGCGATGAGGACGGACACAAAACTAAAAGTAATTCCTTCTTCGTTTAATCATCCACTCATTTAGTTCCGCCTATTTCTTGCCAGCCAAAAACTTTGCCTCCAGGTTTTACATTAAGATCCTTGCTTATAAAAATGTGCATGCTCACAAGAAATTCATAAAGACGACAAAACGAAGAGAAAATAAAACAAGAAGCGTTTTTATTTTATTTTTTTTAGCTTTCTTTCTTGGAAACCATTGCAGAAAGTCATCAACTGCTCACTATTCCGATTCAGGAAGAACACCGAGAAGCGTACGTGTGTTTGCCGGTCTTTAAATGGCAGAAAGTGGCCTTCTTGGGAAGACATTGTCCAAATAAAGGATTAAACACTTCGTTTCCATTATCAGAAGCGGGGCGGAGATAAAAAAAAGTTACATTTTCTAGCGACTTTGAACAGCGTTTTTTTTTTTGGCGGGGGTCAAAATATTTTAAAGACCATGAAAAGAAATACTAAAAACTAACTCGAGTTCAAATTCCGGGCTAGTCTGTTGCATTCATTTTCGCACTGATGGGAAACGTATGAGAACCATTTTTTACGGCCATTTAAAAAAAATTTTTTTTAGTGAGGAACTCTTTTAAAACTAATTTGCATAATTTCTCAATGTGAATTCTTTTTAAACAAGAACTTTTCTAAGGGCCAATTCCATCGTTTATTTATATTCATATCCTTTCCAAGTGTATCAGTACAAGCCAGAGTTTTACCGTGACTCACTAATTACATTTTTTTTTTGCTGCAAACCGCTTAACTATCGATACATTCCCTAGTATTAAAAAAATCGTATGAATATTTACAATTTAATCGATTCCGTTCTATGCAAAATAAAACACTTCATTATTTTTCGTTTAAACGGAAATAGAAATGTTCACGCTAAATTTACCTGCGGTGATTACTGAACACGGAAGTCAGCGTCACCTATCCCCTTGTTCATCTTCGAATCAAATTATCCTTACAGACTAATTTTCAGTTGTCACAATCCAGCCGTTTGGTCAGCCACAAGATGAATACAAACAAACACTTGCCGGCATTATAGTCAAAAATATTATTCACGAAGTTTAGTACGTCACAGAGTGAAATGAGAATAGTCAGATTGTGCTGGATACATCGTCTCGGTGGTGAGGGTCTGCGTACCTTGAGAATCAGCATTCAAAATTTGATTTTACCTGAATTTGAAAGTTTACTTCAACTGCAAAGTTAACTCTTTCTTAGGCGTGCATCGGTTTCAGATCTAATCGAGTTTTGTTTGTTTTTTAAAGGGAGGGTTTCCTTTTTATTATTAGAGATTGTTTGGAACATGACTGTTACTGCTACTGTGAGCAATTGCCTCGTTTGAATGACGAGAGATTTAAAAAACCTCGATCAGTGATTTTACGACAATCGTCCAGATGTTGACAATGCGACGCAGTGAACGATCACGCAGTCAATATGGGAAATTCTTCCACATACAATGTATTTTCCTGACTATTATTTGTTCCACTTCATAAAATTCCTTGTCTGGTTATCACTTCTAACAACTTACAGAGATCGAACAGTTTATTCGGAGAATTCAGTGAATCAAAACTGGAAGCATTTATATATTTTATTCATCTCACAAGGCGATAAAGCCACTAAGACGAAAGAGGTTACTGGGAATAAAAGAGAATGAGAAAACTTGGGGAAAGGACAATAAAAAGAAAGAAAGATGGCGATTGACGTTGCATTTATAACGCAAGAAGCCAGAAGAGAGTTCCATAGGCGAGAAGTGCGTGAAAAAGCATTTAGAATAGAACTTACGCTTACATCTAGAGAGTTCAACAGTAATACGATGAGACCTAATTGACAATCTGCTAGTACGATTCATGCTATCGAGGTACCAAGGAGAAAAGATAATTACAATAAGTGCCATGAAAATATTTATAGAAACTAACTTAAATGCGGCCCTATCGGACGGCATTTAAGCTAGCTCATGCGTGGGGGGGGGGTTCATGATTGGGCCTTCAACACAATAGGTGGAAAGGAGTAGATGCGATAGGCAACAATAAACTACAGAAGAACTCAAAATTGATCGATGAATTTAAATATTTCATTAATACTTAAGCTTACCGTATAAAAGTTCAACGATAATTCTTCTGCGGCCAATTTCGATTATTTCCAAATTTATTTCCAAGTTATAAAAATTGTTATCGTACAAAAATATTCGTCGCAAAGAATCACGTTAAAAAAAAAAAAAAAAAAAATTCAAGATTGTGGGGTCCGGATCCTGCCTAGAATGTTTTTAATTAGCCCACGGAGTCAGTCTGATTCCAAAATGGTATGATATGTTAGGCTACGGCCTCTAGGAGTAAAGTTGAAAAAGTGTGACACAGTGACACACTGACATTCGCATTTATTATATAGAAGAGAGAGGAAAGTCATGTCACTGCGGAGTGAAGTCGAGATGCCAGGTTAGCATCGATTATTACATTGCATACCTTCTTTGGACATTGTCAAGAATATCTCTCACACACACACATATATGTATATATATATATATATATATATATATATATATATAAACAGGAGCACTAGACCAGATATGCCAGCAATATTCAATGCACAGTCGAATGGCAGATTTATAAATGTGTAAGATTGATTCTGACGAGAAAAATTGTCTGCCACAACACAGTAAACCAACTTTCCTAGCAGCAGACCTAGCAATGTATTAAATATAATCACTCCACTTCATGTCAGTAGAAAACGTGAGACCAAGGCGGCACAGTGAATTGCTCTCCTGGAGGTTAGCATCAGCCATACTGATGGAAAGAAAAAAAGGTTCTTAATGTTGATTTATCATGGAATACACAAGTGAAAGGTGAAAAGTGATAGGAAAACAGGCCAAAATACTTTGCAGACCTAATAATGAAGTTATGAATTTATATGAAGAATTTTATTTTTTAAAAATACTGCAACCCTTTGCATAATTGCGAATTTAATTTACCGATAACGCAACATGGAATGCGGAAGAAAGAAAGAAGCAGAAAGAAAGAAGGAAGCCGAAAGAAAGAAGCCGAAAGAAAGCCGAAAGAAGGAAGCCGAAAGAAGCAGAAAGAAAAAAGAAAATTCAACACAAGAAGGAAGTAAGAATGGTATTCAAGGTATTTTCAAACGTCCCCTTAATTTCCTGCTCTCCTCTGAAACCTTTAGTGAACAATGTAAAGCCCTCTAGTGAAATCGTCTAAAAAACGTAGTAGAAAACAGGAAAGAGCCCTTGTCTGATCTCTGCCAACCAATCCTGAAGGCAATAAAGACTTTTATTCGGTTCCCTTCCCTCAGGCTAGTCGTATTCAAAAAATGCGGTAACAGAATGCGTCATTTAATGCCAGGAATTTTATTTTTTGTTACCGATTCGCATTAGAAAAAACGTACTTTAAAAAACACACCTTGACAAGTTATGATGAAAAAAAAATGTAACAATATATATATATATATATATATATATATATATATATATATATATATATATATAAGCTCTAATGTCCCTTAAAAAAATACTACACAAGAGGTAATGTAATAGCTTTTGAATCACTTGGACGGCCATTTTTACAATGAAGCTCAGTTTATTATAGAGTAACCATTAGAAAAAGGATCATTAAAAGCATTTAAATCTTTCGTTTCAAATAAGGTCTCTATCCCAAAGAAGTTAATACAAGTTGTTAATTTCTATAAATAATAAAAAGTGTAGGGTTTATTGAAATTTTCATAAACTTCTTAATATTGGACCGAGAAAGGAGCTAACATGGTGACAACTTCGTACAAAGAATGCACGACTTCATTATGTAAGGAATGCTTCAAGGAGTATGATGGATGATCATACTCTGAAAAAAAAAAAATGGATTTAGAAACCTATCATTTGTTTTCTTTTCCTATTTTCTTTTATTATGTAAAAGTGTTATAACTCGCTCTTAGCGGTTCTAATATTATGTCTCGCTTAGGCTACTCGTTGTGACGTCACTAGAAATTCTCCTCGACTGACTTGAAAAGATTTCTCTTGATTCACTTTGAGTTCTTTATTTAAAGCGTCTTGCCTAGTTCATTTTTCTCTCCCATTTTTTCGTGAACGTTCATATGACCTTTCTTCTACCAAAAAAGGAAGAGGTCAAAGCAAAGATAAAACTATGCTGCCAATATGT
The DNA here is from genome assembly GCA_964036315.1 of Acanthosepion esculentum. NCBI lineage: Eukaryota > Metazoa > Mollusca > Cephalopoda > Sepiida > Sepiidae > Acanthosepion > Acanthosepion esculentum. The sequence goes on from OZ038501.1 coordinate 83,764,884, forward strand.
CTATTAACAAAACTTACAACCAGGCAAAATTCCATGTTCTCAGTATCGGTGGTTTTACTTTGTTGTCTAGTCTGCAAACTATCGGCATATCACGTGACCATCTTGAAAGCTCGACACGGTGAGAGCAAGGTCTTAGAGTAACATGAAATGATCAGAAGTATTCTAAAATATTTGTCCGACTGTCACCTTTCTCTTTCTATCTCTAGCGAATATGAATTGAGAAAAAAATAGAAAAAAAAAACAGAAACCGTCTCGATTTGAGATGTATGGATTTCTGCTTCTTCGCGACAAACAATTGGCGAAATGTGTCATTGGCTTGAACAAGAAACCCGAATACTTTATGGCACATAGACGCATATTTTGATTACAGGAATGTTTTCCTTTTTATGTTAACATCCGACATTTCCTGTCGTACAGTATAATACTAATAACAACAACGACAACAACAACACATATAGACGAGTAGATAGTTAGGCCAACACCTGGAACCAACGGGAGTGAAAGAACGGACGAGAGAGAGAGGAAAAGACAACGGACGAGAGAGAGAGAGGAAAAGACAACGGACGAGAGAGAGAGAGGAAAAGACAACGGACGAGAGAGAGAGAGGAAAAGACAACGGACGAGAGAGAGAGAGGAAAAGACAACGGACGAGAGAGAGAGAGGAAAAGACAACGGACGAGAGAGAGAGAGGAAAAGACAACGGACGAGAGAGAGAGAGGAAAAGACAACGGACGAGAGAGAGAGGAAAAGACAACGGACGAGAGAGAGAGGAAAAGACAACGGACGAGAGAGAGAGGAAAAGACAACGGACGAGAGAGAGAGAGGAAAAGACAACGGACGAGAGAGAGAGGAAAAGACAACGGACGAGAGAGAGAGGAAAAGACAACGGACGAGAGAGAGAGGAAAAGACAACGGACGAGAGAGAGAGGAAAAGACAACGGACGAGAGAGAGAGGAAAAGACAACGGACGAGAGAGAGAGGAAAAGACAACGGACGAGAGAGAGAGAGGAAAAGACAACGGACGAGAGAGAGAGGAAAAGACAACGGACGAGAGAGAGAGGAAAAGACAACGGACGAGAGAGAGAGAGGAAAAGACAACGGACGAGAGAGAGAGGAAAAGACAACGGACGAGAGAGAGAGGAAAAGACAACGGACGAGAGAGAGAGGAAAAGACAACGGACGAGAGAGAGAGGAAAAGACAACGGACGAGAGAGAGAGGAAAAGACAACGGACGAGAGAGAGAGGAAAAGACAACGGACGAGAGAGAGAGGAAAAGACAACGGACGAGAGAGAGAGGAAAAGACAACGGACGAGAGAGAGAGAGGAAAAGACAACGGACGAGAGAGAGAGAGGAAAAGACAACGGACGAGAGAGGGAGAGGAAAAGACAACGGACGAGAGAGAGAGAGGAAAAGACAACGGACGAGAGAGAGAGAGGAAAAGACAACGGACGAGAGAGAGAGAGGAAAAGACAACGGACGAGAGAGAGAGAGGAAAAGACAACGGACGAGAGAGAGAGAGGAAAAGACAACGGACGAGAGAGAGAGAGGAAAAGACAACGGACGAGAGAGAGAGAGGAAAAGACAACGGACGAGAGAGAGAGAGAGGAAAAGACAACGGACGAGAGAGAGAGAGAGGAAAAGACAACGGACGAGAGAGAGAGAGAGGAAAAGACAACGGACGAGAGAGAGAGAGGAAAAGACAACGGACGAGAGAGAGAGAGGAAAAGACAACGGACGAGAGAGAGGAAAAGACAACGGACGAGAGAGAGGAAAAGACAACGGACGAGAGAGAGAGAGAGGAAAAGACAACGGACGAGAGAGAGAGAGAGGAAAAGACAACGGACGAGAGAGAGAGAGAGGAAAAGACAACGGACGAGAGAGAGAGAGAGGAAAAGACAACGGACGAGAGAGAGAGAGAGGAAAAGACAACGGACGAGAGAGAGAGAGAGAGAGGAAAAGACAACGGACGAGAGAGAGAGTAAAAGACAACGGACGAGAGAGAGAGAGAAGGGAAGACAAAGAATACAAAGAGGAAAAGTGTACACGAGAGAGAGAGAGAGAGGGGGAGGGAGAAGAGAAAAGGGTAAAAACGGAGTGATAGATAAAAAGAGGATGCAAAACCTGAGCGAGAGAAAGAGCCTGAGCGAGTGAGTGGGAGTAAGGAAGAGAGAGAGCAAGGATAAAAGGAGATAGATAGATAGAGAAGGGGTGTGGGGGGGTAAGAAAGCACAATCAAATACATTTGACAAGTGTTTCCGCTGAAGCAAGGTTGAAATATCTATTGGAAGAAAAACGACTGGTTGACATGAATCTGCAACAGAGATGTTACACTCAGGGAATTGTTTGGAATTGGAGAGAGGAATTTCAAGGCTCGGCAAAAATGTGGAGCATTTAGAATAGGCAAGCAGTAAATAAAACCCAAATAATTAGATCGTCTTTCTCCCTCGATCTATCGCCAGGATAGGAAAGAAAACAAACTGACGCCTGTCTGTGGCCTTTTCAAACAGCTCACAAATGGATTCTCAAATTATTCGATATATTTTCCGGCTATTCTATTCATTACTGTTATCTTTACTTAAAACGTTTCAGCCGATGCAGTTTTCAGCCTTCCGCTGCTGCTTGAAACACAGAAATGAAATAATAGGTTAAGTCGGAAATAATTCCCGCTTTTTTTTTATCAACTTTATTCTCCAAAAAGTAAGGTGCGATTACATTTTATTCAATTATATCAGGAGGGTCGTTCAAAAACTTCTAAACCTCACCCAGAAAGAAGAGCCATAG
>OZ038501.1:83772665-83905165 GCA_964036315.1 Acanthosepion esculentum
TATATATATATATATATATATAGGCTCCTGAAAAATTAATTTCGGTTGAGCTCTCTGGTTTGAGGTGTGAATTTGTAAAGTGACTATTTAAGCTAATATTGCACGACTCTTCGGCAGAATTGAGTCACTGTCAGTCACTGTGTGTTTATCTAAATCTAAAAATAAACACGCTAAAATTCACCTTCAATCCTGCCGTGCGCCGACGGCTTAGTGGGAGAAGTTCCGACTGACGCAAATTCAGTCGGGTTTCGATCCTAGATAGAGGCAACCGGACGTCTACCACACTGATGAGCTGTGAAACAGCGAAACAGTCTGTCTGTGGATGACAAATATATATATATATATATATATATATATATAAGGTTGTGCTAGCACGAAATCTGAAGTCATCATGATCGAGGGTTTGAGCGCAGAGCCACGCCAGATTATACGCTCTCTTCCATAAAGTGCAACTCTAAGTTCAGCCCAGTATACCGATTTACCACTGAGCTTAGATGTGGCACAAGGCCGGAAGTATGGAGCACTCCATGCGGATTGAACTCACTAGCCAGTCGAAATTGGTCAAGCTTGCTAACCATTACACTGTGTCAAGGTACACAAGTTCAACCTAATGGTGGTGGTGGATGGAGACTCATATCCAAATATGCCTGTCTTCTAGGGCGGCTAGCCAATCCCCGTTGCAGACGCCCGCTCAGGCACATTTGTGTGTTTATGATGGTGTTCACCCAGTATAGTAGCATTATAAACGATAGGTTAGCTCTGTGGGTGTTGAAGAAACACAAAGGTGCATGAACAGGTGTCTACAGCAGGGATTAGCTTTCCTTTCCATATTCAGTTGTAGTTGCTTCAAATGTGACAATGAAAAATAAAAAGTGTGAGACTTTGGCAATTTTGTAACATTACTTTAAACTTCGTCGCAAAACTTCCTGAACTCTACGAGCAGTTTAGTTTGGTTTGGTTTACGGCATATCAACACCTCAATGGGTTATTTAATGCAAACACGATTTTTATTGCTGGTAATAATTTTTCAAAAAATGTATTGCTGGTATTAAAACCTATTTTTACACTTTCATAATGTTTTCACTTCCGTTTGCAATGGCTGATACCATAACAGGTGCTTTTTTTTCTTCCCAAACAGTACTGTTGGTAATATTTTTCACAAAATGTATTGTTGGTAATAATTATTTCCTTCAAAAATTCATTGCTAGTAATAATTTTTTTACAAAAAAGTATTGCTGGTATTAAAACCTATTTTTACACTTTTATACTGTTTTCACTTCAGTTTGTGGGGGGGTTCAACTATTTGCCCATAGCTGGGATCCTAACAAGTGTTACCAGGTCGGGGTGGACCTGGGAACACCCGCAATTAAGAGCTGGTTCCACGCTCCTCAAAACCGCCTTGCTGTTGGATATAGTTTATCGTCTTACACAGGACGCGGATTTAGTTTATCGTCATACCTAGGACGCCTGCGAGCAGTTAAGGGAAATAAGCCTGCTGCTATGTCTCTTGAAATACAGCCCAGAAGTGGACGATCCTCAGTTTGCATTATGGAGCGTCATAAAGAACAAGCTGGGAGAGAACCGAATTACAAGCACCCGAAAACTGTAGAAAGGTTAGCCTAGGCTAATGTGGGGAAAAGAGAATGTTACTTATTGAGAAAAAGGGCACGTGTGTTCTGTGCGATATGCCCGAGACAAAATAGAAAACAAGTCAATGGCAGCTGTTGCCATAAATGCATTTCATATATATGTTAATATTGTTTGTCCTCTCCAATTGTCGACCAATAAAAAAAAATTGTTCCGTCGATAAAAGCAGTTGTTGCTCTCGAACAGGATGGCAGTTTTTTTGTTACCTCGTCCGTCGGCTTGCGAATGACTATTGCCTTTCTGATCGTTTACGTGTATTGAGATTTTTAATATTGGATCTGCGATTCGTGATTTCGACGTTACTTTCTGGATCTGGATCGTCGAGTTTGGACTTGCGATTTGTTTTTGTAATTGAGCTGCCATATCAAGTTAATAGATTTAACGACATTTCAAACTTTGCTTGGTTTATTTAATGCAGAAGTCAGTCCGTCTTTTTCCTTTTATATTTCTAAGAGTCAGTTCTGACTCCGTCCCAATCAAAAAAACAGGAGTACTGCTGTGACACCTGGGCTGGAATTACCCAGTCCTCACTTGATATAATTCAAAAGCGTCTACGTGTGGATAATGAATTATTTTCATTCTACAATCACTTTCCCACAGACGAAAGGTTGCAGGCGTCTCGCTACTCGGTTGCTATTTCTATGGTAAATGATCTGACACGACCTTAATTCGTGTTGTTTCCAGTTCCACCATGACCCGGTGTGGTTAGGGTCCCAGCAAATAGTGAACCCACAAACAAAAATAAAACACTATGAAAGTATAAAAATACATTTTTATAGTAAAAAAATACCAGCAATACGTTTTTATAGTAAAAATGACTAACAATACTTATATGAAAAAATGACCACCAATACATTTTATAGTAAAATGACCAACAATATCTGTAGTTGAAATTAGACAACGTTCAAAATAGATTTAATTGAAGCCATAAAATTGTGTTCAAAATATTTAGATTTCGGCGTTAGAGGTTGATACGCCACTCAACAAAATCAAACACCCAATATGAAATAACTTTCATGACATTAATCCATATATCCTACAATTTCTTGAACTGTATTCCCCCAAACAGCTATGGGTTAATTAGCAGAACTTGTATCAATAAAATCATTATCACCCAAGACATGGTATTCCAAAATTTAACACACATATCACTGTAGTAATTATGTCCACACAAACATGTATATGCACAAGAATTGAGTATCATCTACCATGTATTAAATTGTCAAAGCAGAATAACATTTTTAGTACTTCAAAGCTCCCAAGAAAATTAAATTTCCGCATTAAATGACCGATAAGGTGTTGATGTGCCATTAAGCAAACAAATCAAATGTTCTGACAAGCTCCATTCCTTATTCCCGTCAGTTCTGACATTCAATAGTCAAGACCTGCCATGTCACGCACATCCTCGTCCGCCTCGGATTCCATTAGTGAGAAGTTCCATTTAGACAAATTGTTCCAGAGAACTACTACTTTGTCAGACTACCGAGAGGATGTCACTCTGATCACTGCAATCAATCACTTCAAGTCGAGGGTTAACTGATCTTTTTGATGAATCCTCATAAACTGCACTCCTTACGTCCATACAAAAAAAATATCATTCAGTAACAATAACTCGAGTGGCTCTTGAGCCTTGTATTGGGTGAAAATTAATTTAAAAAAAAATAATTTTTAAAAAAAAATGTGTTTTTGCGTTCCTAAATATCCAGAAATTCTTACAGGACCAAAATCATAGTAATAAATATCAAGAACGTTTTGATAATTTAAAAAAAAACAACAAAAAAACAAAAAAACTGTTTATACATGTTTTGGGAAATTGATAAAGATTCAATGTGAATTATATAGAAAGTGGGACCGAGCAGTGAACCCATAGCTACGCCGTTACTGTGTGTAAATTTTACCATTATCATAAAAAGTTACTTGTCTCCTTACTGATAGTATTAAAAAATTTCAAGTAAAGAAAAAAATGGTTAGTCAGATCCTTTGTAGTAAGGTCAAAAGAGATAGGATCATGGAAAGATACCAGGTAGAGAGAATTGCATGAGCTTAACAACACGGACTTCTGAGAAGTTAAACCATGGACCTAAAAACGAAAACACTATTGATACATATTGATATTACAGCCGTTCCTGCCATTCGACATTTTAAATCGAGCAAAATTTGATCCCAATGTTTTACTTACATTTACTGTTCAGGTATATTGTGGAGTAATTGCCAATTTCACTTAACCATGACCAAAGTTTTCAATAAGCAATAAGAAAATGAACCAGGTAACATAATACTAAGTAAATAATATATATACAGTGTAACCCGGGTATAAGAGAGTTGTCGGGACCGGAGAATAAGTCTCTTATATCCGGGTTTCTCTTATATATATATATACATTAACACAGGCTCTAATTTGGGACCAGAGAAAATCTCTTATATCCGGGTTTCTCATATCCGGGTTACACTGTACAAGTCAAAACTAGGCAAAAATTTTCACAAAGTAAGGATTGTGTTCCCACAAAGAAGGGATACAATAAAGTGGTTATAGAGTTCTGACTTCAAAACAAGAACGAACAAAAGTATTGGAGGATGAAATCAAGAATTGTCTATTTTTATTGATTAAGAAGAAATCACAACATGCGCCTGTAGGATTTGTCTATAAACTTGGGGAGTGGGATGTTGTTAGTGCTCATACCCGGAGATTGGGCCCATTAAATATAATTATAGATATCCCACCATTTTATCCGGATTATCTGTTTTACCTGTTCAACAAAAGCAGGTAATAATAATAATACACTTCTGACCATGAACAGATAAATATATGTACACGACCAAGTTTCTGTTACATGTTGTCGAAACAGTGACATTATCTGATTAAGTGGTCCAACAGAAGACGAGTAATGATAATTCAATAATACATGTCCGACCCAATAATTATACATATCTAGTATCTATAAAGGGTCGACTGTTAGACTCCAGCAATTGCGAACCACACACAGTAGAATTAGCCTGGCAATCGCATGAAATTAAAACGGCTCGTAATTTTGCCTGGATTAAAAGATACCTGATACGTTAATAGGATGAACTAGATTGAGATAGAACTTACTGCCAGATCACGCTGAAACATGTTCTCCTACGATCAGTCAGTTAAGTGCTATGCGTGATACACGCTTAGGCGATCATGTATCTTTCAATACATGACTGATGAGGCAGATTTTTTTTTTCAGCAATAATTTGCCATTTCTTTCTGCGGTAGACCAGTTACCATCCAAAGCTATAGAACCGGGTCTGTCCTGGGGGGGATAAGAGGTGGAGTCATACCTTTCTCAAGGGTATTAGCACGTGAGTGAAGGTAATGGATTCAACTGGAATTCGAACTCGGCTCTCAGATTCCTCAATCCGAGCCGCTATCCATTACTCCACCGTATCTCCCTCGTACCATCACCAAAGTTAAGCAACGTCGATCCTGGTCATTACCCAGGTGGGTGACCGCTTGGGAATACTAGGTACTGTAAGCTTGGATGAGCAGGTGGTGTAATGAATAACGGCTCGAAATTGGAACTCGGAAAGCCAAGTTCCAATTCATGTTGGGTTAATTATTTTAACCTACGCGCAAAAATTCTCGGGAAAGATATAAACCCGCCTCTTCTCCCCAACAGCTATGGGTTAATTAGTAGAATTATGCCAGTAAATCATTATCTCCCAAAACATGCTTATAATCTAAAAATACTTCCTGGTTTTAAATAATCTGCAAAAGGTTGATAAGCCGTAAAGAAACAATCATAGATTGAGATATCAATCAATATGTGAACAAAATGAGAAAGATATGAAGAGGGTGAGAGAGGTACAGGTGTATGACCGTTGTTTTTTTTTGTTTTTAGAAAGAAGACTGCCGGATTATCAGTTGTATCGGACCGATATAAATCACGTAATAACAATTCAATAATTATGTACTTGTATCTCTACAACATCATCGGCTGTCAGACGTGTACATTGAACCATTTTTAAATACGATGCCGGTGCCTCCCTCTCAGAGCTCCGTCGAATTAGTTTGGCAGCAGCGTGAAATTATGTTGTTCGTGATTTGTTCCGGATTAAAAGAGTTAATGATCCATCAGAAAATAGGTGGTGCGCCTCTTTTGCCCTCTATCGTTGTTACTGCGTAATGTGATCATGTCATTCACGAGCTCTATCAGCTGATACGGTGAACAGTCAGTCGTTCATCGCGAAATATCGAGCACAAAATTTAGCAAACCATGTTTGACACGTTCGATCATTCGCAGAACCTTATCCATAAAATGCACATTTTTTTTGTGTATGTTGCAGTTTTCACCCTTTTTTTTAAATCATAAAAAGGTGGAAAATGTGCTAATTTCTTCCCTCTACAAGGATAGACAAAAAAAAAACAACAAAAAAAAAAACAAAAAACGAAGAGATATATGAATTTTCATAATTTAAAATAAAATGCAAAATAACATGACAACTGTCATAATACCGAAATAATCGTTTTAAAAACTAAACGGTCCTAATATTTAACAACTGAACGAATATAAATAAAACATGTTCTATCTATATTTCTAAGATGAGGTATTATCTTTATTTACATCATTCGAATTATTATCCCCATCTTCATTGCCATATTCACAACGTTTCGGTTGTGGTACGCTGCGGCCTTCTTCAGGTGATTGGAATTTCGAATTTCGGTGGACGAAATAAAGGGTTCGGTTCGAAAATCGCTGAAGAAGGCTGAAGTGTACAACAGCCGAAACGTTGTGAATATGGCAATGAAGATGAGGATAACAGTCCGAATAATGTAAATAAACCATGTTATTTTTTAAATTTTATGTTAACCCTATTGGTTCTCTGTAGGATATAGAGAGACAGCCTTTCTATGCGAGATGCTGCTGTTGTAGTTTTTGAAGAATGTAAGTTTTTTACGATGTAAAAAACGATGTGCTACTTCAGCACTCAACTGATTTTCGATTCTTGGCTTTCTCCTAGAATGGTTACCAATCAAAGCTGGAGAGATTGGTCTACCCTTCTGTTTCCACATTGCAGGGGCAAGCAGGAGAGATGGATTCATGCCTTTCCAAGGGTATTTGTGTGAAAGCTAGTGTAACAGCCTCGACTGGAAATTTGTACTCGACACGCCAATCCCACTTCTACGTGCCACATCACTTCAGTAAATTAGCGATCATGGCTCTCCACAACTTCTTATCTCGCGTAACTTTAAGCAATTTTCCCCTTTGCTAATGCCTCCGCCCCTATGTTTCAGAGAGCTACCACTTTTTCAGACTACCGAGATGGTGTCACTCCGATCACTACAATCAATCACTTCAAGTCTAGGGTTAACTTTTATCTTTCCTATGAATCCTCATAAACTGCTCTTCTTACACCCATACAAAAAAAATAATTCAGTAACAATAACTTGAGTGGCTCTTGAGCCTTGTATTGGGTGAAAATTAATAAAAAATATATAAAAAAAAACAACAAAAAAGAACATGTGTTTTTGCGCTCCTAAATATCCAGAAAGTCTTACAGGACCAAAATCAGAAACTTGCCAGGTAAGTAGCTCGCTGCCTATCTCTTGCCCTCGATATGCCCTGTGAGTATCAGGTTTTCCAAGCCCTCCTTCCTAGTTATGTGTCCAAGGAATTTCAGCTCTCCTTTCCTGATTCTGAGTAGAAGTCTTCTTTCTGTTGCCATTTTCTTTAAGACCTCCTTGTTGCTGACTCCCTCCACTCATTGGATCATTCTGTATCACTCTGCTGAATCATATTTCTCCGGCCTCTCGTTTTTTCACTCAGTCGCGGGGAGATTGTTCTGCATTCACAGCATAGAAGAGGATGGATAACACACAACAATCCAACACTCTTTTCTTTGTTGCTAACGGAGAACCCAACTGATCGCACTAATAAGTTACGCACACATCCTTAATAAATAGCTTCTGTAATGAGTAACTTTTTACGGGTTGGAATTGATAGCCGCGTGTCTAAACAGTTTTGAATAGGGAGTTGTCCTTCTCCTAGACTGGTTGTAAGCAATGCTAGAGAGTTTACTCTGACCTGTTATTTACCCCTTGTTGGGGGAGGGTGGAAGTGAAGGGTTAAAAAAAACTTTCCGAAAGTGAAAGCAACTGCCTTGCTTAGGATTCGAACTCGACACGCCCATCCCACTTTAAACGCCGATACATACACAACCATGAATTACTTTTACTATTTTTAATTCGTGAAAATTTCACGGTTTTCCTATTTGAAATTTTTGATGCATCTTAATTCTTCGGTTAATGATTGAATAAGCTCATGCCGAGTTCTATGACAATATCCGTAGAATTCCCCCCTATCGCAGTGTTAAATATTGCAGTAACAATCATAAATATGAATGCTGGTCGTTATTTAAGAAGTGGGTACAAATGAAAAGATTTGAAATTGTCAACTTTTTCATTTTGCTGAAACAGCCGTTAAACACTTCTATCTTGCCTTCTTTCTTTCATTTTCTCTCTGAAACCAAGTTGCGTATGTCTTGTTTTATCTACGCAAACAAAATGGAATATTCTATTATGAGGCATTGGCAGGAGATGTTAAACACTTCTATCTTGCCTTCTTTCTTTTTAGCCAAATCCCCGTCTTACGAACATTTCACTTAATAATAATTTTAATATAATTCAGCAGATAATATATTATTTATGGCAACTTTGTTTTTGTTTACTCGTTTTCCATCGTTTGATACTGTGCGTCTGAAAAATATCCCTTTCATTGTCGTTGCCATGCTTCTCGATAGCTGGGATCAAAGTTTAGTATCTGCTCGCGGATGAATTTAATTTCTGGTTGTTATTTTAAGAAGTGGGTACAAATAAAGATATTTGAAATTGACAACTTTTTCCATTTCACCGAAACAGATGTTAAACACTTCTATGTCCCTTCGTCCTTTCATTTATTTTCAGTGAAACCAAGTAGCGTCTCTGATAAGTCTTTCCACGTGATCAAAACGGAATAGAGCATTATTTATGAGGTATTAGCAGAGACGTTAAACACTTTCTTTTTTTTTCCCCCCATTTGAAACCGAGTAGCGTCTCTGAAATATATTTCCACGCAATCAAAAACGGAATAGCCTGTTATTTATGAGGTATTGGCAGGGCGTAACGATCGTGCGAACTAGCGAAGAGAAGGACAAACATAATTAGTATGTGATGATCCTTTCTGTATGAATCAGTTGTTGTTAACATTGATCAGAGATTCTAGCGGAGACATGCTTTTTTTTATTTTCTCTCTCTCTCTCTCTCCCTCTCTAAAGCAACTATGATTCAGCGCGGCAGGATTTGACCTTCAGGGTGCTTTCTGCGAAAAGGATAGAAGAGAGCGAGCACAGAGAGTGACCTTTTGCCCCTTCGTCTGTAGGAAAAATGTTCCTAATTATCCGTTAATTTCGACGTCGATGCGACGAGCTGCCATCTTCACATTAGTCGGCCATTTTGCAAGTCGGTGTTTAAACAGGTGGTCAAGAGATGGCGCTGCTGTCAAACACATGTACCTCAACACGTACATGTCTGGGTACGTCAGAGTAAACGGTAAGGGGGAAGTTGGTTACTCCATGGGTGGATACTTGCATTGCCAAGCACACACGGCAGCAAACTGTCACTCCTGTTATTTAAATAAGAGTTATTTGCTTTTTTGATTGGATTGAGCTCAGATGTTACAGTTGTGGGCTGAATATCATGAGGGTAGGTTTTAATAGTCTGTAAAGCAAGAGATATGGGGCGAAACTGGATTCAAGGAGAAGGGAAGAGGAACATAGACGAGGATAAAGTTGACAGCGGTGACAAGTGAGAATGAGAGAGAAAGAGGAAAGGCGAGAGAGAAAGAGGAAAGGCGAGAGAGAAAGAGGAAAGGCGAGAGAGAAAGAGGAAAGGCGAGAGAGAAAGAGGAAAGGCGAGAGAGAAAGAGGAAAGGCGAGAGAGAAAGAGGAAAGGCGAGAGAGAAAGAGGAAAGGCGAGAGAGAAAGAGGAAAGGCGAGAGAGAAAGAGGAAAGGCGAGAGAGAAAGAGGAAAGGCGAGAGAGAAAGAGGAAAGGCGAGAGAGAAAGAGGAAAGGCGAGAGAGAAAGAGGAAAGGCGAGAGAGAAAGAGGAAAGGCGAGAGAGAAAGAGGAAAGGCGAGAGAGAAAGAGGAAAGGCGAGAGAGAAAGAGGAAAGGCGAGAGAGAAAGAGGAAAGGCGAGAGAGAAAGAGGAAAGGCGAGAGAGAAAGAGGAAAGGCGAGAGAGAAAGAGGAAAGGCGAGAGAGAAAGAGGAAGGAGGAAGAAAGATAAAGAGAGCAACAGATGGTGAGTGGCACAGGAAAAAAGGAAAGAAAATAGTGTACTGTAGAGAAATTTGGTCAGTGAGAAAAGGCGTGTGAAAGTGAACAGAGAAAGAAAAGGAAGGTGAACAAAGTGAGAGAGGGAGGGTATAGGTGTATAGAGAGAGAGAGAGTGGGTAAGAGAAACAATAGAAAAAAACGAAATGGTGCAAACAGTGAGTGAAAACGTGGGAAGTGAAGAGAGAGAGAATGAAAAGGGTAAAGGCGAAGGATGGCAAACAGTGCAAAGAAATCGTAAAGGCGTGGAAGTTGTAACAATAAGAGAAAATTATGTAGTTAGACGATGTTTCGACCACTGTACCTATAGACATTCTTCAGGATTTTATCGCTACATTTGTTCCTTTCATCTTTTACGTTTTGTCATGGCCAATACCTTTCCCTGTGGATTCTGAACTTAAAGACGCCGAACATTTCTATAAAGAAGTGATAATGAAAGTGGGTAAAATGCCTGAAAATATTATCTTACCTGACCCCGAAACGCATACGCGCACTCTCTTCACCTTTCCTCCAAAAAACTTCTCTCGCTCTCTCTCCCCACCTCACTGCAAACACTTTCCGCCGGTCTCTTCACATTGAGACGGAAAAAAAAAAAAAAAAAAAAAAAAAAAAAGGCAATTCTGAATCTTTGCATAACTTGGTCCCCACGACTCCACTCTTACCCATAAAAAACCTCTACGCTGAGGAAGGACAGTCGAATATCTTTTCTTTCCCGCCTTCCACCCCATTTTCCCGCTTTTTACAAAGCGACCTCGGCAGAAGGTTAAACGAGGAAGAAAAAAACCCGCTTAAAACAAGCAACACTTGACAAAGCTATAAATAAAAGAGTTTCACAAAAATGCTTCAGCGACCACAGAATTTCAGATCGGTTGGTTAAAAAAGAAACAAAATAATCTAAGGTATCAGTTCCAGCGTCATGACTCATTAAAGTTTCGGCTTGTGAAATGATTCTTTGAAATTAGTCAACAATTCTAAGGCCTATTCAAAGACTGTGGGAATACAACTAGACAAATATGTATTACAAGGTGATATTAACTTGACTTGTATGTACTATGCAAAGAATATTTAAAAGAAACCCGTTTCTGATTTTATTCTTGATGTATTTTCTACTAGCAAACCTTACATAAAACGTATTTTTAAACGCGCATGCGCAATACCATATTTTCTGCAAGGTAAATGAAAGAGAAATATTGCACTTATGTATGTCAAAAAGTCTTTTCACATTCACACACACACACACATATATATATATATATATATATAACGAAATGTCTCATTAGATAAGTTTTGCCTATTTTTTTTTTTAAAATAGGATCCTCTCGTAATTTTCTTAGTATCCCCTTATTAAAGGAAGAAAGAAAATTACCATGTTGATGCATATTCATTTTATTCCGATTACTTTCGAGGTTAGCACAATGTCATTATCAGGGTCTTGTTTTTTCTTAGACAAAATTGTTGTATTTATCTGAAAATTGTTTTTTTTTTTTTTTACTTGTGAAGTGAGAAACGCTAACGTTATGTACTGTACGGTTTTTGAATTTTATGATGTTAACTTACGACAAATGTCAAGGGAGGTAACTAAACTATTGAAATGTCTAAATATTTAAAAAAAAAAACTAATTAAAACTATATATATATATATATATATATATATATATATGATTAATTAATACAAAAATGTCACTTGGCTGATTGATGCTATATTCAGACTCCAGAGTTTCGTAGACGAAGCTTTTTTGTAACCGTTCAGTCCAATTTTCTATTATTTTAGATGGGGGCCCTGTTTACAATACAAATAAAACCTCAAACTGATCCCTGACTTTTTGACATGTAGTTTTCTTTCCTTTTTGAGGGGACCAGTCTATTTAAGTATTGCAGTTTTAAAATGAAATGTATTACTACTATGTAATGTGAGTGTATACATATGATGTTCATTTCCTTTCTGGTAGATATAGATGTTGCAAGATTGAAATAAACTTGTAACATTTGTTGAAATTTCTTTCATCTACCTCTTTTCTTTTGAAATATAGTCATTTTTTTTTCTAGGAAAATCCCCACGACCACCTTATTAAGAAAAACGTAACATTTTTCGTTCTTAATTTAAAGGAAAAAAAAAATTAAAAAATATTTTTTTTTAAGTTGAAAGCAAAAACTGTCGTGGATGTGGCTTGTTTTATAAGGGCACCGCAGCATTAAATGCGGGCAACGTGGTATAAGCTTATATATATATATATATATATATATATATATATATATATATATATATATATGTGTGTGTGTGTGTGTGTGTATGTGGTTTGAAGATCGCATTTATGCGTGAAACTGACATTCAGAATTGACTATTATTATGTCCTGTCACACACACAAATATATTTTATATATATATATATATATATAGAGAGAGAGAGAGAGAGAGAGACCCATCCCAAAAGTCAGCCATACAGGTTTCATTAACGTTTTTGCTTCCAAATTAGAAATTTATGCCTCAATAATGTTATTTGAAAAGATAAGCACAAAAGCATGGTCGATTAACATTTTTAATTAGTTCGCTTTTAACAACATTCAACCGCTCAATCCGGGCAATACCTGACAGGTTCATGCAAAGCTGGTGACACGCCCAGACGAGATGGGAAATTTCGTGCCCCCATTTCAGACTGCTCGCTGCCTTTGTAATCAGGGCTAAATCCATTTGATTTATAGTCATTTACATAGAATGTGTACGATAGAGTTACAATTAACATTATAACAGCAGAACGATTTATACCAGCGAGTGTCGGTCTTCTCAAAATCGTTCGCTCGTGTCAATTGACTCATCTGCCCCACCCCATTTGTTCTGGCTTGATTACTAAATATCTTAGTTATGAAGATAATTTTTGGAGTGGCATTGAAACCGTGTTAAGACTTTCTTCGTAATTGGATGCATATCTGGTTATTGTCCAGACCTGAAGCTAATTTCGAAACAGTTGTCCATCGGTTTTTTGGCTGACCAGACAGAATGGTAAAGGTCAGGGTCAGGATAGAGTCTTTGACCATTTGGAGACAATCTACAAGAAAGGCATTCCGATATTTATTTTCTTTTCTCTTGGATTTCAGAGACGAGAAATTATTATTTATAGTCGGATTAACGTCTTCATCTTTGTTGTTAAAACAATATTTCAACTGTTGTGCTTTCCAAGTGTCTTCAAGTGTCAACTGATCCAGATAGCTTTTAGGGAACTTCAAGCTGAACCGTTTATTACATATAAAAACCAACAATTTAATCCACAATTCTTTTTGAGTAGCCTTGTGGATTAAAGTGTAGATTTGTAATTGCGAGTTCAATTCCTGAGCCAGATAGTACAGAATAAGTGCAAACAGGATTAACAATGAGCAACAGTAAAATTATTACATGTGCAATTTTTGTATTAGTATATAGTTTCTATTATATTGTATAGTATTAAATATTTCTGCTCTCTGACTGAGAAAAAAAACAAACAAACTTCAGGTCTGAAAATTGTGTTCAATTATTAAACTGACTGTTGCTACTTGGTGGTGACCCCAGTGTCCACACACACACACACATATATATATATATATATATATATATATATATATATATATATATATATGCACGGAAATGTATATTACTTCAAACTTTATTATTTAGTGGATACCCGTATTTAGAATAGACGCCTAATTTTTATTTCGAACAGTATATATTATGTCTATCGGCCAATGCATTCGGGAAATATTAATAAAGAAAAAATGGCCGTCCATTTCAAATACGAGTATTTACTAATAATACGTTTGAAGTAATAAAAATAGCGAATTAAAAATGAAATCTAGTCATCAAACAGTATCAATGTGTATTTATTTATAGATTTACTGCCCCCCCCCCAAAAAAAATCACGTAAAAATAATCGCCGAAAACAATCACAGTTATGAAAACTTGGGAATACAAAATTTCGGGTCCGGATTTGACCATGAATGTTTTTAATTTGCTCAGGGAGTCGGCCATATTCCAAAATAGTATGATATGTTGGGCTACGGCCTCTAGAACTAAAGTTGAAAAAGTGTGACACACTGACATTGGCATATATATATATATATATATATATATATATATATATATATATATATATATATATTAGAAAGGAAATTATAAACAAATTACACCAAATATATCATGGAAAATAAAGAAAACACCATCAGCCTACACCTATAAATCCAAAAAACTGTAAACTTTGTCTGGAGGAGAAAATAGCTATAACCACTTTCCCCGACCAACTCAAATTAGTAACTAAATGACTAGAACTTATCTCAAAATGCAGACATAAAAACAAATTTACTACGTTGCTTAAAAATCGAAAGCTAAAAACCAATACCTTTTATAAAAGCATCATGAAAAATGCAAATATATACACTATGTACAACACATATGCAATATACTTTAGACAAAGCCAATGCTTTAAACTAAACAAATATGATAGTTTTTTTTTTCTGTGGTTGGCTAAATGAATAATGAGTAAAAAGTTATCAGACGACATTGTAAAATAGTTGTAAATAACCGCATTTGAATCTACAATCATTTCTCCTCAATTGCCTCTAGAATAATTTGAAACAAAACTGTTACCGCCTACACAATAACCGTTAGGATTATACAATAGACCTTGCTACCCATAATGCACCATTGGCCAGCATATATGAATATTCGAGCTAAAACTCAACACACATGGTCTGAAGACCCATAATGCACCACTGACCAGAATATATAAATAATCGAGCCAAATCATAACACACATAGCGTTAATATTGAGTTCAAGCATCAAGCAGACAGTCATTGTTCGGTGTTGAACAAGTAAATGTAATAATAATAAACAAATAATTAAGTTATCATTAATAAATAATGAGTAAAAAGTTAACAAACATATCTGTAAAATAATTGTAAATAACCGCATTGGAGTTCACAATTATTTCTATTCAGTAGCTTCTAGAATAATTTGAAACATAACCGTTACCGCCTACCAAATAACCGTTAGGATAATACAATAGACCTTGCTACTCATAATGCACCATTGTCCAGCATATATAAATATTCAAGCCAAGATGCAACAGACATGGCCTTAAGATTGCGTTCAAGCATGAAAGACTGTCGCTGCTCGATGTTAACATCAATTCTCACTTTTATATTTACATACGCTCTAGCCCTGATACCCATAAATACAGCAAAGCTTAAAACTATATATATATATATATATATATATATATATATATATATATATATATAAGGGAAGAGGTTATAGTTGTTCCAACGAAAGAAAAGTGTATACATTAAAAAGAAGAGAGAAACTGCAAACGTTTTTGGTTGTAATGTGGATTTTAAAAACAAAATATAGATTATGTTTTATTTTGCATTATGGAAAATAATATTTATGCTTTATTTTGCATTATGGAAAATAAAGCATAATATATTTTTAAAAAAAATCTAGATTACAACCAAAAACATTTACGGTTTTTCTCTTCTTTTTATATATAAAATTAATACAAGTAAACAACTTTATTATTAATTTTCCTAATATTATTCTGGTATATAAAAATTAATATATCATCTTATCCCCTCACATATACACACGTTTAATCTTTCTGCTTTTAAAAATAAAAACAATCCTTTCGCAATATATGACCAAGATACAACCATTGATAAGGCATAAAAATTAATAATTAATTGAAATTAGATACGGATTTTTTTATTATTTCAAAGTTAATCGTCGTTATGTGTGTCATACAAGAAGAGCCTATCAGGACTTGAAGAGGAGAAAAGGTTGGTGTCGAACAACTTCAAGGCGACTCGATTGGCGAATCCGAAGGCATTAATGTGTCATAATCAATGCCAAATGACGTATTGGAGAATATTGATCACAAGTGAATGGAATAATTTTGTTAGGAAATTGATCAAAGGAGTTTGTTTCAAGAGGCACCTGCCAAAAAAATAAATAAAAAAAACCTAAAAGATGTAAATGTTTCATTTTCACACATGCTGTTGTTTTCAGAGAGAAAGTGGAGTTTTTTTTTCAGTGAAGTAATGTAACAGCGAGTTGGTCTTAGGCTGACACTGTAGAAAGAAATAGGTACAGAGAGAGAGAGAGAGAGAGAGAGAAAGAGATAGAAAGAAAAGAGAAAGAGGAGGGCCCATGAGCCAGAAGAAAGAGAAGATAATTGAGAAACGACGAAATACCGAGTGGAAAGGAGAAAATTAAAACTGTTTGACAAGGAGGGGGGGAGGGAAGAAAAAAAAAAGAAAAATGAAAAAAAAAGAAAAAAGAAAAAAAAAGGTCGGCACAATCGGGCAGAGAGGAAGCAAGAGAAGAGTGGGAGTAGAGTTAAAAGACAGAGGAAAAGTAGATTCAAGGACAGGGAGACAAATGAAGAAACACAAGAGAGAATGTAGTAGACAGAGAGAGAGAGAGAGAGAGAGAGAGAAAAGCACCAAGACTGAATGTAGTAGAGAGAGAGAGAGAAAAGCACCAAGACTGAATGTAGTAGAGAGAGAGAGAGAGAGAAAAGCACCAAGACTGAATGTAGTAGAGAGAGAGAGAGAGAGAAAAGCACCAAGACTGAATGTAGTAGAGAGAGAGAGAGAGAGAAAAGCACCAAGACTGAATGTAGTAGAGAGAGAGAGAGAGAGAAAAGCACCAAGACTGAATGTAGTAGAGAGAGAGAGAGAGAGAAAAGCACCAAGACTGAATGTAGTAGAGAGAGAGAAAAGCACCAAGACTGAATGTAGTAGAGAGAGAGAAAAGCACCAAGACTGAATGTAGTAGAGAGAGAGAAAAGCACCAAGACTGAATGTAGTAGAGAGAGAGAAAAGCACCAAGACTGAATGTAGTAGAGAGAGAGAAAAGCACCAAGACTGAATGTAGTAGAGAGAGAGAAAAGCACCAAGACTGAATGTAGTAGAGAGAGAGAAAAGCACCAAGACTGAATGTAGTAGAGAGAGAGAAAAGCACCAAGACTGAATGTAGTAGAGAGAGAGAAAAGCACCAAGACTGAATGTAGTAGAGAGAGAGAAAAGCACCAAGACTGAATGTAGTAGAGAGAGAGAAAAGCACCAAGACTGAATGTAGTAGAGAGAGAGAAAAGCACCAAGACTGAATGTAGTAGAGAGAGAGAAAAGCACCAAGACTGAATGTAGTAGAGAGAGAGAAAAGCACCAAGACTGAATGTAGTAGAGAGAGAGAGAGAGAAGCACCAAGACTGAATGTAGTAGAGAGAGAGAGAGAGAAGCACCTAGACTGAATGTGAGAGAGAGAGAGAGAGAAGCACCTAGACTGAATGTGAGAGAGAGAGAGAGAGAGAAGCACCTAGACTGAATGTGAGAGAGAGAGAGAGAGAGAGAGAGAGAAGCACCTAGACTGAATGTGAGAGAGAGAGAGAGAGAGAGAGAGAGAGAGAAGCACCTAGACTGAATGTGAGAGAGAGAGAGAGAGAGAGAGAGAGAGAAGCACCTAGACTGAATGTGAGAGAGAGAGAGAGAGAGAGAGAGAGAGAGAGAGAGAGAGAGAAGCACCTAGACTGAATGTGAGAGAGAGAGAGAGAGAGAGAGAGAGAGAGAAGCACCTAGACTGAATGTGAGAGAGAGAGAGAGAGAGAGAGAGAGAAGCACCTAGACTGAATGTGAGAGAGAGAGAGAGAGAGAGAGAGAAGCACCTAGACTGAATGTGAGAGAGAGAGAGAGAGAGAGAGAGAGAGAAGCACCTAGACTGAATGTGAGAGAGAGAGAGAGAGAGAGAGAGAGAGAGAGAGAGAAGCACCTAGACTGAATGTGAGAGAGAGAGAGAGAGAGAGAGAAGCACCTAGACTGAATGTGAGAGAGAGAGAGAGAGAGAGAGAGAGAGAGAAGCACCTAGACTGAATGTGAGAGAGAGAGAGAGAGAGAGAGAGAGAGAGAAGCACCTAGACTGAATGTGAGAGAGAGAGAGAGAGAGAGAGAGAGAAGCACCTAGACTGAATGTGAGAGAGAGAGAGAGAGAGAGAGAGAGAGAAGCACCTAGACTGAATGTGTGAGAGAGAGAGAGAGAGAGAGAGAAGCACCTAGACTGAATGTGTGAGAGAGAGAGAGAGAGAGAGAGAGAGAGAGAGAGAAAAAAAAGTTTGGTAGCAGACACAAAGAAGACTATGGTTGGGAGGGGAAGAAAAAGACAGAAAGAAAGAAAGAAAAAGAGGTACAAGGGAAAGAGAGTAGAACAGGGTTTGACAAAACAACCAAAAAATAACCCCAAAACAAAACAAAAAACAGTTCATGTCATCTGATTTAACTTTTCTTAGAATTTTGCGCCTTTTCAAACCTGTAAATTTAAAAAAAAAAAAACTGAGTCAAATAAATTTCAAAAGATAAAATAAAATTCATTTTTTTCTTTTTTTTTAAATATGATTTTCCAAATAATATAACCTCAAATTTATTCATCTTGAGTTGAATCATGCAAACAAGACTATCCTTTGGTTGTCCCTTCGAACTTAATGGCAGCATGAAAAGATATTTTCTTGTTTACAAATTAATTTTTTAAATTTAATAACACGTTCTTGTCAAACATTTGTTGATGGAGGTATTTCCTAAGTCTGACACAAGGTAATATGTGTAAGAATGAATTAATAAAACAATCGTAATTGTTTGCCAATATAACACTTTTACCATCAAAGTGACGTGATACCATTTGGACAATGTTGATTGTCGTCTTCTGGATGGTCAGCAGCAGTTTCTTTGTGCTTCCTATTCTCCTTAAAACTTCCACATTTCTCACATGCTCTTTCCATGGTATTCTCAATATGTATTGGTAGAACCACATCTCTGTTGATTCTAGCCTTTCTGACTGTTAGCAGCAGTTTCATTAAAACTTCCTCATTTATCACATGCTCTTTCCATGGTATTCTCAATATTTTTTGGTAGAACCACATCTCTGTTGATTCTAGCCTTTCTGACTGTTAGCAGCAGTTTCATTGTACTTCCTATTCTCCTTAAAACTTCCTCATTTATCACATGCTCTTTCCATGGTATTCTCAATATTTTTTGGTAGAACCACATATCTGTTGATTCTAGCCTTTCTGATTGTTAGCAGCAGTTTCATTGCACTTCCTATTCTCCTTAAAACTTCCTCATTTATCACATGCTCTTTCCATGGTATTCTCAATATTTTTTGGTAGAACCACATATCTGTTGATTCTAGCCTTTCTGATTGTTAGCAGCAGTTTCATTGCACTTCCTATTCTCCTTAAAACTTCCTCATTTATCACATGCTCTTTCTATGTTATTCTCAATATGCGTTGATAGAACCACATCACTTTTGCTTCTAGTCTTTCTGATTGTTAGCAGTAATTTCCTTGTAGTTTCCTTGTAGTTTCCTTTTAAACTTCCACATTTCCCACATGCTCTGTTTCTGTACCTGCTATTCCAAGATATCCAGCATTTGCTGATATGTAGGAAGGGGGAGGCACATCATAGCATTAGGCATAAATTAAAAATAGTCATGACCTTCTTTTCAGTTCATGCTTTTAGAAATTTTTGCAGACGATGAGTGAAAAATGTAAAAATATTTCACACAGAATATTTTTTGTAACAACAGCCTACATAATTCAATACCTTGCAATTATACACAAACAATTAATCTTATTAAATTATCTATATCCCAGTGACCCATGGAGATGGGTTGGGTAAAGACAAGTTATCGTATTCCAGTTTAGTGGTGAAATGCTTTCTGGGATAGCATAAGCCAGAAAGTGAAGTTGTCATTGTACAGAAAGATTTGGCAAAGTAGGTCTGATTTACAGGTCATTAGAAGGCAACTTGAAAAAACTGGTTGTCTGCTGCACCCGACGATCATTGTTAAGCAAACAATTTAAAAAGAATACCAAACATGAAAACAGGATGGGACAAGTCATCAAATAGATAAAGCCTTACCTACTTCCTCACAAGGATTGGAGGTTTACACTTTATAAGTTTAACGTGCGTTCGTGCAAGGACAAAAAAGTTACCAGTCCTCAGGACTAGTTTTACACAGGCAACAAGAATAATACATCTTCTCCCGTTAAAGGCACTGGGGAGGTCCTATTGCAGGGTCGGAATTTCTGGGAATAGGCTTGCCGCATCTTTTGCCAAGTCCTGTCCGAAGATGAATATATAAAATGCTTAGAATAGGAAACCTTTTTAACCCTTAAGGATAGCGTTGTTCTAGCAGTAATACATGCCTAAATTCTTGACCAATGACAATCCCTTCATCCCTGATTTTCAATGCAATTCTCTTATAAAATGATTAGCAATGTATAAGTCTTCTCCCCCAGATAGGGGTTGATTAGTAAGACTTGTATCATTAAACCATTATTAAAAAAAAAAAGAAAACTTACAATCTAAAAATTTTGTTTTTTTTATAAGCCATGGAAAATGAATGAATCAATGAAATACTGATTAACTGTACAGTATTACGACTTTTAGATTTATTGACATTCTCTGGCATATAAATTGCTATGGACATAAATTGAGTGATCAGTTTATGTATTGATTGTAATGTAGAATTGATCCCCCACTTTATATCTACATAATAATTTCTTGTTTATCAAATTCTGATTAGGTATGAATCAACCTCTTGCCCCAGCTATGGGTTAGTAAGATTATTATAAAAAAAATATTACAATCTAAAAAAATATTTCTGTCTTTAAACAACCTGTAAAGGTTTTGTAAGCCTTAGAGAATGAATTAATAAAATGAAATTAAAATTTCCATGGAAGTGACAGTTGTCACAAAAAACAATCCTCACTTTTCCTGATTTGATAGAGTTCAAAATAGTTTAAATCAGTTTAGTGATACACCTTTTACTAATTAACCCATAGCTGGGGGAGGTGGATTCATGATTTTATTGAGGACAGCTTATTTCCCACTCTACAGCTACTTTCCCCACAAACAAAGTTGCTAGCTTATTGCGATTCCCATGACAGATGTTCAAATGAGCTCCACTACTAAGTTTCACCAGTTCAGAGCTTTGCAGCCACGACTCGTCATGATGTGTCTACGGCATCAAATCATGCACATTTCCTCTGTATTCCACTCGTAATAAGGAAGACAGCTTCTTTTCCCTCAAAAACTACTTTGTGTAACAATCTCCAACGAGGATGCTTCTCTGAACACTACAATCTTACCCTCTTTAAATCATGGAGCAAACGCTATTCACTGACCTTCTACACATTACCAAAACATAACACCTATAACAGAACATGTACAAACCATATATCTATAAAACAAACATTTATCCTGAGAGTATAAAATTATATGCAAAATATATGTAGTTGAAAGCATACAATTATTTTCAAAACATTTAGGTTTCAGGTCGATATGTTGCTAATCAAAATCAACCAAACCAAACAACAAGCAAACCGTACTCACAGTGAAACACATCTAACTGAATGCACTCACTTGGTACCTGTAAGTCATAAATAGTACAAAGAAGCCAACACGAGAAAACTATTTGAAAATACTTAAACCGTCAACATAATATCTTACCTTAAAAAAATTAAGTTTATTCCAACACATAACATCTACAAAAGATCATATATATATATATATATATATATATATATATAGCTTACCCTGACGATCCATGTAGGTGAAACCTAGATAGGTTTACCTGGCTCTTTAGGTTCATAGTTAGGTTTGCTCTACTTAGTGTATTGAGCACTTTACATAGTTACTTTTGCTTTACTCATATTGGAGGTTTTTTTTCTTTGGACTGAGCTTGGATTCTGGACGATTGTTTTTGCCTCAATTACTTAGTTCTTTCTTTTTTTTTATCCCTTATTTTTCCTTGGGCATTGATTTGTTCAATTACAAGTCAAAATAACTAAGGTTTTTCCAAACTAGTATAACTATATATATATATATATATATATATATATATATATATATATATATATATATATGTGTGTATATATATATATATATATAAACATATGGTTACCCTGAAAGTATAAAATTATGTACAAAATATCTGTTGTTGAAGGCATACAATTGCGTTCAAAATATATTTAGCCAAAACCATAAAATTGTGTTCAAAATATTTAGATTTTGGCATTAAATAACCTGTAGTGGTTGATATGCCGCTAAAAACCCCCAACAAAACCAAACCAATAATCAGAGACAATTTCGAGAGAATTAGAAGTCCTATCAGGATTCATTATTGGCGGCCGCCATCTTAACAGTATAATATATATACATATGACACAGTGTTGATAGCAGACATGGAAAAGAAACTACAGGCACTCCTTCAAGAGGAAAGCGAGAAGAAAGGACTAACCATCTATTGTAAGAAGATGTAAGGTATGGTTGCCGGCAAAAGGAAACAATTCAAGATGCAAACTACAAATTGGTGACACCAAAATTAATTGGTAAGACTTGTATCACTAAAACCATTATTATCACAAAAAAAAAAAAAGAAAAAAAAATGTATACAAAATATTTAAATTTTGGCATTAAATAACCCATAGAGATGTTGATATGCAGCTAAACAAAAACAACCAAATATGTCATGTCACACTCACAGTGGAAGACGTCTTACCCACTTGGCACCTGTACGACATAAATACGACAAAGCCGCCAACACGAGAAAACTATTTGAAAACACTTAAACCATCAACATAATGTCCTACCATAAAGAAACAAGTTTATTCCAACACATATAACATCTACAACAGATCATGTACATACTATATATATATATAAAACTTACACAAGCCTTCACAACTATAATCAAATCATCTATGGGGATGATCTAAAAGTTCAATTCAAAATTAAATTATGGTGCCCTCACATCAATAACAATGGTTGTGTGTGTGTGTGTGTGTGTGTGTGTGTGTGTGTGTGTGTGTGTGCGTGCATACATGAGTTTAATTATGCTCATGTGTATCCATACATATTCATAAACAAAGCCTTCGGTTTACCTATGCTGAGTCTGGTCAGTACCTAGATGGGTGACCACGAGAGAATACCAGGTGCTGTAAGCTTGGATCTACAGGTGCTGTAATGGATAATGGCTTGGAATTGTTAATCACAGAGTTCCAATTCCAGTTGGGTTTGTTATATTCACCCACATGCAGATACTCTTGGGAAAGGTATGGATCCACCTCTTCCCCCCTCAGCTATGGGTTAATTACTAAGACTTGTGTCACTAAAACCATTATTATCTAAAAAAAAAAAAAATAAATAAAAAATAAATGAAATAAAATTACATGCAAAATATTTAGATTCCAGCATTAAATAACCCACAGAGGTGTTGATATGCAGCTAAACAAAAACAACCATACCAAATGTCAAGCTGCACTTACGGTGAAACATGTTTTAACTGAATGTACTCACTTGGACATAAATATGACGAGGAAGCCAACACGAAAAACTGTTTGAAAACACTGAAACCGTCGACATAATGTCCTATCTTGAAGAAAATAGATTTATTTCAACACATATGTCACAAACAACAGATAGTGAACACACACACACACACACACACACATATATATAGGTGTGGTGGAGTAATGGATTGCATCGGAGAGCCTAGGGTGAATTCATTACATTCACTAATACTCATCTCCCCAGCTCATGTGTAAATAGCAGGACAGACCAAGTTCCATAGCCTTGGGTGGCAACCAGTCTAGGAGAAGGACAACTCTGAATTCAAAACCTGCAGAGGGTTGTTTGGAGACCTGGTGACATACTGTGCACCAGTTCTCTATATTTGGCTCTTCCAAAAAGAGAGTGGTTCGTTCTCCACAAGCCTTCACCGCTATAATCAAGTGTTATGGGCATGTAGTAGCTTGGGTTTGGGTTCTAAGAACTGAACTGCTTCACCCTCATACATTGAAAACAAATTTTCATCAGAACATTTAACCTAAATATATTTATAGAAATGACTGATGGAAGCCATGTCACCGTTTATGGGACAGTGACGGAAGTCGAGATGCCAGGTGAAGATCGATTATATTGCAAACACTTCTTTGAATTTTGACAAGAATCTCCAGATATTTAGTAGAAGCACCAGACCAGACATGGCAACAGTATTAAGTGCAAGGACAAATGATGGTTTCTCCTACAACGGAAGCCACATTTTTATTTAATAAGATTTCTCGAAACATTCAAGTCAAGAGATGAAATAAAATACTTTTAAAAAATAAATAAATTAGCATCTACTCTAATATGAGTATCCACTAAAAATAATGTCTAAGTAATAAAAATTTGTTGAATTAATAAAAAAAATCTATCATTTCTTTAAAAATTATATATGCAGGGTGAGGCAAAAGTTGCACACCATACGGAGAACTTATTAAAAGCATAATTACCCATACAAATTTTTATTTACTCGTTATTTAACTGCTATATACGCTGTTCAAAATGTCCTTTTTCAAAAAACATTTCAATTGTGTGTCTGCATAATTCATTAACACAACGGTGAGTTTCTGCTGTCATTTTAAAGCATTCAGATTTAATTCTTTCTTTTAGTTCCTCAATATTTCTTAGGTGTGCCTGAAAAATTTCAAATGGCTCCACAGAAAAAAAAAAATCTAAGGGTGTGAGGTCTGCTGACCTTGGTAGCCACTCAACAAGAGTCTCTATGGGGCATGACTTGTGTGTGTGTGTGTGTGTGTGTGTGTGTGTGTGTGTGTGTGTTCATATTTCTAGAGAATTAATGGATTTTATTTTTTCATCTGAATTTTTAGTGAATATCCATATTTAAAAAAAATGAAAACGTCTGCTCAAATACGATTATCCATTGAAAATAACGTTTGAAGTTGTGTGTATGTATATATATATATATATGTGTTTTCTTAATGACTGACAAGCCCCTGTGATTAAGCTTTTTTTATTTTTGTTGTGTTCGTAAAAGTGTTTTTTTTTTTCAGGACATAAAACGTATAAAAATTCTCTCTCTCATATATATATATATATATATATATATATATATATGAGAGAGAATATATATATATATATATATATATATATATGAGAGAGAATATATATATATATATATATATATATATATATATATATGAGAGAGAATTTTTATACGTTTTATGTATATATCAGTACTTTTTCAACTAAGCTAAAGTCTCATTTTCCTATATATATATATATATATATATATATATATAAGACAAAAGGAAATCTTAATTTTAACCAATGCAAAAGACGCTAGATAAGTACTATGGATCACACGCAGATTACACTAACACCCGTCAGCTATACCTTTCGCTTACACAGGGAAGGTTGCTTGGATTTAATATACATTGTCTCAAACACTAAAATTGTAATCTGAATGTGCTGTGCTGATGAGTGAGAAAAAAAAAAATCTGCCCCCCCCCAAAAAAAAACCAATGTAATCTGTTATCCATAATGCTAACTCTCTGGCCATACATATATATATACATATATATATATATATATATATATATATATATATATATATATATATATATATATATATATAGTGTGTGTGTGTGTGTGTG
This sequence comes from Acanthosepion esculentum, assembly GCA_964036315.1. NCBI lineage: Eukaryota > Metazoa > Mollusca > Cephalopoda > Sepiida > Sepiidae > Acanthosepion > Acanthosepion esculentum. The sequence continues at coordinate 83,798,160 of OZ038501.1, forward strand.
TGTGTGTGTGTGTGTGAGCCCCTTGCCTATTTGCATTTCACCATTCACAGCTTCACCCATTCGTGGATTTTCTTTAAAACATATGCACTTGTTATTCATGGAAACCCCGAATATTCGCGTGTTTTCTGCAGAACAAATATACAAATTATTCGCTGAGAACTCCATCGATTCGTGTACTTTTTTCAATAGAACATATTTAAAATATTCTTGTATTATTTTCCTGTTATTTAAGTGACTTAAAACAGTCCATTTTTATCGTAAAAATTGGCAGAATTGTACATCTTCATTGTAAAAAAAAAAGAAAAAAAAAAAGAAAAACATGCGTTGGGCTTTGTTCTTTTTTAGGAGCTGCGGCCGGGGGCATCATCATAGTTCTGCTTTTAGAAAATGTTTTAAGCTTTATATTTTATGTCTTGTTACACATATTTTATACAGTATTTTTCAATGGCTGTATCGATCTATGCCTAATTAAAAACGGTTATAGTACATATGAAAGGAAATTTACAATAAGTGTATGGCCACCAATACTATTTTTCAAAAATGTTTTAAAAAGGGTCTGAAATGTTTCTAATGTGTTTAGGATGAAAGTTTAAAGCATATGGGGTTTTAACAATGAAAATAGGTACTTATAAGCACTTTTAGGGGGTTACAAGTATTTGCGGATTCTAACTATTTATGGCTGCTCTGGTCCCCAAACCCACATGAATACGGGGAGGGGGGACTCACTTTGGCATTTTTGGTAAAAATTACATGAAGCCTAAATTAATAAAAAGAAAAGGCAACAACAAATAAAACAAAAACCAAGAAAAAAGGAAAGAAACTAAGAAGAAAACCCGAAAAGACAGATGTCTATCTACCTTAGCACTAATATACAGTGCTCTGTGTCTAAATTACCAAGACAGAACAAATACACTTTCCTGCATCATAACTCAGAAATAGACAACGGTTGAACTGCTACTACAGTTTCATACTATCACGATCATCAGGTGACCAGAACGCCTGTTCTGGTTGTGTGATGGCGTGAAACTTGAAAAGCTGTTCAAACTGTCTCTTGCTGAGTCATGACACTAGGTAGTGTATTTGTTCTGTCTTGTTAATTTAGACAGAGTACTATATATTACTAAGGTAGCTGCCTATCGCTTAGTTTATATCTTTGTGTGTGTTGGGGTGGATGGGTTCCCATAATTAAGGCCGCTTCTGCTAAACACATTTTCTGATCAATATCTATACAATAAATGCAAAAGTTAGTGTATCACACTTTTTCATTTAAAGGGACACAACTCTCTAACTTTCAATAGCTCATCTTCTATATAATAAATGCAATCCTCAGTGTGTCACTGTATCGTACTTTCTCAACTTTACTCTTAGAGGCCATAGCCCAACATATACCATTTTGGAATCAGGCCGACTGTGAGCAAATTAAAAACATTCCAGGTCGGATCCAGACTAAACTACAGATTATTATAACCAGAAGAGCCTCAAAAGAGTCTTTGAAGAGGCAGAAACCAACAAGATATACAGTTTCCTTGCAGAAATCAGTATCTATAACAAAATTTTTAAAAAAAGGGAAAAAAGGAAAAGAAAAAAGAAAAAAAAAAGAAAAAAAAGAAAGAAAAGAAAGAAAAATGAAAAAAAAGAAAAAAGAAAAAGAAAAGAAAAAAATGAAAAAAGAAAAAAAAAGAAAAAGAAAAAAAAGAAAAAGAAAAAAAAGAAAAAGAAAAAAAGAAAAGAAAAAAAAGAAAAGAGAAAAGAAAAGAGAAAAGAAAAGAGAAAAGAAAAGAGAAAAGAAAAAAGAAAAGAGAAAAGAAAAAGGAAAAGAGAAAAGAAAAAGGAAAAGAGAAAAGAAAAAAGAAAAAGGAAAAAAGAAAAAAGGAAAAAAAGAAAAAGGAAAAAAAGAAAAAGGAAAAAAAGAAAAAGGAAAAAAAGAAAAAGGAAAAAAAGAAAAAGGAAAAAAAGAAAAAGGAAAAAAAGAAAAAGGAAAAAAAGAAAAAGGAAAAAAAGAAAAAGGAAAAAAAGAAAAAGGAAAAAAAGAAAAAGGAAAAAAAGAAAAAGGAAAAAAAGAAAAAGGAAAAAAAGAAAAAGGAAAAAAAGAAAAAGGAAAAAAAGAAAAAGGAAAAAAAGAAAAAGGAAAAAAAGAAAAAGGAAAAAAAGAAAAAGGAAAAAAAGAAAAAGGAAAAAAAGAAAAAGGAAAAAAAGAAAAAGGAAAAAAAGAAAAAGGAAAAAAAGAAAAAGGAAAAAAAGAAAAAGGAAAAAAACAAAAAAGGAAAAAAACAAAAAAGGAAAAAAACAAAAAAGGAAAAAAAGAAAAAGGAAAAAAAGAAAAAGGAAAAAAAGAAAAAGGAAAAAAAGAAAAAGGAAAAAAAGAAAAAGGAAAAAAAGAAAAAGGAAAAAAAGAAAAAGGAAAAAAGAAAAAGGAAAAAAAGAAAAAGGAAAAAAAGAAAAAGGAAAAAAAGAAAAAGGAAAAAAAGAAAAAGGAAAAAAAGAAAAAGGAAAAAAAGAAAAAGGAAAAAAAGAAAAAGGAAAAAAAGAAAAAGGAAAAAAAGAAAAAGGAAAAAAAGAAAAAGGAAAAAAAGAAAAAGGAAAAAAAGAAAAAGGAAAAAAAGAAAAAGGAAAAAAAGAAAAAGGAAAAAAAGAAAAAGGAAAAAAAGAAAAAGGAAAAAAAGAAAAAGGAAAAAAAGAAAAAGGAAAAAAAGAAAAAAGAAAGAAAGAAAAAAAAGAAAGAAAGAAAAAAAAGAAAGAAAGAAAAAAAAAAAGAAAAAAAAAAAGAAAGAAAAAAGAAATAAAAAGTATTTTATCCTTTTCATAACTTAACCCAATGCTAATGCTTAATCGTGGCATTGGGTTAAAAAGGAAAAAAAAATTTTTTTTAAAAAAATTTTGTTATTGATACCGATTTCTGAAAGGGAACTGTATATCTTGTTGGTGTCTGTCTCTTCAAAGACTCTTTTGAGGGTCTTATGGTTATAATAATTTCGTCTTATTTTGGTGATTGTTCTGTACTTCAGCATGAAGTACTCCACTGTGAGTGTTTCCACAGGAGCATTTTTTTTTTTTCCTTTTTGTATATCCATCTCTTCTAGGGGTATTCTCAGTTGTCATGTTGCTAGGGTTTTTGTTTTGTTTAATTATCGTTGAACTTTTAAAAGCTTAAATATTAATGCAATACTTAAATGCAGCAATCAATTTTGAGTTCTTCTGTAGTTTATTGTTGCCTATCGCATCTACTCCTCCCTACCTATTGTGATGAAGGCCCAATCAAGAGCTCTCCACAGGTGGTAGATTAAATGCCGCCAGATAGGACAGCTTTTAAGCTAGTTTCGTATATAAAGAAGTTTTATTGAAGACTGATATTTTATTGGATTTCTTGTCTCTATGTTGCATAACAGATATTGGACTCCATTATGTGACACAAATGATTAATATATTCAAGCATTTTCAACCATCATTGATCATTAACAAGAACATTATGTTATACTTTGAAAATTAAGACAAGGCTTCAATATATTGAATTTTCCATCATGGCGTTTCGTGTTGGAATCTTACATATTAAAATCATGCTTTGAATTAAATTTACAACGTGTCAACGGTGTCAATTATTAATTGCTTGCAACAGATCTGACACAAGCTCAATGCAGTTAATATTGCAAGCGGTTACATATCTGTTCTAAGTAGCTGGCAAAAGATGCCATTGGCAAGTCATAAAATTCAAGTGAACGCCATGAGAGAAAATTCAACATATTTATGTCTGAATTATCAAACTGTAACATTCTATTAGTGATACTGACCAATGATTGTTGAAAGCGCTCAAAAATATCAACCATTATTCTCACATATTTAAGCCAAATATCCGTTACCTGATCTAGAGACAAAAATAAATACTGTATATACTTGCATATAATTTTGTATCTCATGTATGATGCAACCCCCTTAAAATTAGCTTCAAAATTAGGTCTTCAAAAGTTGCATGATACGCAAGTATATATAGTAAGTAAATAAAATTAAATGAAGCTAAAGACATCAAAATATAATTTATCTGGTTTTTAAGAAGATTTGCTTAATAATGTTATATTTAAAAAAAAGTAAAATCATACCCCGCCATCACAAGCAAGGCAATAATGTCACTAAGATGCAAGGAGTTACTGAGAGTGAAAGAGAATGAAAATACTTTAGAAGGAAGCAGAAATCTAATCCTAAACAGGAAACAAAGGATAAACATCTACTCCTGTTCAAAAGACCAGGGAGAAGTTTGAACCAGACAATAGGCAAATGTATCTATTGAGGAGAAAAAGAAATTGATAAATAAAATTTTAGTGTTCAGAGGGAGATGTTATAAGTATAGTGTCAAAGTATATTTTAGAAGAAATTGGAAACAAGGGCTAAACCTCTACTCTTGTTCAAAAGGTCAAGGAGGATACAATAAAACAAAAGGAAAACTTTTCTGAAACACTCCCTCTTTAATGGTCACATGTGTTTGAGTAGACAACCCTTTTTTAAAAAACAGACTAAATCTATGTCTACTAGCCTGTGCATTTGAAAGTCTTATGAAAGAAAATGTGAATTACAGAAAGGTTTGAACTGCATCCCTCATATCGATCACTCAGCCACAAAAGAAATTCCCAATCGAGAAAAGTTTTTTATATATATATGTGTGTGTGTGTGTGTGTGTAAAACTTGCTATATTTATGGACAAATAAATTTTCCACCTAGAAATCAACACTGCATAGTAACTGGCAGTTTCATGTCTTAAAAACTGCTACTTACTATGAGCAAGGCAGTAGGAGTCTAGGAGTCTTATATATATATATATATATATATATATATATTATATATATATATATATATATATATTAATATATATATATATATTAATATATATGTATGTATGTATGTATGTATGTATTTATTACTAGACTCTCCACTCTTTTTTTTGCTGTATGAGGATTGAGCAGCTCAGTTCTTAGAGCCAACAGCCATACTACCCACACATATCATTTGATTCTAGTGGTGAAGACTTGTGCAAAATCAACCACACCTTTTGGAAGAGCCGAATACAGAGAACTGATCCAAACATTAGTATAGCATATTTTAGCTTTTTTTGAGCACCAAAAACGCATCGATTTGAAATTTCTTGCAAAAATCAAATAATTGTCGGATTTTAATGAAACTTCCAGGACTTATACACAAATAAATGAAATCATTTTAGAAATTTTTTTTTCTTCTTTTTTACATGTTACTCCCCACACACTTATTTAATTTTAGAAAATTTTAAGATCTTAATTTTTGTGATACTTAATTTTTATATTAGTTAAAAGCAGACCTTGCAGAATTTATATCTTCAATTTTTTTTTTGTAAAACAGGAAAAACCAATTATCATAAAAATCTAATAAAATGAAGACATAATTTTATTAAAGAAAGCTTCTAATTGCTTTTATGAATAAATAATGAATATATTACGGACATTATTGTCTTTAAAAACATTTTTTTTTTTCAATGTCTAATTCATTTTTACAAATGAATGATACATTTTTTTATAAAAAAATGTTTTATTTTAAAAAAAAATTTTTAATTAGAAAAAGTCTTAAATCATAAATTTCTGTATTCCTTTTTGTCTTTTCTGTTTTATTACTATTATTATTAAGTAAAAACCATATTTACTAATCATAAATGATAAATTTATTACTATTCATCGAACAATATTTAAAAAATAATTTTGAATTTTTTTGTATATGGATGAACGGGACGATTTTTGTAGATACGGGTGATCATACAAGACCTCATCAGGAAATAAGAGTGATAACTTTAGTAAATAGAAAGCCAAAGTACCTAAAATTCAATAAAACATTAGATTACAGAGAATATTTTCCTAAATTTTTAAGATTACTGAATATTTTCAAATTGTATAAAGAGGCGCTCATTTTATATTCCTCAAGTAAATTTTACAGATATATCCACCACAGAAAAAAACATTAAACTTCTGTGTCATTCAAGCTGTCTATATGTCAACACCTGAAATAAACAGCTACTGCCGTGTTAAAAAAATGTATTCTTGTGATATTTTAAACTTAAAGTAAGTAATATTTGTTTGAAATCAGATTAATTAAACTTTAAATCAGTTAATATTCCTCAAACAAGATTTCAGAAAAGTACATTTTATTTTTGGAAGATTTTCAATAAAGAGAATTACATTTTGATGAAAGATGAATAAAAAATAAAAATTGGGCACTAATCAGCTATTTCAACAAAACAAGAAACAAAAAAAATTCTTCCAGTCAATTTATTTATTGAAAGATCAAAGTATTTTTTGATTATCTTAAAAATATTTTTTAAAACTTTTTTAGAACATTCAAAATTTTCGTTAAAAATCCTGTTTTTATTGCATCAATGGATGGACTATAAATTAGCATAGCAAATTTTAGCGTCTTTTTTGCAGTAAAAGACATTGATTTGGAAATTTTCAAAAATCAAATAATTGTTGGATTTTAATTAAACTTTTAGGACTTATTCACAAATGAATGAAATTATTTTTTGAAAATCCAGCAAATTATTTTGTTTATTGGGAATATTAAATTTTTTAAATTAAAACTAAAATAAAAGCTTCAAGATTTTTCAATTTTATAAATTCATTTTAAGCCTGAGGTATTGATTTTTTTATTATTTTGCAAGTACTTACTTAAAACTATAATTTTATTCATCATATATATATATATATATTGAACAATTCTGACTGAAAATCTGCCGATTTTATATTTAAACCAAAAGATTACACAACACAAATTTTTTCCCCCCCCGTTCAATGTATATTTTGGGAAAGAACTTGTCACTGAAATAAGCATGTAACTTTAAACCATTCTGTACATATGACACTCTTATTCTCATCACCAGCATCACGTTGCTGCATTTGAAAATTAATTCTTGACATTAATGTAAATGAGCAAGAAACCAGACTTTTGCCTTCTCTCGCGTCAGTTGAGTGGGTGCAAAGCAGGCAAGAAATCTGCTGAGATGATGCACCCGTATTTGTCAGATTCAATTGCTACATGATTATTTCCCCCCCCCCCCACCAAAGTCAAGACAGATGCCGGTCAAGTGGGGAGAAGGAAACAAGTGACAGATAAGGTGTCAGTCATCAGAAAGGAACAAGCACCTGTTGAGGGGGAGGGAGGAAGAAGAGAGAAAGAGAGACATTACACCTGTGCAGTTAAAAATAGACCTGCCAAAGAACGTGATTTTAGATTTGCTCTGAAAACTTAAACTCTCTCTCATTATATATATATATATATATATATATATATATATATATATATATATATATATATAATCCATTTGATATGAGACTGACCAATGAGATCCGACTCAAGCCAAATTGAAAATACCAGAGTTTGTGAAACGGGTTAGATTGATTTACGTTTCCCGTTTGTTCTTTATTTTATCCTGTCATATTCCGATCTGCATTTGATCTTTAACTCATTAATAAATAAATAAATGTGGACATTGAGGTCAACACCCAGAGGTGACAATCTGTTTTATGCTTGAACAAATTGTCAGGCCTGACGATTGCATTCAAACATGAAACCTCTGGGTGTTGACTGCAATGTCCTCTTTTATATTTAAATATACTCTGTCCCTGATATTGAGTACTGTTATTGCAGGTATTATAAAGAATTTTTAATCCTAGTTAATGTATGGCAGAACAGGGTTTAGGAGAAATAACAAATAGACAATATTTATTAATAGCTACAAAGAACAGGAAGTTGTAGAGAGCCTTGATTCTACGTCCTGAGAAAACATAGCACAAAGACAATTATTTTAATTAAAATATTTTTAAGTTAAAGACAGACACAAAAAGATCCCACTTTGCTGTTTCATCCAGATGTTTGTACAGTAATTATTTATATTTCAGCTTTCTTTAAAAAAACAATATTTTAAATATTTAAAAAATAATTTTTGGCATATTTAAGAAATATTTTCAACTGAATACGTGTTGTGGCCAAGAAATTGGTTAAGAAATAACAAAAGAATAGGTTTCAGATAAATAGTGTATTGAACAGTAAATACAACAAGTTGGGAGTGTAAGTGTATAGTAAATGGAAGAGTCTACAATAGCCTCAATAGAGGGAGGACATCACAACAATATAATTTTAAAATATTTTTTGGCATATTAAAAAATATTTTTTAATTTGATTTAAAGTCCAAGTTCATCCCGGAAGTTCTATTCCTATTAAATGCTGTAATCAATCAGTAAAACGTTAAACGTGAACTTGTAAACCAGACCAATGATGACACGAAGGAATTGAAATATTTAACTGAATCATAATAAAATTAACTTTCATTTCAATGGTATGTTGAACTTCAATGTTTTATAACCTGAACCGTCAGTGACCCAACGGGTCATGGGTAGTCTAGTTGATAATAAAAGTTAGAAAGGGGGTAGGAGCCTTGGAGAATTTTTTTTTTAATTTAAAACATTAGACATCCACTGACATGCCAAAAGTCATGGGCTAAGTGTAGAATATCACGTAGGATCATTTAATCCAGCAAGTTGATGTGGAATCAATTCCACAATTGATTGTAAATGTAGTTTTGATAGCTGTCCATGACCCCTTGATATTTGTACACACAAGATCTAGTGTTTGAATAAACCTCTCCACCATGCCCATAAATTCTTAATTGGGATTACATCATACAAACGTGGTAGCAACACTATTGGTTGGAAATCTTGGTACAGGGTGTCTGTGAACAGGTCTAAACAGTTGCAAAACAGTGCTGCACAGTGGTCACATGTCGATAACATATTCAGGCAGACAAAACCCATGCCACGTGAACACGCCCAACACTATTATAAAACCATCACTGGCTTGTGTAGTGCCCTGTTAACAACTGGGATCCACAGTTTTCTGCTCCAGACCTGAACTCTAACATCAGTTCCAAACAACTGGAATCAAGACATATCTGACCATGCCACACATTGCCAGTCCTACAGGGTCCAAATTTACAATGTCTAACTGAGGCAAGGTGCTGTATCCGGTGACGTGATGATGACGGGAGCAACCTGGTGGGTGTTCTCCTTCCTTAACCCATGGAAGCTAAAGAACTGTCTACTGGATATGCGTTCTGGACAGCCAGCATTTATGGCAATAGGATTTGACATAGCATCGCTAGTCTGTGCTCATACAGATGCCTCTGGTCACAATCATTGAGGACCTGTGTTTGAAATGTGGCACTGTAGATCAAGGAATGTCATCTGTCCAAACAATTTTAGGAATGGCATGTCTGATCTTTTTGGAACCCACGATCATGCCACATTCCAACTGTTAATTTATGTCGCCTTGCTATGAAAAGGCTAGCTGATATTCAACTGACGTCAGGATGTCAAGGTACATTGACACCACCTACTCTTAACTTTACATCCATTTTTTCTTGATAATGTTCACCTGATACAAGGCCCGAGAGCCACTCAAAGTAGAGGATTACTGAATGGGGTATGGTATGGACATAAGGCTACAAACTAGGAAGTTAATATTACGAGGGTATGGAGGATAGACAACGATTGACCCTAGACTTGAAGATTGTATTGTTGGAGGAGAAGTATCCACGCATGAGTTTATCATACAAAGTCATGGTTCTTTGGAAGAATCAACCATTTTACCAGCATCTTTAATGATGAATTATCCCACTTGAAGTTTGGGATGAATTTCAGCCCCAACAGACATTCAAACCAAGAAGTTTCATTGTGAATTCAAATACTTGTCAGGACTGGAGATAATTCAGTCTGCTTAGTGGTGCTGAAAATCTCAAGACAGTTTTTTCAGCTCTGTGGTGTGAGGGAAAAAACTAAGTCAGATGAAGATCTGCTGCCAGGCTCTAGTCATCTTGATTTTATGGAGATGAGTCCATAAACTAATATTCAGATCGAATGATGGTTTCTCTTAGGGGATGCAGGTTCGAATCATGTTGGAGGGTGCATATTTTTCTAACAAGATTTCTCAAAATATTCAGGCCGGTAGATGTAAATGAATAAATATAAACAGAGCATCTACTCAAATATGAGTATCCATTGAAAAAAAAATGTTTCAACAAGTAAATGAAAAATCTATTGGATTTAAATCCATTTCCAGTCTTTGTTTACATTAGGAAATTTATTACAGAATGAATAGCGTCATGGTGCTCTTTTTCTCACAGACGGTGCAGTTGATAATAAATCAAAAACAAACACACACGAACGGAATTAAAAAATATAAAATGGTGACGATTTATTCATCGCACCCTGTACATATATACATACACACGCATTACGTACGTAATACGCGACTTAAAGCTTCGTGCACACTCAGTTTATATGGTGATCTCACAATTTTCAACTAATTCAAGTAGAAGATACTAACTTATTTATGTGTGTATTCTTGGCAGGAAGCATCAGCTTTTATCTTTCACTTCGTAGGCCAACATAAGCTGTAAAAATAAACGAGTCGGTTATCAACCCCTTGTGGGCTGTAAGAATATGTTTTCTTTTTTGCGAGTGAATATTGCATTAATTTATTTGGGGGGGGGGGTCGGATACAACAATAATTTTTTCAGGCACAAATCCAATTATTTAACCCATAACTGGAAGGGAGAAGTTGCATAAGTGAGTGTAAAAGAACCCGACTGGAATTCGAATTCGACTCTCCTTATTTCCCATTAAGCCACCCGCACATCCGACAAAATAAAATCGTAGGCATTATGTTCGGAGTGACGTTTGAGTGTGCGCATCACCACACATGCTCCTGGCCTGCATTGAGACGGCTAATGTTTCTGTCAACCCAAAAATAACTTAGACGTTTTAATTGATTGCAAAACAATTTAACAGATTATTTCTTTCTTATTTAACTGAAGTCACGAAAAGATTTTTTTTTTTTTAAAGAAAAAAAAAAAAAAAATGTCTTTCTTTTTTTTGTCGACCCCGCTTTCCTCCTGGCCTCTTATGTCAGGACCTCAACAGAGAAACCGCTTTAAAAACATTAATTTCATTTCATTCAGCCGACTCTACGGAATAGTAAGACGAATATTTAAAAAAAAAATCGTGAGTGAGTGAAGATGATGGGTAGTGTGTGTGTAGGGGGATTTAATCCATTTTGAAAGTCAATTTTTTTTTCTTCTTTAAATAACGGATTAGTGAGATAAATAGGAAAAGAATTGTGTATTATTTTGTTCGTCCTGAAAGGCTTTTAAATACATCTATATAGAGTGTGTAGGTTTGGCGCTTTGTCTATCTCGACACACGCAACGTACACGGCGAGAAGCAATAATACACAACAGTAACACGCAAACGACAAAAAAGTATAAATATATATACAAGTTGAACTAAAAGTGCGGGGGAGGAAGAGAGAGAGAGAGAGAGAGAGATGGTGGAAAGGCAGAGAGTTACTGAGTTAGTGACATTTGAACGGCTTTATCTTTTCGCCCCAAATGCGAATATGCCGTGTGCGTCCGCAAGGACCGAAGGAAATAAAACTGTGAGGAGGGAAGGGGGAGAGAAAGAGCAAGAGAAGTGAGGGAAATATTTTTCGGTAATTAGTCGGCTAACACATTCGGCAGGTGTTTGCCATATTGATTGTATGAAGATCAAAATAGTGATGTCAGGTGAGAGTGGAAACAAAGAAATAAAAAATAAACGAGAGAGAGAAAGAAAGGCAAGAGGCAGGAAGAGAGAGGGAAGGAAAAAAAGAGAGATAGAGATAAAGAAAAAAGAGGGAGAAGGGAAAAACTAAAGAAGTAAGAGAGTGATGCGGCGGGAACGGCGAGGGAGAGAGACAGATATGCAGTGAGAACAGAGAGAGAGAGACATGCGGCGAGAACAGAGAGAGAGAGACATGCGGCGAGAACAGAGAGAGAGAGAGACATGCGGCGAGAACAGAGAGAGAGAGAGACATGCGGCGAGAACAGAGAGAGAGAGACATGCGGCGAGAACAGAGAGAGAGAGAGACATGCGGCGAGAACAGAGAGAGAGAGAGACATGCGGCGAGAACGGCGAGAGAGAGACATGCGGCGAGAACGGCGAGAGAGAGACATGCGGCGAGAACGGCGAGAGAGAGACATGCGGCGAGAACGGCGAGAGAGACATGCGGCGAGAACGGCGAGAGAGACATGCGGCGAGAACGGCGAGAGAGACATGCGGCGAGAACGGCGAGAGAGAGAGATACAAAACGAGAATGGTGAGAGAGAGAGAGAGAAGTATGTGAAAGAGAAAATGCGTGATGGGCGTGAAAGAGTAGGCGAGGAGAAAGAGAAAGAGGAAACGATAGAAAAAGCGAGTGAGAAATGAAGGAAGACAAAGAAAATGATATGACAAAGAACAAAAACTTACAAAAAAAAAACCTTAACGGCACCCAGTTGAAGTGATTAGTGAACAACGAAAGAACTATCAAATCAAAATTAGCGAAGAACAAGTAAAGCCATCAACGTAATCTTCACCTGAGCCACGTCCCCCACCAACACCAGGAGGGTCGGGCAGTAGCCAACGGCACCCGGTAATGGACAACAACGAAGACACGCAAAAGAAAAACTCCGAACTGCACCATGTTTCGGTCAATCAGTGCAAGGTGATTATTTGCAAGTATGGTTGGCGTTGGTTGCCGAGGTGTCAAAGTAACGGAAAAACAATGTGTGTGTGTTTGTGTGTGGCGATTAGCAGACGCCAAGGTCAGGTTAGTGACGTTTCGCTGTTGCCTTGTGTCGGGGTTGTATGATTTGGGACTTACTTGTTTGTCTGATGTGCAGAAAAAAAAAAAACATTTAGCGTAGGGGATCGAGACCTTCACAATGGCAATTTCCTTTACCCCTTTCTTAATGATCGGGTCCCGTTATCAACGACTCGGTCGCCAAACAAGCCGGTCACTAAGTGAGGATTTTCTATTTCAAGCATACTACACGTGTAATGGATTTGTGTCAACCAGCTTCAGATAGCTTTAATGTCAGTTTTACACTAATTATAAATATTTCTAATGTATTTCTAAACTAGCTTAAAAGCCGTCCTATCGAGCGGCATTTAAGCTAGCTCCTGTGGAGGGCTTTTGATTGGGTCTTCATCAAAGCAGGGGAGGAGGAATAGATTCGATAGGCAATAATAAACTACAGAAGAACTCAAAATTGATTGCCGTATTGCATTAATATTTAAGCTTACCTTTTAAAAGTTCGACGATAATTCTTCTCCTGCCACTTAATTTAAAGACAATTTGATGTACGTAGGTCCTTAATTTCCGTACAAAACAATTATTTTTATTTCATGGGTGACTTTCGCTGGAATTCTCAATTAATTTCAATTATTCCCAAATTTATTTCCAAGTTATAAAAAATTGTTATCGTATAAAAAAATTCGTCGCAGAAAATCACCGAAAACAATCGCAGTAATGAAAATTTGGGGATCCAAAATTTCAGGATTGCGGGTCCGGATCCGATCCGGAACGACTTTAATTTGCTCATGAAGTCGGCCTGATTCCAAAATGGTAGGATTTGTTGGGCTATGTCTTCAAGAAGTAAAGTTGAAAGAGTGTAACACAGTGACACACTGACATTCGCATTTATTATATAGATGCTTATATAATAGTTGTGTATTGAAGAACAAATATAAACAAATTCGAAAATCAGCTCTATATTCCATATATTACTTCCGTTTGCATTTTATAAGCAACAACGAAAATACACAAGGAAGAACTTCGCATAGGACAAGTAAAGTTTTATTTATTTTTTTCATTCATTTTGAAGAAAGAGAAAAAAATCGTGATCAAAGATCTGTAAAACGTACAATAACGACTGGTTGGGCGTTCTGGATATGACGATAAATTACATCTGGCAGCAAGGATTCTGATCGAGAGGTTTTGAGGAGCGTATAACCACCTTTTAATTATTTTTGTTCCCATATTCACTCTGAGCCGGGGTGGTAGCACCTGTTAGGGTCCCAGCTATGGACAATTAGTTAACCCCAAACACTATGCAAGTAATAGATTTTTATAGTAAAAATACCAGCAATGTCATTATCAGGGTGTTGCTTCTTAAATAGTTTAAACATTTGGACAATTTAGTTACCTCCCCTGACATTTACATCGTGAAATTTAAATCGTACAGTACATAACCTTAGTGCTTTTCACTTCACAGGTAAAAAAAATTAACTTTCAGATGAACACATCAATTTTGTCTTAGAAAAAGTAACACCCTGATGACATTGTGCGAATGTCGAAAGTACTCAGAATAAATGAATATGTATCAACATGGTAATTTTCTCTCTTCCTTTAATAAGGATACTAAGAAGGTTGTTCGTGAATATGAGAGGATCCTATTGAAAATGAATAGATAAAACTTGTCTAAATTATTCAATGAGACATGTCGTAATGAAAACATGCTTCCAAAATATACGCTATATATATATATATATATATATATATATATATATATATATATATATATATATATATATGAGTGCGTAAGAAAACGAGACGATCAACTTGTGTTTAACGGGTTATTATGAAACTAACACATATGTAAGCAATAAATAAATGATTAACATTTACAAAAAAGCGGGAATCTAGTATTACACGAAAAGCTTTTGGCTTGGTCCCAACACCCCCTCTTAGAGGAGAGGGGCTAGTGACGCAAAACAGAAATGACACCAGTTCTTCATCCAAATAATATTTCTTTTATTCCCTGAAGAATATACTAACACAGAATTGGAAGAGATTTCTTGGATCAGCGACGGCAGACGCTCGTAAGATTTTTTTAAAATTCCTGTTGGTGTGGTTCTATCCTCTCTGGAGAAGAGAGTGCCTTGTATTTCCCAAAAGATACACACGAGAAACAAAGTTCTAAGAGAAATTTAGATTAGAAAAACCTTTCTTCATTTTTCTTTTTAGAAACTAAGAACTTGAGTAAAAATACAGGCGGAGCCAATTATTTACCTATTCCTGAAATTTTTATTCAGATTTACTTTTATTGTTAAGAGAACGCCTGTAATTTGGTAAGGGCCCCAGATTTTGACAGGAGAAAAAATCATTAAAAACAAATTCCCCTATCAAAACTCTTTGGACGAACGACGATTGCAGATTTTTATTTATTTTATTAGGTTGTTTTTATTTAGCGGTATATCAACATCTCTACGGGTTATTTAATGCCGAAATCTAAATATTTTGTACCCAATTTTACGCTTTCATTTAGATATTTTGTACATAATTTTATACTTTCAGGGTAAACGTATGTGGGTTTTTTTTTCGTTTTTTTTTTTTTTTTTTTTTTAGATACAGTGCAGCCTCGGTTCTCGAACGTCTCACATGTCGAACAAATCGGTTTTCGAACAGAAATTTCGGGATGAAAATGTCTCGGTTCTCGAACAAGATTTCCGAACCGAGCCGAACCCGAACGGAATCATTTCTTAGTCGACCGCCATGTTGTTTACATCCGTGTATTGTGCTGTGCTTTTCTTTTCCAATTTTATTATACTGTGACTTTTTTTCCTCTACATTGATGCCTATTGGAAAAATCGTTTCGGTTTACAAACATTTCGGGTTACGAACATCTTTCAGGAATGAATTAAATTCGTGAACCGAGGTTCCACTGTATATAGTTTGTAGATGATCTATTGTAGGTGTTATATGTTTTGGTATAAACCTATTTCTTTATGGTAGGACATCATGTTGACAGTTTCAGTATTTTCAAATACTTTTACTGTAGCAATGTTTTACTTATAGTATTTATATCTTACAGGGGCCTCATTGGGCGAGATGCTTTACCTATCTTGCTGCCAAATGCAGTTTATCGTCATACCCAGGACTAACGGACGAGGCTGAAATTTGAACCCGGCTCGCTGGTTCCACTTTCCGCCCCCAATAATCGATACACTGACCGCAATTTCGATGACCTGGCGCTATCTCTCAGCTTAATTGTGTACTCCATCATAAAAGGGCATTTTTTTTTTCTTTTAAGTGCCTTAATTCTTCGAGACATTTTTTAATATCTTGAGTCTGTAGAACTCGCCATATCTGGAAGCATTCATCTTAATTTTAGGGTCGAGTTAATTGCCCAGGAAGAGCAAATAAAAATAAGAGAGAAAAAAGAGAGGCCTTTCCTTTTCCAATGTATGTCGAATTATTTCGCTGAAGCACCGGGCGATAACAACTTGTACAAGTTCCTAAAATGAATTTCATCATTTGGGAATGCTTCCTTAATCCTGGAAATGACGCGTACCTCAGTTGAATGATCGCCCAAACTAAACAGAGACGGGTTTTATAGTGCGAAGATGCTTCTAAGATTTCCCTAATGTTATGCAAAAGAGTCTTCAAGAATGCAACAAAAGAAAAAAATATTCCAAGTAGGTAATTTACAAAATTCTATTTTTATAAAAGCGAAGCAGATTCTCCGACCATCAAACGGTGTAGGTGTGTCACTTTGCACACACATGTGGAATGTACAGGGGGCCGACATTATTTTTCAGACACTTTATTTTTTCAAGTTTTAGGTAGCAAAGGCAGTCTGTACTGTTTTAGTGTAATGGCAATAACATTTAAAAACTGTTTCAATATTACAAATGGAAAAGCAGAATTCAAATTAGAAGTATTTTTATTTATTTTACAAATTTTCACATTACACAGGTGACAGTATTTTTCGAACATTGCAGAAACAATGCTAATAGTTTATGGCAGCACCCTTTTTTTCAATGACTTCTATCAGTCTATCTTCATAATGTACGTACATATTGATAACAACGTCTCTTCGTGTTTCCAGCAGTCTATTTTTAGCATCTTTTATGCGCTGCCACAGTTCAGCCTCTCTGGTTATTTCTGGCCCGTCGTAAACAAGCTCTGCAAGCATTTCCCATATGTTTTCAATTAAATTTAAGTCTGGACTTCTTACAGGCCATTCCAGAGCAGTTATATTTGCTTGACACATCCAATTTTTCACTGATTTGGCCACATGGATGCTGCAGTTATCTTGCTGCAAAATAAAATTACTTCCCATTTCTTTTTCTATGAGTGGTAGGGCTCTCTTTTCCAAAAGTTCTCCGTAGCTCAAGCTATTTTGACGTCCTTTTAACCACTCGAGCCACAAGTTTCCATTCGGAAATACCATACCCCAAACCATGACTCTTCCTCCTCCCATCTGTCTCTTGTTGAGAATAACAGGTTCACCTTTTCTCGACCATGTACACCACCCGTCAGGTCCATCGAACTTAAAACGTTTTTCATCAGTAAATATCACTTTCTTGAAGTCGACATGGTTTGTTATCCATCTTTTGGCACTTTCCAGCCTTGCCTCCTTGTGTTTTCTCGTTAGTGTAATTCTTTTCTTGCTTTTAGCATACTTAAGTCCAATTTCGTGTAGCTTTCTTTGTACAGTTCGAACACTGACGTCAAATTCACACTTCTCCTTTACTTTCTTCGCTGTCACCTTTTTTCCAGATGATAACAACCTCGTAACACTCCTCTTCATTCTTTTCTGTTCTCTTGGAAATTGTTTTTTTTTCCGTCCTCTCTTCTTCTTCCGCTCATAGTCTGTACTTAGCATGTATTCAACTGTTGACTTCGGTAGCTTCATCTCAGCGGCAATCATTCAGATGCTGAGCCCGTCTTCTCTCTTCTTTTGGACCAAACTGATGACTTCTTTTGAATGCATTCTTCTTCAGGATTTTAATACGTTTTCGCAGTGAATGGTAAAGATACTCAAACGTAATGGTCAGGGAACAATTTACCTGCAGAAAATTTGCATATTGTAGACGTTCGACGACTAAATCATTAAAAAAAAACGGAATTTGTGTCATGTCCGATAAATAGTGTCGCCTAAGTTGAAGTAAAAATAAAGAAAACATGAAACCAAAGACAAACCCATCAATCAATGTTCATACCATTAACGGACAGTTACTGCTGAACTGCCTACCCATCAACACAAAAGCTCTCGGCAGCAAAAAAAAAAAAAACCCACCTTTAAGCACACTTTTCAAAGTGTCCCAAAAATAGTGTTGGCCCCCTGTATATATGCTGTACGCGAGTCGCTTACACGTGCTTGTATCATTTAATGTACACACACGAACACATACAGTTTCACATTAGAATAATACATTCACCGCCCACCCAGTCTGGACAACACCAACACTGAGATGAGCGATAAAATCAAATTTGTGGAGAGGGGGGGACATTTTTGGAACTATAAAATATGAATAGTTTAGAAATTATTCAGTGACAGAATTATTATTCCTTTCACTGGTTCCCAAAACTGCATGAATTTAAGCGCGCTATTAGGTTGACATCTCGGCCCCACCCTCTCACTATTGAAACGACTAAATTAGGTACCTTCATGAGCGCGTGTTTTTTTTTTTTGTTGAATTTTCTTTTTTAATGGGAGCCGTTAATTTTGAAAATCTTGTAAAAATAAAAATAATTGTCGGATTTTCATGAAACTTTCAGTAACTATTCACAAATGATGGAAATTATTATAAATGTCTTTATTTTTTTTTTTTAAATCATGGTAATTTTTTTATTTTATTTATTACACCCCCCCATAAGTAATTTCATGAAAACTCATGAAATTCTAAGGTGTTCCAATTTAGCGACTAATTAGTTAAAAGCACAAGGCTTTGACCAAAGCAAATCCATTTTATTTTTTATTTTATTTCGGACCCATCTACCTTAAAATCAGCTCTGAATTGTAACATACAAAACTCAATAAAACAAAGATATTATTTAATTTCAAAAACTTTTAGTTGCTTTTACTTATTTGTATGACTATGAATAACATTTCCTGAAAGCAAAAAACATTTTCGATGAAAAATAAGTTTTTACAACAATTATTTGTTATTTCTTATTGTTAAATTTATGTTTATTGCTTAAAGTTGTTAAATATTTTAAAATTGATCAAAATGGTGTTGCAGTTAGTCAATGTATTATTAAGTAGATAATATCATTTACAGATTATAAAATAAACCTGGTTACAATCAGAAAGTTGCTTTTAGGTAAAAATCTAATATAACATGTTTTTTTTTGTGTCAAAAATAGCTTAAATTCAAATATACGGAAGACCGGAAACGAAACATCATGAAAACAAAAGAAAGCCACGTGGTTTGCATGACTAAATGTTGTTCTCCACTGTCAGTTAGCCTTTCCATTTCAAAATTAATAAAATGAAGGGAAATACAAATAATACCATGAAATAAAATATAATAAATGTATATATTTATATTCTACACTTAGCCTTTCATAAGAAAGATACCTAATTAAAGTAATTACAGTGTAACCCTGACATAAGAGAGTTGTCGGGGCCCGGAGACGAAGTCTCTTATATCCAGGTTTCTCTTATCCGGGTTTGATCTATTTTGTTTAGGTAAGTATGGTTCTAATTTGGGACCACATAAAATCTCTCTTATATCCGTGTTTCTCTTATACCAGGGTCTCATATCTGAGTTACACTGTAATTAAATTATATTAATTTGTATGCACCTTTATGAAATATTTTCTGTCAACAGTCTTAGTTAAAAAATTTTCATAAAGCATCGTACACGTAAAGATGGAACGCTAAGAAACAATTAAAAATTAAAACGCTGTAATTTTCCCTTAATAACTGGTTACGTAATTCGGTTCAATAAAAAGCTAAATTATTTCTCTTTTGTCCATCCGTACGATGAAATTAGGTCTCGTAAGCTGTCAATTCTTGATGACAGCATCAATCAACACATCGAAAGTGTCGCTACTGTTCACACCTTCTGTCTTTTTTTTTTAAAGTACACTTTTCAGCGCGTAAAGTAAGTAATGTTTTCTTTCAAAATATGTTAAATAAGCATTTAAATTTTAAATTTTGTAAAAATAATTTTTTTTAAAAGTGTAACTATTTCTTGGCAGAATTTTAAACGGAAAAATTTAACTTTTTTTTTTACAAAATTTTAAAAAATTGAAGACAATCGAAAAAAAAAAAAAACATGATTTTAAACGACAAATTTGAACGTGCTCGAAATGATAAAAAAAATTTAAAAAATAATCAAAAAATACTTTGATCTTTCCTCTTGATTATAATATAAACAGTTAGACAAATAAAAATTATTTTCGTCAAGTTTAAGGCCATTTTTATCATGCTATGCTCATTTTCTGGCAATCTCATGAAGGTACCTAGACTAAATGTAGCCAGCTCTTCTACTCCAACAGCTTTTTACCTAGCACCTCCCGTCAGCGGAACTTGCTTTCCTGGTAGCTATAATCTTCAAATATCCAAATGTAATGTCAATCGACATTTTCTGATGCCTTGATCCCTGTCTTTCTCTTTATCCTTTTCCCAAACACTCCTCTTTACTCTTACTCTCTGTAACCCCTTGCATACTAGTGGCACTTAAAATGTTTTTAAAATGTGTACAAAATATTTGGTCTGTCATAAAATTAAAATATACTTGTGCATACGGAAACGTACATCCAAAAATTAGAATCAAATTGAAATCGACATCTGTGTCACACAGGTTAATTTCCCTGTCGGAAACCAACCCCCTGGATAATAGGTTAAGCCGAACTGTTTTTTATGACCACTTCTGTTTAAACTGGATATATATTTGTAATAAATGTGATATTTTAAATGGACAAACAATTTACATTTGAAATCTGATCATCTTGCCGTCAGCGAAACGACAGGTACCGAACTCACATTAAATAAAAATAAGTAAAACAAATTAAAAATACCATATTTTACGCTGTATAAGACATCCCCGAATATAACACGCACTTTAATAGTTAAGCTAAAGTTGAAGAAAAAAAAGATATAAAAATAATTTGTAGTAAAAATGAGATTAAAATTGTATGAGAAAAAGATAATTAAAATATTAGAATTGTGTAAAAATTAATATAGAAACTATTTTAATAAAAATAAAGTTAATATTGATTATATATATTATATATATAAATTGCGTCTATATGCAAAAGAGGTATTGTCAAATATTTTATGTAAAATTCATAGATATGTGTTATCCAATGAAATAATTTGTACTATTATGTATAGCGAGTAAGCATGAAAGCAATTACGTCCCAATTTTCAATTTCAGATTGATATTTCGTATTTCTTCAGTAATTATAGCAACTTGCAGTGTCAAGAGATTATTTGCAAGAACTAGAATTTAGTATTATGGCTCGTAAAAAAGAACTAACAATGAATGAAAAGAACTATATAAACAAAGAAATTAGCAAAGGAAAGTCTTCGCTTCAAATTTCTTAAGCATTTGAAAAGGGATCATCGAACAATCAAGAAAATATGTCAAATGGGAATTCAAACAAGGAAAAAAAAGTCTCAGGCTGAATTCAGGAATTTAAAAAGGCAAGATCTATCACATATCCGAAGAGAATTAATAAGAAACCCAAATGCGTCAAGTGCGTTCATATTTGATGCCGCTGGAGCTCCTATGGTGTCAAGGGAAACGAGGTGTAAAGCATTAAGGAAGTTTGCTGATGTAAAAAAATCAAATAAAGAAACCCATTTTAACAAAAAAAACATAAGGAAAGAAGATTGCAGTGGGCAAAAAATTACATGAAAACTGATTTCAGTAAAGTGCTTTTTGCAGACGAATCAAGGATCACTCACGATGGGCCCGATGGGTGGGCTCGAGGATGGATGGGCTCGAGGATGGGTTTGCAAGCAACATGACTCAAGAAAATTTTTTAAACGCCAACAAGGCGGCGATGGGATCATGATATGGGCTGGGATTATTGCTAATGAGCTCGTGGGTCCATTTAAACTGAAAGACGGGGTTAAAATGAATTCCAAAAGTTACTGTGATTTTCTAGAGCAATATTTCTTTGAATGGCTTGATAACCAGTCTTTAGCCAAGCGTAGATCTATGATCTTTATGCAAGACAACGCACCAAGTCATGCATCAAAGTTTACTAAATCCTGGTTGAAAGAAAAGGGATTTGTTGAAGATTCTCTTATGGACTGGCCTTCAAATAGCTGTGACTTGAATCCCATTGAGAACCTGTGGAGCATCCTCAAGAGAGATATTTATTCTAATGGAAGGCAATTCAACAGCAAGTGTGACCTCTGGGAGGCAGTTAATGTTGCTGCAAACAACTTACCAGCCGCTAAAATTGCAAATCTAACACCAGATGTTGACAATAGGCTGCTAAGAGTTATTGGAAAGAAAGGAGCATTTGTGCAATAAATTTTAGGAGGTTCTTATTATTTTTTGTTAATATATCTTTTTTTTTAAAATAACATTTTTTTTAATGTTTTTCCTTTAAAAAATTGACGAATTTGTTCTAAAATCTTTTCATATTATTTTTTTACATTAGTTTTACAAGGTATAATAATGTAAAAGTATCAAAATAAATAGTTGCAAATAAACTACTGACAGTCAAATTAGTCTGTTTTGTTAACTTAGTAAAATTTTTTCCAACCAAAAACAATAGTTTTCTCTATCACTATATATCTAAGTTAATAATATTGAGTAGAATCTAAACAACATCATAATAGGATTTCGAACATTAAAGACGCAACTCTTTATACTAATTCATAACTTGCATATAATCTCTAGGCGCAGTTTATATATATTGACAATGCTTTACCTCTTGCCATGATGATAACGTTCTAGCACAAATATCAATTACAGTATGTTCCGTTTGTATTATTTAGACTAAAAATAACTACTGATAACATTATTGGAACATTCTAAAATATTCCACTTGAATAATCTAGAGTATTAAAGTTTTAAAATCTGAAATTTTCATTGTACGAATACTTTTTTCACTCATTAAAATTGATAAATGGGATTTATTTTTATTACCGTATTTTCTAGCTTGGAAGACACACCCTAATATTAGAGAGAAGTTTCTAAGAAAAAAAAAAGTCATTCTCATAGAACAACACATTCACCATGCGTCCCTCACATAATGGCACCACGTATTTTTTACATTAATCATTCGTCCGATTTTGTTTGTATGGCAATGACATACTAATTAAGAGCAGAAAGGTTCCCGCCACTGCTAGTAAACAGAGCATGTTTAAAATTGTGGCTCGGCTCCAGGAAGGTTTATAGTCTTGGAAATACTTGTAACAGCCAAGTACTGAGGTTACATCATATAAAAGGCTGAATTAGATAGATAGCTAACATTATAGTGTAAGCAATGTAAAAGTTTTCAAATCTGGAATTTGTATTCTACGAATACTTTCTTCAAATATTAAAATTTATAAATAGGATTTATTTCTATTATTTCTTCTGTTTTCTATGCATATTAATTATTATGCATCTGAGTACAGTTAATTAAATGAAAAGTGTGTTTATTCATCAATTGGGAATACAATAAATTAAAAATTTGTACGTGTACGAATATTTGCCCCCCTCTCTCATATATATATATATATATATATATATATATATATATATATATATATGGTCCCAAGGGAAAAGCTCGGTGGGGTAATAAAAACGATCTTGTAAAGTGTTAACTGCATTCCACGAGGTGTTAACTCCCTGACACATAATGCCCGAAAATACCGGATGCCCCAGTTCAAAAGGTGTCGTTGCCTTGGCAACTCAACGCATGATTGCTTCGTTACTGACAAAAATTTACTTTTCGCGTCTAGCGCTCAGGTGTGTTTCAGGTGACAAATCTGTTTTCAGAAATGCGCGTTAGACAATATGAAATATGCTTAAGTCTTCCGAAGAAAATTGTCAACAAAAAAAAAAAAAAAAAAAAAAAAAAGCTGATAAAACTAAAGTTTCAAGAAAAAAAAAATATAAAAAAAAAAAGGGACAAAACGTGCCCCGCAAAATAAGACAGTGTCGAAAGGGCGGTTTTTTCCCATGACACCGCTTCACTCTTCGGCATTTGTTTATGGTTTTAAAAAGCAATGATTAGAATTGGAATAAAGCCTTCGTCCACCTTAAGCAACCATACGGACATAGGGTACCATCTCTACGTTATTCTAGGTCTTTTGTCTAAATTACAACCCCCATATCATCGACATTTTTTCTTCTACCACCCCCCAACACCCTAAAACGACCGATGAGTAAGCGAATCCTTTTTTTTTGTGTGTGTGAATCTACAAGAAATATGGCGATCGATACGTACAATCAAAAAAAAATCTACCCGATCTTTTGAACAGGAGCAGAGGTTCATCCCTCGTCCCCTGTTTAGGATTCGGTTTCCGATTCCTTCTCTAAAGTCTACCTCCACATTGTATTTGTAACGTCTCCGACTTGACTAATGAAATGTTATTCACTAATTAAATCTTGGTCTCTTCAAGTCTAGAGTTAGCCATTACTTTTCCTGTATAGCCCTATAAACTTCACTGCTTTCCTATGCTGATAAAACACCACGCAGTAACACTAACTTCAGTGGCTCTTGGGCCTTGTATTGAGTGAACAGGAGTAAATAAAATAAATATATCAAAGTGAATTATTATTATATACTAATTTGATGTCAACGATAAAAATATTTCTACAAAATTTAAAAAAAAAAAAAAAACAAAAAAAAAAAAACTTTAAAAAATAATTCTATTTTTGTATGTTTTCTGTCAATTCATCCCAAATAATGTAAAGTTACTTATCACAAATGTTAATTCATCTCAATTTTATATCAAAATTTGTTTTTCTTTTATTGAATTTTTGGCACTCTTGAAATTATATTAATTATTATATAATTTTAAAATTCAAAGTTTGTTTAGCTTGCCTCGCAACAACTCCAACCCTCAGAATGAAAGATTGCCAGAAATCTGGGGGTTATTCACATTTCATAAGTGCGGATTATATTTGAGGTTCTTACAAAGAATGTTTTACAATTAAAAAAAAAAAAAAACTGTCTTGGGTTTAACAGGGTGAGCGCGAACGAGGACCCTTACACTTAGCAATATCGTACCCGAGTCGCCCACGTCAATTCAATTCGCTCTGGAAGAATTTGGTGCGAATTTTAGTAAATATAATTTGGGAGTGGACTAATATTTTGGGGTGAATTAACAGAAAAGATGCCTCTTTTTACCGAATAATTTTCGAAAATATCGTTATCAGATTTTTTTAGAATTTAAATTTTTTTTTCTTAACTTCAACTTATTCCAGTATCTCATTTCAAATCCAATCAAATTCTGTATGAACTATCCATTAAATGGCAAAAGCACATGCAAGTACAACAGACATATGCATATACCGAAAGTGTTGAAAATAATATTAGCTCAAGCCCCGGGGGGCTAATCCTTCCATGCTTTACCACTCCTTCGGGAGGAGAGCTGGGGTTATTACTCAGCGCCTGAGGCATCACCAAAAGTGGAAATTACCAAAGAAGCTTGAGCAATTTTTGCATGTCGTTTCTGAAATCCCACATTGAATAGTAGATAGGTTCGCCTATCGCTCGGTTCACACTCCTCCTCAGTCTTTTGAAACGGAGTAGAGGTTGCCTCAGGATCGGGTTTCCGGTTACTTCTAAAAGTCTACTTCAACTCTATACTTATGACGTCTCCGCCTGAACACAGAAATTTTATTTATTTATTTATATATTTTCATTATCCCCAATAGGAGTAGATAGGTTCACCTATCGTCCGGTTCACGCTGATCCTGAGTCTTTTGAACAGGAGCAGATGCTTATCCAATGTTTCCTGTTTAGAACTGAGTTTCAGGTTCGTTCTAAAGCTTTCTCATACTCTTTCACTCCCAGTAACCCCTTAAGTCTTAGTGGCGTTGTCGGCTTTCCAGGGGTGAATTGAAACAAACTTCGACCTTGGGCGCACATATAAATACCTAAACATTATATACGAGCATGGAGAGTCACACATAGACAGTGTGTGTAACGGACACAGAATTAGGTCTTCTTTCGTAATGATTGAAAAACAACTCACTATTTTATGTATGAATGGCCAGCCAGGAGTCCAGTGTGGCTTTTTTTGGGTGTGTGTGTGTGTGTGGGGGGGTTCTACTATACCAAACCAATACTTTGGAAGAATTTGACGGGCGAATACAAGAAGTTATTTCTTACATACCACAAGTGTTGCTGGTAAAATCAGTTGACGTGATTCATGGACGGCTCGCGATGTTGGTTGCGAAATCTTGTGCCCAAATGGAGTTAAATAAAACCCCATGCTAAAAAGTTTTCTTCTCGTACCCATTTCTTGTCAAAATTATAGTTAATAAATAAATTATAAGTATTTTGAAATGGGGAGTTACTTTTCAAACACCCTGTAGATTTTTTTTTGGGGGGGGGGTTGAAACACTTTTTTGATGTTTTAGAATTATCTGACCAATTCATTTATGTAGACTTCTTGGAAATTCCTAATGAAACAAGAGCAGAAACGGTGGAAATGTCTTACAGGCGAGGAATTTATTTAGTCCAAAAAAAAAAAAAAAAAAAAAAAAAAATATATCTGGGATTTATCTTAAAAATATTGGAATAAACATTCCAGTCTCAACTTGTTTATATTTAGAGGACGGGGTTCTCGATACAAGTCGCGGGGATGTGAGGTGGGATCTGCAATCAGAGACGAGAAAGGTATTCGTTTAAGTAATAAAAGTTTCTATGCCCATATGTTAGATTACAAACAAAAAGAAACAATGTGACAACCTATTGACCTCGCAATGTCTGAAAAAGGTGCCGAGAAGTTCTCGACTTGACCCACTTCTCAAAAATCAGGTTTTAAATAAGAGAAGAATACTGATTTTGAGAAATGAATCAGGCCGAGGGACGTTGCAAAAACCTTCTCGCCTATACACAGACATACAATTTAGAGTAGTCTTATTAAAGGTCATTCAGGACGTGGGCGGTTATAGCTCTTCACAACTTCCTATCTTTTGTAACAACATTTGTCTTTTTACTATCCCTACCAGTCCCTGTTCATTTTCACACGTTCGTTAGGTAGGTTGTTCGTTTTTTTCTCCCCTTTGTCCTTCTTGACTTCAGTACGTTCTGTGGGTATCAAGTTTTCTAAACCCTCTTTCTTCATTATATATCTTCGTCTTACTTAAAAGTAACCCCAAAACGCCGGAAAAGTAAAACTTACATATTAACTTGGAACAAAGAACACTAGGTAAATCCAAAATGGCTGCAATAACATTAATAGTTTTAATAAACACCCGGAGCCAAATGAAAACTACGTTTGTTATTGGCTAAAAAACGATAACCAACATTCTGAATTCGTACTTCGAATAACGGTTAATGACAAAACGGAATCCGCCTTTCTGATTGGCCCAAACACCAATAGTTAAAAAATTAAACAAATCCCGATCGGTGAGAATTCTTCCATAGGATTGAATAAAAGTATCTCATTTGAGTAGTCACAAATAGTGTTAAAATTCTTGCAACCCTGTAGAAGCTATAAGCCTGATATCATGGAAGCCCGAAAGTTTCTGACCCCGGAATAGAGCACTTAAAAAGAAACCCAAAAAACAACAACATTCTCGTGCATAATATATGCGTATAAAATGAACGGGGAACTGAAAGGGAAGTTATAAAAATGAACCCATTCAAAATGAAAATCAAAAATTCGTATTCTGCGTTTGCGAGGATCTACCTTAAGAACGAATCTGTCTTTAATATTTCTGAAAGAACATGCTATGTCATTCCAGAAAGTAGGTGATCATGGCACTCCACATCTTCCTACATTTTGTTGCTTTAAGTAACTCTTAAGTAATTTATAAAGAGTTTGTTTTAGGGTGGGAAAAAAGAAAAAATTCAGGTGAATATTTTCATTTTTTTTTTTTTTTTACATGCAATACAAATTTGGGTAATGGCTTTAAAAGTAGGCGGAGGGGAGAGAAGATAAGCGTTATGAGAGGGGGGATAGAGAGGCGTTGAGGAGAGTGAAGAAGAGTAGTAGGGAGAGAAGAGAATTGAAAAGTATATGGAGACAGGTGAAAGGAGAAAAGAAGGGCAAGGGAGAAGGTGAAGAGGGATAGAAAGATATGCGATTGGGGGGACAGAGAAACGTTTAGAGAGAGATAGAGGGGGGTAACAGAGACGTTTAGATTGGTTGGTTGATTTCTAGCGGCATATAAACCTCTGAGAGAGACGTTTTAGAGAGAGGGATAGAGAGGGCAGTGTCGTTTAGAGAGAGAGAGAGAGAGGACAGTGTCGTTTAGAGAGAGAGAGAGGACAGTGTCGTTTAGAGAGAGAGAGGACAGTGTCGTTTAGAGAGAGAGGACAGTGTCGTTTAGAGAGAGAGGACAGTGTCGTTTAGAGAGAGAGGACAGTGTCGTTTAGAGAGAGAGAGAGAGAGAGATGGACATAGATATTTACAGAGAAAGAGACGTTGAGATGCAAACATTTTGGCTTTTTGATTTTTAAATCTGCTTGTTTTCTTTCTTTCTTTCTACTAACGAGATTGGTGCGTCTGTCTTACACACGCACACAGAAATCAATCAGCAACGAGCATTTTTGTTAATGAAGTTCAAATTAACTTCGCTTCATTAAGAGAATCCAATTGAAGAAAACAAAAATTCCTGCAACGTCATCCGTGCGGTCGACTTAAATGGGAACAGACTTACAAAACATTCGCTTTATTTACTAGACAAAAAAAAAAAGAAAAAAAAAGAAGTCTCTCCACGGAATTGATTATTTTAAAATTTAACTTAGTTACTAAGAACTGCCATCGGTCCTTAGTTAATATTTATTGTTATTATTACTAGTATTCAACTAATAACCGAGACTATATATCCTTGTCTTTTAGATCAGAAAACTGATTTGGCGAAATGGGTCAGGCCGAGAACTTTGCAGAAACTCTCTCGTCTATACACGGACATACAATTCGGGGTCATTCAGAACGTGAGCGGTTATAGTTCTCCACGACATTCTATCCTTTGTAGCTCTTAGCAACATTTGACTTTACTATTCCTCCCAATCCCTGTTTATCTTTACAGGCTCGTTAGGTATCTTCGGGTTTTCTCCGTTTTGTTCTTGCCTTCAGTACGCCATGTGAGTATCAAGTTTTCTAACTCTTCTTTCCTTATTGCCTGTCTTAGGGTTTTGACCAGTGCACAGGTTGCTTAAATTTTGTGCCAGAACTTTTACTCGTGTTGCATAAATGCTTTTTAAATTTTTATGCTTGGATGATGATGATGATGACGACGACTATTATTATTATTATTAACAACAACAAAATAGCGACATATGTGCACTAGAAGATGTGCAAGAAGCACAAAATCGAAACCACCGAGAGACAGTATGCGCACCAACCAGACACAGTTACCCAAAATAACGATGTAACTATCCTCTGGGAGATGCCAATTCAAACTGACAGGGAAATAAAAGCCAACAGACATAGAAGTACCATCTGAGAGAAAAAAAATTTCCATGAGAATTATCGCGAAATTGTCCAAATACAATAACCTGGAGATCGAGATTAACAGGATTTGGGGAATGAAGACTGAAACTGTAACAACAATAATCGGAACTCTACAGGATACAAAGCAGAAAACCTAACATAATAATAATATTCTGTAGTTGAGGGAGCAGATGTTACCATCCTCTGGTTGGGGCGTGGGGTTTTTATCAATACAGATTGACCAATACAACCTAATCGTATAGGCATTAATATCATTAAGACAGAAAAAATGTTTGCACACTGATTGACATGAGCGTACCAAATGAGAAAAACATTTCTAGGAAAAGGGTTTAAAAAAAAACTAAGCAAATTCACAAAACTGGAGATCGTAATAAACAAAAATGTTGCATTTAAAAAGTAAAAGTGTTGTTCTTGTGTTTGGAGCTTTTATTAACAAAATTTCTAGTTCACCATCTCTCCAGGAAATCCCCAAAATAGTTCTAAAATTTTTTTCGTCATATAGGAAGACCGATTTCTTTAACCAGCAGGCCTATAGACGTAATATACACTGTTCAATAAATAAAAATAGGACGTTTATTTCGAATACGAAGTTGACAGAGTAATGTATGAAGTAATAAAAAAAAATGTCAGGTTAAAAATAAATTTCTCTCTTTCGTGTGTATATATATATATATATATAATGGCTACCTACCCTGATGATGACTTAAGATAGGTGAAAGCTTGGACCATATTTGCTACCTAAATACACGGAATGTATCTGAATATTGCATATATATCTATATAATAAATGCCAATGTCAGTGTGTCACATTCTTTCAACTTTACTCTTAGAGGCCGTAGCCCAACATATCATACCATTTTGGAATCAGATCAACTCCGTGAGAAAATTTAAAAAATTCTGGACGGGGTCTGGACCCGCAAACCTGCAATTTTGGATTCCCAAGTTTTCATTAATTTTAACGATTTTTTTACGTGAAATTTTTGCGCCGAATTTTTTTGTACGATAACAGTTTTTATAACTTGGAAATAAATTTGAGAGTAATCGAAATTAATTGCGAAATCCAGCGAAAGTCAACCATGAAACAAAAATAATTGTTTGTACGAAAATAAGAATCTATGTATATCAAATTATCCTTAAATTAAGTGGCAACAGAAGAATTATCGTTGAACTTTTAAAAGGTAAGCTTAAATATTAACACAATATTTAAATACGGCGATCAATTTTGAGTTCTGTAGTTTATTGTTGCATATCACATCTACTCGTGATGAAGGCCCAATCAAGAGCCCTCCGCAGTAGCCAGCTTAAATGCCACCAGATAATGCAGTTTTTAAGCTAGTTAATATTTGCCTTGAAGATCACTTGCTGCCTAAATACACATAATGAATATTATATAAATATCTATATCGAAAAATGACGCCTCACTGAGCATGTTCCTGTAAGAATCAAAATTACTACAAAGACTGACGGGCAATATCTAGATTTTATAATAAACACAACCAACACAAAGTTAGATCCGAAAGATGGCTGGCCCACAAGAAAGAGAAGCCTTTGTCAGTTGCATTTAGATCAAACAATATTTGTGTATACGTCTACTTAAAGCTCTAAGACGAAAACGGAAACTAAAGAATCATGCCTGTGAGCCAACAACAAAAGACTTCATGACGCATTATCAAAGAACGAAAGGTCACGTGTACTTGAGGGTCAACGTTAGAGTGTGGTTGGGTCCCACCCAGTCTTATCAGCAACTAATTTGTTTGGCATTTTCGGATTCAACATGTCTTTGCTGACGGTACTCGTCTTTCTGGTACTTCATAACGAAGTTCAGAGATAACTAAACAAAAAGCTAGGATTTTTTTAAGTAAAAGAATCAAGAATAAAGCAAGTATTGACACAAATAAAGACGTAAGTATAATGTTGCATTTTTTTTTTCATACGAAAGACAAAAACAGCAATAATTACAAACTGATATGAAAAACTATCAAAATAACACCCACGAATTATATATAGTGTGCATACCGTGCTTACTCGAGTATGGTACGGGTTTTTTTTTATGATCAGTTTTCTTTTATCTGTATTTCTGTGATGAGGTATTGTAACTATTTACACTATTTATATTGTCCTCATCTTGATTGTCATATTCACGACATTTCGGCCTTCTTCAGGTATACATGTTGGCATTTTGAACAAAACCCTTTATTTCGTCCATCGAAGAAGAGTGTTCTAGTTCCAAATGCCAGGCCTCTTCTGGATATCTCAATTTCGATTATTTTACTTTAGTGACAACTCTCCAAGTTTTTTTGTTCACCTATGCTGTGGACAGGTATTGATCTCACAACATTTTGGGCCAAGTTACTGGATTAGTTAAACCAACGATTTTATCCACTGGATTGCCCAGTGGATAAAAGCGTTGGCTGCAAAGTAATCCAATGAATAAAAGTGCTTGTTGAAGTAATCCAGTGACTTGACTCAAAGAGTTGTGAGTTCAATACCTGGCCACACTAGATATAAACAAAAAAACTTGGAGAGTTGTTAAAAAAGGGAAATAACAGAAACCGAGACATCCGGAAGAGGCATGGTACGTGGAACTAGAACAATCTACCCCCCAGTGGACGAAATAAAGGGTTCGGTTCGAAATTCCAACGTATATCACCTGAAGAAGACAGGGGCGTACAAAGGTGAACAAAAACTTGGGAGAGTTGAATTACTAAAGTGAAATAACTGAAAATCAGATATCCTAAAGGGGCATGGCACGTGGAACTAGAACAATATCTGTTATTTCCCTTTAACTCAACTCTCCAAGTTTTTTCGTTCACCACTGCTGTAGCCTGGTTTGAAGTCACAACTCTTTGGGTCTAGTCACTCGATCTAACCAACGCCTTTATCCACTGGGACATGTGTTCTTGAGGACATCTGTGTATGGATTTCTGGGACTTATAAACCTAATGTCTCAGCAACCGTTTTTACCAGTGCTCATATTGTAATTTTTCCGTTGTTATTATTATTGCATTTTTTTTTACCCAGAGCTTATATTGCAATTTTTGTTGTTATTCATTGCTTTTCTCTAGCATTCCTTATTAGTGGTTCCCATACTATATTCATTTCTATGCTTGGTCGTCTCAGGAGATTTCTGTGGCCCAGCATATGTGCTGATTCCTTAAGTTTTCATATTTTCTATGTCTATTATTTCAACCTCATCCCACAGGGAGCGGTCATCTTCCTTTTCGCTCCATATGTGGTCATCTATGCCTGATTTTTCTGTTTCCCCCTGTGTTACAGCTTTACGATGTTCTTGCAGTCTTACCTAAAGGGGGAAATCTGTTTCTCCCTCATATTTCTTACCACAGCTGCACGGGATGGCATACACACAGTCCTTAGTCAGGTTCTCCTCTATGGGTGGGGTCTTACTCGGAAGAGGTGTCTGCGAAGTGTTGGGCCACTTTTGAAGGTTTTCCTGATGTTATATGGACCAGAGATAATCCCTTCACCTAGAAAACAGCTTCAGTCAGCCTACCCTGAGTGTTGTTATCCTCTTGTACCCTTCTATCCCAGTTGGTCGGAGCTGCTGTCATGTACCGGGGTAGTTGTTATGCTGTAGGATACTGCTTATAGTGACCATTTCTTGTTCATATATCTCTGGCTCCCCACTTATGACTTTTGATCGATGTTGTAAGTAGTGGACGAACTCTTTCTTTACACTGTACGGGTGGTGGGAGTTGAAGTTTAGGTATTGTCCGGTGAATGTAGGCTTGCGGTATACAGATGTCTTGAACCTATGCTCTGTTCAAGATATTAGTACATTCAGGTAGACGAGTTTGTTGTTTTTTCTCTTCATTATGAACTGTATCGATAATCTTATTGCGTTCACATGGTCCAGTAGTAGCTGAACCTCTTCCTGGCGTGGCCAGAGTATGAAGGTGTCATCTACGTATCTCAGCCATAGAGTTGGCTTTAGTGATGTAGTTTCTAATGCCATTTCCTCAAAGTATTCCATATATAGATTTGCCATTGCCGGTGATAATGTCGAGCCCATTGCTAAGCCCACATCCTGTCGATATATATTTGATCCCATTCCAAAGTGTGTTGTTTGCGTAAAGAAAATCAGCATCTACATCAGGTTATCTATTGGTATACTGGTCCGTTCTCCTAGGGATGAGTTCAAGGCCAGTCCTGACTAACGAGAGTACCTCCTCTGTGCGTACCTTGGTGAACAAACTCACCACGTCCAGGCTCTCCATCTGGTTGGATTGGATTATTTCCACGATGGTGACTTTCATTTGTGAGCTGGTTATATCTACTAGGAAGTGACTCCGAGGGTGGCACACGGTGCTTTGGAATACCGTCTTTGTGAATTTGCGTTCCGTTTTCATTGTAGGATCTTCTTTTACTTTGCTGTAGCTACCATTCGCAACGAGGTCTTCCAGTTTTTCTGTATACACCAACGGCCGAAACGTTGTGAATGTGGTAATGGAAATAAAGATAGTATAGTATAGTATAGTATAGCTGGCCACTCGTATTCGAGGATATCTGTCTACTAGGGCCGCTAGCCAATCCCTATTGTATACGTTTGCTCAGGCGCATTTGTGTTTATTCAACACCCACAGAGCCCACCTGTGGTTTATACTACAGCTATACCGAGCAGACCTCTTTCCCAGTTTCTGGGAAAGAGCGTTTTATCTAGCGTGATCAACAATTTGAACAAAGGCCAACACGCCCAAACCCACGATGACTTGTGACTTAGTACCTAGCACAGCTGTCGACGGCCCCCAATTTCGTTCACAAGGCTTGGGTGAACCCGTGGTATTGTTTTCAGGGATCGACTCCTCCAGTCCGATAACAACCTTCCAGACAAATCGACCATGCTGAGATTCGAACGTTCTAACCACTTGGCCACGTGCCCATATGAAGATGAGGATAACAGTCCAAATAATGTAAATAATATACATAATACCTCATTTCAGAGATATAGATAGACCAGTAATACATTTTTAGAAAAAAAAAAATTATAAGCAATAAAAATCTTGGCATTAAATAACCCATTGAAGTTAATATGCCGTAAAACAGAACAAACTAAAGTAAATCTGAACTAGCTATGAGCTTGTTCAATCATTAACTGAAAAATTAAGATTCATCAGAAATTTCAAATGGTATATAGAGATTAAAACTGGGCTAAAACATGAGTAAAGGCTAATTTTACTGCCTATAGTACCATTTTATGGTTGACTTCATTTGGTTACAGCGATTAAAGTGGGTGACTATCATCTTAGTCCCTTTTGTGATTTGAGAGATTCATACAGGGTCGTTGTGTTTTTGGCTGACAGAAATTAATTTGTTGAATTCAGCCTTTCTTCTGGAATTGTACGTCCGGTCGAACTCAACATACGATGAATCTCCAACCCTTGCGTCTCGAACTGCTACATCGAACCAGTTTCCCACTTCTTTGCTGAGCACGTGGTTTTTTTCTTCTTTTTATTGGGCCTGACACATCCGGGTTTTCCGTTCGATTTTTGGCGGAAAGTCTTTGTCATCGGTTGAATTTTTTATGACGTTCACTGACCCACATAAACTATGTCCGGGTTCTGTCAGTTACCGAGGATAGGAACAATAGAAGGAAGGAAAGGAAATATGTGTAATAGCGAGGAGAGAGAGAGAGAGTTTTTATTTGTCAATCTCTTTGTGAAAAGGAAAGTGTCTATTTCCATATGGTGTTACTACTACTACCTAATCGTACTACAAGGAAAACCGTAAAATTTTCACGGTTAAATTTAGTTATTATTAAATATATGATAAAATCCTACAGGAAGAGAAAGTCTCTCTTTGGATCAAAGTGAGCTGGTAAATTAATTTTAAAAAAGGCACACAACTTTCAATTTTTGTGCGATTCTTCGAAATCCCGAGGATGGACCCAAACTTTTGGCCTATAGTGTATTGTCAAGAATGTATAGACTGAGAGATATCATGATAAACGCTACAAGAATTAAGATATCCATATTTCGAAAATCTCAGAATGATTCATTTTGAAACTGTAGACATTACGAGACACGTTCAAGGGCAGACCAACCGAAAAGTAATGCTTTTTTAAGAATACAATGGAAATATTTATCCGAATAATTCCGAGCATACTGACAATACTTATCCTCTAAGGTTGAGGAATAAATCGGGTGAAACGAAGGGATCCGAACAACAAGCATGGGGATATATTAATTAAAATAATTAATGACAGGAAAAGCCAAGAACGGATGGCAGAGCGTTCGCAAAAGTAGGGATCGAAGTATGGAAAGAGGAAAACATTAGTGTAAAGGAAAATGCTTTCTTTTATGAGATTCTAAGAACAGTAAGATGACTAAAGAATGCATCGACCGAAACGTTGGGATGAAGGATAGAGGCAAGATTTAATGTGTCAGTGTGACAGGAGAAAACGCTCAATCTTAGAAGTTAAGAAAATATTTATCAACAGAGAAATGTTATACAGAGCTGGAAGAATGGAAAAGGCGGAAGTTTGATATCTCAGACAGAGAGAGGGTGAGAGTAGATTACTGAAAACTTTGCAGTAAACGATATTGAAAAGAGAAAGAGAGAAAATGAAAAGAGAAAGAGAGAAAATGAAAAGAGAAAGAGAGAAAATGAAAAGAGAAAGAGAGAAAATGAAAAGAGAAAGAGAGAAAATGAAAAGAGAAAGAGAGAAAATGAAAAGAGAAAATGAAAAGAGAAAGAGAAAATGAAAAGAGAAAGAGAGAAAATGAAAAGAGAAAATGAAAAGAGAAAGAGAGAAAATGAAAAGAGAAAGAGAGAAAATGAAAAGAGAAAGAGAGAAAATGAAAAGAGAAAGAGAGAAAATGAAAAGAGAAAGAGAGAAAATGAAAAGACAGACAAAGAAAGACAAAGAAAGACAAAGAAAGACAAAGAAAGACACAGAAAGACACAGAAAGACACAGAAAGAC
This sequence comes from Acanthosepion esculentum, assembly GCA_964036315.1. NCBI lineage: Eukaryota > Metazoa > Mollusca > Cephalopoda > Sepiida > Sepiidae > Acanthosepion > Acanthosepion esculentum. The sequence continues at coordinate 83,834,340 of OZ038501.1, forward strand.
ACAGAAAGACAGAGAATAAGAAAGACACAGAGAATAAGAAAGACACAGAGAATAAGAAAGACAAAGAGCAAATGAAAGAGCAAATGAAAGAGAAAGAGCAAATGAAAGAAAGAGCAAGAAAATGAAAGAGAAAGAAAAAACAAAAAACTGCTTACGTCAGATTCAACAAAGAACAAGAAGAGATACGTTTTTAATCTAACAATTTTAGTTATTGTGGAAGCCGTGTTTTATTTCTTTTTTTTTTTTAACGAAAGACAGAAATTGGAGGTAAAAAACCAGTTCAGATAACAACATCTGTTTATGCTATCTACAAAATGCAGTCAGCAACACATGAGGCGACACAGCAAAACAGATTCTTGCATATTCAGTAAACATCTCCAGAAATTAAAAAAAAAAAAAAAAAAAAATCCACGCTTTGACCGATTCAAGGATTTTTTCTTCTTACGATAATAAAAATACGTTATGTTGGGCAAAATGTTTTATTATCCCAACGGACCAGCCAGTTCTAATCCGTTAAATAAGATATCGATAGACGACGGAATACTGAAAAAGTTCTCAGCTTCACCAGAAAGCTCTCTTAACTCTTAAGAAAGAGAGTAAATAAACAATTTATATTTGGCCAGATTTTTTTTAAGTTGAGTAGTTAATTTTTCGACACTCCTTGACATATTAATGAGTAAAAAGGGGGCTGCCGTATATTCTGAACACACACACTATATATATATATATATATATATATATATATATATATATATATATATGATAGAAATTGTTAGGAGGATTTGATAATTATAATTAAGTAATTCATCGAGTTTGAAAGAAACCTCAACAGAATGCAGAAAGCACTGGACGGCCGCTTCGTCCTATATTTGGGACTCATCAGCAGTGCGCATCCACTACCGAGAATTGAAACCCTGACAGTTGAGTTATCAAGCAAACGTCATACCAACTGTTCCAATGGGCCTCGGTGCACAATCCTATGGTTACAGAGAATTTCAGTTGAGTTCCACCACGGAATATGTGAGCGAGCGGCGCTATATTGAGTCTGATTTGCTACCTCTTTGTCACATTCATTTCCAAGCTATAAAAATTGTTATCGTACAAAAAAATTATCGCAAAAAATAACGTAAAAAATCGCCGAAAACAATCGCAGTAATGAATACTTGGGAATCGAAAATAATTGAAAAAGTGTGACACACTGACATTTGCATTTGTTATGTAGAAGGCGGATTCAGTTTAAAATGACGCCAGGAAGATACGGGTTTCCAAGTATCTATACTTGGAAACTATAATTTGGAAAAATTAAAATTTCGCTGAAATGTGTTGGAAATTTTCATGTGTTAATCTGAAATCAGTAAAAAATACGCACTTTAAGCAAATTTTAAACTAACCCCGGGAGGACATGCGCTAAAAAATGGTAAAATTGGAGAATAAATACACTCTGGAAAGAGAAGACGCCATCTTTTTTTGAGGAAGACAAAAGGACACAGTAGACAACGATATCGAAGATGACAGCGGCACCTACAATACTAACAACTTAGACGAAATTTACATGGTGTCTACCTCGGACATGACCAGCAATGAAACATTGAACTGTGTTATTTACATTATTCGGACTATTATCCTCATCTTCATTGCCATATTCACAACGTTTCGGCCATTGTACGCTTCGGCCTTCTTCAGGTGACTGGAATTTCAAACTGAACCCTTTATTTCGTCCACCGGGGAAGATTGTTCTAGCTCTACGTGCCATGCATCTTTCGACTGTCTCAGTTATTTCCCTTTAGCTAAACTCTCAAATGACACATGGCCTAGTGGATAAAGACATTGGTTAGATCCAGTGACTAGACCCAAAGAGTTGCGAGTTCAATTTCGTGAACCAAAATCTTGGAGAGTTGTGTTAAAGGGGAAATAACCGAGACATCCTGAAGAGGCACGACACGTGAAACTAGAACAATCTACCCCCAGTGGACGAAATAAAGGGTTCGTATCGAAATTCCAATCAGCTGAAAAAGGCTGAAGCGTACAACGGCCGACACGTTGTGAATATGGCAATGAAGATGAGGATAGTAGTCATCCTAATACCTCATCTCAGAGATATAGACAAAGACTAAACTGTGCTTAATATTTATGTGGTGAACGCAGCGTCTCCAAGGACACGTGTGGATAAAAGCGTTGGTCGGAGTGAACCAATGATTTGACTCAAAGAGTTGAGAGTTCAATATATGGCCACAGCAGAGGTGAGCAAAAACTTGGAGAGTTGAGTTACTCAAAGAAAGTAACTGAAACTGAGATATACCCAGAAAAGGCATGGCGTGTGGAACTAGAACAATCTACCCCGGTGGGCGAAATAAAGGGTTCGGTTCGAAATTCCAACGTATATCACCTGAAGAATGCCGGAGCGTAGGACAAAAAACTTAGAGAGTTGAGTTGAGTTACTAAGGAGAAATAACTAAAACTAAAATATCCAGAAAAGGCATGGCATGTGGAACTAGAACAATCCATCCTAGTGGTTCGGTTTAAAATTTCAACGTATATCTTTAAGAAGACAGAAGCATATAGCGGCCGAAGCGTTGTGAATATGATAAAGATGAAGACACCAGTCCGAACAATGTCAATGGTGTAAATTGTTACAATACCACGTCTCAAAAATATAGACAAATCCTGAAGAAGACCGGAACGTACAACGGCCGAAACGTCATGAATATGGAAATAAAGATGAGGACAATGATGTAACAACAATGTAAATGGTTACAATACCTCATCTCAGAAATATAGACAAATACAGTGTTTAGTTAGAGATTTAAACTGTTGCACATTTGCTGACCCATCGATGGAACACTTTCGGTTGTACCCTCCTGAATATGAAATATACAGTTTTGGAAATGAGTCAAGAAAAAAAAAACTCTTCATTCAACATATTTACAATCTTTTTACTCTATTTCAAGCAACTTCTTTATTGTAGATTTCTACCTTTCTGTCGGCTAAACATAGGTTGCTCGGGAAATAATGTCCGATTTTAGAATCTATTTTCATGCCTGATTTAATGAACTTAAACAGTGTTTAAATCTATCAAAATAGCAACCCTGAACATGTATTTCTGACGAATTACAAGGGTGCCTTTTGCGATAAAAGGTTTGGACGTCAAGAAATCTTTCAATGCAGATTCTGCAACTTCTTTGCAACAAACATTGTCTAGATGCACGAGAAAGTCAGTGCACAATAGAGTGGATGTTTCGTGCCCCAAGTCGGTGACCTTCTGCAGTGTCATTCTGGTAATGTGTGTCCGATCATTGTCATGGAACAGAATTGGATCTCATCGATCAACCAGTGCCAATCGCATTTTACTTAACTGATTGTGCATTTCACCCAGTTGCTGGATGATAATAACTAGCGGTACCAGTGGAAATTTTACGGTGTTTTCCTATTTTAATTATTTGATCAATCATAATTCTTAGGCTATTGATTGAATAAACTCCTACTACTACTACCATCACTACTACTACTACTACTAATAATAATAATGCAAGGATCTTGAAATGGAAATTAAAAATGTGGCACACGAGGACATCAATAATTCCAGTTGTAGTTGGAACCCTCGGATTGATTGGAAAAGGTTCCGATAGATTCATTGAAGAGAAATACAAAAAAAAAAAAAAAAAAAAAAAAAAATGTATTCACAAGTACATCTCACACATTACGAAAAGCTTTATCTATGTTGGTCTCTGGTTGTGAAATGTGTGTACAACAGAAATCAAAGTAATAATAATAAACCACAAATGCAGTTATACCAAAATCAAATCCTCTGAGAATGCAAAGAAGCTTTTACAGGTCAAACAAAAATCGATTGCAAAGGATTTACTTTTATTTTAAATTTCATTAATCATGCAAGAAATTTTTTTTTTTTTTCAAAGACATTATTTCGTTTCTAGTCCAGAGTTTTCAAAAATTTTTGCATTGGTGACACACATTTTTAAAAGTAATTTTTTTTTATTTTGGCACATTACTTCAGTTTTGTTAGCCAAATATATAATTCAGTTTTGTTAGCCAAATATATAATTCAAACTGTACCTAAAAGGAAATAATTCAATGAAATATTTAGTCAATCATTAAAGAAATAAAAGCTAGTAATTAATTACATTAAATTGTCGCGACACATAAGTTTGGGCGACCATGTCTTAGCCCATTGTACCAGATCCTTCGAATCTGGGCATCGCAAGTTAAAATGTTATTGTGATATACTGATAGAGAATTATTCATTTAATGTTAGTTTATTTCATTAATTATTTGGATTAATATCTGCACCATTGCTGCTACTGAAAAAACATTTTCATCATGCACACACGCAATAAAAAAAAATTCTGGATGCGGCAAACTAAATACTTGCAAACAGAAGCAATCTCATAGTCAGTTACAAAAATGCAGGCGATATAGATGAAACAAAAAATGTGCAAATTTTCACTGCTCATGTGTTAGACAGTTTCCGATTCTCAGCTATGGGAAGGCAACCAAACAAATGGTTTTCTCTCGAGATGTAGGCACTTCTCTTAGAAAATATCAGATTCAATGCCGAGTCTGATTATGCAACCGAACTTATCCAAATGCACGAGTAGCGATTCTTTGTCTATTATTTTGGATTTCTATGAAGGTTATGAGTTACCTAATCTTTTCATATATGATCCGCCATACACGACTTTATAGTTACTCATGATTCTTTTTTTGTTATTTTAATATTATATATATATATATATATATATATATATATATATATATATATATGAATGATAAAAAGATAGTTTTAAGTTATGTTATATTTATAGGCAAAAGTGCTCAATATCAGAAATAGAGCGTATGCAAATCAAGAAGAATCCATATTTCCTGTATTTGGAACAACTGGGCTGGCTCTTGTCAACGTTCGACTGAGTCACTCAGAAAAATTGCAAAGATCTTTCCGTAAAAAAATCACATTTTGTTATAACATTAAAATGAAGTTTAAGAAAGAAAATGGTTTGTTAGTGATCAGGTATTAAAGCAAGCATTACTAGTAAAATAAGAGTATTTCATGTATTTTGTTAATAAACTGCTCATTAAATTACGACTGAATGGCATCGGAACATCAAGAAGAAAAACAATTGACAGATGTCAGGAATTAATGTAAGCTTTGCTGATAGGATGGCTTTTATAGGCATATATATTATAATAAAAAAGTTAATGGTCAAAGTTGAATTAGACCAGGAAACTAGTATTAAAAAGTGCTCAATATAAGTATAAAATATAAAAATTTAACATGTAGCGGGCCTTTCTCTCTGTCAGTAACTCTCCCTCGGGGTGGGGAATTGTTCTAGGTTTATTGCCCGGTACCTGAGGCGTCCCCAAAAGAGAAACAGCCAAGGAAGCTTGGGCAATTTTTTGTGCGGTTTGACCGTTAAACCCATTTTAAACCTCAACCTAGTGTCACATCTGGTTGCGACATGGGCGCCCTGATAAATAACTATAAGACAAAAGGAAAAAAGACTATATATATATTATTATATATGAAATTTTTACATCCACACTATATACAGTGTAACCCGGATATAAGAGAGTTGTCGGGACCGGATAAGAAGTCTCTTATATCCGGGTTTGGTCTATTATATATACATTAACACAGGCTCTAATTTGGGACCAGAGAAAATCTCTCTTATATCCGGGTTACACTGTGTGTGTGTATATATATATATATATATATATTAGTAAAGGTAACATCCGTTGGTATATAATCCAAGTGGATCCTAGGAATATAAAATATTAAACTGAGCTCAATGTATTATTACAGAGCAAATAATTAATAAACATTATATATATATATATAGAGAGAGAGAGAGATAACAGTTTATATTGAGCACTCTTTATAGAAAGGCTACTTGTTAATAAATATTCATTCGAATAGATAGAGAATTCTAACAGTGGCGTTGATTTCATTTTCTCTACCGTTGGGAGCATATAACGAGCTTTTCCTGTTTTTTTTTTTTTAGCACACCACCACCGCCAACTGGAATTGAAACACAACATTGGGAGGGGGTAATTCGTTCAAAGACTGACTCCCACCCCAACCATGATGTATATGTACAGAGCGATACTCTTACGTTCTAAAAATAGAAGTTTAAGACTTGATGCTGCTAGATTAAGTAAGAAATAAAAAATATTAGAAAAAATTAATATAAAAGAAGAATGAAAGTAAGCATGGAAGAAAGAGAAAGAGACAAAACCTGAAAAAAAAAGAAAAAAAAAAAAAAAGTCTTTCTGGCAACGATTTCAAAACGCCGAAAAATGTTAACTAAAAGGAAGAAGTGTTAAATGCAGTTGTAACAGCAAAGAGAGATGGTCTTTTACCTAAAGATTTCCTTTCCAATGTTCTTATTTTGGCATCATCTGAAGACAAAATTCAAAAAAAAATAAATAACAAAAAAAATTTAAAAAAATAAAATAAAAAATAAAAATAAAATAATAACTGTTCCCCATTGACAAATAAAATTATTAGTATTAAAAAAAAAATCGTATAAATTTACCAATAAATTTCTCTCTCTCTTTCTCCCGAATAATATTTCCTCACAGTATACTTATCTTTAATATCTGTGAATTGCAATGGCTTCCTAAGAAAGATAGCTCTCTCTGACTTTTCCACGGTTTTGAATTCAAAATTATCCCCCTAAACTGCCACCTGGGATCGGTACCAGTCCATTGATCTTGCACCAAGCAGGCATGAAACTGGAGAACTATAGGTGAAAACAAATTGGGCAAGTTTAGCACTAGAGATGACAAACTACAGTAGGTTATACCTCTCAATAATTGACTGTGGACCGGGTCGGGTAGCTATTTGGAGAGAGATTCGGACAGAAACGGCAACCGTAATTAGAGAAGCTGAATGGGGTTTTCTTGGAAAGGGGGTCGGGTGGAAGAGGTCATCATGGATAATAGCCCATTGTTTCACGCAGAAACTCTTTGAGAGATGCTGAGAAAATGGAGTATCAGGCGATATTATAGAGCAGCTAATAGACCTAGTGGAAATAGTATTATAGAACGACATCACCGCACAATAAGATCTATAAACGAAATAGCTTGTAGTTTGTGTTCTCTTGTGAGAGAATCAATTTCAACTGTGAAGGAAGTGATATGTCATTTGAAGAGATTTGCTCTACTCGCAAAGCTCCCAGAATCATTAGATGGGGGCGCAGGACTAGGGATTACATTAAGGAAAGACAAGGGAAATCTGATCTTCAGAAGAGGAATGCGGTCCCCAAGCTCAGCGATTAATTGTTTTAGATACTACGATCGTCGCATAGTCGAGTGTGGGTTTTCTGCGGTGGACGAATGGTAAGAGCACAAGGGATCGAGAAGAGAACAAGAAAATGAAAAAAGAGATTTATTGTTGCCAAAGCGAACATCAAAGAACCGACTAGAATGATAGTGAAACTGGTTCCCTCACAAGTGAACACAAAGTACCTCCAATAAATTAAGAAACCCACCTCTACTCTCATCTTAGCTGGGTAGTGTGATCATCACGCCTGGATAAGGTTATTATATGTATCATATAAAATACATAATAATTTTACTATAGAAATCTATTGAAAGTCAGGAGGCGATTGTCATTGGTCAGTAATTAATGAGAATGTTTGCTTGTTTAAATCAAGTAATTCTAAACGTTTCCCAACAATTAATGGCTGGTTACTTTAACCCAACTTCTTTTACTCATGGCGACAAAGACTAGAGATGAAAACGGTTTCATGTCTTACATTTTAAGCCTCGCCGTGACATCATGGGAACCTATGTAAGAGGTGGAAGATGTGATTTTCTCTCGACCTCAAGGTTTTCTCTTTTATAAGCAGCAGTTGGTACTTTTTTAAAGCCTGGTATTCTAAGCGATGTCCACCTTAACCTAAGTGGAACAGAGAAGTAAAGGAGTAGATGAGGGTTTTCTTTTTTTCTTTAAGCAAGCGACAACAAACCGGTTATTGGTTTCTGTGTGCAGGTCTATATTAACAGTCATGCTTAGGATCGTGGAGTTACTTCTAGTTCGCCCTTGACGAGAGACAGACTTGTCAGTCGTCATCCGTTCGTATTACCAGCCAAACATCGGTGTGTGTGTGTGTGTGTATATATATATATATATATATATATATATATATATATATATATTCCAGTCGAATCCATTGCATTCACTTACGTGCTAATACCCTTGGGAAAGGTGTGAATCCTCTTCTCCCTCCAACTATGGGTAAATAGCAGGACAGACTGGGTTCTGGATGGCAACTGGTCTCGGAGAAGGACAACTCTGAATTCAAAACCTGCGGAGGGTCGTTTGGGGACCTTGTGGCATTCGCTGCACCAGGTCCCTGTATTCGTCCCTCCAAAAAGTGTGGATGGCCCTGCACAAAGCCTTCACCACTATAATCAAATCTCATGTGTCGGTGTCGGGCTTTCAGTTTCTAGGAACTGATCTGCCTGACCCTCATACGTCGAGTTCGACGGGAGAGTCCATCATATATATATATATATATATATATATATATATATATATATATATATATATATACACACACACACACACACACACACACACACACACACACACACACACACACACACACACTGATGTTTGGCTGGTAATACGAACGGATGACGACTGACAAGTCAGTTCTGGTTCGCCCTTGGCGAGAGACAAACTATATATATATACACACACACACACACACACACTGATATTTGGATATTTTATATATATATATATATACAGACACACACAGATATTTGGATGTTATATATATATACAAACACACACAGATATTTGGATGTTATATATATATATATATATATACAAACAGATATTTGGATGTTATATATATATATATATATATATATACAAACACAGATATTTGGATGTTATATATATATATATATATAAACACACACAAATATTTGGATGTTATATATATATATATATATAAACACACACAAATATTTGGATGTTATATATATATATATATACAAACACACACAGATATTTGGATGTTATATACACACACACACACTGATATTTGGATGTTTATATATATATATATGTGTGTGTGTGTGTGTGTGTGTGTGTGTGTGTGTGTGTGTGTGTGTGTGTGTGTGTGTGTGTGTGTGTGATGTATAATATCTGAAACAAGAGATGAGACCAAGTGGAATTTTTTTTGTCAAAGACGCGTTCCACCATCGGAGAAAATGTGTCCTCTTTGGCTTCTTCAGTTTGATAATGAAATAAAGACAAAAACATCGTGAGAAAAAAAATGTCTTGGGATCTCCGAGACCAAGTAGGCATCGTAGATCAAATTTATTACCCCAGCTTATCATCTCATGATTCAGGCTTGAAGCGAGTCTGTTGGGCTCATTTGGTTTCTGTATTCGAGTTGTATATTAAATGTATATTCGGGCACCGACCTTTCTTTTAAACATCTTTTCTTAACTATAGCAGACAAGGAAGATTTAATTTTGTTTTATTTAGTTTTTCCAACATCTTTACATTTTTCCGTTTGGTAGAAGTAAGGGGGTACAAAAATTTCCCATAATTTTTATTGTCCCAAATATTAATAAATATACATTTTTTCCTCACCGGTAGCACGACTCGGAGTTTCACAATCTTCAGATGGTGAATTGAGCGAGCAGTATTTTATTAACACCATCATTCAATGTGCGATATTATATATTCGTATTTATTAATCATCCAATTTCATGAAGAAAATAACGTTAAAATGTTGTTTGTTTCCTTTTGTTCTCACTTGTTCATTCACACATTCTCATGCATAAAAAATACATAAACAATTATTAAGTACAATGTTTCTTGAATTTTGTAACCGTGTTGAAGGTTACGTTGTATTTTAAACTATTGGCGATTTTCACTAAGGAAGATCATACGTACAAACATCTTTTGCTACAGAAACAGGAAACGTTAGTGATAATTATTTTTCTCTAGAGAATAAATATACTTCTTTTACAAATATTTTTGTTTACGCAAATGAATCCGTCGTCATCGGCTTTATGTCGTATCCAACAATTTAAATTCTTTTCTGATCGCTTCCTTTATGATCGCTTCCTTTATGATGATGGCGTTGATCACCAAGTAAACCAATTCTTGCATGGAAGAGCCGACGGCATTGACTGCATGGTAAAGTTGGTGGAGGATGAGATTGGTTTTGTCAAACCTTTCCCTCTCGTCGTTTAGCTTCTTCCTTTTCTTTTCTGGTGGCTTCGAATAAATTAGAAACAAATCCCAGTTCGCTAAACACTGTCATCAGTGATAACATTATACCAAGACCATTTTTTTTTTAATTATAGAATGAATCTTTTTTCCAAAGAAAGAAAAAATTGACTTTTCCCCATTTCTAAGGCAGATGCTTATGTGCCGGGTCATTTGTTGGTGGTGTGGAGGGGGGTATTTTTTATGAAAAATTACTTGTTTTTTTTTTTTTTTTTTTAGCTGTGTGACCCACTTTATGATATACTGGATCTCACGCAGCCCACTGTTCGAAAAAAATAAATAAATAAAAAAATTAAAAAAATGTTGCTAATGCCCAACTTAAACGATAGCGCGCCAAGTATCTCCAGGGTGAAGTGAAGGTTGGTTAGGCTAGTCTGATTAACTTTTACTACTGATGAATCTAGAGATACAGTGGACGTGATGGCTGGGCTACAGGTTGAGTTCTTCATGAATTTAGTCATGTTAAACAACTTAAAAGACAACAAGGAGAGGTGGAATAGTGTTTTAGACAATTATTGTAGGCACTAAGATGATAAACCCTTTCCAAGTCCATGATGATGTTAAGAAAACAAGGAATTAGTCTAAGTTATTAAACGAGATTTTTTCTTTTTGTGTACATGTTGCAACCAAGAAGTTTTAAGCTAATGGTTATATTCATGTTAGACAATGCCTTCTTCACATTATGCTAAGCTGATCATTTCTCAATTTAAATAAAAAAAACAAAAATAAAAAACAAAAACAAAAAAAACCCCAAATAAATGGAAAGACACCGAAACATGACATTAACCCAAAATTATTTGGTTCATAACTAAGAGAATTATTTTTATAAGAATGGAAAACAATATTGAAGCTATTAAGTTCATTGGGAAGCAATAAAAGAAACAAAAAACATTTTAAAGTTACAGACAAAAAGTATGTGCCGTATTATAGAGTATCATAGAAACGAAAATATCTGCGATTGTTAGCGAGTAATAAGTTCAATCCTCAAGAGGTCCTCTGTGTGTGTGTGTCTGCACAGGTCTATGGTTAGCAAAATAGTCCCAGTCCATTAGTTAATGTAGCAAGTTCGATCTTAGTTTGGTTCTCCGCTATATTGTCCTTGTGCCAGACTATTCTAAGAAAATATCTGCAACATTATATATGGACACTATTAACAGAAATTTGTGTAATGTTTGTTGGATATGCCATCTGGATGGACATTTTACATAGCTTCAAAAAGGAAAAAAAAAACTTATGAAATCAAAACTGCAGCATTTTAAGAAAGATGAGAGAAAAGCGAGAGGGGTAGGAAGAGAGAAAAGCGAGAGGGGTAGGAAGAGAGAAAAGCGAGAGGGGTAGGAAGAGAGAAAAGCGAGAGGGGTAGGAAGAGAGAAAAGCGAGAGGGGTAGGAAGAGAGAAAAGCGAGAGGGGTAGGAAGAGAGAAAAGCGAGAGGGGTAGGAGGAGAGAAAAGCGAGAGGGGTAGGAGGAGAGAAAAGCGAGAGGGGTAGGAGGAGAGAAAAGCGAGAGGGGTAGGAGGAGAGAAAAGCGATACAGTAGGAGGAGAGAAAAGCGAGAGAGCATAGAAAAGCTAGAGACAGGGAAAAAAGAGAAGTTCCTGTGTACAAGAACGAAGATAGAACGGGGGGAAAAACGCCAAAAAGATGTATAAAATATGAACCTTTATTTACTAATCTTATTTTAGTCAGGCACAAGGTTTTAGCAATTGGGTTCACAGCGAAAAATCAAATTTGCCCAGATTATATTTCAAATATAGCAAATACACATCCACTTAAAACTCTCTTGGGTGTACTAAATTGGCATCTTGAATGATCGCCAGACTACGGCCCAGAAACTGTCCATTGCGGCACGTTAAGGACGATCGTCGCCATAATTCAACATTTGTTAGCGTTTTTCATCATCAAACTTCCGGTTCGATTCACAAACTGTCGCATTTACAGCCAAGAAGTTATAATTTTAAATTGAATTTGCATTAATCTTATAAACAGTATTCGGAATGAGATGGTCTCATCTGTTGGATTTTTAGGAGGTTCTCTTCTTCACAGTAATGGATAACTAGACGGCAAAATAAAATTTCAGACTTTTTGTAAACTTGAATCTTTTTGGTTAATTCACCCCAACTTGGAGCCAGTTTCCTTTACTTAACGACTTCTCTTCACGACATTCGCCGAGACGGCAGCGCCATCTATCCTGTCGATCTGTTAAGCTCAAACACATATCATATCCTTTAGAGCGTTTCATTGACGTAGGAAGAATATTTATTCTCTGTCAGAAGCGAACACCATTCACCTTCTCGTTGTCTTCTTGGATTAACTCCCGCAACTTCAGGGCAAGCTAAACAAATTTTCACCTAAAATTTATAATATCAAGAGTGCCAAAAAATTAATAAAAACAAACTTTAATTAAAAACTTATAATTTCTTGGGGTGAATTATTATTTGCGATAAGTAACTTTACATAATTTGGGGGTAAATTAATTAATAGAAAAGATCCGTAAACTTTTATAAACGTCAAATTTCGGATTAAAAAAGAAAAGTAAAAGAAAAAGAAAAAAATTAATTCACAAGTAATGGTTTGATTTTTTAAAGAATTGCTGAAGAACATTTTCTTAAAGCGTATCAGTTTAATACTCTCTCGATACAATTTCCATAAGATACGAGACGAGAGAGAACGAAAAACGGAAGAGACAAAACACGAAAGACTATAACATATCATGCTTTTTTTATTGTCCTTTTTACTCAATATTTTTTCAGTTTCATGAGAAATCGTTATTGAGAAGAAATGACAATAAAAGAACAGGTCACAAGGAGACGGTTGTTTTAAGCCATATCAAAACCTCAGTGGGGCATTTAATGCCAACAAAACTTTTGAAATAGATTCATAGCGATAGTTTGGTAAAAAAAGATGTGTATGTATACATATATATTTGAACCATTTTTCAATTACTCATATTTTTAGTACAATCCAACTTCTTAAGAAGGTATAACTGTTTGTATTACTGGTATTTTTTTTAAAGTATTGCTGATAATAATTTTTCCTTCAAAAATTATTGATAGTAATAATTTTTTTTTTATTACAACGTATTTCTGGTATTAACCTATTTTTACACAAGTTTGGGTGTTAACTATTTGCCCGTAGCTGGGACCCTAACAGGTACTACCACCCCGGGTCAGGGTGGACCTGGGAACACCAGCAATTAAGATGTCGTTCCATGCTTCTCAAAACCTTGCTGTTGGACGTAGTTTGTCGTCATACCCAGGACGGCTCAATGAGACAGAAGATGACGATTATATATATATATATATATACACACACACACACATTGTAACTCGGATATAAGAGAGTTGTCGGGACCGGAGAAGTCTCATATCCGTGTGTCTCTTATATCCAGGTAACACTGTGTGTGTGTGTGTGTGTGTGTGTATATATATATATATATATATATATATATATATATATATATATTATATATATAGGTAATCGATACGTTGGTATATAATCCGGGTGGATCCTAGTAATATTAATTATTAAAACTGATCCACAGAGAGCTCGATATTTTTATTTTAACAGAGCATATGTATTTTTTACTGCAAAAAAACAAAATTACCTCAACATAGGTATAGACTATTTCAAGCCGTTCTGTACACGTCTATCATCAGCCTCTAAGTGTTTCTCGGAGCATTGTTTTAAATTTTCATACATGATTTTCATATACAAGTTTGACTATTTAACCCATAGCGGGAGGAAGAGGTATTCATACCTTTCCCAAACGTATCAGCAAGTAAGTAAATGAATCCGACTGGAATTCAAAATCGGCTCTACGATTTCTTTCTGACCCATTACACTACCCTCATTCTTATCCATTATACCACCTGGTATTTCCACGTGGTCCCCATTTAGTTACTGATCAGGCTCGATGTTGCTTAACATGATCGGGAAACAAACAAAACATAGATAAACCGAGAGAGGAAATGATTATAGGTGGGGCAAGATCAGAACAAAAGGACCTTGAAAAAAAATCATTAGAAAACATCGGATAAATATAATGGGCGTGGCAAGTGTCATTCCAAGATAGAGTTTCGTCGACTTAATCACCGTCACGTTTTTTTTTTCTATTTCTATTCTGTCACCATTCGTCTCTAACCAAAAGAATAGAGGATAGTAAACTCATAGACATTAGGTCCCGACCTCATCTTTACCGACCGAAATGATATTGGCGAAAAGTGAAGGGGAGCACAGCAGCTAAGGAGTCAAGGGCCAAATTCTTCGTTGGCAAAACTGTGCCGACCAGCTTCTCAAACTATCTGATGTGGAGTGACGCTTTTCAATCCAGCGGAGGCTGTATCCAATTCATCAATATCTCCTGTTTAAGGGTAATTTTCAAACTATCTGTATTAAACATGAGAACATGTCTTATTCATTTTAAGCCCAGTCGTCATTGCCATAAAAAAGTCTTCTTGTGCCAGGGACAACCTTATTTGTGTCATATAATATAATAACGACCCGAGAAAATATTATTTGGACATTCGTAGTATTATTCATCTATACCAGATGGATTATGAATCTGGGGAATTAAATGCTAGTTTTTAAAGTTTTGACCAAAATCCACGTGGCTGCTCCTTTTTTCCCCCACCTCACAGACGGGCGAATTTTTTCAAGGCCAAATTAGAAATATATGTTCATGAAAATGGCCTTTTGGTATTTCTAGGTGTGGTTCCCACACTGTCACACGTATTTCATTTCACTGTTTTGCTATTCATTGCATCACATTCTTAGTTGTATAACAATGACTTAATATATCATTTGCTTAGAATTTTTTTTTCGTTAATTTTCTCCACGGATTGTATACATGTCGTAGACAAGAACTGATCTGCCGAAATGTTATAAAGAAAAAAAAAAAATCTTGTTTTTAGAGTTTCATTAACCCTTGATATTTTTAGGCATTTTAAAAGGATTTATTTTTAGGGTTTTTCATATAAAGACTTTTGGCATTTTATAACTAAAGACAAATGAGATGTTCACTAAGTGATACTGTTTAAACCAATGATTTCCAACTTGGGGCGCATGCCTCACCGGTGGGGCAAGCTAATATTTTGGTGAGGCATGCGTGGGATGTGCACCCTTCGGCATCGTGAACTCAAATTTCATTTTGCATTATTAATTCATGATTAAAATGATTAAAGTATATTACAGAATAAGCTTTCATTCAAATATTTTATATTTCTGACTTTCAGTTACGTGCTAATATCCTTAGGAATGGTATGAATCCTCTTCTTCTCCCCTCAGCTATGAGTAAATAGCAGGACAGACCAGATTCTATAGCCTTGGATGGCAACTGGTCTACCGCAGAAAGAAATAGCAACCTACTGAGTGAAAAAAAATCTGCCTCGTCAGTCATGTATCGAAAGATACATGATCACCTAAGCGTGTATCACACATGGCACATTACTGACATTATGTTTTTGAAAGAATATATATTTATGTCTTTTTGTTTTGTTTTTTAATTTTTTTCTCTTTCATGTACGCCATGGTCTTTGGAGGCTTGCTTAGAGACCAAGTTATTGGTCTTTTAAGCTTCCTTCACGTGAATTGCAGTAAATTTTTGAATATGTAAGAATTAAATATTACAGAAGGGGGGGGGTACCACAAAAACAAACAAAAGAAAACAAAAACAAACAAAAGAAAACAAAAGAAAACAAAAACAAAAGAAAACAAAAGAAAACAAAAACAAAAGAAAACCAAAGAAAACAAACAAAAACAAACAAAAACAAAACAGACAGTTTTATGTAATTATTATTAAGAGGATATTATCTTCGGTCGGTTGTAGCTGTTAGGACTAAATGTCTTTTCAGTATTCCAGTCATTAAAAAAAAAAAAATCTCTTCATGTGAAAGGAAAATAAAGAAAAAAAGTAAAAATAAAAAATATTTTCTTTTTTCTAATTTATTTATTTTGTTTTTCATTTAAATAGAAAAATAACATTTCCTCAATACAGTCAATCTTCGAATTGAATTTTAACGAACTGGTCGCCAAATGAGAATTTGTACTGACCGCTATTTCTGGCAATTTACATATGTAATTGGTTTGTGCCACACCAACTTCAGATAGTTTTAATGAATGTCACTCCCCCCATTTTATAACATTTCTAATGTATTACTAAATGTTTAAACACTACCGTAGGTTCTTCCCCGTCCTGGGTATGACGATAAACTACATCCGGCAGCAAGGCCTCTGATCAGGAGGTTTCGAGGAGCGTGGAACCATCTCTTAATTGCTGGTGTTCCTAGGTCCACCTTAGGGTTCCAGCTATTGGCAAATAATTAACCTCCAAACTGGGGTCAAAACACTATGAAAGTGTAAAAATAGGTTTTAATACGAGCAATAAATCTTTTGAGGAAAAATTATTACCAACAATACATTTGTAAAAAATTACCAGCAATACAATTTTGAAAGAAAAAACTATTACCAGCAATAAAAATCTTGTTGGCATTAAATAACCCATTGAGGTTGATATACCGTAAACCAAAGCAAATGTAGGTACCTCTACGAATTGGGTATAAGTAAAGTTTAAAAGAAATTTAAAAAAAATGAAAAAGCTTTCTTGAAGCTTTCAATTTAGCTTTAAATGAAAAGCTGAAGGATTAAATTTACTATACACGGTAAGCAAAATACTTTGGTGTATTCCAGACATAAATTATATTGATTTGAATAAACTTGCATTTTTTTTCCAGTAAAATCGATGCTCTCAGCCATTTTTTAAACATTTGTAAGCAAAACTGAATTTTTAGTTTTAAAAATCTTGCAAACATATCTTTCTGGAACGTTAATTGAGAAAAATTAGCAAATTTAAAGTTAATCTGATTTGAAACAAATATCACTTACTTAAAGCATAAAATGTTGTATACAAGAACTTCCTAACCACGGGGTCTTGTTTTTCTGACGTGTTAATCGATTTATTGACGGTGGATTGACCGCTGGACGTGTTCATAGTTAAGTATGCTGAAGCAGACGACATTAAGGTTTTCTTTCTTTCTTTTTATCGTCGTAAGGGGAGACAACCTTCAAAATCACGTGACCTTTTAAGAATAGATTTATCGGTTTGCAGATCCATACTTCAGAAATTATGCATATATAAAAACAAATCGAAATTCTTTTAAAAATAGTCGGGGTCTTCAGATTGTAATAAGCTTTAAAATATATGATTAGTATATATAGTTTTATTTAATAACCATATTCCCTAAGAATTATCTAAGCGAAATTAAACTTTAAAAGATTCAAAACTTTATAAATTATTTAATTTTAAATTGTAAAAAATGAAAAACCAATCTAGTAAAAATTAATTTTCCATCGAAAAAAATTTTTTTTTCTTCAGACAATCCTTTCTCTTAATAATAAAATAACGATTTTGACGATAAAACTGTTTTCATTACGTTTTTTAGAGCATGTTTTCATCACGGTATGCTGATTTTTAGCGATCTCGTGGTGGTACCGAGACTACAGTGTATTGATCAGTAAATATAACAAATATCATTCCGTAGTACCCTATACGATGCTACTTTACTGAGAGGTCTACCAGGTCATTTACAATTTAACGTGCAATATACCTGCACTTTTATACTTCCATGTACAGCCGACCTCCACTACAAGAACTTTACAGGATGATTATAAAAAAAAAAAAAAAAAAAGGAATCATCTGTCTATATATCTGAGATGAGGTATTGTTACTATTACACTTTACAATACATTGTTGTTCACAACTTTATTGATATATTCACGACGTTTCGGCGATTGTACGCGCCGGCCTTCTTCAGGCGATATACGTTGGAATTTCGAGCTAAGACAGTGGAGAACTTTCAGAGAGAAATTAACAGGAGATAACTGACATCCATTAAACATGGCACGTGGAATTAGAACAGTCTACCCCAGTGAGCGAAATAAAGGGTTCAGTTCGACATTCCAACCACCTGAAGAAGGCCGGAGCGTACAACGACCGAAACGTTGTAATATGGCGACAAAGATGAGGAGAGTAAATGAAGGTATTTTTTTTTTTTTCACTTTATAGATTCATTCTAAGTATGCAGAAAATAAGGAGAAAATTTCCCTGATCAAAGTTTTCGTGCAACCTACAATACCGTCTGGTTGGACTTCACTTTTTTTTTTTTTGTTGAGATTTTCTAGCTGGTCGTAAGTTCATGAGGTTGTTAAGTGAAGAAGGCCATATTTCATTTATATAACACTTTTACCCCTTCTCCTATTTTTAAAATTCGTCGATAACGAATTCTATCAAAGATGGAGGCATAAATTAAAATCGATGAATAATGCGAAGGGCGTCGAGGAGAGACAATCATGAAACAACACAAAAAAAATACGAAGAAACAACTTGATTATCAAAACTGAAACAAAATTTAATATCTTAGAGCTTTCAATAATAAATGTGGAAAATGTTCATTCAGTTTTTTTCCTGAAGAAGCATTAATGGTAAACATCATTTATAAACCCAAAAATATCTTCTAGGCTTCAGGGTCTCAAATCTAGCTTGCATATCTTATGAAATAAAAATTAAAATCCTATATCTATAATGTCAAAAGGGGGCACCTCTACGTGATGTAATGGTTAGAAAGCTTGTCTTGCTAGATCACTTACGACTGAGTATTCAGTTCGATCCTCACTAGGTGCCCCATACTTTTGGGCTTGTGCCATATCTAAGTCGCACTTAGAAAATCACTATATAACGTCAAAGGGTAGACCTTTCGCTCGAAAGAGAAGAAAAATAAAAAAAGACCGAGACAGATTGGTTGGATTTTTTTGGGGTGGGGGTATCTTTTTTTTATTTTATGAGATGTTATACAGTGTAACCTGGATATAAGAGAAACCCGGATATAAGAGAGATTCTCTCTGGTCCCAAATTAGAGCCTGTGTTAATGTATATATAATAGACCAAACCCGGATATAAGAGAAACCCGGACATAAGATACTTCTTCTCCTGTCCCGACAATTCTCTTATATCCGGGTTACACTGTAAATGGTTGTAAGTCCGGAGGTCACTAAACAGTAGGTACCATAAAAATGAGTGATACTTGTACCTTTAGGAAAAAGAAAAAAAAAAGAAAAAAAAAAGATACCTACAATTTAAAATGAATTTTTAAAAAAATGAAAAATCTTTCTTGAAGCTTTTAGTTTTAATTTCAATAGATTAAATTTAATATTTCCAATAAGCAAAATACTTCTCTGGGTTTCAATAACTAAATTTAAAACCAATAAATTAACTAGAAGAATATTTTTGTTTCCTTTGCTAAAATATCTTTTGGTGCCTCTTTTTTTAGTAGTCTTTCATCGCAATAATTCTCTGTATTAAAAATCCACCAAAAGTAAAATATACTTTTCTGAAACTTTATTTGAGGAATATCAGCTGATTTAAAGTATAATTAATCTGATTTGAAACAAATATTATTTACTTTAAGTTTAAAATATCGCAAAAATTATTTTTTTTAACCAGACTAGCTATTTATTTAAGGCGTTCGCGGATTTGACAGCTTGGTGATAGAACAACTTTAGATAAATATCAATCTATGGTGGCTTTAGGCGTCAAAAACGGAATTGAATTAACGTGAGTGCCTTTTATTTATAATTTTTAACTACTCTGTAATCTTGAAAATTTTAAATAATATTTTCTGTAATCTAATGTTTTATTGAATCTTAAATATTTTTGGATGTAAATTTACCATAGTTGTCGCTCTTATTTTCTTATAACGTCGTGTATGGTCGGCCGTATAAGAGAAAATCGGCACGTTTATACATATACAGTGGGGGGGAATAAATATTCGTACACATGAAAAATTGTATTTTTATAAATGTAAAAGCCTTAACTAAAACAAATTTTGATACATTTTATATGTAAAGATACATTTTATTAAAAAATAGTAATAGACTTAATTCTTATTCTAACAGAAATTAATGCGTTTTTTTTCATTTTAACTGATGAAAAAAGTATTCGTACAAAACAAAAAAAGCATAACTTAATTTAATACTTTGTGGAATATCCTTTATTGAGTTCAACAGTTACCAGTCTATTCCTGTACGTCTCAACTAATGATTTGCACACATTGAGTGGTATTTTGTCCCATTCTTCTTGGCATATTGTTTTCAAATTCTTGATATTTGTTGGTGCTCTTCGCCCAATTTGAATTTTCAAATATCGCCATAAATTATCGATTGGGTTCAAGTCTGGGGACTGACTTGGCCATTGCAAGACATCAACGTTAGTTTCAGCTAACCATTTCCTTGTAGATCTAGCGGTATGCTTAGGATCATTATCCAGTTGGAAAACCCAATCAGGAGGTAGCCGAAGTCTCTCAACAGAACGCATAAAATTGTCTTGAAGGATTTTCTGGTAGCTTTCGGCATTCATCTTGCCATCTATTATTGATATTCTGCCAACACCTTTTGCAGAAAAACAGCCCCAGATCATGATACTGCCACCACCAAACTTTACAGTTGGCAACGTGTTCTTTGGTAAGTAGGCTTCACCGTCCTTCCTCCACACATGATTTCGATAATTATGACCAAACAACTCTATTTTAGTTTCATCTGTCCATAGTACTTTTTCCCAAAACGAATATTCTTTATCCTTATGCTCTCTAACGAATGTTAGCCTAGCATCTCTGTGTCGTTTCAAGAGGAGTGGAGTCTTCCTTGGGATGCGTGATTTCAGACTGTTTTTGTGTAGTTCATTACTTATTGTACGCTTGGTTACTTTAATCCCTAATGCACGCAGATGTTCCTGCAGCTCTTCGCGGGTAACCTGTGGAGTTTGTTGGATCTGGCGTCCTAATATCCTTGCTGATCTTAGAGAAATCTTCCTCGGAGCACCTGTTCGTCTTTGGTTTTCGACGCTGTTACGAGTTTTAAACCTTGCAATGAACGAAGCAATTGTAGTAAAAGGAATATTCAGGTTGTTAGAAATCGTTCTGTAACTGTTCCCATCTTTCCAAAGAGACAAAATGTGTTGTTTTTGTGAAATAGTCAATTCTTTACCTTTAGGCATTATTAGAACCTTCTCGTAAAACTAGAAATTGCAGAATGCTCTGATAATGGCTAATAGCGTTTAACTATAATTACTGATAACATTACTGGAACATTCTAGAATATACTTTTTTCATAATTAATTGATTATTTTATTCTAATAATTTTTTCACCAGTTAGAATTTAAAAAATGCATTAATTTCTGTTAGAATTAATTAAGTTTATTATTATTTTTTAATAGTATGCGTCTTTATACATAAAATGTGTCGAGATTTGTTTTATTTAAGGCTTTTACATTTATAAAAATACAATTTTTCAAGTGTACGAATATTTCCCTTCACTGTATTAAAAAAAAAAAAAAAAATTCAAAATTCTTTTAAAAATATTGGTGCCTGATTATTTGTACTAAGTTTTTCAATTTATTATTTTAGTAAATACAGTTATTGCTTAATAACAATATCACCTAACTCGTACAAATTAACACAGAAATTGAAAAGATTTAACTTTATAAAATTGTCATTCAATTTAAAAAAAAAAAAAAAAAAAAAAAAGAACCAGAGAAATCTTGTATAAATTCATTATTCGTCGAAAAAGATTTTTCTTAAGACAATGTCCATAATATGAATAAGAGCAATTAAAATCTGTTCTAATTAAATAATTTCTTAGTTTGATTGCATTTTTAATTTTATGATTCAAAGCAGATTTTCGATAAATGTGTTACTGTTTGAAAAAACAAAACAAAACAAAAAAGCAAAACCTAATAATTCACATTCTTCCAGGAGTCCTGCTTTTACCTAATATATGAAGCGGGAAAAATTTAATTGTGTGTGGGGGTAGGTAAGAGATGTAAAAAAAAATAAATATATTTCTACCAAGATTTTCTAGAAAAAAAAAAAAAAAAAATAAATTTCATTCATTTGTGAATAAGTCCTGAAAGTTTAATTAAAATCCGACAATTATTTGATTTTTGCAAGAATTTCCAAATCAATGTTTTTTTTTTTACCTGAAAAAAGGAGCTTAATTTTCTAATATTCATCTTTGCTTCGAAGCGTTTCCGCTGACGCAAGAAAAAAGATTTTTAGCCATTTTTTCGAACGTACTAGAAAGGATAAAAAAAATTTAATAAGATAATCAAAAAATACTTTGGTCTTTCCTTTAATAACAAATATTTCGACAATAAAACTTAATCATTCTCTTTTTATAACGAGTGATTGGAGATGCCTATAAAAAGGTTATTTTAATCCGGTTTTAATTAAAAGGTAAGCATCCAGTTAATTAATTTTAAAATTTATTAAGAGACTTTGAAACATATCTCTAGGACAAATATATGATTTTAAAATCATATATATGATTTTTAAATTTTTCGTATAAAATGACGAGTCGATAAGTGACAAAAAGAAAGTACTAATACTATATTTAAAAATTAAATACTTGAAAGGAATTTTTTTTTAATTATATACGAAAATTAATTTATCTTAATTCGGAGTAGAATTTATCTTTCAAATGGAACCGAAATTTCAAAGTTCAAGAAAGGCATTTAAATAATTTGAAAATATGTGGGTTTTTTTGGGGGGGGGGGCTTTTTTGTTTTTTAAGGAAGTACCTACTAAAAAGTCATTCAAATAGAACTTAATCGAAAATGAATCCATAAATTAAAATCGATTTAAAACGCGAAGGGCGGAGAGGAGAGAAAATCAACACACGCCAGCAGCATTCATCAGTTCCGATTAGGGTAGAAGACTGATTGGGGTGGCGGCAAAAAGAAATATTTTACATGCCTGAAATATAACAGACGATTTTTTTTTTTTTTTTGTACGGATCCATCTTTTTTGTTGATTACGCTAACGTTCTTAACCGATATTTGTATTTCGTTAATTTTTTTTTTTTTTTTAGGTCAGTGATGCTTAACCCCCAGCCCATCCGCTGACCGACGTCTTATCAGATGTTGCCTATCTCCTCCTACCACATGCCACCATTCCGTTTTTCTCCCTCTCAAACATTTGCCCATAGAATGATTGGTTACTAGTCATTCATAACTTTCTCGGATCAGACAGTGACAGCCACAATTGTACGTAGACCAAGTCGACGCCACTCACGAAATCTATTTCCGTTTAAAAATGCTTGCATTTCATTTAAATCATGTTCCCTGGCAGACCTTTCAATGCATGTCTATTAAAAATCAACTTTAAAATGCTATTTTCTTTCAGGATGTAGGCAATCGTACCTCTTCATCCGTTTCAGTATTATCTGTGAATTGCCATGGTTTCTTGTGAAAGACAGTCGAGTGGTTTCCCCATGACAGAGTCGTTTTTCTCCTAAACTCACCCAAAGCTAGAGAACCCAGTCTACCATGCCATTTAACTCAAAACTAGAGTAAGAGGAAATTCATCCATGCTTTTCCCAAGGATATTTGTGGAAAAAAAGAAAAAGAAAAAGAACGCGGTAGCCAAAATGGGATTTCGAACTCGCTTCAACGAATCTACTTTGCGCGTCGATATTTCTTATTCGACGCGCACATCTACAATTACGTTGTTTTATTGTCGTCGTTTTTTAATGCCATGTCCCTTTCGTACAGATGCGATCATGGCTCTCCACATGTTCCTTTTCTTTATTATCTGTGAATTGCCATAACATTTAGAGAAAGTAGTTTCTTAATGTCTTGCCCCACGATTTTGAAATCAGAACTATCTTCTAGACTGACGGCCTTCCAAGACTAGAAAGTCCAGTCAACCCTACTATATAATATATATGGAGATAAGGAATGATAAGATGGAAAAACTTAAGTTACGCGCTTCGTTTCAAGTAAGAACTTCGTTTTATTTATTTATGTTTATTGCTTAAAGTTGTTAAATATTTTAAAATTAATCAAAATCGCGTACACGTTAGTCAATGGTGTTATTAAGTAGATAAGTATCATTTACAGATTACATATAAAATAAAGCTGGTTACAATCAGAAAGCTGCCTCTAGTTAAAAATCTAATATAACATGTTTTTTTTGTGCCCCAAAATAGCTAAAATTCAAATATACGGAAGACCGGAAGCATCATGAAAACAATAGTCCGTCATGTGGTTTACGGTGGTAGTAACAATCATTTTGATGATAAAATTCTGCTTTCGTCAAGTTTAAGACCGTTTTTATCATTTGATGCTTACTTAAAAATAACGAGGTAAACAAGTTGTTCACATAAAGCTAAACTGTCACTTGTGACCTTCCGTATTCTAACTTTTCCTCCCGTAAGATGAAATCACGCACATGTCACTTAACAACTCTGTTAAGCCCGGCTTCCTATCATTTGAAAGTACTTTTTTTTTCAGCGCAGAAAGTAAGTAATGTTTGTTTCAAAATGCATTAAATAAACTTTATAATTTCTAATTTTCTTAAATTAATTAAAAAAAAATTCATAATTGATTTTTTTAAACGAATTTTAAACGTAAAATTTAACTTTTGTAAACAAAAGTTAAAAAAATGGCTGACGATCGATTTTTTGTCAATTTTGTTTGCTCATAAAAAAAAATTGAAGATTTTTAACGAAAATTTTGGGCGTGCTAAAAATTATTAAAAATATTCAAAAAAATACTTTGATCTTTCCTCTTGATAATAACATAAACACTTAGACGATAAAAAATTATTTTCATCAAGTTTAAGGCCGTCTATGCTCATTTTTCAGCGATCTCGTAGTGTTCGCTAGTTTAAATATAAACATAACGAAGATCCACACTTAGCCTTGTTACGTAAGACACATTTAAAAATGGATTTCCCTCCCTTGTTAAACAATTCCTGAATGGAATTCTACGAAGAAATCTCCCAAACATTAAACAAAAATCATGTCAACCAACAAACAAGAAAATCATTTTACATACGTAAACTGTTTGAATTTAATTTAAACGAAAGAATCAACCTCATGAATCATTTGGCTTAGTAAAGGAAAAATAATACGTAATAATCAAATAGAACCACGTTCCTACCTAGTTCTAACAGAAGATAATAAAATCGTAACAGGCGACACCTTCTCAAAACAAACGAACTGTTACAAATAAAACCAGGCTTGATAACGAAAATATTATACCAAACACCACATCGCAAAACGAACCATTAATCACGTGAACACCCCACCCATATCACAAAACTAAACGATTACTCGACATGGTCGGAGAATTAATAAAATAAAAAACAAACAAACAAAAAACACTAATATACAACTTGTATATTAGTGTTTTTTTTGTTTGTTTGAAAAAGGAATAATAAAATATATCCATCACACCATACCCGAATCAAAAACGGGCAGGGTGAGCTGTTACGTATTGCCACACACAAAGACATCGCGCCACTTTCTATGATGTCACAGCGGTCACGCATGAACGTTTTCCTTTTAAGAGTAACACGTGTTTCTCTCATCTTCATTGACTAAGGGTTCGTGAAATGACAAAATAGAGATAGGAAAAAATAGACATGGGCAGTGGAACGAGAACAGTCTAACCCTATAAGATGGCGAATGCTGCCATAATCCTTGCCTTCAGTTCATCTTTGGTATTGAAGTAGTTTTTTGTTGGTCTCTGCCTCACACATAATAATCAAAGGGGTTGCAGTCTGGGGAGTTAGGTGGCCAGATGTAAGTGGGTGATGTGATCGCAGAAATTTTTGACAGTCAGGACTGAGTTCTTCTGCTTGCGTGGCATGGTGCAGAGTCCTGTTGGCAGACATAGGGTCTTCCAGCAGCCACACTCTTGACCCATGTTAGAACTCTCTACTCAAGACACTTAATGTAGACCTCCGTGTTGAGTCTGAGGCCCCGTGGGAAGATGAATGAAGGCATAACGTCGCCTTCACTAATGATCACTCCAAACACCTTCGTAATCACCATTAGACTCATCCGAATCTTTCCGAATCCTCAGATTGACATCCAAACACTCTGAAATGTTCGTATCGAATGCCAAGCAGTACAGAATGCCGTTTCCAAAAGGAAGGAATTGTGTCATGGTGTTTTTGTTTTTTCTCACAGACGGCGCCGAACTTTTTTTGAATCTGCAGGTCTGATGAATTGGATCGTTCTTACGATTCCAATGGAATAAATTATGACCATGGAATATTAGTGTTTAAGTCTTTTTATTATATCCTTACTCTGTCCTGGACATCGAATTCTCCCTGGATCATATCCTCTTGGAATTATTTTTATACATATATGTATGTGTATATATAATTGCATATGTATGTGTATATTCACCACTGATATTGTCTATATCAGTGTATATATATATATATATATATATATATATATATATATTCACCACTGATATTGTCTATATATATATATATATATATATATATATATATATATTCACCACTGATATTGTCTATATATATATATATATATATATATATATATTCACCACTGATATTGTCTATATATATATATATATATATATATATTCACCACTGATATTGTCTATATATATATATATATATATATATATATATTCACCACTGATATTGTCTATATATATATATATATATATTCACCACTGATATTGTCTGTCTATATATATATATTCACCACTGATATTGTCTATATATATATATATATATATATTCACCACTGATATTATATATATTATATACATTCATTCTTTCCCGCCCGAATATGGAGCACTTTAACCATTAAATATACCATACTTTTATTTAAACTATTATTCTCTCTCTTTCTCTCTCTCTCTCTCTCTCACTCACACACACACACACACACACACACACACACACACACACACACACACACGCGCGCGGAAAAAGAAAACTTGATCAAACTAGAGACACATAATAAACAATGTATATAAATGATTATCACCAGTAAAAATGCTCTTAATTTTACTTAAAAAATAAAATAAAAAGATTTTCGATAGATTTATGACAGGAAACTACAAACATAAAACTCTTAAAGAAAAAAAAGAAAAGAAAAGAAAAGGAAAAAAAAAGAAAGGTAATTTGTCCATTAATACGATAATCCTTGGCAAACAAAGATCAACAGCATATGAAGTGAAAAGACGAAAAAGAATTGGGAGGAAAAAAAAAAGCAACAGAAGACGACACCGGTCGCGAAGTGGGTGGAGAATAGGCTGAACCGTTTTGTATCAATCAACTTCTACTTGGACTTAAATAAATCGACTTAGAAGAAAGTTAATATAAAAGACAGATTTGATCTGTCAAAATTAAAGTTAAAATGAAGCTGACTTCATTAAGACAGCATTAAAATGGCGGTAGGAAATTCCAGAAGAGATATTTTTTATTTTATCTATAAATGGAGTCATCGAATATTTTTTTAAAGTTAGTTTGGAGAAATTATAAAGTGTGAGTGTGGATTTGGGCAGCAATTATCAATTTATACAAATTTGCTTGAAGATCAACCAAAATTCTTTAAGGATTTTATTTTCGTCGATGTTTCATTTTGGACTATTTTGTTGGTTTCCGATGAAAAAATTTGAAATGTATTTGTGTGTTTAAATAGAAATATTTGGCAAATTTACCCATAACAAAAAAGAACTAATCCAGAAATTTAAGATTTAGTAAAAAACGTGGTAGACAGAACTTGACAATATTATTTATGAAACATGTTTGAGAGAATTCGTGCTGCCGAAATATACCTTATTTGAATTGTATAATCCTGCAGCAAACAAGGACACTAACACAACTTTATATATATATATATATATATATATATATATATATATTCCGGTTCTGATCCGGACCCACAATCCTAAAGATTTTGGGACTCCCAAGTTTTCATTACTGCGATTGTTTTTGGTGATTTTTTTTTTTTTTTTTTTGTACGATAATTTTTATAACTTGGAAATAAATTGGCAATAATCGAAATTAATTGCGAAATCCAGCGAAAGTCACACATGAAATAAAAATAATTGTTTGTACGGAAAATAAAGACCTACGTATATCAAATTGTCTTTAAATTACGTGGTGGTAGAAGAATTATCGTTGAACTTTTAAAAGTTAAGCTTGTTAAAGCAATACTTAAATGCGGCGACCAATTTTGATTTATTCTATAGTTTATTGTTACCTATCGCATCTACTCTTCCCTATCTATTGTGATGAATGCCCACTCAAGAGCCCCCCGAAGGAGCTAGCTTAAATGCCACCAGATAGGGCGGATTTTAAGCTAATATTGGGTTGGTGCATAATTATCAGGCATTTTTTTTAAACAATATTTATTATGAAAAAAGAGAAACATAACAATTCAACAATAACATTTTAAAATGATTATTCCAGAGCGTATGATTATCGACACGCATTTTTATAATCTGAAAATATTTTTATTAAAAAAAAAAAGAACAAAAAAAACAACAGCAAGTTTTATAAACAAATGACTCACCTACAAAAACGCCTGAAAATTATGCACCAACCCAATATATAGGGTGACCCCAAAAAACGAGAACTTTTTAACAATCCAATAAAACCAAGAGTGATGGAAGAAAAATATTTAATTCATAGTAATTGAAACCTTAAAACATGCCATTTAAGAAACAATGATGGAATTTTCATTTTTTTAAAATTACGTCCTGTAGATGGCGTCCTCCTGTACGAATGCATTCTCGAAATCTGCTGTTGAGATTCCTCATTGACTGCTGCAACACCTCAGCTGGGATACTGTGAATTTCATTCTCGTTACTAAAATGGCGAAATGTTTACTTGCTCAAGGTCACTGTCTCGCAGTGTTGCCACTTGCTCATGTCTGGCAATACGCACATCAAAAATTCCCGTTTTTTTGGGTCACCCTGTATATTCATCTAATGTTGCCCAGTGATATTTAAACTTGCCGCATAACACTAAAAAAGCATAACTTGTGAAAAGACTAAATCACACACCCCCACCAAACAAAAAGAAAGTGTGTAATATGCTATTTTTAAAACCCAGCCAGCTTGTCATGGCGGTGGGTAGGGTGAGAGAGAAAGAGAGGCGGGATAGGGAGAGAACTTGTATCATAGTTGGCTGGACGAGAAAGCCGCTATGCCTGCGGAGATCTACAAGTAGGAAAAAAAAAGGTTTTAGTTAGCAAGCAGGCCGGTTAAGTCAGATGTACAAAGCTATCCGAACAGGTCAGGTGAGAACAGTCAATAACATTGCCCGCTAACTTTGTGCGGAATGCAGCGTTTTCATGACAGTTGTGCTCGAAGCAGGTTCACACCTGTTTGGAGAATAGCCGGTTTTAGAAGTATTTAGGTATTGGTGGTCTATCGGTAAAGAAGTCATGAAGTACACTTTGCTCTGGTAGGAAAAATAAAAAAACTCTAAATGTGGCTTGTGGGTAGAAGAAGATGTCCGGAAATAGTATTCTCATTCAAAAGATCTGTTTCATTTATAGTAAGGACCTCTAAAGAATCGCTAAAAAATGAGCATGCCATGATGAAAAAAAATGTTCCAAATTTTAAAAAGTTTTATCGTCAAAATCTTAGGTCTTTCTTCTTTATAATAAACAAGGTATTTTCGATTATTAAATCTCCTGAGCCGACCAAGCAAAGAAATTAATACAATATGGGAACCAGTAATAAGGAGTACCAGAGAAAAGCAATAATAACAAAAATTGCAATATGAGCTCTGGTAAAAACAAGATTGATAACAGCCAAAATTGCAATATGAGCACTGGTAAAATATGGTTGCTGAAGACTCAGAAATTTGACTGAGTTTATAATACTCAGAAATTCATACACAGATGTCCTCAAGGACACATGGCACAGTGGATAAAGGCATTAGATCCAGTGACAGGACCCAAAGAATGTGAGTTCAATACCCGGTTAAGGCAGTGGATAACTTGGAGAGGGTAATTAACAGGAGATAACTGATAACTGACATCCATTAAACATGGCATGTGGAACTAGATCAGTCTACTCCAGTGAGCGAAATAAAGGGTTCAGTTCGGCATTCCAACCACCTGAAAAAGGCCGGAGTGAACAACAGCCAAAACATTGTAATAAATATAGCGACAGTCCGAATAATGTAAATAGTGTACATAATATCTTATCTCAGAAATATAGACAGATACTAATATTTTTTTATCCTTTTTAGAAAGTTCGAAATTTTGGTTAAAAATTGATTTTCTTGTGTCAGCGGGGGGGGGGGATTAGTATAGGAAATGTTCTTTTTTGCAGTGAAAAACACATTGATTTTTTTTTTAAAGCATTTAACCCCAAGCAAGGCAGCAGTGTCGCTATTATGCAAGGGGTCACAGAGAGTGGGAGCAAGAGGTATGATACAGGAAAGGACGAAGAGAATGACGGGGAATTAGATCAAGGCATCAGAAAATGTTGATTGACATTGCATTTGAATATTTGGAGAATTATAGCTATCAGAGAAGCAAGTAAGAGGAAGGGAGTTTCACAAACTGGAAGTGTGAGACCTGAAGCTATTGGAGTAGAAGAGACGGCTACATTTAACCATTTTGACAGTGAAAGGTTGTGTGACACCCAGCTGTCGGCCCGTGGTCAACTCCCAGTCGCGGCACGAAGCTGTAATGTTTCTTCTATTGGCGTTTTGGGGTTGACTCTTTGTCGTTGCCACCAGCCTGTGTTCCGGTCGATCGGTGGTCATCGCTCCTCGGCGAAATTCCCTGGTCAGGATACTAATATGGGACACTGGTCCGTCCAGGGTCGAATTCTGGTCGTCGATGTTAACGGCTTCACCAGCTGTACCGGTTCAATACCAGCTCTATCGTTCTCAGCTCACTTGCAACGTCTGGTTACTGGAGTAACTGCTTCAATCTCAAGTCTAACCTACCCAGGTCGTGACTTTGATCTTAGGTAGACGAGATCAATCAGGCGTCGGGCCATAGTGTAAGCTGAGTCCAGACTGAAGGTGGTATCGCACAAGCGCAAAGAAAAAAAAGTAAAAGAAAATTAAGAAATAACAAATTAACTTTATCCTTCTGTTATATACACGAGTGTGTTCTTCTCCCAGCCCGTTTTCTACGAAATGTGACATTTCTATGTTTCAAGCAAGTTGGTATCTTAAGTCAACTGATTTAGTTCTTAGGTGTTGGCTTGGCTTGGCTCGTCAGTATAACTTGCTATTGGTAGGATAGGTGAAGTCAGAGGTCGGGGAATCTCTCGGTCAGCTTCTGCGAGGCAACACTCTGGTTAAGTTCTGACTAATTCCAAAACCAGCTCAACTAACTACTGCCGAACGACCACAGGATGTTCGTTTATATGGGTACCGACCAAAACCCGGTGTGGGGCCAGACGTGGCCAGTCGTTCTCGGTAAATCTCAATTTGTAACAAGAAATCTATGTAGTCAGGCCAGGAAAATTGATTACTTCCCATTTCGGTGGGAGGGGTCTCCGTTGTCCATGAGGGAAGGTCGGAGGAGAGCTAGCCTCCTAGACTCTTTCTCTCTCACATCGATATCTCATACCAATCCCTTCAGTGGGCGTTAATAACTTCTCCGTCTTTTTCGTCTGTTCACCTCCGCCTATCACCATTGATACCACTCGACCAATGACATCCCGGCTGTGCGGGTGTAACTAAGCTGGCCTCCGTAAAATTATAATCTAGAATTTTTGTATATAAAATTCTCCTTTTTTTCCATCGGCCAAATTTTTGACGAATTCTATATTGCCAATTTCTTTTATATTTTTTGGCCACCCAGAATTAACTTAGCAAGCACTCTTTACTGACTATCAATCACTGTCAAAGTTTGCCATCTGGTCCCTTCGTGAAGTTAGCTTTATAAAGGAATCCTTGGCTTGTTGAGAAATTAAATTCTTTTATCTCGCCAAATCTCAATTCACCACCCTATTTTCTGTCATGCCAAAATTTTACAAATGCCATATTGCTATTCAACGTCTCAGCGTCTGAAGCGACATGTTGATAAGGTAAATAATAACAATCCTCTCACCTATGTCGAGACAATGCCAAAATTTTATAATTGCCACATTGCTTCTCCTCGCCGGTGGCCAAGAAAAAAAAAAGAAGATATCTTAGAAGGATAATTAACATTGATTCTCCCTGCCCTGCATTGACAATCGTCTCAAGCCGAAATTTTTATGACCGCCATGGTGTGGCCGATATCTTAATATTTACCTTTCTTCCTAACTCCCTCAGCAAGACATTAATCAACCCGACAAAACCTCACATTTGGCTTTTTCCATGGGTTTACTGTCTTTTGTGAAAAGTATCTTTTTTTTTAAATAAAATAAAATCTTTAACATCGAACTGGATCTTTCGGGATAGCTCTTTTTCACCTTAAGTATTTCCTGTTTTAATTTCTATGGTTAATCAGTTAGCCAATTACCATAGCTAAATAGTGTCACAGGTGGGACTGAGATACCAACCTAGAAGCATGTTTAAATTAATACAGTTTAGGAACCAGTGAAAGTAGCATGTTGGAGCAGTTACCATGAAAGTATTTGTAGAAAGGACAGAGGGAAGCAACGGCACGTCTGTGAGAGATGCCAGATCAGGGCCAATCACATTGCATATCTGTCTCTGGATTTGGTTGAGGACCTTAAGACAACCAGCAGGGGTTCCAGACCATACATGGCAGCAGTATTTCATGCAAAGGTGAATGGTCGATTTGGAAATTCTTTAAAAATATTAAATAATTGTCAGATTTTAATGAAATTTCCATCACTTATACACAAATAAAATTATTTTTGAAATGTTTCTTTTTGGAAAATCCTGGTAAAACTTTTTTATAACCACTTATTTAATTTTATGAAATTTTGTTGTGCAACACAAAATGTTTATATCATTTATATATGCATAACTCCTTGGAGAATTTAAATCATTATTTTTTTTTTGTAAAACAGGATCCACAGTTACCGGAAATTTGCCCTGAAAGTATTTTTTGGATATAAACGTGCTGATATTTGCAAATATGGATGTCCAACATCACATTATCAGGAAACAAGAGCAATGACAAAGTACCTAAAATTCAATAAAACAGGAAATTATAGAGAATATTTTCATAAATTTTAAAGATTAAAAATTATATAAAAAGGCGCTCACATTATATTCCTCAAGTAATTTTTAGATATGTTCCACATAGGAAAAAAACAAAAAAACAAAAAAAAAAAAAAAACTTCTGTCAGCCAACCTGTTAACACTTTAAATAAACACCTACCTCCATGTTAAAAAATGCATTTCTGCAATATTTTAATATAAGAGTAATGTTTCAAAACAGATTAATTAAACTTTAAAAATATTTCAGAAAACTTATTTTTGAAATTTTTTTTTTTAATAAAGAAAACTGCATTGTGCTGACAGTCAGCTAAAAATGGCGCTAAAATCAGCAATTTAGCAATTTCGAAACAAAAACTCCTTCTAGGCAATTTAAATTAGTTTCAAAATAGAGCAAAGTAATTTGTTTGTTGAAAATATTAATCTATTAGCTTGGAATTAAAACTAATATATAAGCTTCAAGAAAGACCTAATTTAAAAAAAAAAATCATTTTAAACCTTAGGTATCATGTTTCTTTGGCGGTATCTCATTTATAGCAATGAAATGTTATTTTAATTAGTTTATTAAAATATTAATTCTTTAGTAAGTATATTAACTTGATCTCGACTTCAGTGACTTTCCCTACCAATGTGTAGCTTCACTGTACCTTTTCTATAAATACTTACATGGTAATTTTTCTGACGATCACAGTCCTCTATGGTACCTAGACTTTATGAATTTAAGCGCAGTACTAGATTGGCGACAAGGTCTCATCAATTTACAGTTTAACTGGCTAGATGTAAATGTAAGTTCTATGCTAACAGTTTATTTTCTCATCCAACAATCAGTTTCACTGGCATCAATATTACTACCAATCTCCCCTCTTTAGTGAAATGAGGGAGGTATTGCCACAGGCAGCTTTTGCTCGGAACTGGGCACATCTCAATATTTCTAGTTGCGCACTGTTCACAGACAGAGACACAATTGAGGAAGGAAATTACTGGAAAGTAATTGAAACTCACCTGAAGCGAGCTGAATGTGTAATGCTCCTCATGCCAATGACATTTCCACCGAGCTTCTCTACGGCATATGACTTCACTGAATCTCTTTTGATATGTTCCTCGCGAATTTATATTTAAATTGGGGTCATCAGGAGAGAATGTGCACCGTTTCGGGGCCTTCCTCTCAACTTGCACACCGGCCCCCCTCACTGATGTGAGGCCCCATTATAACGATATCCTAGTGTGTTGTAGATAAACTAGTTCAAATGTCTAACGGCGAAATTTGATTTACGAAAAATTCCGAAAAAACATACACTGTAGATTATCCGCTCGAGAGCAGATACTATACTTTGATCTTAGCCAAAGAGTTGTGCAGCAATGGTAACTGCGATAAAAGCGCCATTTTTCAGATGCACAGAACTGAACAACGGAAACCGAGTAAGGCATTCACCAAAAATCCAGTTACCATAAATTAACATGGTCTGCTGATTTATTTATATATTATTATTAACAGAAATATTTCTAAGATGAGTATTTGGCAAGAGAGAAAGAAGGAAAGATGAAAGTGTTTAATATGTCCTGCCAATACATCATAAATAACAAACCATTCAGTTTTGATCACATGGAAAGAAAGGAAAAGACACTACTTGGTTTCAGTGGGAAAATGAAACAAAGAAAGAAATAAAGGAAGAGAGAAGTGAATAGAAAGAATTACTTTAAGTTGATAAGAACAGATACTACGCTTTGATCTGAGCCAAAAGGCTGAGAAGTGTTGGAGATAGCAATAATAATAATAATAATAATAAAAAAAAAAAAAAAGACATTTTTTAGATGCACTTTATTGAACAGCAGCAACCAAAAATCCAATTACCATAAATAACATCATCTACTGAATTATTTTTAAGAAAAATATTCGTAAAATGGGGATTTGCCTAGTATATCTTATTTACACAATACAAAATAAGGACCAAACTCATTGTATTAATGAAATGGTTTGTGAGATCAACTTGTTAACCATTGCACTATGGTACACCTCTATAATATTACCTGGTGCAGGGATATACATGGACACAAGGCAACAATAATTATAAACCTGGTGAGGATTGAATTCACTAATCTTATAACAGATTGCAATACGTATTTGTTAACTACTGGGCCACATCAAGGTGTTTTTTGACTTTGCTTCGCCGAACCTGGTACAATAATAGAGTACCTTGTGAGACATCGAACTCATTATGACAGTAAGTTGACAACCATAGCACAGTAGCGAGGTGTTGAAACAATTCAAAATAAATTCGAACAGAGTCATGGGAAAAAGAAAAAAAATTGCTAAGGCTTATGGCCATGTCATATTGAAACACTGTCCCTGTATGACCACCAAAATTAAGCAACATCAAGCCTGGTCAGAACCTAGATGAGTAACCACTTCGGAATACCAGGTGCTGTAAGCTTAGATGTGCTGGTGGTGTAATTGATAATGGCTTGGAATTTTTAATTGCTTCTCTAAGTTCCAATTCCAGTTGGGTTCATTATATTTACTCATGTGTAAATACCTTTGGGGAAAGATATGAATCATCTCTTCTCCCTCCAGCCAAGGGTTAATTAGTAAGATTTGTATCACTAAATCCTCGTTATCTTTAAAAAACAAAAAAAACAAAATCTTATAATCTAAAAATATTTTCTGCTATGCAATAACCAGCAAAGAGTTGATAAACTACAGAAACTGAATCAATCAATCAACAAAAAAAAAAAAAAGTTGAAAAATTCTTGGGCCGAGCATCTTTCCAAAACCTGAACGATTGTCTGGATACTATTTTGGTTTGTTTTGTATTTTTTAATCTTTGTAGTGAGAAGTTTTTGCATTGACTTTTACACTTAGTATTAAGCAATAATCAAATGAGAAATACATTAAAAAATGGAGAGAGAGCGAGAGAGAGAGCGAGAGAAAGACAGAGAGAGAAGGAGAAAGAGAAAAAAAAGGAGAAAGAGAAAAAAAAGGAGAAAGAGAAAAAAAAGGAGAAAGAGAAAAAAAAGGAGAAAGAGAAAAAAAAGGAGAAAGAGAAAAAAAAGGAGAAAGAGAAAAAAAAGGAGAAAGAGAAAAAAAAGGAGAAAGAGAAAAAAAAGGAGAAAGAGAAAAAAAAGGAGAAAGAGAAAAAAAAAAGGAGAAAGAGAAAAAAAAAGGAGAAAGAGAAAAAAAGAAGCTTTTTCTTCAATGTGAAGCTACCACCACACCATTGACAAATATTTCGTGAACAAGTCTAGGTTTTTAGTTACATGTTTGGAAAGGTTAAGCCAAGATCCATTCTTATCTGATCTGCCCATGAAAGTCAACAAAAAAAGGAAAAACAAATGACACAAATTGAGAATCCTAGCAAGCAAATCATAAAACTTGAAAAGAAAGAAAGCAAATGGAATTCACTGCTGAATTATTATTATTTTTATTAAAAGATCTTTCTCACTTTCTCTCTCTCACACACACAAACCCATATACACGTGCACTCACTCACATAACCAGCTGGATAGTAAAAATACATGCATATTATCACACCTTTTTCTCCCATGGAAAGGCTCTATCACAAAGAGAATAGTGAAGTTACATATCTGTAACAAATATTTGCTTAAGGTGGGGAATTTAGGGTCAGAGTAACAGTTCAGAAAAAAGGGGTTACATCAGCTGAAATCAACGAGGAAACAGGGACACAGATGGAAGAGGAAAAAAAGAGAAAAAAGCTCAGACTTTCTAAGGCCATTTTTTTTAAAGGTATATATGCTCTTCTAATTTGAAGGTATGTTAACCCTGTAGACTCCTAGTGGAGCAGAAGCCCACAGCCTCACTACACTAGGAGTTCCTGTTACAGTTTCTGAAGCATATATGTATTTACTAGGGGCAGTTGCTAGCCACAAAACTCAACCAATCTGGAGTTTAGAGTTCTGTTTTTGTTTAGACTGGTTGCCAAGTAAGGTTAGAGAGCCAGTTTGCCCTACTATTAAACCCGAGCTAAGAGAGAGAAGAGATGGATTCATGCCTTTCCAAGTGAACAAATCAGCTTTGGCATGTTAAGTTCAAATTCCAACCAATGTCACTTCTCACATTGATAACAATGATATACACACATTATTTTCCATCTTGGAAGAAAGGCAAAAAAGAGAAGAGAGAAGGAAAAATGAAGAAGAATGAAAACTGAAGGAAAGTTGTTTAAGTTGAAAGTTGCTAAGTTGTTTATATATATCCTTCAAATTTGAATACAGAAGCAAATTTTATACAATTGATATGTAAAAATATGACAAGAAAGAAAAAATCGAGAGGAAGTATTTTATGTTCCTCTATGGTTAAATTTGTTCCATATTCATATACAGTAAATATCATTAGGATTACCTCCCCTTGTTTGCCAGGATTTCCACTAGGAGGCATTGCATTCAGAACTATAAAAGGAAGGGTCATAAACCCTCTTTCTCTTCTTTGTTCCCACATCCATATGATGTGGTAGTTGAAGGAGAGAGAGGAAGGGAAGAAACGAGAGAGAGAGAGAGAGAGAGGAAGGGAAGA
The DNA here is from genome assembly GCA_964036315.1 of Acanthosepion esculentum. Taxonomy (NCBI): domain Eukaryota; kingdom Metazoa; phylum Mollusca; class Cephalopoda; order Sepiida; family Sepiidae; genus Acanthosepion; species Acanthosepion esculentum. The sequence goes on from OZ038501.1 coordinate 83,872,117, forward strand.
AACGAGAGAGAGAGAGAGAGAGAGGAAGGGAAGAAACGAGAGAGAGAGAGAGAGAGAGGAAGGGAAGAAACGAGAGAGAGAGAGGGGAAGGAAAGAAACGAGAGAGAGAGGGGGGAAGGAAAGAAACGAGAGAGAGAGAGGGGAAGGAAAGAAACGAGAGAGAGAGAGGGGAAGGAAAGAAACGAGAGAGAGAGAGAGAGAGGAAGGAAAGAAACGAGAGAGAGAGAGGGGAAGGAAAGAAACGAGAGAGAGAGAGGGGAAGGAAAGAAACGAGAGAGAGAGAGAGAGAGGAAGGAAAGAAACAAAAGAGAGAGAGAGGAAGGAAAGAAACAAAAGAGAGAGAGGGGAAGGAAAGAAACAAAAGAGAGAGAGGGGAAGGAAAGAAACAAAAGAGAGAGAGAGGAAGGAAAGAAACAAAAGAGAGAGAGAGGAAGGAAAGAAACAAAAGAGAGAGAGAGGAAGGAAAGAAACAAAAGAGAGAGAGAGGAAGGAAAGAAACAAAAGAGAGAGAGAGGAAGGAAAGAAACAAAAGAGAGAGAGAGGAAGGAAAGAAACAAAAGAGAGAGAGAGGAAGGAAAGAAACAAAAGAGAGAGAGAGAGAGAGGAAGAGAAAAAAGCTTCAATCTCAAGAATTGTCAGCAAGAAAGTAAAGATTTAACAAAACAAAAACAAAAAATCCAGTAGGCAGAGATAGAAAAGCCAATCCGAAGGAAATGGGCCCATTTATTTTTGGTCAGAACAAAATATAATATTGCCGCTATTTTCAGAGTTGTTTTTCGAAGCTGAATCAATTTGTCAATGGATCCGGAGGTGGATTTTCAAAAATTAAATAGAAAAAAATCTAATAAATAAAAACCCGAAAATAAAAAATTATATTCATGGCCATCTTGAATATTTCAATTCTTATTTCATTTAATGAAGCAATATTGAGTCTTACCATCCAGCAACATTCACTCGGCTGCTGCACCCCCCCCCCTCCAACCAGTCGCCATGAGGAACGTTGCAGGGAAAAGCACCTAATTTAGATCAGCAGGAAGTTAAATTTTCAAGATGCATCAGGCTAATTCCAAAACTAATTTTAAATATTTCACAGCTACTGCTGAGGATTATCATTAATATTATTTTTATTGAAAATAAAAGATGCAGTAATTTTCAGATTGATGTCAGAAAGTAGAGAAAATAGTAGCCATTCATCCGCAGTTTTAAGATTTCAAATTTAACAACACTAATGCAAGCTCGGCATATATAAACAAACGAAATAGCCCGTGGGTGGATATAAATGCGTTCAGGGACAAATGACATTAATTGAGGTTTTCACTACACTGACTGTTAAATGCCAAATGATGTCCTCGTTTTTTAAAGTCTCCCTTCGCCTTTTTTTAACCCCCTATCTATGCTCCTCTGTTAAAACCCCCTGCACACAGATTTTTCATTTTGTTCTCCGGGCATTGCCGCCATCTTACAATATTGTGCATTGCTTTCATTTCATCCCCAACTGCACAGTGCCATCATTTTACCACGGTCATCAATTATACCCCTGTTGCACTGCCTTCATTTTACTTACTCCCCCATCAGGCACCCTTTTAGACAGTTTCAGTTCAGTCTAACCCCGTACAGTTTTCATTTCATAACCCCCACCCTACCACTACTAATTTTTGTTTGCCCACATCTTCATGGGCACTGCCCTCATTTAACCTCCTACAGACTATTCCTTTCATACTGTCACAGTGCCTTCATTTTATACCCAACCCCCGCAAACTGCTTTGACAATTACAATAGTCCCCTTAGACAGTTTCATTTTCCACACAGTCTACTCTAGAAATTGACAATTCACAAATTGTTTCCTCCTCCTCACCCCAAAGTGCAAGAGCAAAGATGCTGAAAACTGGGATTCGCTAAACAAACTGTAAACTGCTTCCTTGAAGTGAAAAGGCCAAAGCTTTTTGCTTATTAAAGCAAGAATAAATTGTGTAAACTCAAGTTGCTAAAATCTACAGTAAGAACAAATCTATCTTTCACATAACTTTCATTACAGTCTATTGTTAGGAATTGTTCTATTTTATTATTACTTATTGTTGTTAATCTCTTATTGTGCCTAATAAGATCTACGGTAAGAACGAATCTTCTATCCATCACATAACTTTCATTACAGTCTATTGTTAGAATTGTTCTATTTTATTATTACTTATTGTTGTTAATCTCTTATTGCGCCTAATAAGATCTACGGTAAGAACGAATCTTCTATCCATCACATAACTTTCATTACAGTCTTTTGTTAGAATTGTTCTATTTTATTATTACTTATTGTTGTTAATCTCTTATTGTGCCTAATAAGATCTACGGTAAGAACGAATCTTCTATCCATCACATAACTTTCATTACAGTCTATTGTTAGAATTGTTCTATTTTATTATTACTTATTGTTGTTAATCTCTTATTGTGCCTAATAAGATCTATGGTAAGAACGAATCTTCTATCCATCACATAACTTTCATTACAGTCAATTGTTAGAATTGTTCTATTTTATTATTACTTATTGTTGTTAATCTCTTATTGTGCCTAATAAGATCTACGGTAAGAACGAATCTTCTATCCATCACATAACTTTCATTACAGTCTATTGTCAGAATTGTTCTATATTATTATTACTTATTGTTGTTAATCTCTTATTGTGCCTCATAAGATCTACGGTAAGAACGAATCTTCTATCCATCACATAACTTTCATTACAGTCTATTGTCAGAATTGTTCTATTTTATTATTACTTATTGTTGTTAATCTCTTATTGTGCCTAATAAGATCTATGGTAAGAACAAATCTTCTATCCATCACATAACTTTCATTACAGTCTATTGTCAGAATTGTTCTATTTTATTATTACTTATTGTTGTTAATCTCTTATTGTGCCTAATAAGATCTACGGTAAGAACGAATCTTCTATCCATCACATAACTTTCATTACAATCTATTGTTAGAATTGTTCTATTTTATTATTACTTATTGTTGTTAATCTCTTATTGTGCCTAATAAGATCTACGGTAAGAACGAATCTTCTATCCATCACATAACTTTCATTACAGTCTATTGTTAGAATTGTTCTATTTTATTATTACTTATTGCTGTTAATCTCTTATTGTGCCTAATAAGATCTACGGTAAGAACGAATCTTCCATCCATCACATAACTTTCATTACAGTCTATTGTTAGAATTGTTCCATTTTATTATTACTTATTGTTGTTAATCTCTTATTGTGCCTAATAAGATCTACGGTAAGAACGAATCTTCTATCCATCACATAACTTTCATTACAGTCTATTGTCAGAATTGTTCTATTTTATTATTACTTATTGTTGTTAATCTCTTATTGTGCCTAATAAGATCTACGCTAAGAACGAATCTTCTATCCATCACATAACTTTCATTACAGTCTATTGTTAGAATTGTTCTATTTTACTATGGGAAAGTACTGAAATGTTATCAGCTCAACCAAAAACAAATTTTAAATAATTCTAATACTTGATCACATTTTGGGAAATGCAACAAGACAAGGGACTTTTCAGCACCCACCTTATTTTATTTTTCATTGTTAATCTGTGACTGTAGCTAATCTATAGATTAAGCTTGATCAGAATTGTATCTATAGGGAAAATAAAAAGATAATATAGGGTTGGCTACCATCTTAAATTTCAGAAAGTCTTGGAATATATCCTTCCCCCTCTAAAACCTAAGATGAAAAATATGGTGGTAGGCAACTGCATCTGTTTTCCAACAATCTTACTTTGTCTCTGGGGTATTTTCCTTGTTCTATTCTTGGCCAACACACGTCATTGAGAAAAAACACCAAAAGGATTTATTCTTTTTCAGAGTAACTGCATCTATTTGCTAGTATGTATGGTATATAAATCCAGTCTCTTTTTCAGTTGGGAATTTTTAGTCTATGGCAGTGAAGGATTCATTTTGGTTTATGGAAGAGAAAATTCCTCTTCACATATTTAACAACTAAGTCATCAACGAGCAAATATTTATGTTGTTATGTTAGATAAATAGGGTAGCTTATATTTTATGAAATAAGTTTGGAAATCTCAGCAATGTTTTAAAAACATTCATGAAACATTGTCGGCCATTATTATTCGTTTCTGACTAGGGCCTACTTTCATCTTCATTTTGTATTAGATGAAGCATTGTCGGCCATTATTATTATTATTCGTTTCTGACTAGGACCTACTTTCATCTTCATTTTGTATTAGATGAAGCATTGTCGGCCATTATTATTCGTTTTTGCTCATAAGCTAGTATAATAATAGAAGATGGAAAATGTGACACAGAAATCCCAAGTTGCACTGAAATAGTGAAAAATGACTACCAGAAATTCAAGTGAAATATTAAGACAGCAAAATACAAAATGGCTGTATAATAACTAATCTTGCATATTGACGTCAACGTTGAATAATTTCACAGATGCAGCGGCTTGAAATGGCCAAGTTACACCAATGGATACTAAGAATACAATCAACAGAACATGTGAGCCAGAAGAATGTTTTAAGGGTACTACCTGAAAAAACAGCTGAAATTTCTGTGACACATAATGTGGAATGTGGGCTTAGTGATTTTAACCCTCACAAGACATTGAAGCAAGAAAAGCAGGGATAATTTGGAGGTTGGTGCAGAATGTTGGTTTTTACATTCAAAATGATTTTAAGCACAGTGATGATTGGCAGCTAGGTCTCATCATTTTATAGTTGAAATGGCTAGATGTAAACGTAAGTTCTATGCTAGCAGTTTCTTCTCTCGCACTTCTTGCTTGTGGAACTCTTCTGGCTTCTTGCTTCCCAGTTAACCTTGATCTTCAAAAATTTAAATACAATGTCAATCGTTATCTTTTGTCTTCTTGATTACTCTTCTTTTATTGTTCCCACTCCTTAATAATGCTTCCCTTTTTTTCTTATTCTTTCACACTCAGCAATTCCTTGTGTCTTAGTGGCGTTACTATCTTGCTTGGGCTGAATTCATTAATCATATATATAAAGTCAAATTCATGTATAGTGAGAACCCTGAATTTTTTTTTTTCTTGAATTTTAACCCCCTTCAGAAAAAAATTGTGTATAGTACCACTGGATGCCAAAAATACATGTTTTTTTGTTGCCTTTTTTAACCTCTTCAATATAATTACTTATATATAATGTGACACCTTATTTTTGCATAAAAACTGATCATAAAAAAACACACTATATCCAAGTACATATGGTAGTTTTTTGATTAGCTGAGTGGACTAGCCAGTCTCACTTCCTGGTAAAAGATTAGAGAGAACTGATCTCCAGGCCCTATTTTTTTTTTTTTGGTGGAGGGGTCTATATTGAGGTTGGTAAGTGGTAGGGTTGTGTGACAAGTGCTTGTAGGGTTGTGTGACAAGTGCTTGTAGGGTTGTGTGACAAGTGCTTGTAGGGTTGTGTGACAAGTGCTTGTAGGGTTGTGTGACAAGTGCTTGTAGGGTTGTGTGACAAGTGCTTGTAGGGTTGTGTGACAAGTGCTTGTAGGGTTGTGTGACAAGTGCTTGTAGGGTTGTGTGACAAGTGCTTGTAGGGTTGTGTGACAAGTGCTTGTAGGGTTGTGTGACAAGTGCTTGTAGGGTTGTGTGACAAGTGCTTGTAGGGTTGTGTGACAAGTGCTTGTAGGGTTGTGTGACAAGTGCTTGTAGGGTTGTGTGACAAGTGCTTGTAGGGTTGTGTGACAAGTGCTTGTAGGGTTGTGTGACAAGTGCTTGTAGGGTTGTGTGACAAGTGCTTGTAGGGTTGTGTGACAAGTGCTTGTAGGGTTGTGTGACAAGTGCTTGTAGGGTTGTGTGACAAGTGCTTGTAGGGTTGTGTGACAAGTGCTTGTAGGGTTGTGTGACAAGTGCTTGTAGGGTTGTGTGACAAGTGCTTGTAGGGTTGTGTGACAAGTGCTTGTAGGGTTGTGTGACAAGTGCTTGTAGGGTTGTCTTTTGTTTCTGTACTGGGTCTTTCATCTTTTCTTATCCAAGTTTCAGAAACAAAGTTAGCCAACTGACCTGTCCCTTAAGAATGCAAGTGTTAATGTTAATGAAGTGTTAACGTGATAAGTTGGAGATATTTTTCAGGGCATTTAAGAAATATTTTTATTTAATCTTACTGATTAAACTTAACCTATGACTGCAGGGGGAAAATGGCAAGTAACCTATTTAACGAGTCTGCATGAATGGATAGTCAGACAAAGACAAAGGGTCAAAGATTAGTTACAATCACAACAGGTAGAAACTGTGGAGACCCATGACCAACTATGTCCTTAAATGAGTTGGCATATAAAATAAGATGACCTCTTTTCTTGGCTTCTGTTATTGTCCACCATACTGAAAATGGTTAAAAATACAAGCTGTAGGGAAATTTGGTTTCATGCTTTCTTCTCAAATATTTATGTGAATTTGCCATATACAATCATAAAATGTTGGGGGCTGTTGGGAACTAATATTTAATAAGCTGGCCACGTGAACTGGTAACAAGATAGGCATCAGGAATTAGGAGTGGGAGCAGACCTTACAAGTGCACACCATAGCCTTAGGTAAGTTATTAAAACCTTACAACATCTGATATGTCAAGTGCTAACGAAACTAAATAAGAAGCTTGCTAATTATCCAAAAGCCTCACCTCGCCAGACAGCTATAATCTTGGGGTCGGTTGGCAGGAGAAAAGGCTGACAAGGGCTTTAAGAGAATACTCAAAAAGGTGCAAAATATATGTGTGTGTGTGTGGGGGGAGGTTGAGAAAAACAGTAGCCACCAGCTGGCACTTGGATCTTCTAGCCCTTCTCAACCACCCCAAAACCCTACAGCAACCCTAACCCTGTACTGGCCAATTAAAGATGGCAGGTTAAAGAGATAAAAGATAGGGATAATGAGATTCCAACATAAATATTCTCTTCCTGCTGGTATCCTTTCTTGGGTTTTCTGTGATCTAATCATTACACTATTCTATCCAATCATGATTGAGCGGTCCCCTCCTCAGCCCCCACTCCTGTTACATACTACCCAGAACCCCCTAACCATAAGCAAGGCATTTGCTTTTTTTTTTCTCTATCTATATTTATATCTGTCTATATAAATCTGGAATGAGATTGTAAGTATTTACATTGTTCGGACTATTGTCCTCATCTTTATTGTCATATTCATGATGTTTCAGCCATTGTACACTCTCGACTTCTTCAGGTGTTATATGTTGGAATTTCAAACCGAACCCTTTATTTTGACCACCAGGATAAATTACCAATGACTTGACCCAAAACGTTGTGAGTTCAGTTCCTGGCCACAGCAGAGGTGAACAATAATTTGGAGAGTTGAATTGCTAAAAGGAAATAACTGAAACTCAGATATCCAGAAAAGGCATGGCATGTGGAACTAGAATGTGGAACTGGTGGACGAAATAAAGGATTCAGTTCAAAATTCATACGTATACAATCTGAAGAAGACCAGAGTATACAACATCTGAAATGTTGCGAATATGACAATAAAGATGAGGACAAGAGTCCAAACAATATAAATAGTGTAAATAGTTTAATTTGGTATGCGTATAAATGAGGCTAAGCAGTTATGTGCCATGCATGATACATGACTTTTGATACACGACTAACGTGGCAGATTTTTCCCACGGTAGGTTGCCATTTCTTTCTGCGGTAGACCAGTTGCTATCCAAGGCTATCGAACACAGTCTGTCCTGCTATTTACCCATAGCTGGGGGGAGAATAGGATCCATACCTTTCCCAAGGATAATAGCACGTAAGCGAATGTAATAGATTTGAATAGAATTCGAACTCAGCTCTCCGATTCCTCAATCCACTATCCATTACTCTACTGTCACTACGGATTCTTAAAGGGTGAAAGATTCTCATGTATTTTAACATTCTATGGATCTTTTTTTTCATCCAAATCCGTGAATTTGTTTTGCTCATGCTAAGTCTCAAAACACGAAATCATATTCAGTATTTTTTATCCCTAATGTTGAAAACTATAATTTTTTAAGAAAAATCCCAAGTTGATGTTCAAAATTGCCGCAAAATGTTATTGATTTATTATTGATAAACTATTCATAAATTTACTTAAAAAAAAAAAAAAAAAAAAAAAAAAAAAAAAAAAAAAAAGACGACGCTGGTAAATTTGTTTAGACCGAAGGGAAGATAAAGTGGTTTCCTTAAGGGAAAAGGTGAATAGGCCCAACTAAATAATAAATATTACATGAAGCTCTATGTAAAAAGGAAAAAAAACACTAGATCTATATAACATGACATTTCATCCATAAACAACATACCTATGCCAGTCAAATTACCATTAATTATATCCCTATAGATAAAAATCTCTCTCACACAAATATTTTATATACATACATACATACATACACACACGCACACACGATGGGTAAATTGTTGCCATTTTATGTTTTTAATTTTGTGCATTCACATTGTTTTATGATTTTGTCAACTGCACAGTATAGTAGGATCAGTTGGGCACCGTCTGTGAGAAAAAGAGCACCATGATGCAATTCACTCTGCCAGAAATTTGCAAACACCATGCTGTACTGCGTGACATTTGCACTGGAAGCACCAATATGAATATTTCAGTGCATTTGGGTGTCAATCTGAGGACAGTGCAGAGGATTTGGAAAGAGTTGGAGGAGTCTGTCATTATGAAAGTACAGAAGTTTGAAAAACTCACTCATTGTTCTCATAAGGTCGGTACTCCTGAACTTGTTGGTGAGGGCCTCAGACAACATGGAGGAGGTAGTGCTGCCCTGGGTTAAGAGGGTGGTTGCTAGAAGACCCTATGTCTGATAACAGGACCCAACACCATGCCACGCAAGCAGGAGAACCTAGTCATAGCTGGAAGACTATTTCTGCGACACATCACCCTTTACATCTAGCTACCTAAATCTCCAGACTGCAACCCCATTGATTATTGTGTAGGGCGTAGTTGAGCAAGGGACCAACGAAACTCTTTGTAACACCAAAGATGAACTGAAGGCAAGGATTATGGCAGCATTCACCAACTTAAATGAGGAGACGTCCATAAGAGTTGCAGGAGATTCCAAAGTCGTTTGAAGGCCGTCATTGAAACCAATCATGATTTTATTGAATAAATTTACTCTTTAGTATTTTAAGATATTTTTTGTGTAATTTTGGTAAATATATCTGTTAAAATAAGATGTCAGTATTATTTTAATGTCATGTGTCAGGCAGCATGACAATTGTGTCTAGCATGAAACAGCCTGTCACCTCTGAGTGTTAACTTCAATATTCACTTTTATATTTACATACACTCTCTGAAATTGAGCAATTTATCCCATAAATATAGCACACTTTAAAACTATTTCATATATATATATATATATATATATATATATATATATATATAATTACCTCATCACATCTGCTGATCCATGACCAAAAAGTTTTGTTTCTTTTCTTCTTGTTTTTATATGGGATATATATATATATATATATATATATATATATATATATATATATATATATGTATGTGTGTGTGTGTGTGTGTGTGTGTGTGTGTGTGTGTGTGTTGTGGTCCGACTCAGAAAAGACTGTCTTCCTAATAGAGTTAACTGTCCCTTGGGAAAAGAACTGGGTGGTGGCGCATAAACTAAAGAAAAACTGGTATGAGTGACTGCGTGCCGAATGTGTGGAAAATGGTTGGACGTGTAACGTGATGCCTATTGAGATTGGGTGTCGTAGGTTTCTTGGACATTCAGTCATTTCCTTCCTTTCAAAAATAGGCATCACTGACCGTTGTTTGAAAAGTGTTTCGCATCACATTCAAACAACAGTTCAGCACGCATCAAGTTGGATTGGGTAGAGATCAAAACAAGCAAATAAAATGCGTGCAACATCACAACCTAATATGTGCAAGTGAAATATTTGCGTGGTTGTCTATAACGATTTTTACGAACGCATCAATAACGGCAAACGCGTTCAGGAAACTTTCATTATCGATAAAAGCTGCATAGCGGAACAATCATTTTACTTATTTCATTATGAGAATTTACAAAGAGGAACGATCATTTAGCTTATCTTCATACCCTGCCTGGTGGCAAACGCTGATGGTAGCACCAGGGGTTGCGGTCCCGTCATAGCCACTAAAACCGTGATATCAAACCTGGTCGGCGCCTGGTGAAGACAGTATTGCACGTGCTAACACATGTATGTTAAAAAAAAGTAAATAAATAAAAATGATAAATTTTGACAAGTGGAAAAGTGTTTTTTTGATTTGATAATGTGTTTCAACATCATTAGATAGGATTCCTCAGATCAGAACAAAAGAAATACATTTATGTGTTTCAATATTAAACAGTTAATACTTTTATCGCTAAGCTGACGTTCCTCGTTCAGAATGAAAGATTATATTCAAGCATGAAACAGACTTTTGCCACTCGGTGTTGACCTCAGTGTGCACATTTATATTTTTACATATACTCTATCCCCGACATTGAACACTTTCACCCATAAATATAGCAGATCGCCTTAAAACTATATAGAGTCTATGTAAATATAAATGTGAACACTGAGGTCAACACCAAGTGAACCTAAAACTTGGAGAGTTGCGTTACTAAAGGGAATTAACTGAAACCAAGATATCCCAAAAAGAGGCATGGTATGTGGAATTAGAACAATCAACCATGATGGACTAATAAAGTGTTTGGTTTGAAATTCCAACATATATTACCTGAAGAAGGCCAGAGTGTACAACAGGTGGAATGTCTTGAAAATGTCAATAAAGATGAGATGAACAGTCCAAATGATGCAAACAGTGTAATGTATACATATATATATATATTTTATTCATAATTATAACATATGCATGCTATAACTTCACTACAAAAATTGTAATTTTGCTTCAACACTACAGGTGTCTTATCAAGTGGTGGTGTTGATTGCACAATAAAAGGTTTTAAGAGTTCAAAGACCAACCAAACCCCCACAGTAGGGGAAACATTGTTATGCAACCTATGAGGACCAATTAGAATACAGGTGTATGGTAATTCAAAATAATGTGGCAATATACTCTAAGTACAATCTATTAGTGCATTTAAGATTAGATAAAATTAAAAATCAATATAACTAATTAAGTTTTATATATAAAGAAAGTTCTATATATAAGCAAAGTTTTGTGTGTGTGTATATATATTATATATATATATATATATATTATATATATACACATTTGTGTGGTGTATCAACAAATATTTTTACAAACTTTGTGGGAAGGTCCCTCACAGCAAAACAAGGTAACATGTCTATGCCCAAAAGGCCATGTCGATGGTGTTCTTCGTGGTCAGGCATATGAGCGGCTCTTGGTCTTACTTGATTGATAGTTTGTGGTGTTATAAATCCTGTCTCAACAACGCAATGATAAAAAGCAGCAGAAGCTGGATGACTTGGCTGCCTTCAGTCTGGAAATGCAATCTGATACAGCTGTGCAGCCTCGTGTCCATTACTATTCATGCAGCTGTATGTAAAAAATTATATCTGCCTGTTCATGAATATCCTGCCATTGTTAAACAAAACACTTCTCCATTAACTCACTACTACACATGTTAAACGTTGAAGAGAGACTAGCCATAAATGTACATGAATGACAAATGTAAGCTAGTCTACATGGCAACACACCACAAACTATCATAAACTTAATAACTCAGAAATGAAGGAGTTGTGAATATATGTTTTTCTAGACTTTTCTCCTTGTTTTGATGTGAGGAAGCCACCCACAAAGTTTGTAAAGGTATTTTTTGATACAGCATATAATAAAGAAATATAAAAGTGAACATATAAGTCAATACTTAAAGGCAACAGTGTTTCATGCTAGACGGAATCATCAGGTGACCCGAGTATTGTGTCTAGCATGAAACAGGCTGTCACGTTTAAGTGTTGACTTCGAGGTTCGCTTTTATATTAACACACGATCTATCTCTGATATTGAGCACTATCCCATAAATATAGCACACCCTAAGACTATATTTCTTTATATATATATATATATATATATATATATATATATATATTAGTGCTGTTTTTATCTATTGGATTTTCAACCAGCCCGCCCCAACTTGTTGTCTGTTCTTTATTAGCTCATATACTGAATGGTGCTGTTGTTGCTTTTTGCCACGATTGTTGATATTATGCATGGTGCTGGTTCCGATATTATCCTTGGTCCCCATCTTACATTTATTGTTAAGAATTGTCACATTCTGAATAGTAACACTTTAAATGCACCGATAGTTCATAATCCATTTTACCACAATTTTGACTTAATGAATACCAGTCTGATAAAGCGAGAAAAGGAGTCACAAAGAAGAAAATGTATTCAGAGTGTGCTAATCTCACGATTCAACAGCAAACATAAGACCTGGACCATGCATAATATCACAGAATTAATAGCAGCACGATGTGATATACAATGCTAGCACAACCATCGACTGATCCAGAATGGTTCCATCTATCCAATTTCATTCACAAGCCTACAGTTAACCTGTGGAATGGTTTTCAACCACTTTCCAAAGGCATCACATATTGGGATTGCCTCTCGAGACTGAGATTTGAACCCAGATTTCATGGACAGAAAGCAAATGATCTAACCACTTGACTATCTGCCCATATTATATGAGAGAGAGAGTCATTTTCACTCTAATACAATACAATATATATATATATATATATATATATATATATATTGCTTACTGTAAAGTGTGAAAATTTCAGATAAAGTATATCAGTAAAAGGTTAATATGAATAAAGTGATGAATTGAAAAAAAAAAAAAGCCTGGGTGGCAAACTGGTTATTGATCTTTGTTCTTCATAGCTCAATAGAGGGCAAAACACAAATATTAGGTCTGATGAAAAAGTATTGAGACTGTTGCTATACTAATGGAACTGAAGTATGCAGAGTGAAGATATTTGGTACTGGTTGACCTTGAACTCACGTATGCATACTAAGTTGTAACATTCTCGCTCCCTTCCATTGTTTATAGCAATGCTTGGGAGGAAAGTGTGTAGAGTGGGACCATCTCACCACACCACAGGTTCCATCAGTGACCATGGCTTGTGCAGAACCTTTTGACCAACAACCACCATATTCACTTGATCTATGACCGTGCAACTTTTTCCTCTTCAAAATTCAAATCCCACTTGAAAAGAATAAGATTTAAAGATGTTGAAGAATTCCAAGTGAATGTGAGACAACTATTTGCTATCACAAATAAAGGAGTTCCAGGAATACTGGAAATGATGCTGGATAAAGTGTGTGGCTTCAGAAGAGGACTACTTCAAAGGAGATTAAACGTCAAATTGATATATGTTGTAGTTTTCGTCTTATAGCACCAGACCCAATACTTTTTGATCAGCTGTCATATGTGCACAATGAGATTAAAGCAAAAAAGAAAAAATAAAATAAAAATATTGCCCTAGATTGAGCTCTGAAGAGGAAAGAAGAATAACTGGCGGCTAGGTTTTTTGATTTTTCATATTTTGTGATTCACTACTTTAGGGTGAGTAAAAAAAAAAAAATTTTTTTTTTTCCCTATCCTTGCTCTTCACCCACCCAGTGTTTTAATAGATTTGTATACATTACATGAATATATACTTCTAAAATGTCCGCTTTTGACAATAAAAATATTCTGCAGTAAGCAAGGAATTCCATTTTGGTAAAAGGAATTCCAAGATAACCTTTCTGGAAAGAACAAATTCATAATCTGTATTCTGCCAAAATCCCAAAGAAGGCACTATCCGATCTGAGTTTTCTATTCTTGGAGATCAATTCTTGGTTGCCTTTATCATTCACTTTAAGATCTAAGAGGGTGGGTATCTTCCCTAACCCCATAATCTGATAGCTAATCCAACATTGTTACCTTGATTGGTTCTTTAACCGATTTCACCCCAGCAAGAAAATTTTATTAGGTTACGATGCCCTAAAGAAAAAAAAAAAAAAAGAAAAAAAGTAGTTTGTGTGTGTGCGTGGGAGGGGGGGGAATACCTCCCTCATAGCCATAGGCTACATCAGAGAAGTCAAGCCGATTTTATGCCTGCAGCCTGACAAAATGGCTTGCAAGGAAGAGAGGAGGGGTATAAATTTATCAATAAGTAGTAGTTTTTTTTTTTTTTTTATATATATTCTTATTCATTTTTGTCAAGGTTCACCGAGTGAAACAGTTTTGTTGTTGGGTAGATAAAGTAGTGATCAGTAAGTGATTAGTGCAAGTTCTCACTCACCCACTTCCTTTATTGTGGCATGCATATGACAAAACATCTTGTTAAGATATCTAGCAAAGATAGGGAGAAGGGGAGTCATGCCTTTCTTTTAGGGATCTGTGTCAACTGAATGTGAGACAATAAAATGTAAAGAGAAAACTGAGAGAAAGAGAGAGAATGAGAGAGAATGAGAGAGAATGAGAGAGAATGAGAGAGAATGAGAGAGAGAGAGAATGAGAGAGAGAGAGAGAGAGAGAGAATGAGAGAGAGAGAGAGAGAGAGAGAATGAGAGAGAGAGAGAGAGAGAGAGAGAATGAGAGAGAGAGAGAGAGAAATGAGAGAGAGAGAGAGAGAGAGAGAAATGAGAGAGAGAGAGAGAGAGAGAGAAATGAGAGAGAGAGAGAGAGAGAAATGAGAGAGAGAGAGAGAGAGAGAAATGAGAGAGAGAGAAATGAGAGAGAGAGAAATGAGAGAGAGAGAAATGAGAGAGAGAGAAATGAGAGAGAGAGAAATGAGAGAGAGAGAAATGAGAGAGAGAGAAATGAGAGAGAGAGAAATGAGAGAGAGAGAAATGAGAGAGAGAGAAATGAGAGAGAGAGAAATGAGAGAGAGAGAAATGAGAGAGAGAGAAATGAGAGAGAGAGAAATGAGAGAGAGAGAAATGAGAGAGAGAGAAATGAGAGAGAGAGAAATGAGAGAGAGAGAAATGAGAGAGAGAGAAATGAGAGAGAGAGAAATGAGAGAGAGAGAAATGAGAGAGAGAGAAATGAGAGAGAGAGAAATGAGAGAGAGAGAAATGAGAGAGAGAGAAATGAGAGAGAGAGAAATGAGAGAGAGAGAAATGAGAGAGAGAGAAATGAGAGAGAGAGAAATGAGAGAGAGAGAAATGAGAGAGAGAGAAATGAGAGAGAGAGAAATGAGAGAGAGAGAAATGAGAGAGAGAGAAATGAGAGAGAGAGAAATGAGAGAGAGAGAAATGAGAGAGAGAGAAATGAGAGAGAGAGAAATGAGAGAGAGAGAAATGAGAGAGAGAGAAATGAGAGAGAGAGAAATGAGAGAGAGAGAAATGAGAGAGAGAGAAATGAGAGAGAGAGAAATGAGAGAGAGAGAAATGAGAGAGAGAGAAATGAGAGAGAGAGAAATGAGAGAGAGAGAAATGAGAGAGAGAGAAATGAGAGAGAGAGAAATGAGAGAGAGAGAAATGAGAGAGAGAGAAATGAGAGAGAGAGAAATGAGAGAGAGAGAAATGAGAGAGAGAGAAATGAGAGAGAGAGAAATGAGAGAGAGAGAAATGAGAGAGAGAGAAATGAGAGAGAGAGAAATGAGAGAGAGAGAAATGAGAGAGAGAGAAATGAGAGAGAGAGAAATGAGAGAGAGAGAAATGAGAGAGAGAGAAATGAGAGAGAGAGAAATGAGAGAGAGAGAAATGAGAGAGAGAGAAATGAGAGAGAGAGAAATGAGAGAGAGAGAAATGAGAGAGAGAGAAATGAGAGAGAGAGAAATGAGAGAGAGAGAAATGAGAGAGAGAGAAATGAGAGAGAGAGAAATGAGAGAGAGAGAAATGAGAGAGAGAGAAATGAGAGAGAGAGAAATGAGAGAGAGAGAAATGAGAGAGAGAGAAATGAGAGAGAGAGAAATGAGAGAGAGAGAAATGAGAGAGAGAGAAATGAGAGAGAGAGAAATGAGAGAGAGAGAAATGAGAGAGAGAGAAATGAGAGAGAGAGAAATGAGAGAGAGAGAAATGAGAGAGAGAGAAATGAGAGAGAGAGAAATGAGAGAGAGAGAAATGAGAGAGAGAGAAATGAGAGAGAGAGAAATGAGAGAGAGAGAAATGAGAGAGAGAGAAATGAGAGAGAGAGAAATGAGAGAGAGAGAAATGAGAGAGAGAGAAATGAGAGAGAGAGAAATGAGAGAGAGAGAAATGAGAGAGAGAGAAATGAGAGAGAGAGAAATGAGAGAGAGAGAAATGAGAGAGAGAGAAATGAGAGAGAGAGAAATGAGAGAGAGAGAAATGAGAGAGAGAGAAATGAGAGAGAGAGAAATGAGAGAGAGAGAAATGAGAGAGAGAGAAATGAGAGAGAGAGAAATGAGAGAGAGAGAAATGAGAGAGAGAGAAATGAGAGAGAGAGAAATGAGAGAGAGAGAAATGAGAGAGAGAGAAATGAGAGAGAGAGAAATGAGAGAGAGAGAAATGAGAGAGAGAGAAATGAGAGAGAGAGAAATGAGAGAGAGAGAGAAAAATGTGAGAAAATGTGAGAGAGACAGAGAGAGAAAAAATGAATGAAAGAAAGAAAAAAGGAGAGAAAAAGAGGACAAAAGAAAAGAAAGAAAGAAAAATATTGATAGTTTGTTTTTATGCATTTTCTTTTGTCCAAAATGGCCACATCCCAAAATTTTATATTCTTTTTTTCCCCCCTGGCACAGGCAATATTCCAAGTTTATATTTAAAACTTCTTATTAATCCAATTCTTTTATAGGCAACAAACATCCAAATTGACAAGCAGGCTTTTTACACAAAATAGTCAATAATTAAGATCTTCTGTAAGCCGCCCTTGTCCCTTCAGCCCTGCAGCCATCCAGTAAGCATTGCAGGAGACCAATTCGCTTTTTCTGTCCATCAGAAAATGACTTCCGCCAGTATAGATTTACAGCTGCAGAGAATAAAAACCTGTCCTCAATTACTCTGCTTCATCCAGACCCTTCTAGGAAACAATCGCACCTGCAGTTTTCTGGTTGGATGCAATTCTTGCATGGGTTGGTCTGGAGCCCATGGTCAGTTCAGTTGGCATGCTCAGCAACGACATTTCAAGATTTACCTTGCTCATAATATGTAACATCAGGGAAATAAATCCACTTCTTCCCCAGAGCCATCACTTTGTGGAACAGGCTGCTTAACCTTAATTTTAACCTCTTCATGTCAAAGCTCAACTAATATCTATCCAACATGTCCTTATAACATGCATTTCCCACTTCCTCCTTTACTTTTCCAATACAAGAAGCTTACTATTTGAGTGGCCCTTGGGCCTTTTATTGAGTGGACAAAAGTGTGTGTGTGTGTATATATATATA
The DNA here is from genome assembly GCA_964036315.1 of Acanthosepion esculentum. Lineage (NCBI taxonomy): Eukaryota > Metazoa > Mollusca > Cephalopoda > Sepiida > Sepiidae > Acanthosepion > Acanthosepion esculentum. Next base: position 83,889,440 of record OZ038501.1, read on the forward strand.
TATATATACACACACACACACAGATATATATTGCGTATTTAGGCAGCAATCCTTCATTTATACACATTTCATTAAAGACAACAGACACGGTACTATGGTTAATCATTTTATTTAATTTTTCTTGTGTTCAAGATCTTGTTTAAGATGAAAGAAGTACTAGTCAAAAATTAATAATGGCTGACAATGCTTCATCTAATCCAAATTCAAGATAATATTACTACTAATACTACTAGATGAAAAGCAAGTGAAATTAAGATGAAAGAAGTACTAGTCAAAAATTAATAAACATGGTATTTGCAGAATTTATTGAATTTTGATATATGAAATTGAATCGTCACTCTTCTCCCCAAATATAGAATTTCAACCGAAGTTCTTTCTGAAGATCTTTTTATCTTCAAACAACCTGGATTAGAAGTCTAGGTTTACATATGTCAGTGTTTTTTATTTTTATTTCTTTGAATGAAACAAAATTTCCAGGAGGCAATGATATCTGCCAAATAGCAAACTAAAATGCAAGTGTTTTAAGTGAAACTTAAGCAATTATGTTATCAAAGTAGGTTTCCAAATAGAAACGAAAATCAGTTTTGAAAAGTTTTCGCCACCGATGACCGTGTTGTCAGGGTAACACATTAATAAACTAAACATGTAAGACAGTTTGTGATTCAATTTTTTTCTTTTTTCATACGCAAAGTCAGAAAATATATTTGATTGTAAGAACTTTTTTGAGATAATTTACTAATAGAAGTCCTACTAATTGACCCATAGCTGGGTATGGGGAGATGTGGTGGATTCATAACTTCCAAGGGTATTTGCATGTAAGTGAATATAACAAAACCAAATGGAATTGGAACTTTGTTCTCAGATTTCCAATTCAGAAACATTATCCATTAGACCAGTCATACATCCAATCTTTCAGCACCTGGTATTCCAAAGCGGTCACTCATCTAGGTAGAGATGTTGCTTAACTTTGGTAATTTTACTTTGACAGCCTGTGATTTCACAAGGCAGATTTATTAAAATCTATATTTTGAGGAAAAAAAAAAAAAAAACTTTAAAATCACTAAAACAATAATGCATCAAATGCTAAAAGCATAGATAGAAATTCATAGATAATTTGTTTTAATACAAGGTGGGTTTTTTTTTTTTTAAATCAGTATCACCCCAAGCAAGGCAGTACAGCCACAAACAAGCAAGGGGTTACAGGGGGTGGAGGGGTTATAGGGGGTGGAGGAATTAGGTAATAAGTAGAAAGAGAAAAGAGCAATCAAGAGGACAGTACTATAACTGGGGATATTTTTTTTTTGTTTTTAATCATTTCATCCCAAGCAAGGCAATAATGCCACTAAGACACAAGGGGTGAAAGAGAATGAAAAGACTTTAGTGAGGAGAAAGAACAAAGAAAAAAAAAAAAACAAAAAAAAAAAAAAGGTTTCAGAAAGACAGAAGATGGCGATTGGCATTGCATTTAAATTTTCAAAAGGTTGCAGAAGCAAGAAATCCACAGGTGAGAAGTGCAAGAAACCAAACTATTAGAATAGAACCTACGGTTACATCTAGCTAGTTCAACAATAAAATTATGAGACCTAATTGCCAATCTAGTAGTACACTTAAATTTGTGCAGTCGAGGCACTGTTGAGGAAAACTCATTAGAACAATTGCCATGAAAATATTTGTAGAAAAGACAGAAGGAGACCACATTACATTGGTGTGAAAGTGACAGAAGTTGAGATGCCATGTCAGGACCGATTACATTACAGACACTTCTTTGAATTTTGTCAAGAATCTCAAATATACAGCAGGAACACCAGACCAGATATGGTATCAGTATTCGATGCACAGTTGAATGGTAGATTTATAAATGTGCAAGATGGATTCTTTCAAAAAAAAAAAAAAAAAAAAAAAAAAATTGTCTGGCATGACACAGTTGGCCAACTTTCCTAAGTAGACCTGATTTGAACACTTACATAATGCCATCATTGTTTTTATTAGAGTTACTATTAGAAACTGTTGTATTAGAGGACTTATGCCTTATTTGGAGAAATAAGTTTATGAGGCATTCACTGCTACCTGTGACATTTGAACCCTTGTTAGGTTAGTGGCACAAAATTGGAAGCCTGAGTTCAAATTTCAGTCAAGTTAATTGCATTCAATTTTTGCACAAACACACTTGGGAAAGGTATCTTTTCTCCCTCTCAGCTATGGGTTAAATAACAGGGCAGACTGGGTCCTCTAACAGTAGCTGGCATCTAGTCTAGGAGAATGGCAGCACTGAATTCAAAACCTGGCTATATGAAGCTGTACAAAGATGATTAGACACGAGTGCAGAGAATATGTCTGTAAAACTAAAACTTTGTGACACCAACAGGAATTGGTCTGAGGAAAGGTGGAGGGATGGTTGGACGTGAATGTTTTTGCTAGAATTATCCAAAGAAATCTATATATAAAATTCTGTGACTTTCATTAGGCTGTCCAACACACCCTCTAAAATAGCCATACATTGACTAATCGAAACCAAATTTTGGGGAGAAGTGCAAACAGCTAAGGGGATACAATGTACAGTTGGTTTTACTAGGGTGCATAGCTTAGTGCAATAAATTTTCATTCATTATTTTGGAAAAATTAAATTTAACATACAAAATACTACCGCTATTTTAAAAACAATTTAATGACTAAAATAAATACTTTAGTAATAAAAATGCAATAGTGTTTTTTGCATATCTTTATATTAGAAGAATCCAGTTCTCCCTGCATTTGTGAGAACTATAAGCAAATCAGAAGACCAAATACTTCAAAAAGAATTTGCATGACTAGTTGTATGTTGCATGCTCAAGAGTAAGAAATCCTAAGAATTTATACATTGCCATTAAAAAGGAAAAATAGAAGTTTTCTTAAATATTGTTTAGCATGAAGTCCTTTAGAATTAAAGAAATTATTAAACCAAAGTAGGGTTTTTGGCAAAGTATTTTTCCAAACAAATCAGCTTATTCAAATTTCATCGATTGGTTTGCGAAATTGAATGAAACAGTTTGTAAATCTTGATAAAATAGTGTTAGTAATAAACTTCAACAATACTAAATACCATGATTTCAACATGCATCAGTGTGTCTCAAAAATAATTATAGTTATAAAACAACTTATACTTTATTTTGGTAAATAAAACAAAATTTATTACAACATTTGTTGCTGCATTGAATATTTGAATCCTTACATAATCAGTGATTAAAAATGGCTTTGAGTGAGTGAAGCCTGTAGATCTTAGCAAGGACAATCCTTTTTTGAACCTTGTGGACTGGCACAATAGAATCACAAAGAACTGTACCAAAATAAAAGGAACCACATCACTTGAGGACTTTCAACAGCAGCAGTAGCTAAAATGGATATCACATGTAACTTGAAGGGAAAATAATGACATAATCAAGATATTGGTGTTCCACACTACTTCAAACAAAAGGTTAGAAAGGAAATCCCCATAAATACTGGAAAGAGTGATAATGGCTACTAGACTTGTGAAACTTATTTTCCTGAAAAATTGTAATAGAAAGATCTTATAAATTTCAACTGAAAATAGCATTGGCTGCTTGGTCAAGGAATAGTGAATGTTTTCTAGTAAGGAAATGGATAATTCATTACTGTTTCAGTATTTGAACACTGACATAATCCCATCAATGCTTTTACTAGGGTTACCTTAGAATTGACTATATAAGACTAATTGCATTTTATTTTGATAAATAAAATAGAGTACTTGAAATTTGACATAATACCGTCAATGTTTTTGTCAATGACTATTAAACATTATTATAGAAGATGACTTATGCTAGGTTTTGTTTTACGGCATATCAACCTCATTGGGTTATGTAATGCTGACAAGATTTTTTCCAAAAATGTATTGTTAAAGATTTTTCCAAAAGAGTATTGCTGGTATTAAAACCTATTTTTATACTTTCATAGAGTTTTGACCCCTGGGGGGGGGGATATACATGGGAACACCAGCAATTAAGAGGTGGTCCCATGCTCCTTGAAACCTTCTGATCAAAGGCCTTGCTGCCGGATGTAGTTTATTGTCTTACCCAGGATGTGGATGTAGTTATGACTAATGGTCTATTTTGTTAAATAGAACCACCACATTGTGGTGTCTCATATATATATATATATATATATATATATACACACACACACACACACATACACTCCAACATGTTTTATGGTCATTTTCTTTTAATGTGCATTGTGGAAAGTTTACACATGTGCATCAGAGGCAATATATTCAATATAATCCAGATGTCATGTTGCAGTAGACATCCTATATATATATATATATATATATATATATATATATATATATATGTGTGTGTGTGTGTGTGTCTATATATATATAATTATCTGCTTTAATGTGAGGGGAGTGATGAAAAGTTCTCAGCCTGGCTATATTTTAAAGAAAGAAAAAAAAAAAAAAGAATCTTTTTTTTGTGAAAGATGAACTTGACGCCAAGTGAGTTTCATTGGTTCAATATCATTTTTCATGGATTAAGATATTTTCAGCACCCTCTCATAAATAAATGTATAAAGCAATACACAAAAAAAAACATGCTAGAAACAACAACAAAGATGAGGATATTAGTCTGAATGTGAAGAATGTAAATAATGATAATTTCTCATCCCAGAAATACAGACATAAATTGCAAAAAGAAAAAGTACACAAAAATAATTAAGATCAGAGTAGTGCATTGTAGCCGTTTCTACTTAGCAAAACATCCAGATTCCTTATCTGCAGAAAAGGACTAATTGATAGCTTCCTTGGGACAAAGGTCTGTTGGTGCCAACAACATTTGGCATCATCAAAAAATATATCTGTAGCTACTGAAATTGATCCTGCTTTGTTTTACAGACAGAATACCTGCATTTTAGGGTTAACCATTTTTGTATAGCTTCAGGTGACCAAGTTTTGAATACTTAACGAGCTTGAGTAAATGGATGGCAGAACAGGGCTTAGGAGAAATAGAGATAAAGTTTAATAATAGCTACAATGGAAAAGAAGTTGTGGAGAGCCATGATCACCTACGTCCTGAGGGGACACTTAAACAATTTTAGTGCTCAATACTTCTGCAATTTAAGTATGCTAGAATGGAGTCTCAGTGAGCAGTGCTAAAAAAGGACATCAGCCACTGTGGAAATGCCAGCTGGAAATAGTTGGGTTTTTTGGGTTTTTTTTTAATCTTTTTACCCCAAGCAAGACAATAAAGCTACTAAGATGCAAGGGGAGGGAGTTACTGAGTGTGAGAGAATATGAAAAAAAAAAATTAAGTAGAGAGAACAATAAAAGAACAAGAATTAAGAAGACAGCAATTGACATTGTAGTTTAAATTTTTAAAGATCAAAGTTGACTGGGAAGCAAGAAGCCGAAAGAGTGGTCCACAAGCAAGATGTGCGAGAGAAGAAACTGTTAGCATAGAATTTACAGTTACATCTAGCCATTGCAACTGTAAAATGAGGAGACCTTGCTGTTAATCTAATAATGTGCTTAAATTCATAAAGTCTTAGTGCCATAGAGGAAAGTAATATTTATTTTGTAAAATACAAAAACGTGGCTTATGGCCAAAAGGGTGGGGGATAAGGAGGGCTGGTTTTCTTCTGCCTAATAATTTAGCTTAGCTAGCCACAATTACTGACCAAACACACAGTATTCCTTACACCAAAACATATTCTTACTTACCATTCTTATTACAGATACCATAATACCTCAAAGTCTATGAAGTCCTAATATATACAATTTTTTTTTTCTGTCAGGGAATACAAAAAACAAAACAAAAAAAAACTAACCCCAATGTGTATTTACAATATAGGTACCATAGCAGAAAGTTCATCTGAACAATTACCATGAAAATATTTATAGAAAAGGCAGAGGGAAGCTATGTTACGGTGGTAGGAAAGTGACTGAAGCCAAGATGCCAGGTCAGGACATTAGTTCCAACTCACAACAACAATGTTCTGGAAAGCCAGAAAGAACCAATCACAGCTGAGCAGCCACTGTCAAATGAGCCATGACCAGATTCTAACAGAACTGTGACCAGAAGAGGTTGTGTAATTAACAAACCAACACATACAGAATCATATAAATATATGGTCAGAATAATACTGAATGGACATCAGGGTGGAGAGTGTTCGCAAAATTTATATCCTATAAGGTTAAACAGTAATACTAACTTATTCAAGAGGGGAGATGCGATGTATTGAGTAAATATAAACCACATTATTACCCTTAGCCCATTGCTTTATTAACCAATCAGAATTGCAATAAAGATCCACTACAGGTCAATCATCTCCCTGTTCATAATGGCACCCGGCATATTAAAATGTTAATTGTGTAAGAATTATTTCTTTAGACATGTACAACAACGTCATAACAATTTCTGTGGTGCCCTCTTCACTTGATGCTCTAAACACGTGCTTATTTTGCATAATGGTCAATCCACCCCGGTTAACAAGTCAAAGATACTTGTGGCTGCCTGCCATAACAAGATAATGAACGAACGAATGTAGGGAACCATTTTTAATAGTAACAATACTCAATCAAGACTGGTTGAAGTAATTATTTTTTTCTTCATCAATTCACCCCAAGCAAGGCAATAACATTGCTAAAGATGCAAGGGGCTACTGAAAGTAAAAAGATTTTAGAAGGAACTGAAAACACAATAATAGTATAAAGAGAAGTTAGGCGTATATAGTTGAAGTTGACTTTAGAAAGATCTGAAAACCCAATCCTAAACAGGAAACAAGGGATAGTTCAGAAGATGGGCATGTGGCCGAGTAGTTAGAATGTTTGCTTTCTGACCATGAGACCCAGGTTTGAATATCACCATGGTTGATTTGTAAAAAAAGTGACTTCCTGATGTTATTGGTCTGATAGGAGGCAATCTCAGCATGTGGGAAAGGCACCTTTGGAAAGTACCTGAAAACCATGCCATAAGTTGACCCAAGCCTTGTGAGTGAAATTGGGTAGATGGAACCCTTGGGAGCCATCGGCAGTTGTACCAGCACAAAGTCACAAGTCATCGTGAACAAGGGTTTGAGCATGCTAGCCTTGTTCAGGCTGTTGATCACACTAGGTAATATACTCTCTCCCAGAAACTGTAACTAAGGTCCGCTTAGCATAGTTGCAGTATAAACCACAGGTGGGCTTTGTGGGTGTTGAGCAAACACAAATCTGTCTGCAATGGGGATCAGCTAGCCACCCTAGTAGACTTGCATCTTTTGGTATGAGTGGCTGTCCATTTACATTATTTATATGTAATGTTCAAAAGACAAGGGAGGAGTGTGAACTGGACGTTAGGATAGGTAATGCTATGTAGACTTTATTTTACTTAATTTGGGGGGAGCTTCCAAAATAAGTAATGTATTGTTGTAGTAGGCACAGTGGAGCAATGGGTAGCAGCTTGGATTGAGGAATCGGAGGAAAGAGTTTGAATCCCATTCAAATCCATTATATTCACTTAAGTGCTAATACCCTTGGGAAAGGTATAAATCTTCTCCCCCCCTAGCTATGGGTAAATAGCAGGACAGACCGGGTTCTATATCCTGGTCTACTGCAGAAAGAAATGGCAACCAACTGAGAAAATAATTCTGCCTCGTCAGTCATGTATTGAAAGATACATGATCGCCTAATCATGTATCACGCATGACACATGACTGACTGATTGACTCACCCTTCGGAAAGGTATGAATCCTCCTCTTCTCCCCCCAGCTATGGATAAATAGCAGGACAGAACGGGTTCTATAGCTTTGGATGGCAACTAGTCTACCGCAGAAAGAAATGGCAACATACTTCGGGTAAAAGAATCTGCCTCGTCAGTCATGTATTGAAAGATACATGATCGCCTAAGCGTGTATCACGCATGGCACATAACTGACTGAAATTCACTTACATACTAATACCTTTTAGAAAGGTATGAATCCTCTTCTTCCCCTCCCAGCTATGGTTAAATTGCAGGACAGACTGGGTTCTATAGCCTTGGATGGCAACTAGTCTACAGCAGAAAAAAATGGCAACCTATTGCAGGGAAAAAAATCTGCCTTGTCAGTCATGTATTGAAAGATACACGATTGCCTAAGTGTGTATAGACGTACATATATATATGTTCCAAAGGTTGTCAGAGCTGGGGGAGGGTGATAGTAGGGACAACTCCCACTGTCTATAAAATGCTTCCGTAGTATGCATCTCAAATAGCCACTGATGAAGAAGATCAGCTGGAGAATGGGCGAAGGCAGACAACTGGCACCTTATGACCAGCTGCTTTAAGTAGATGAAGCTTAACAGTCTAGGATGGCAAACAACCTTGGAGAAGGAAAACCCTAGATTTAAACCCCTACTGCCTTCCGATCATATCCAAACACATAAAAGGCTAAGGAAGTAAATCTATGTAGGAAAACTTGGATTGGAGGCATGAAAGCGCTTGGATGTCAACACTAAAACTTTCCAGCATCTTCTGCAGCCAAGCCATCCCCAAATGTAATGCCCTGTATTCGTTTGGATCTTGTTGGTATGGCCGAGACATTGCTTAGAGTTACAGAGGACAGGAAGTTGTGGAGAGTCATAATCGTTTATGTCATGAAGGGGCATACACATAAAAGAAACTAAGGCTTGGAAATTCTGATTTTTCTCTGGACACATTGAAGGAAAAACAAAGTAATCTACCAAAGGATAGGAAGGTGTGGAGAGCCATGAACAGACATTACACCAAGAAGAGAAGGCTATTTCTTCTGATTGGGGAAAAGGGGGCAAAAAATTAGTTGTCATCCTTTTTTGGAAGTAAAGATACGGAAGGGGATGAAAATATTTAGAATCTAAAGCTCACAGTTCAAGCTAGCTCTGTTGATGACAACCATGCAGTCTCACTTACAGCTGAATGGCTCTTATGACATACAAAAAGAATACATCTTTAGTCCTTTGTCATGAAGAAAATGGTCAGAAAGCTAAACTTGTAGATCATCAATAATGAATGATTCTGTGTGCCTCCTACTGGTGGCCTTGTGCCATATTTAGCTAAGTAAAGAATTTATAAATCAATGCTCAAAAGGTTCTCAGTTCAATCAAAGATGGTAAAAAAAAAAAAAAAAAAAAAATGAAGAAAGAGTTGGAGGGGTTGGTCATTTGTCAAGCAGAGATCTTTTCATCCACTCACCCCTCTTCATGACAATTTCTGAAAAAGGTCTTAAACAAATCATGTGCCTGGAGCAATGGAAGGTTTTTTTTATTTATTTCGTCGGGTGGGGGAAGATTTAAGCAAACTGTCCCAAACTGCCAGCTTGTCGCTTGAATGCACATGCATTATGATTTTGTAAGAAAATTCTGTAGATTAGGATGGATTAAATGAGGAAGAGAGTGAAGATACAGCACAGAGAGTAAGTGTGTGTGTGTGTATATATATATATATATATATATATGCACGCACAGAAACAAAGATATAGAAAAGAGGGAAAATAAAGATGAGGAATAGGCATGCAGGGAAGAAAAACTAGGAAAGGGAGGGGCACGAAGAAGGAAGAAATGAAGAAAGACGGAGAACAAAGATGAAAGAAATTGGGGAGTGCAGAGAAGAAAAAAAAGAAAGGAAGGGGAGCGGAGAGAAGAAAGAGAAGGGGAGCGGAGAGAAGAAAGAGAAGGGGAGCGGAGAGAAGAAAGAGAAGGGGAGCGGAGAGAAGAAAGAGAAGGGGAGCGGAGAGAAGAAAGAGAAGGGGAGCGGAGAGAAGAAAGAGAAGGGGAGCGGAGAGAAGAAAGAGAAGGGGAGCGGAGAGAAGAAAGAGAAGGGGAGCGGAGAGAAGAAAGAGAAGGGGAGCGGAGAGAAGAAAGAGAAGGGGAGCGGAGAGAAGAAAGAGAAGGGGAGCGGAGAGAAGAAAGAGAAGGGGAGCGGAGAGAAGAAAGAGAAGGGGAGCGGAGAGAAGAAAGAGAAGGGGAGCGGAGAGAAGAAAGAGAAGGGGAGCGGAGAGAAGAAAGAGAAGGGGAGCGGAGAGAAGAAAGAGAAGGGGAGCGGAGAGAAGAAAGAGAAGGGGAGCGGAGAGAAGAAAGAGAAGGGGAGCGGAGAGAAGAAAGAGAAGGGGAGCGGAGAGAAGAAAGAGAAGGGGAGCGGAGAGAAGAAAGAGAAGGGGAGCGGAGAGAAGAAAGAGAAGGGGAGCGGAGAGAAGAAAGAGAAGGGGAGCGGAGAGAAGAAAGAGAAGGGGAGCGGAGAGAAGAAAGAGAAGGGGAGCGGAGAGAAGAAAGAGAAGGGGAGCGGAGAGAAGAAAGAGAAGGGGAGCGGAGAGAAGAAAGAGAAGGGGAGCGGAGAGAAGAAAGAGAAGGGGAGCGGAGAGAAGAAAGAGAAGGGGAGCGGAGAGAAGAAAGAGAAGGGGAGCGGAGAGAAGAAAGAGAAGGGGAGCGAAGAGAAGAAAGAGAAGGGGAGCGAAGAGAAGAAAGAGAAGGGGAGCGGAGAGAAGAAAGAGAAGGGGAGCGAAGAGAAGAAAGAAAAGGACGGAAGGGGAGCGAAGAGAAGAAAGAGAAGGAAGGGGAGCGAAGAGAAGAAAGAGAAGGAAGGAAGGGGGAGCGAAGAGAAGTAAAGACGACACAGTCTGCGAGTAAGATAATAATCGAAAGAGACAATGCCAATCAATATACTGGAAGAACTCGGCTTGGAAGTGATAAGTTCGCACAATGGAATATAATTAAGTGGAAGCTTGCTTGTTTATCAACGCCAAAACTATTATAACCCTCTTCCCCCCGTGACTTCCTTTTCCTTAAGTATACTACCCTCACCTAGCATACACAAAGCAAATCCATATTTGGAGCTATACGCAAATATATGTGTTTTCTATGTAAGTGTTTGACTAAGAAAACTTAATCTATTTTTGGGAATTACGAATATCGAAAACCCCAAAACGTGACACGATGGAAATATGAAACTTTAGACATTCCTTCGCTTCCCTTAACCTGTAAGTGTTTTAATAAGTATAATGCTTAGTCTGACACAAGGTTATAACGAGAAAGTACTTTCTTAATCTCACTTGTTCTATGCTAACATTTTCTCTCGCACTTCTCGCTTGCGGAATACTCTTTGGCTTCTTCCTTTTCCTGTCAGTTACAATATAAAAACATTTAAATAGTTAAATTTTCCGGAATAATTCTGAGGATAAGACAAATTGGTTTAAAAATGACAATTGGAAAAAATTCTTAGTTCTTGCTGACGCGTTTCGTCTTCCGACTTTATCAAAGCAAGCAATGAAAGCGAAATGTTTTGTAGCCAAGATTTATTGCATATAAAATTAATTGTGGCACAAGTCTAATCTGATTCACGACCCATTCACTCATTACAGTTTGCACATCCACCAAAAGAACTTATCCATCATCATTCAATCCTCCATACACCACAATACCGCATACCTCAGGGGACTTACAAAAACACCCCATGACATAAAAATTAATGATTATACAAAAATTTGTGGATGCTACGTAATGAGGGGGAGGGAATAAACCCCAAAACAAACTAAAATCTCAAAACAAATACACAAAATAAAAGGATAACTGATGTTAGTTGGGGCGGTCAAAACCTCAAAAGAATTCATAGAGGCAGCTGTATTCTGCCTTTACACAAAATCAAGAGGCTCTCCCACTAAGGGAGAGGGAAAGGATACAATAAATACGGCCATGGGGAAAGAAAAAAAGCTGACCCAGTCGTTTTGGTTTTGGACGCCAGCGGTGGATTTGAGTTTTCGTTTACCTGGCGGATGGTAAGGAATAGGCTATCTCTCGATGACAAGGCCTTCATATGGAGCTTGGCGGATTTGCAAATTGTAGTGAGTGAATGGGTTATGAATCTGATTAGCTAGGTATAATATATTAAGTAATGACCAGCCTCAGCCCAATTCATCACCCCCATTTTCGGCCTTGTGCCACAATTATATTTTATATACAATAAATCTTGGCTACAAAGCATTTCACTTTCATTGCTTGCCTTGATAAAATCGGAAGACGAAACGCGTTGGAAAGAAATAAGAATTTTTTTCCAATTGTCATTTTTAAACCAAACATTTAAATGCAATTTCAATTGAGTTATTGAGTTGTGATGAGTTTTCCTATCACCATGTTTCAAGAAGCGAATTTCCATTGCTTTCGTCTATGTGCGATCAAACGTAATAATGACAATTCAGTTGTAGCTTTTGTTTTAGGTGTTTATAATGGCTGATGCAAGTATTGAGATCCTTTCTATTTTGAGGCATTATTTTCTGTTGCTTAATTTTTTTACACTTTCTCAATTCTGAATATGGCTTCAGTAGTTTTGAGGTCCGTTTTAAAATAATGCCCCAAAATAGGCAGGGTCTCAATAATTGTATCAGCACTATAAACACCTAAAACAAAAGCTACAACTGAATTTGTAGAACCCTCACAGAGTAAAGGATGGCAGTTCCCTAGCGTGCAGACAGGGGGGGGCATAGGGACCCCGTGCATCCATATCGGGAGAGCGTCCGATCAAAGAGTAAAATAAAAATTTAGTTTATATTTAATTTGAATAAAGTGTTTATTTCATGTTTCATGTATTTTTACATATTTAAAATGTCTCCCTTTCTCACGATTCTCAGTATTAAGCCATATACACCCCCACTACTTGAAACTTAGGGACATACTATCAAGGTGTTGGCCCCGGGCATCACCAAACCTCTGCACGTCACTTTTTGGAGTTAATTATGATTTACTAATACAAGTTGCATTAATTAACCCACAGCCGAGGGAGTAGAGAGTTCATACCTTTCCCAAGGAAATTTGCGCATAAGTGAATGTAACGAACCCAACTGGAATTGGAACTCGGTTCTCCGATTTCCAATTCTGATCCGTTACACCTAAGCTTATGGCATCCGGTATTCCCAAGCGGTCACCCATCTCGTTACTGACCAGGTTTAACGTTGCTTAACTTCGGTGATCGTGGAGAAGATTGGGCGTAATATCAAGATTAGACAATGACAGAAGCAGCACTCCTTGGGACTGCTCGTATAATTCAAAGAGTTCTCGAATCATGTCCATTTGTTGTGGACTGCTGTCACATTGGTTCGAACTCCAGCAAAGTTAACTGTCTTTCTAGATACTGTTTTTTTTTTTAATTAATTCACCCCGAGCAAGGCAATAATGCCACTGTGTGTGTGTGTGTGTGTGTGTGTGACAAAGTTGGAAAAGTTTTCGTGCAAAAAAAGGTTTTATGTATGCGCCTGGTTGGTGTGTATACAGCCAGACGATTATAACCAGTGGTGGACCACCAGTGGTGGTTAACGCTGGGGCCTATGTCGACTTTTAACATTTTTACTACTCTTCTACCATTATACCATTTAAAATAAAACATTTTATGAAGATCGAGCAATAATTAATAAAGTTATTAACAATTTTCAATCGAGAGTTTTTTTTTCCCGCCCAGTCATTCTTTTACTACAACTCATACCTTTTGAGCCATCGTATGTTGTAGACTTGACGTGTCATATATTCAATAATCTGCCCCGGCAATTTCACGACGGCCGTTTGTCAAGAATAACCACTTTTAATATTAAAGACTGTTTTGATGGGTTTAGCAAGGAGGTTCCAGCTTTCGTCCTCTTTTATCTCGACATGTCTGACTTTTTCTTTTTTTCTTTTAAAGACAGATTACTTAGCGTCCCGGAGTAACGGCCGGCCGGCCGGCCAGATGACAGACACCAAAAGGTATTGCACCGTAATCGGAGAAATAGCGTTCATTTACCGCCTAAATATTTCTTTACAAGTAGATATCAAAAACGAAAAAAAAAAAAAAAAAAAATGACAATAATTTGACGAAAATGTTGTCAGCGTTAAATAGTAACGGGGCGTCGACTGATCCAGATTCGGGAGACTCTTCTCTTTTCGCGAAAGGAAAAAAAAAACAAAAAAAAAAAAAAAACTTTTCCTTATTAAAAAAGAAGAAACTTTCTGAGCTTTTCAAATCATCTTCTGCAAGATGAAATAAATGACATAGGAGTTAGCAGACAACGAGGCAGGGGAGAACGTACAGACGGAAAGAGAAAAAGGTAGAGAGAGTGCATAGAGAGACTTGGGAGAGCACGGAGAGAAAGAGAGATAGAGAGGCAGGAGGAGGAGAGCACGGAAACAGGCAGGAGAAGGAGGAGAGCACGGAAACAGGCAGGAGGAGGAGGAGAGCACGGAAACAGGCAGGAGGAGGAGGAGAGCACGGAAACAGGCAGGAGGAGGAGGAGGAGAGCACGGAAACAGGCAGGAGGAGGAGGAGAGCACGGAAACAGGCAGGAGGCAGGAGGAGAGCACGGAAACAGGCAGGAGGCGAGCACGGAAACAGGCAGGAGGCAGGAGGAGAGCACGGAAACAGGCAGGAGGAGAGCACGGAAACAGGCAGGAGGAGAGCACGGAAACAGGCAGGAGGCAGGAGGAGAGCACGGAAACAGAGAGGCAGGAGGAGAGCACGGAAACAGAGAGGCAGGAGGAGGAGAAAAACTTGTAAAACATTTTTTGTTAATTTTCAGTTTATTTCTATTACACCTGACTTTAATTACAAACTTCATCACAGGTAGGATTTATTCATGAAAACACGCCAAAACTATGTGGCAAAGCAAATTCTGGCGATCGGGGAAAATTTGTACTTGCCCCCAAATTCCAGACCTGCTTACCTACAATAGTTTTCTTAGCTAAACTTAGTATTTCTGACGATAGTGGAAACACAGAATTTTACAACATTTCAGCACTCAATATGTGTTTTACGCACTGAAAATCAGGAAGAAAGGGGTTTTTCAGTAGTCAGGAATTAACAAAATGTACTGACAAGAATTTGGGTAAGTCACCCACGTTATAATTGTAACAATAATGTCACAAAACCGGTTGCATTTCACCGCTACTAGATGTCTACACCGGTTTGGAGACTCTTTTTTATGCGCCATGTCCCCTCAGGGCGTAAGCGATCAAGGCTCTCCACAATTTCCTGTCCTTTCTAGCCTTTAATAAATTTTCTCTTTTCATTATGTTCCTCCACCCATTTAAATTCATCAAATACATTATGCGCAGTTTTCCTCTACTCCTCGATCTGTCCTGTGAGTATCAGATTTTCCAAACCATCCTTCTTCATTATGTGACCCGGAAATTTCAACTGTCACTTCCTGATGTTAAGTATAAGTTTCCTTTTTGTTCCATTTTCTCTAAAACCTGGTCGTTACTCACATGTTCGGTTCATGGTATCAGCAGTCTTCTGTGGAACCACATTTCTGTTGCTTCAAGTCTCTTCATCTTTGCGGAGATTACCCAGCATTCACTGCCATATAGAAGGTCAGATATCACGTACCGCTTGTAAAATTCTCAGCTACGAAGCGGGCCCATAATATATGTATAATTTCATCCAATTCAAGTGGATTTTCGTAATAACTTCGTTTTTTTTTTAAAGAACAAAGGTGATCGTAGTTCCTCACAGTATACTTTTTCTGTTAACTGCCATGACTTCTGGGGAAAGACAGTCGAGCGATTTCACGTTGCCTTTTCGGCAGCTTTGAATTCAAAGTAGTCCTTTTAGACTGGTTACCATCCAAGGCTAGGGAACCCAATTTACTATGCTATTTAACTCCTACTGTGGGGAGGGGATAAAAGATAGATTCATGCCTTTCCCAAAACAATGAGTGAAAAAAAAAAAAAAAATGAACCGGACAAACGCAATTAGAACGTTGATCACAGATTTCATTTTCCATGCCGAT